>OZ026598.1:36704871-36779871 GCA_964020085.1 Micromussa lordhowensis | reverse complement strand
TGCTCTGTACCTTACAATTATTATGCACACTGCTCGTGTGTTTCTCTGCGGGCTGTACTTTCTTTAAAGCCAGGTTAAATATACATTAGTTAATTAATGATTTTATAGTAACTAAGAGCACTGAGGGAAGATCCCTAAGAGGAAAGTAAATCCTTTAAAGGTAGAGTTACCCAAGATAATTAAAATGTGATTGAATTACTCAGCACAACAGTGTTAACCTCTGGTTTAGCGTTTTTTTTTCTTTTTCTTCCAGTAATTCCCAACAAAATCTTCCTTACTACAGATATTCGTTTTACCTGACCTTAGTTACCCTTGTTGTCGTTTGTCCTCTTTGTAGGTTCAATGTTCTCTCTCGAGCTGGCAACAAAGGAATCGAGAACTGTGGTGATCAACTTCCAGTGCTCAGTGGGGGAGGGAGTGGTAAGTTTTTGTTCCTCTTGATGAAGCACTTACTAACTTGTATGAAAGATGGGTCATTATTAACTCCATCGCAGTTTCCCTTAACGCATTGGCCAGGTTGCTCTTGCTAACAGCTCTGTGAAAATACTTATCACGTGACCTTGTCAATCAAAAACTGGTCAGGGTACAAAATGGCTACCAAACTGAAATGAACAGAGCGAGGTGTAAATAGTAAGGTTTTGCCAATTCGTGACCACCGATCTTTAAGTGTGAGAGTTATTGTCGGAAATTAATGAATTTGTGTAAAACAGAGCTGCAAGTTTAAGCGGTAAATTACACGATTTTCATGGGAAATATTTTTTGCCAGGTTTCGTTTTGAAAGGGAGGTAAAGAGCTTAGAAACAACATTTTTTTGCTTTTTTTTCAGGGAAGTCCCAAGTTTGATTATGTGTCCAGTAACAAACACCACTTCTTTACATGGCCAACATCCATTGTCTGTTCAGGCGACTTGTGAGTACTACTAGTCTTTTGTATTTTATACCATGCCATTAAAAAATACAGCCAATCAGAATAGAGGAAAGCCGTTGTTTAATCAACGATATTACACCCAACCTTCCCATCATGCGCTGCGCGGATGTCGCATTGATGGTACTGGCCACTTTATTTTCTATGGCATGGTATAAGATAGTTTTACAACGTTTTCCCTGGTATGTCATAGAATATCTCACTTGTCACTTGTATTTTCTTGCTATACACACTCGCCTAAAGGTGTAAATCGTTTGTATATATAAACACTTTGGAACATTTTAATGCTCTAATGACCTTTTTTTGGTTTTGTTTGCTGATGCTGTTGTTTGTTTCTTCAGGAGTCACGAAGTGACAGATATTCCTGAGGCTGGCCACAAAGCAGCCAAGTCTTCTACAAGCAAAGACGTGGGCATCGTGTTTGGCGTGTTATTTGCGGTTCTTTTGATAGTGGTCTTAGCCGTTGTTTTTTATAAACCATCTAGAAGGTAAGTGACTTGTAACTTAATGGTGAAAAAGATACATTTTCATGTAATACACCTCTGCATATCAAAATGCTTGAGGAATTCGAGCCCAACTTTGGTGCCTGTTCAAGCTTACTTGGTCATCGTTGTATCCAAAGTGATTCTCATTTTGATGAGATCAAACTGGTACTTCTAAACATGCTTATATCCCAGAGGGATGTGCTTAAATCCCCGGGAGTTGCGTTTTAATCCCAGAGATATGTGAAGTAATCTTAGGGGAATCTGCTTTGAATGTTGTTTTTTTTGTTAGAGGCATGAAACGAGGCGAAAGGATCAATTCTTATCAGAACTGACGCTTTCAGCTCGTTTGTATTTCAAACTGCTGATAACAGCAATAATTTCGGTAGAAAACTCTCTACTAATGTACTGAATTTCCCTTCTGTGTTTATGATGTTAGACATTCTATTATTTCCTGCGTGCGGATGAATTTCAAGAGACATGTTCTTCGGAAGGAGATCAAGTTTCCAGTGTACAGATATCAAAAGGTATTTACCCGAAGCCAGTCCCAGTGTGTTTTACGGGGGTAGTCTTTTAAGATTTACCATAAAAATGCGGAAGGAATTGCATAGTTTCAGTTCATCATATCTCCATAAAGCATGCGCCCCACGTCACGCGCATGATTTCTTGAGTTATCATACAAGTGACCTAGTCACGAGTTTGAGCCGAAATAAGTCGTTGAACTTTTTTTTTCATTTGCTCCTTGTGCATTGCTGAGTTTTATAAGCACTAACTTGTGAAGCAGAAAAAGCACTTTGAAATGCGTAGAGAAGCGCGCGCCTGAGCCTCATCCGTCTCTCTGCTCTTCTCTCAAGTTTATTTCATTCCCGCGTACACATAACTAGAAAATGCGCACGTCCGCTTTTACTATTTCCTCGTAGACCTTAGAGATGTGTTGCTGGTAGAGAGTATTTGCTGCTCGCTAGTGTGCGCAGGCTTTGTAACTTGGGAAAAAAGGCTGTTAATCCCAAGAATATATCTTGCTTTTGACAGCTAAACGTTTCGGATGACGATGAAGCAGATTCACTCATAAAAGAAGCAGAAGGCAGCGATGAGGAAGTGGAAAACGACGATGACGATCTCTTGCCATTTTAGGCGAGTGAGACTGGATGTACAATGTATTGCAAGCACAGTTGCATCTCGGGATACGTTAGTTGGGAATGAAACGATAGTGATGACAGTCGCTTCCAATGTTAGCCGAGAGAGACTGGTACAGTGTATACCACTGACCATCCAGTTTGTAGTCAGATTTGCATCTCGCGCTTTCTGACAACATTAACTGTGTGCAGATGGGTTTTGTTAGATAATGCGACGGATGCCAGTGTGTAGGGATGGCCGTGTTGTTAGAGGTGTAATATCATGGGTGACAAATTACTTCTTACCTTTGGCGCCAATTTTTTTATAATTTTACATGTGAAATCACAAATTGCCATACCAACGTTTGGCGCGAAATTTCTCGATACAATAAGCAAGTCAGAAACCCACGATCGTAAGCGTAATAGGCCATTTCCGAATTACCTTTAGCCTCTTTCTCAAAGCGAGTCTTGGTGCTCATCCTTTCATATCAAAATGAGATTTCATTCACATGCAAATTAAACTCATTTTCATATGAATGGTTGTGCACCAAGCCTCGCTTTGAAAGAAAGGCTTTAGGTATCTCGGAAATGGTCTGTCACCTATGATATGAAAAGGTAATCAAATGGTATACTCGGGAAACTTAAGAAATAATTTCACTTGCGTTTTTCACTCGTCGCCATTTGATTAACCATACGAATTTAAGAATTTTGTTCTGGTTTGGACTAAGGTAACTGCCTGAAATAGCAAAAGCTAGACTCCAAGTCTTTGTGAGACCAAAACGTCATTGACCACAATCGTGGACTCTTGAAAGAAGAAACGCACACAGCTAGAGTTGGTACACCACAAGTATTTAAATCCAAAATTTCGTTACTTTTTTCATAACAAATTCAATCAGGTCAGTTTCTAAGCATTTAGTTGATTATCAGGACCAAATTCTCCCAATAAGAATAATGCAAAATGTATGACTAGTAGGAAGACTTAAGATTTTGACCTAGTGACGCAAGGTAAGTTGGCTAAACAAATGACGGTAAACGCTTCATTGTGGCAAAGTTGTTTTTATGGGGGAGCTAAAAACTTTTTGTACAAAAAGTAGACAGAAATTTTAAGATTTGGAGAAAGAATTGTAATTATTAAAATTGCCATCTAGGGTGGTCAGAAATACTAGATAAACCCGTTAATACGAGGTTTTACTTTTGTAAATTAACGAATTTTCACTTGTCCAAAGGGAATGGTCGGAAAAGCGTTTGACGCCGTCTAGTTTTGTCGCTCTATGAAAAGACAAACAATTTTGTAGATTTAATTAGTGATAATGGTTGATTTTAAGCCAAAAGTCTCAATAAGTGGTTTGTTACGAGTTTAATAAAAGAGAAGTTTTAAGTAATAATCCATGTTACTATTGCTTTAAATTAAATGAAGTAGTGACTTTACAAACCCTACTTGGACGTGGTACTTTAGAGCTATGCAGCCAGTTAATTTTGTAGTGGCCCCCGTTCAAACTGAAACAGCAGAACGTACTACACATGTCATTTAAACGCAGTTGTTCGCTATATTTTGTGTTTTGATTGGTTCGGAAAACTCGTGCACCGCGCTTGAACTAGTTGGCCATGTCCAAGTTACCTCATGTGCGTCTGTTTCAAAACGAGTCTTTGTGCAAAACTTTTCATATGAAGATGAGTGTGATTTGCATGAAAATGAACCTGTAGGCGGAACACATTTTCATATGAATGGTTTCGCACGAAGACTCGTTTTGACGCAGAAGCAAAAGACAACTCGGTCATGTCCAGATCATGTTTGGGTGTTGTAATCTTTCCTCCGTATGACCGAGTGACATATTTTCCCTTTTATCCGTGACTATTGACCGTTCTATTTGCGCAAGCGCAACCTATTCCCAGGGTCTATCTTCTCCCCGCCCTCCAGAGGTTAAGACGAAGAGAGGCCGTGGAAACGATGGACCTATTTGCGATCATATTGATAAGCGCAGTGATTATTGTTGAAAACAAAGTCCGTGGACAAATATCACAGCATATTTTCGGGCCAAATGGAGGATATTGTGTATATATTCGTATTCTTATTCTTATTCGTATTTTTATTGGACTGGAACTAGCTTGCAATGGCTGCTGGGCACCCTCGTGGTGAGCGTCTTCGTTCCCCTTGACCAGCGGTCGACAAACGAGCGACCCTGGAGAGATCCGATTTGAAGTCCAAAAATATCTTCCTTTTGAATTAGGCATGCCTAGCTGACAGGCACGTGGGTCAATCGAGTTGCGATGTTTTACTGCCGCTCATTTCTATTGTTTTTAAAACCATTCAAAATCGAGCCTGTAACAGAACTTTGGAGAGTCGTTCGTTTCGTCAAGCCGGCATGCGCATCTACTTGTTCTTTCATGATGCTTTCTGGATGGCGATACAGTGAGAACAACAACATTCGCACCGTTTGTATTTCTTTTGCCATTGCGAAGAGCTGATATATCAGACTTTCCTCAAAGCCGGTCGGCAAAATTGCAACAACGTCTTTCAGCCGAAGACGTTCATCTTTGAGTGAAGAAATGTTGAAATTTCTCTTAACAGGATTAATTCTGTTATAAAAACAACCGCTCCATTACGAATCACGGCACGTGTCAGTGATGACAACTGCTGCAAGCCGCAAAACGCGCCTGGACGCAATCATGATTGGCCTTTGTCAAGGTGATGACACTTTTGTCGCCTTTCCACAATGGGAATTTTCCGTCTCTTGAGAAACGGGAATTCACTTTTTTTCCAAAGATGTCTACAGTCCCTCTATTTATGTCGGTCCCCGCCCCCTACCCAGTCAAGTCTTCCGTTTTGTACTGGCGTCCAGTTCTCTCGCGATTCTATCGGCGCGTTCAACGATCGATCGAATAAAAACACGAAAAATGGAGGGCTGTGAACAGTCTATCAAAAAGACGAAGCGAGTATTGTTCGCCAAGAGAAAAGAGAATAAAACCGTGGAGGAACCCCGAAAACCAAATCATGGTTCATCCTGATAGGTTACGAAAACAGTTAATTCGACGCAGCCTGCATTTCGCGTATTTTTATTATTTCTAAGTCAAATTTACCTTCACCAACTAAATTACAGGAGTGTAATATACTGAAACTAGTTTTCACCATTTGATATTTCCTTTAGGTATTTTCCTGGCACAGTCTATTGCTTGCTTCCTGTCAAGAAAAATGAGGCTAGGTTACTAGGTCCTTCATCAGTGAAAGTGAAGAATGATCATCGCAGTATATTTTCCAATTTAAGCAACTGGAAACTAGAAGCCTGAAAAAAATCAAGGCTTCAGCACAAGGAAATTCAGTGTTTCTAATAATCAACGCCTTTAAATGTTAGCTATTTTCCAAGAAAACGGATTGGAATATAATGAAATGTGACAAAAACTAAAATTAAATAATGATGAATTGATACCATTTGGGCGTCATCTCATATGTTTTCATGTGATCAGACCATATTATTCATGCCGAAGAAGATAATATTTTCCCGGAGAAGGGATTCTGAAGTAAACAGTCTGTAAAAAAATGCGATGACTAAAAGATGGAAGAACATAGTACGTACCTGGAAGGCAGTTTTCCCACTCGCCGTCTTTGTCAAAGTTTGAAGTTGTAGCACACCAAGGCATCCACACCCAATCTATGATGCATTTGTATTGTTTCTTTCCTTTGAACGTAAAAGGAAACACGCAGCATTTGTCATTCTTGGCTTTCCACGGACAGGCTGCAAAACACGAAACACAGCGTAATAATTATACAATGATGACAAAAAAGACAGGACAAGGAAATTCTTTTGCTGGGTTATCGTTGGGCGGTTACATATATGTACTGTTCAGAAGGTTACAATACATGAATGCCAAGAGATTGAAAGTACAGGAAGATTTCGAGCACCCGGGTGAACTTCGAGTGTCGGGAGGGAGGGGGGGGGGGGGAGGTGGAGGGCGGGGACGGGGTGTAGAGAAAAGTTATATGCGAGTTACGAAATACGATCTAATAACAAGCATGCGTACTAACAATAAATAAATATTAGACACAATGAATGAGAAGACTTATTAGATTACGAACAGTTATGCTCTAATTTTTTCCATTTCTCATCGTCAGCCACCTTGAAAATGTCATGGCGTATTAAGAGACGGCTTGGGTCATGTAAACCAATTGAAACAAGCATCGCGCATTTAAATATTATTAATGTTCTCTAAAGGAGGATGTAAAGTGACTTTAGTCCTTACCGATAGCAGTTCCGTACACCTCAACTCTCATACAGGGTTTGTAGTTCCATTCCACCGGAAGAAACCGGATGAAATGTGCTGTGATTGGTCGGTTTAAATCATTTTTCACCATGTCGTTTGCGTTAGTGTTACCTGTGAATTCCTGCAAGAAAAAACAACCATGTTCGTCAATGCACGAGGTGTACTATTAAAAAAGTTTTAAATTCAAGTGTTGGCGGTAAAACTCACTCGCAAAGGACTTGCCATGCAGTGTAACAAGAAAGGATGTTATATGCCATGCTTGATAGAACTATGTTAAAGATGTTGATAAGTCCTAATGCGAGCTAGCCGGAAAAGTTTTTGCTTTCTAGACGGACTGTAGCAAGAATTACAGTTGCTATATTTCTGTAATATAGGTATAATTTTATTATGAGATACGCCCGAGTATGCATATGAAGTCCTTCTGGTTTTCTTGGCTCATTAAATCACCGCAGTACCGTAACTATATAAAGGCGACCAGCTCGGTCCCTTAAATCGTCACTGATGATATACCTCTTTACTGTTTTGTGGTTCTCCCTTACGAGCACTTTTATCATCGAGACCTGGTGCTTCAGGTCCCCTCCTCCATATTGAAAATTCCCCTACACGTAACTGCATGATTTGAAGCCACATATACCTTCACAGTTCCATTCTCAGTATACAGCGTGAAGGTCTCGCCGTCCATGGAGAACTGAATCCGATATTTCTTCACCCAGTCGGTCTTATAGAGAGGCGAGCCCTGAGTAGCGACAGCACAGATGTTGTACCTTGCCGGAAATTCAACTTGAAGAAAATACTCCTTGTCCGCTTCCCCCAGAGTGTTGGGACACCACACACCGTCATTATTGTTCAGGCGACCCGCCTCAGGTCGGTAGGCGTGGAAAGGTTCTTGCCATGACGACGCAACGATGTTGTCATCCGGGATCTTTCCGTTCTCCATACCGATTGGATGACCGCGGCACGCGAGGTCTGGAACGAAATCAGAACTATAATTTCCTCGAAAAATTGAATGTCTTCTTGTATTTGCCTTGTTTCAATCATGTCAGGATTATTTGTATGGAGTGAGGAGACCTCTGCGCAACTCGAAGCAAAAAATGTACGTCACTATCTATTAAAATAGTTAATTAGTGGGGTTTTACAGACCACACGCAAAAATACTTCCACACTACGGCGGAGAAATTTGAAAACGCAACAATCATCGATTATTTTGAACTTGTGTTTGAGGAAGCTAGACAAAAACTCCGGCAGCGGAATTTAGATAATGATCTTGACGCCGTCCTTGTTTTCTAAAATCTCCGTTTTCAAAATGTTTTACATCGACACTAAAACGCAAAGCCGGCGGTTTCGAATTCCTCCGGAAGAGGGGCGTTTTCAAAAAGCTCCGTTTTCGTGACGGATTTATGTGGACCGTAGGCCTAATCGTAGAAATGAAGCTGCGTTTTTTCAAATACAGTGGAACCTCGATTTAACGAACCTCTATATGACAAAGTCCTCGGTATAACGAACGATTTTTCTGACCCCAGTAATTGTGAAATATATGGAAAAGAAGCATATTTTGCCAGTCCCTTGGTCCTTCGTTATATCGAGGTTCCACTGTAACTCCCATGCAGTGGGGGACAGCGCCTTCAGAGTTAAAATTAGTTGGGTTTCGCAGACGACACACCAAAAAAATCACAGCCTATGGCTTTACAAGGTATGCTACCGAGAGCGCGGCTACTTCCGAGCTGCCTTTTACTTCTGTGCCAAAATGAGTCTTCGTGCGAAACCATTCATATGGAAATGTTTTCGCCTGCATGTAACTCGGAAAAGGCCTGTAAAAACTCGTGCATTTTTTCCCTAGGCATCCAAGCGGACGATAGACGGATTCGGCTGACGCCGTTTTACATCCTTGTTGCATCCGATTTAGACCAGATTTGGGAGGTTGCAATGTGCAATTTGCCACACGCAGCTGATTGCATAGGAGCATGCCAATAGGCCATTTTAGAGTTGTGTGCTTAGTTACCTGGCCATGAATGCAAGCGAAGCTGGAGGTGACCTTGCTTTGATACAGACCTTCAAGCTTTTCTCATGTAAATGTAAACTAGTTAGCATGAGAACAACTTGATTTGCACAATAAAAGCAGAGAGGTCTGTATCAAAACAAGGTCAACTCCAGCCTCGCTGCCAGTCAGAGGCCAGGTCACTTTGCCAACAACTGTAAAATGGTCTATTAGCCTTTCTTTCATGGGTTTGGAGCACATTTGGTCCGTTTTCTCGAAAAGCCTGGATAAATCCTATTCAAAAGAAATTAATAAAAATACCAAAACCTTTTCAGTTTAAATTGAAAAAAAAATACAAAATTTCAAAATTTTCTAGCATATCCGTGTTGAACACGATGTCACGCGAGCGTACACTTTTCTAGTGGAATCATTTGCGATTTTTTGGAGTCTGATCAATGTCCACGGAAATTCACAATTTTTGCCCTGAAATTACTGATTTGCACGTTATTCACAGATCTCTACATGTCGTAGTGATACTTTAAACTTTGCATATAGCCGTTGTTCTTGATATAATTCTTGGCAAAGTTTAACGTTTCTATCAGTGCAAACTCGTGCCTCCCTGTTATGGAAATGGAAGGTTACAGGAAGAATGAAAGGCGAGAGACCTCTCTCTCCTTCCGCTTCTCCCTTCCCATCAACCCTTGCCTGATCACTTTCTCCCAGTCCACTCGCGCTCCCTTCGGAGACGGCTGGGGACGAGTCAGTTTTCTACCTGTCTAATTTTATTGTAGAACGCCAAAAAATAGTATATATGTCAAGTCATAATTTCTTGCCGGTCTTAAATCTCAATTAAATGCACTGAATAAAAGATAGAAAAGTAGAAGTGTGGTTTGGGGTAAAAAGATCCCATACCTTTGCAGCGCTGTTTTGAGGTATTACAGCGGTATGTGTTCCAGTATTCGTACTGTGGACAAAATACAATGCAAACACAAAACAAAAGATGAAATTTTCCTGCCATTTTACTCAGTTTAATTCTGTGTTTGAGTTGTCATTTTCCTTTTTAAACCTACAATCATGGACAAAAGTCGTTGAGACATATGCAAATGACCAACCTTTATTCCCTGGGCAGACAGACAGACATGTTTTATTTGGAGTCTTATACAATAAATGGTATATCGACCACAATTTCCAAATAACTAAAATTACAAACAACAAAAAATATACATGGCTAAAAAGTCACTAATTAATTACAACCTAGAGTATTTACTTTTTGCCGTCTTCCCCATGATTCCTTTTTTCAAAGCATTCGAATATATGTTTTGCTATTAGTTTTTGTATTTTAACATTTCCGCTAGGGGGATTTATTAGAAACATGAATATTCTGTTAGGTGACATTCTGCTTATTTTTATTCCTTTTCCAAATAATCTATTAACGAACATCGTTTTTCCTGGTAAGCAGGGCATATATTTAAAAAATGGTATTCGTCCTCTATTCATATTTTACAAATCGGGCAAGTTCTTTCTGCAGGTTTCTTGAACGGTCTCGAATAACGTCCTGTCTCTATGGCTAATTTGTGGTTGCTAAGTCGCAGTTTTGTTAGCGCTATTCTGTGTCTTACATTGGTGACCTGATGTAGGTAGTCTTCACATTTGTAATTGTCTATCGTTTTGAATAACCGGTAGGTTCTCATTTTGTTACTTTGGTTAGCATCTTTTCTGATGTCGTTATTTATTTCACTTAGCCATCTTTGTAGTTCGATATCCTTAAGTCGTTGCATGATAATGTTTACAATTCCTATGTCTACATAGTGTGCATTCATCCAGAGATCTCCTAATCCTATCTGTTCCAATAAGCTTTTGATTTTTTTTCTCCAGAAAGCCTTATTTTCCTCCCATTTAATGTCATTGTATGCTATTTGGGATAATTTGTATTTATTTTTGGTTAAGATTAGCCAGAACTTAAAGTTCCTACATTGGGCAGCAATTGTCATTGGGAACCGTCCTGTCTCAGCCCTGCTCGCATTGTTATTGCACTATTTGTTAACTCCCAGCAGCCACTTTAGGAATTTATTTTGAACTAATTCTGCTGGATCCTTATCTAATTTCCCATTGCAATCAATCCCCCACACTTCACCCGCATAGAAGAGTATGGGAGATATCAATGGGTGTAAGTTCTCATCTCTCCCATGATGAAAGGTAGCCTCCCCTTCCCCCTTTTCAATGTTGGAAACCAATAGACATACACGAAGCGTTTTGCAACATTTTTTGGGGGGAGGGGTAGGGGGAACAGATAAAAAAGGTGTTTTCATTCAAATAAAAAATACAATTGTTAGTTTGAAAGCGTTAGTTTGGGTAAAGTGTCTCAACACTTTTGTCCATGATTGTAGCTACGCCTTATACAGTTCTGTCATGCAGAAATTTGTTTCATTATCTCAGCTGTTCTACATTCAAGTTACATTGATGAAATAAACACAACCTGAGGCAATAACTACTGTTATTACTTAATAATTGCATTCAAAATGCACGCAGAACGTAAGAATACAATAATTCTACTATTGAAAACTGGACTAATCCATGCAAGTAACATATTTTGAAAATTAAGGGAATGATACTAATAAATTTATAGTACTGTTGATAATTGATCACTTCTAAACGGGTATGCGCTATTTGAGTACGTAATAAATGTTCCAGTGCGCTGTTCTTATTCAAATAGTAAGGTGTACTAACCGTTTGTTCCGAATGATCAAACTTTTCCACCACTTCCTCGAAATCACACGATTCCTCGCCGTAACACTCCTCGTCTATGTTATTGTCGCCGATAAAGCGTTTGTGAAAAGACAAAGCCTCGTTCTTGCTCAGAACCACATCTTGGGCGCCACGAGAATGACCTACGCTTCCACAAAACGAAGCATCAAAATAATGTTCTCGAGTGATACGCACAACCAAAAAACAGCAATGATTAAGTGAACTTACTTGAGGAAACCTGGAAGGTTATAACCAACAGTGAGACAACCCAAATGGAGAGCATTTTTAGGGTGTGCCGTGTTCTGAAAGGTTTTCAGGTTTTCAGAGCAAAGTTCTAGCGTTTGGCGATATTTATTCTAGTCGGTTGTCGAGACGTTTCGCGATCAATTGTGGCATTTAAAAAAAAAATAACGTCAATCCCATGTATTCAGGCTGACCCAGTACAAACACAGCTAGTGTAATAATTTGATCGGCCTTGTTTGCTAAGTTCAATATTTAATACATGGCATCAAAAATTCTTAATAAACCTCAACAATAGGTAGAAAATTTGAGAAACAGGAAAAAAAAACTGAATTAGACAATAGAAAGGTGGAGAGAGGTCCTTACTTTTTTATTTTTTAACAAACGTGTAAAGGTCTTTTATAAAATAAATATCTGATTATAGTTATACCCTACGTAGATAACAACAAAATGTGATGTTTGATCGGAATTGTTAGTGTACAAAAATTAATCGTAAACTAATACATTGTGTACACTGAATAATGCGATTGATCGTTTCTCTGGCGAACTGAGGGATGTAAAAACATTTTGCGTAACAAATGAATGAAATTTGAGAGTAAAAGCCAAAACTAACAGATTTAAACTAAGAAAATGAACTGATGGTTTGTGAAATCAAAAGGGTGGTGCCGGGCGAGAAACACTAATAGTAATGAACTAAGAACTGGCGGCGAGTTATAGTGAGTGGTTCTAAATAGAACAATCCCTTCTCTCCTAGCCATTTAACACGATAGGATAGCCTTTAAGTATGTCGTTGTTTAATTCATTTATCTAAGAGTTCATAGCCTTATTGACATTAAAGAAGTGGTTCATGCTTAGCGTGCGTATGATCGAGTTATGGATGCACGCGGGAAGTTTTGAGAGCGCGAGAGAAGCGTAAGAGTTGCTCGAGGCGCAGCTTCTTGAGTGTTCTCCGAACTTCCCAAGTGCATCCATAACTCGATATACGCACAACTAAAAGCATGAACCAATTCTTTTATAACATAGCGACAACAACTCGGGCGCTAAAACGTGTTTTGTTTGTGAATGACTGCAAAGTTCTCACAATTCACGGCGAAAGAAAACTTAAGGATCCTGTTGCTTGGTTAAAACCACATCACAATCAGTTGAGCAACAGTTGAACGAAAACGCTTCATCGGCCGGGTTCCTAAAAGTACCATTGTAAAATTCGCTTCTTCGGATTACTGTAAATGTAGGCAAACGAAGTCAAAATACTTGATGAAAATGTAGCCGAAATGAGCCAAAATACTCTCACGTTTTAGTAAACATCTTAGCTTGACAAAAATCAAAGGCTCGAAGTAGGGTTTGGATAGTTCAGAATGATGTTCACATTGCCGGAAGCTTTAGCAAAAGGAACTCGCAGCTAGACTCGACGAAATTTTGCAGCTAAAATGAAACTACGCACGTCATTTTATTGAGCACGGCCGTGCGTACATAAAGAGTTTTACCATGATGACGCAATAGGAATTAGATAGGGCCAGCGCGCGCGCTATGTTTTAAAAGTAGCTATTCCTAGACTTGAACTCAGGGCAACGGTGGAGAATATCAACTTTTTAGTTGTTTATGATTCAAAACAAAGCTTATACCGTCTTTCGTCCATGGTCTTCTAGAATAGTTTTTTGCTTCAAAGTAGTTGGTTCCTGTTTGGCTCGTTACTGTAAGGTTTGAGAGGAGTGGAGGTACAATAGGGAATCATATTAAGAAATAAGAACGTTACTCTGGTTAAAATTGTATAAAAATATGTACAATGTTTTTAAAAGTCCCAACGTTTCGGTTGAACCTTCCACCTTCATCAGGGGAAAGTGAAAAAATAAGAGTAGTTAACGTTCTTATTTCTTGATATGTTTCTATCACCTGGTTACAGGACTATTTTTAAAAATAGGGAATCGTTTATCATTAGCAAAAGGTTTTGTTACACAGAAGAACATAACACAATCATTACTGATACGAACGTGTTTATTTGGTGATTTAATGCTTGTGAAAACTACATTCCCTTACGTCCTATTCAAGATGACGATACAATGACGTATATATATAGGTGCAAAACGAAAACCTGAAAGTTGTTTTCCCTTTTTTGAGCTGTAAAAGTGCTAAGGAGCCAATTCCGTGCAGGTGCGAACTATGGACGCTCTTTCCTTGTTACTTCTTGACTTTTAAGTCTTCCTCTGTTGATAGAAATAAATTTTAGTCTATTACGGTGGAATTCTCCTTAAAATGGTCAACTGCATACAATGGCCAGTCCTCTCTATTCCCAGAATGGCCGTTGTAGAGAGGTTCGACTTATCAGAAATTATCAGAAAGAACAATTATGTTGCTAAGACATTAAGAGGTATTTAGTCCAATAGCAACATTTCAGGCAGTCAGTTTCAAGGCGGAAGTTCTTAGGTCGGTCGAGAATGTAGGGGCAAGTCGATTAGAAGAGAGGTTGGCAGTAAGCCTTTGCAGTTTTTTTCAGTCGGGGTGAGACGAAGTAACCCGAGCGACAGAATTGGCGCGAAGAAAGTTAACGAGAACGGTCGTAAATTTTAATTTCGTCGAGCCGATTTTACTGCTCGCGCCGGTCACTTCGTCTCGCTCCGACCAAACTTGTGCCGCAGGATGGAAGTAAATATAGCGACAGAAATTCAACAAACCTAAGCACTCTCCCCATTCTTCATCCTCATCATAGTTATATGTTGTCGCACACCACTTCTCTCCAAAGAAAGTCGAAGCGCAGGTAAAGTGTCTTTCTCCTTCGTACAAGAATGGAAAAACGCAGCATTTGTTGTCCGTTGTCCTTACAGTACAGTCTGAAAGAAAGGAAAGAAAAAGCTTCAGATGAGTCATAAGGCGATGCCATAATAGACCTGTATTCTTGGTATAGGGGAATCCTTGTTTACAATATTTGCCTCATTAGCATAAGCAATTCAGTTTCTGATGGAGCTACAAATAAATCAGGTCTGAATATTGAAATGTCATAGTACGATTAACTCTGCCAGTGAATATGGGCCTGATGTATTGAATACTTTTTGTGCAACACGGGTTTAAAAACTCAAAATTTAACAAAGAATATATGAGCTCATTAGCGCTTTTGCCACCCAGAATCCTTGAATATTACACCCAAAGAGCTAAAAATTTCACCATGTACTAAATTTCACTAGTTCTTTAGTTGCCTGAAGTCAATTCATATCTAACATGTTTCCTTCTATACCCAAAGCCGTATGCAAATGAGCAAAAATGTAAACAATGACGCCAGCATGAGTCCGCCTATTGGGGGCGCGGTGGCTTCATGGTTAGTGCGCTCGACTCCGGAGTTCGAGCCCTGGCCGGGGACATTGTGTTGTGTTCTTGGGCAAGACACTTTACTCTCACAGTGCCTCTATCCACCCAGGTGTATAAATGGGTACCGGCGAATTTGATGCTGGGGGTAACCCTGCGATGGACTAGCATCCCATCCAGTGGGGAGTAGAAATACTCCTAGTCGCTTCATGCTACGGAAACCGGGATAAGCTCCGGCCTGATGAGCCACTAGGCTCGTATGCAGACTTTACCTACCTTTACCATTCTTGGTATTAGACTGCAACTGGCTTGCAACTGAGGTTAATGCGGGGAGTCTTTTCAAATGCAAATGACGTCCATCTCTCCGTAGTAATAATGTTCCCCAGCATAAGCCTCCATTGCAAGCTAGTTCCAGTCCAAGACCGAGACTTCGAATATGACCTATTATGTGGAACAAGAAAATTCAAAAATGAAACGCATAAATCATAAATGGTAAAGTCTGCATACGACCCTAGTGGCGCATTAGGCCAGAGCTTATCTCGGTTTCAGTAGCATGAAACGACTAGGAGTATTTCTACTCCCCCCTGGATGGAATGCTAGTCCATCCCACGGTTACCCCCAACATTACATTCGCCGGTATCCATTTATACACCTGAGTGGAGAGAGGCACTGTAAGAGTAAAGTGTCTTGCCTAAGAACACAACGCAATGTCTCCGGCCAGGGCTCGAACCCGAAGCGCTCGCTCCGGAGTCGAGCGCACTAACCATGAGACCACCGCGCCCCCAAATAAATCATAAATACTAGTGAATAAACTTGTTGATATGGTACGACAAAATTCAGTTACGAATAACTGCTGTCAGTAAAGGTCCCGTATAAACCCGTGTCCTTCTAATGAACGTTATTGAGGGATAACATTTAATGTTGTATTATTGCGCCATTTTTTAGCTGTTCAGGATAGTTCTAGAACTAAGATGAAAACAGTTTCCACTACAGGCCGCCAGGGTCAAACGAGTATTCATCCGTAAGCGGGCGGTATGGACGAAGAGGGGTTGGGGAGATTGCCGCAACCATATCTCGTCCCAGTCTCTTCTGGTCTGTTTGCCTCGCCTCATAATCCCTGCCTGATTTGATTCGAGAGAAAGACACGCTGCCAGCAGTCTAGGTTCCAGTGTGTTCAGTACTCAGCTTCAAGTGGTATTATTAATTATGTCGTGTAAGGTAATGCCTTAACCCATTGACTCCTGTGCCGGCTTTAACCAACCGATACGAGAGTTGACCTTTGTTCCACCTCTGACGTCATAACCTTTGACCAAAATTGGCATCATCTTTACTCAATTTCCGCAGGAGGGAAAGATCTTTCCAATAACACCCAGATCAGAGTGATCAGCTCAATGGAGCCTGAGATATACACGAAAATGCTCAGAAAATTTGAGTGAAAAACTCGCAGCAAAATTTTCTGCAACTACACTTAGCTACTCCATGGTAAAAATTGCCCGATGCTTTCTCCAGTTCTCGGAAATTAGAAGCAGAAAGTAGAAGGTCAATCACTGCCGCAAAAAGGCAAGAAAAGGCGAAAAACAATTAAAAACAACGAAAAGCCTATAGACGTAGGTCAATTTCTCGTCCAAACCTCGAAATTTTTTTTGAGCAAAAAAGGGGTAAAACGCGGTGCTAGTGGAAATAAAGGCATGCTGTCATATTGCAAATGTCTATTTGAATAGATTGGCGCTAAATTGGCCCATATCCAGGCTGAAAATATCCAAAATGTACAAAAAAATGCGTTTTTGTCCAAAAATCTCCAGGAGTCAACTGGGTTAAGTCACTGGATGAATCACAAGTCATTCAAATGAAAGCCCGACAATTTGAACTGTTTTTTTACTTCTGTGTTACAAATCCTGAGCAAGACTTTGATAAGGTATTGTCAGAGATCTATAACTTTTGGTATTGTCAATTGTCCTGTACAAAGTGGTCTTAACTTTTAATTTACTAAACAGCACGTTGCTCACATTAATTCTTTCTTTTGTATCTTTGGACAACTTGTAAACTTCACCTCGAGTAACAAACATGAAACTTGAGTGTCAACAATTGAGAGATTAATTGCTTATTAGGGACCTTTAGATTGGACTACGAGTATGAGGCGAGTGCGATTTTCGAATTTCAAACCAGTGACGTTTCCAGAGCCCATGCTCGTTGTGTTGGTTTTAGGTAGAAATGGAAGCTCATGGGATGAGATGGGTATGTGGTTTGATAATGTGAAGTCTGCAAAGTAGAATTGAAAAGTCGTTCTCGTACTTGATCTCGTACTCAAGTAAAGTCCCCTATTGTCACAACTGGCACGTCACGCTTTATATTTCAAGGAGAAATTTTAAATTCCCGATCACTTCTTGTGTCATAAGTATCACGTGACTTACTGGCAGGTTTGCCATAAACCTCAACGCGCATGCACGGCCAGCTGCTCCATTCCTTAGGGACAAACCGAACAAACAGGGCTAGAACAGGCTCATCCAGGTTGTCTTTAAACATGTCTTTGGCGTTAGAGTTACCGGTAAAAACCTGTTAAATAGCAAACAGAGCACAGAATGTTAAAATTTACTTAAAGGGAGGTCTATGGAATCACTTGAGGTAAAAATACGGTTTGAAAGATTTGTGCAGTGCAATAAATGTGCCTTGTTTTGATCAAACCTTTCTTTCACCAGAAATGTTCATTTAGTGAGAGAGCATTTATCCAGTGATAAGGTCCCTCATATTTTCAAACATCTGCAGAATTCTCAACATTGTCGCACCTTCTGTTCAGCAGATTGTTTCTACGTTTTGGATCACGCATCCAGTAGTTTCTTTCCAGCTTAAGGTAAAAGGGGCTATTCATATTCAAAGAGAACAACCCTCTTTGAATCGACAATTACACCATGTAAATCCAAAACTATCATTATAATTCTCACACTTTCACGCCTTGTGTCATTGTGTTGTCACAATGAGCATTTTTCTACTTATAATAAATTCAACTTCCAATGCTTCGTAAATCAATCAACTGAAGATGACAGGAGCATCTGTCGAAACATGTCTTTGAAACTTAAAAGTTTTGTCGTTTACTTTAAATAAAAAAATGTTATGTTTCGTCAGCGGCAAGTAAAAACTTTGTTAGTTGTCAGTTTGAAGTTGATAAGATGGGGGTTTTGGAAAGCTCACCTTTCTTTGGGGCATACTTAGTAGAGGAGACTCCTCTACTAACTATGTTTGGGGCAAAACGGAAAAGAGCAGTAGTCTTGTCTCAGTTGTGTTGTTACAATATGCCTACATTCTTCTTATCGTTAGGTCATCCGTACTTTGAACGAACCGTTAGGCGTTACGTATCTAAATGAATGATTAACTGGTTGATTTAATGTCAAATCGACTCCTTCCCCGTCGTTATATTCACCTTGTTTGTGCCATTTTCCTTGTATGTTTCCCAGTTCTCTCTGTCCAGTGACGTCTGAATCTCGTATTTCGTGACGTAATCTGTATCGTATTGAGAAGATCCCTGCGTGGCTACTGCGCAGACTCCAGAACGCTGAGGAAGTTCAATCTGATAACGAAAACATTGAATGCATTACATTTTGTATCAACAAAGTTAATCAACCATCTGTAACATTGTAATCACTGCCAGTTCCTATCCGACAAACACTGGCAGATTTTCAGACAGCGACGAGGTATTCCTTTCTAGGAGGCAAGCAACTTTTTCTTCATGCGCCCGAAGACAGTTTTGAGCCCTTACCTGGAGATATGGATTTGGATCTTCATCAGGCTTGTTTGGACACCAAGCTCCTTCCTCGTTGTTCAGTCGTCCTTGAGATGGAGCGTAACCCACATGTGGTGAAAACCAAGAAGAGGCAAGTATTCCCCCGCCAGAGATTGTATCATCTTCCATTCCAAGGGAATTGCCGCGGCAAGCGATATCTGAAAATATCAGTTCAAGGTAAAACGAATATCAGTCACAAAGAATCACTCTCCCCTTGCGGTTCAGCGGTCAGAGGCGCGACCCAGCCGCCGGAGATACTCTGGGCTCGAGATAACTTACAATGCTACAGCAACTCCTTTCTTCTATGCATTCGGGCCCTACCAGTGCTCCGAAGCACGCGATTATTTAATATTTGTTTATACTTTGGCGGTCAATTCAAGTTGATTTAGACTTGCAGATCTCCTGCCAGGAAGATAACCGTTATATGCATTTATCTGCTTACTTACGAATGTGTTACGACAAACAATACCTTCACAATCCTTTTCAAATTTCTTGCATTGGTAGGTGTTCCAGTATTCGTACTATAACAACACAAAACCAAAACCTGTGTTAAACAGTTATTAAAAAGCCTTGAATGAGAACTGAGACGGCATTGTGACTCAAAGAGTTTGAATTCACCGGTTCTTATTACCTATACATGAATAAAACAGAATAAACTAGCCTACAACGCAGACATGCAGTTTTGGCGAGCGAGGGCATTGTGATACGTCATCATGTATTCGGAAAATAGGGGAAGCTTGGGGAGATAGAAAAAGATAGTTCTGGGATAGACACAGAAAGGCGACCAAAATATGTCGCGCTGACCCTGCAAAACGCCAGTATGAAAGATTAGTTCTATGCTTTTATTCTGACTTTTGCCCAACACCAAATATGTATGGCGGCGTGTATGGTGGTGCTAAAACATCGAAAAGCACGCAGGCGAAACTTCTTCAGTTGAAGACAAAGGCTGTTTCTCGTCTGAGCCATTTCGGTACATTTTCGTAGAGCACTCGAAGACCTAGAATTTCTTCCTTTACATGAGTGACTCCAACGACTCTCCGAAAGGGGCACGTCAGCATACTGCAGGATGCATAGCAATCTCAAGAGAAACGCCGCTAGAGAAGTTGAAAACCTAGCATTCTACGCAGTCACTCCTTTGGACTGGTCACACGTTCTTCCCTTCGCTCATAGCCTGTCACGTGTCACGCATGACGATTTTAGAACACGATAATTTAATTTTATTAACTGAGTTGATAATGTGAATTTGCCACCGTAAAGAGACTCGAAAGCTGACGTTTCGAGCGTTAGCCCTTCGTCGGAGCGAATCGTTGTTTTCTTACGATTTTAGAACAGCTACATGTAATGAACAACACTGAAACCTACATATTTCCCAGTAATCCTGCCCATACCGTAAACTTACCGACTTTTCCGAGTAGCCATAATGATCTACAACCTCACTGAACGTGCATCCCTCTTCATAGCACTCGTGGTCGATGTCATTGAAAAACCCCAAAAAGTTGAATGCGTTTTTCTTGTCCAGGACGATCTCCTTACGTGGAAGTAATCGGCCTGTATTAACAACACAAATTTATATCAAAAGGATTTATTTACTTACTAATATATTTGTTTTTTTTTACTTTATTTTATTTGTTTATTTATTTATTTATTTATTTATGCATCTATCTATCTATTTGACATTTTCATTGTCCTAAGTTCAAACAAAACGTCGTGTTCTTCTGGTAAAATGTTTTAGCAGATCTGTGTTGAGTTGGCATGTTCAAAGCTCCTTCGTCAGTTGTTTTCTTACGGTCGTAAAGTTAAAACTATTATTATACACTGAACCCTCTAACCCTTTTCTGATTGGCCAAAAAGCGTACAGTGAATTTTCGAAATCAGCGTCCTTTACGTCATAACTGCAGATTATACAATAATTATGTCACAGTCACGGGTTATCATGTCATGTATGACCGCAGTGCATGATTTCCAAGGGTAATCATGTCAACTTTGCGCGATTCGTGTTGCTTGCCGTCAGTGAAGAAGTAGAAACATGACTTCCAAATTTTTGCGTTCGTTCAATGTATAACTGATAAAACAATTATTGGATGAGAATTATTGGTCTCGGTAAGGGTTATCAGCCTCAGCCTTCGGCTTCGGCTGATAACCCTTACCTCGACCTTGATTATTCTGGATATCACAAAATCCTCATCCAATAATTGTTTAAATCAGATCGAATCACTCATTTAGACGTTACGGTATTGGCTTTCGTAGCAAGCGCGGGAAAAATCGTGTGACTATATCGCGAGTACTTTTTGCTTAGCACTTGATTGATTGGCTAAGAATAAACCATCTTCTCTGTGATTGGTGAAGATTTTGAACATGATTTATGAGCCAATATAACTCAACTCTACAAACGCAACCCAAGCGTTGCTTATAAGTGGCACATAATTTATTACTGTTTGATATGATTTGGGCGCAATCGGCTGCAGCTTTATGATAACAGAGAAAAGACAAAGGGATACCACTGAGTTAATCTAATAACGTTAATCGCGTTTATTCGTTCGTATGGAATATAAAGCGTTTTATTTACAGATAGTTTATTTGTTTATAAATGATGTTTGCTTGAAAGGTTTGCATAATCTGTATCAAGTACTTCTGAGGGCACACTAAAACCCAAGTTTCAAATTGCTCTAGGCCAGATTGAACGAAAGCCAGTCGCCGCGATTCTGCCGCGAATATCGGATAGCAACTGCGGCTAGTAAATTCTCAGCTCCGACTATTGCATTTCTAGCTTTTTGATTGGCTAAAAAACTCCGACTATGAGCCAATAGTCGGAGTTTTACGTCATATGGAAAATAGTGCGCCACGTTTAAAAATTTTCCGCACGAAGTTTTCAACTTCAGCCCTCTATAATGGCTGAAATAAAAATCGGCGGCAATACCCGGTTTGAGAATTTACTAAAACAATTATTCCATTCGCCGTTGTTGGATATGAAGTGATTATAACCAACTCGCGCTACGCGCTCGTTGGTTATTTTATCACTTCATATCCAACTCGGGCTCATGGAATAATTGTTATTTGGCGCGGTTTATATATAATTACGTTCCCGAAAGACAAGCAATAGAAATTATTCGCTTAACAGGCTGCATGCGAGTAGGCTCACTTAATCATCCCACGCGCGAGCGGCGAAGCAAGTCGGCGAACAAAACCCGCGGGCAGATTAGATCGCGGGCAGCCCGCTCTTTACTACAATGGACTCGATTCCACCTCACGTGTGACCCACAGGTGAACTTGTTCACATGTTATTCACTCACCGTGACTTGTTCCTGACAATGTCAATGCGACAGCAAATAACAATAATTTCATCATTTTACGTCAAGCCTGAAATTTAAACAAACCACAATCAAGAATAATTACGGCAACATAATTATTTTGCGTGCCAAGGCTAATGTATTAGTTCCAGCTCAGGAGCATAAAATAAAATGCGTATAAGGCATTAACTGCACAACCCAATAAAGCGTAACCTAGTTCCAAATGATAGCTTCTTTTGATTCATTGAGGTATTTACTATATTTTGTTTTGAGTTCAAACAATGGCGATCTCAGAAAAAGAACAATATTAGCATTTCTTTCAATATATATTAGCTAATATTGCTAGTCAGCCAACGGTTTTAACGGTTTTCTTTGAAAAAAAGGCGCTAAACTTACTGAAAGCGAGGGGATTATAATTATTTTACTCCAGTAGCTCAAAATAACAGAGAAAACTATATTACTTTGTCAGACGAACACGAAACAACTTAATATGGCTTAATTAGGATTGGTCCTAGAATACTTAAAAAATGCACATGAGGTGAAATTACAGCTGCAAATTCATGAGAACATATACGGTTCAGTTGAACGATGAGCGGGCAACATCTTGTGAGGTTAACTGAATAGCTTTTGACTTGCAAAAAAATGCTTGCATAAGTGCAATGATAAATACGAAAGAAGTTGTAGAAGTAGTTTGTAAAAAATAATGTTGAATGATTTTAGAGTTCCTTACCGTATCAGTTGGCTTCTTGACTCCAAGGGCGACTGCTCACAAGAAATGTTCTTGGCACAATGATGTTTATCATGATTTACCCAGCCTTAATAAGGATGTCGACCATGAAAACCGCTGCTCATTTTGTTGACAATTGTCAATTGTAATATATTTGCATGATAATGCAAACTGAATGATACTGGCCTCGAGTTGAACACGCAACAGGAGAAACGTTTTAAAAATAGTTTACAGAGAGGCCACTGAGCTAAGCGGTTAAGGGTACGTTCAAATGCGTAAAGCCGTGAATAATTTTCACTGGGAAACCTAGTCGCATGTATTTTGATAACTTGAGCTAATTTCGTCAGTTAATTAGCCCTTTCAGTAACCGTGTAAACCCGGTCAACCCTGTAAAACGTTTTAGAAAATAGTCCGAAGAAAAGACGCGCGTTGATTGGTTAAAACTCGTGTTTCTATTAAACAATTAGATTAATAAGTGAATAAAAATGGTGAATTTTAAGCTCGGTAATAGACCCTTTGCATAAATGGCGCCTAAATTTGAATAATTAACAATTATTCCATGAGCGCGCGTTGGATATGAGATGGTAGATAGCCAACGAGGCCAGTAGGGCCGAGTTGGCTATAACCAATCTCGTATCCAACAAGCGCGAATGGAATAATTGTTTTATTAAATTCTCAACCTTCGGTTTTGCTAAATTTTATTTCAGTCTAAGAAACGACCGGAAAGTGATGTGACTTCCGGGCGCCAAAACGAAATGCTGAAAATTTTATGCTGAGCGACGTTTGCCGCATTCATTTCCATATAAGGTCAAACGCAGGTATAATGGTCGGTAACCGAGATTGAGAATTTAATAACAATAATTATACAACCTAAGCCTCACATTTTTGTGAAAAATCCTTTGTCTGAAAACATGAGCACGAGGCTAAGGATGTATAAAGTATTGATATTCAAATTCAGGCGCCATTTATGCAAACGTATGAAATGTGAAGGGTGAATAGGCCATTTCCGAATTACCTTTAGCCTCTTTCTCAAAGCGAGTCTTGGTGCTCATCCTTTCATATGAATATGAGTTTTTATTCACATGCAAATTAAACTCATTTTCATATGAATGGTTGTGCACCAGGCCTCGCTTTGAAAGAGAGGCTTTAGGTAACTCGGAAATGGTCTATTGATCAACATGACACGAGCACAGGACAAAGAGAAAACAGGAATCGAACCCATGGCCTCCCGAACACCGGGCGGGCGCCCTATCCACCAAGCTACGAGGACTCATGGAGAGTAAGGTCATTAAACTGCGTTCATATGTGACAAGCGTCCTGCATACTGCTAGGATCAGCACTGTCGAAGTCATCGCGAGAAACACTGTAAGGATAAAGTGCCTCGACCAAGAAAACAATACTAGAAACCCGGGCAGAGTTTGAAACCGAAAGGTATGCGGGTTCATTAGCCACTGTAGCTTTCTTCCCTTGGGAAACTGTTCTTTGAATGATATTAAATATAGTATTATATTAAATATATACTAAAATATATCAGCAACTTCACGATGGCGTTACTATACGGAAGAACAATGACAAGTGAGTGGTTTTAATCCTGTGTATAAAGGCTTTATGTATATATATCAATATTTTAGTGAAATATTTTAACAACACAGTCAGACATGTTAATCTAAGGAGACAATCCGCTACTGTTGTACGCAACTTGAACTCTGGACTATCTTTCTTGACTCTTATTTCAAGCTTTCATCTGTTGAGAGAAGGCAGTGTTAGTCTATTTCAGAATCTCCCTAATGACTCTCTAATGATGGCCACCTCCCTAAAAACACCCGTTGTAGAAGGGTTCGGATTATCACCTGGCATGAAAAGCTCTTTTAAAAGGTTAGTCGAAAGTGCATAACCAAGTTGAGCACGGGAGGGGTTGCTATTAGCTCGTTGCAGGTTTTCCCCCTTTTTGAAACCACTTCTAGTGCACTGTACCTTTTGACAAAATTATTGATTTGTCATTGTAAGTGGAGTTTACGGATTCAATGTTAAATCCGTGAGCCCCACTTACATTGCCATTTTCTAGCGCAGGATTTTACTCATTTCCTGCACGTATTTCTTGTGAGTGTTTTGTTTGTGTGTTTGTGCTTTGTACTAGCTAGAAAGGCTTAGTTATAAAAATGTTCCATGTTTGTATCTTGTAGTCATCCTGACGAACTCTCATTAGCAGCATTAGCAGACGAAACCGGTCAATTAATAATTAACAAATTGACGTCAGTTTTTCATGCGTCTGTCCTGTTATTGATCATAAATTTCGTCATCACATTGTCAAAGTAGCTGTGGATCCGCAGACTACTTTGACAATGTGATGACGAAATTCATTGTCAATAACAGGACAGACTCATTAAAAACTGACATCAATTTGTTTTTTTACGATAAGAAATGGTCGAATTGCCCGCTCTCGCTCGCTGACGCGTCGCACGAATTTCAAATTCATGTGTCTGTCCGCATATTGACGATAAAAATTAGCCAATGAGCGCGCGAGAATTACTGCAGTTATCGTAAAAACTCAGTTCTACACGATTCCTGGTTGTAATCTACAGTCATTATTTCCATGTCACTGATCTAAATCAGCGAGAATTTGTCACCATAGCCATGACTGCAGAACAAGACCAGTTCTGAGAGGAAGTGTTTTCACAAAGGCGCGTTAAAAGTACATTAGCAAGCAGTGTTCATGAAACAAGTCAGAAAAATAAATCAGAAATGAAACAAACCAAACCGACCATTTGTCCCGGGGGGACTTCAAATTAAAAGGCTCAATACCCTAAAAGGTACCACAAAAGCTTCTGCTATGGACTTTATGTGGCTCTAAAAGCTACCAAAACCGCTTATTTGTCCTCCCAAAAAAATACGTCGAGCATCCCCCGGGCTTTTTATGTCGACACGCAGGGCCAAAATTGATTTTAAAGCAAACCTAAGCAGTCTCCCCATTCGCCATCTTTATCATAGTTGTAGGTCGTTGCACACCACTTCCTTCCAAAAGTAGACGAGCTTGATGTGCAGGTGAAGAATCTTTCTCCTTCGTACAGAAATGGAAACACGCAACATTTGTTGTTCTTTGTCCTTACAGTGCAATCTAAACAAAAACGGGAGAAAATGACGATTTAAAGCGATGTCATAATTACAGTGAAACAATTGATCAATTTCTGAGCTAAATATGTAACCTTGTAATATAACCTCGGCAGAAAACAACTGAAAAACGTAATTCAAACTAAACATTACATTGTTAAGAATCCCAAACCAGTTAGCTCTTTGCAAGCGTGGCCAAGGATTTGAACTCGGGGCTGCCGTGAAACAAATCCCGGTAGTGGTCAGAGCGGACTCGAACCCGGGACCGCTGGATTACGAGTCCGACGCGCTGACCACTCGGTCACGCTGCCTGGTAGAGTTTTAACCGTCAATACTCCTCGGCTCGTCTTGACTTACTAGCAGGTTTGCCATAAACCTCAACGCGCATGCACAGCCAGCCTTTCCATTCTTTGGGAACAAACCGGACGAACAGAGCTAAAACCGGTTGATCCAGATTAATTTTTAACATGTCCTTGGCGTTAGTGTTACCGGGAAAAACCTGTTAAATAACAAATGGATCACAAAATGTTAAAATCAACTTCAGAAACACATCATAAAAATCGTAAACTACAATGAAACTTTCTTTCGCCAGAAAGGTCTGCTTTGATCATATCAAGTAGACCATTTTCTAAAATAACTGTTATGCATCATCGGCGAGCGATGAAACACCTTGTTGATTATCTTGTTCTTGTTTTATTTTTGTCATTCATAAATATATATTTACAACACATCAATGTATAAGGCAAGGAAGCCCAGAGAAGCCAATTAAGTTTATGTAAAGAACTACCTTAAATATGCCTAAGACTTAACAAAACGATAAAAATGCTGTCATCGGGACACAAAATGACCATAATGTAGAATAAAAAGTGGTAGGCAAAACTTAACGCGCAAATGCGCAAAAGCAAAGAAAGGAAAAAAAATACGAAAAAAGAACACACGAACACAGATACTCAGACCCTATTTAGATTGTCTCGGGTACCCAAGACAACCCTCCCCTCGAGTTAACCTGACCGAGGTATCTTTTAGCATATTTCTTTGTGAAATTCAACTGAACGTTTATACGAATGTCCCCAAGTTGTCTCGGGGGCGGGACAACAAGGGTGGACGACTTGTCTCGGCCGGTGGAGAAACCGTTTTCACATATAAACGCTCCATATAACTGCCTCAGGGGGAAGGCAGTGTAGGGTACCCGGCTTAACTGAGAGAAGTAAGAAAGATGGCTTAAAAAGGTGAAAGGTGAACTCTGCGTATTTGGAGGGATGAATTTTCAAGCGCTAGCCTTTTGGCCCGGCCTTTTGGTCGGAGCCTATGTCTTTCATGATTGATGTATGCATTTATGTACACTAGTGAAAAGTTTCTTGTTATCGAGACTGGATGCACAAGTATAAACACCAGCTGAACAATAAGACAGCAACTAGCTTCATAGATTCTTGCCCCGTGGTTATATTCACCTTGTTTGTACCATTTTCCTTGTATGTTTCCCAGTTCTCTCTGTCCAGTGACGTCTGAATCTCGTATTTCGTGACGTAATCTGTATCATATTGAGAAGATCCCTGCGTGGACACTGCGCAGACTCCAGAACGCTGAGGAAGTTCGACCTGATAATGAGCAGGAGAAAGGGTACATTACACCTTTATTATCAACAGAGCACGGCTGCTGCCACCGCCGTCATCACTATCATCATCAAAATCGTCGTTAACACCGTCATCATCGTCATCGACACGACACGTTATCGACCTGAGGACTTGCTTATCATGATAATCGCTGACAACAGCAACAACACAAGAAAGGAGGGTTCCCTTGCTAGCTAGGAGACCCAAAAATATCCCAAGTCATCCGAAAACGTATCTGCACTCTGACCTGGAGGTATGGATTCGGATCCTTTTCTGGTCTGTTTGCACACCAAGAACCTTTCTGATTGTTCAGTCGTCCTTGAAATGGAGCAAAAGTGATATACGGTGAAAACCAAGAAGAAGCAAGAATTCCTCCGCCAGAGATTGTAGAATCTTCAATTCTCAGGGAATTGCCACGGCAAGCGATATCTGCGAGAAAAGTCAAAGGAAATAAAATTTCACTCCCAAAGAGTCCAAATGATCCTTTTTTATGCAATTACAATAAGTCAGAATTAGTATAAAATAAAGTATTTTATTATTACTGTATTTAACTGGGAGAAATGCGGGTTTTTTTTGTAATTTTTGTTTTAAAAAAGAAAAAGATAATTAGAGTACACAATACTAAACACTTATTATTATAGTAAAAACAGTTAGTTACTCTACTTACAATACTTCTTACAGTAAAATCTGATAATTTGGATGCAAGGGACTGAAAAGGAAAATACTGCAGGTATGCGTAGGATCTGTAAAAGATCACATAATTTGGGAATTGTTAATTTGTACTTTGCTAACTGATTCACTCCGGTGAAATCTTGGACCGACCATGTCGGAATGGTTAATAAGCACCGACTAGTTCTATACGTTATGCCTGTTTTTCGTCAGGTAGCTACGACAAAAAATACCTTTACAATCCTTTTTGAATTGCTTGCATTGGTAGGTGTTCCAGTATTCGTACTATAACGAGAGGAAGAAAAAATAAAGCAGTCACCTCTTGAATAATAAACATAATCATATCTATAACAAAATTCTCAATTGTGATTGGTCCTCCGTGCGCCTATATTTGTCACGTAATCGGCGCGCGATCACGTGGGCGTCTAATTACAGGTATCCAATTTGAACTTTTTGTAATTGGATATCCACGTGATTCGCACATCGGCTTCCTTCTTAATGTTTCCTACAGTTCTTAAAACTTACGGAAAGTGCTACTGACATTTTCGCTCAAAAGAAGTTCTCCAAATACTTTTTTAATGTCAAAATTTATTATTAATACGATTAATTAGTAATTGGACCTCGTGTCGTACGATTCAGAGTAATCGTGCTCGTAACTTAAAACCAGCTCCGCCATTTTGAAATTACTCGCGCGATTACTCCCTGAATTGTACTCCACTCAGTCCAATTACTATTACAAATAGCATTCAGTAAAGAGTTTGATTTGGCCTCCTTACCCCGCCTTAGTAACGCTCTTATGAATTTTCGTTAAGACCAACAAATTACAAAACTGGGACACAATATAAAAACAAAAATAAAATTACAAATTTTTTCCAGTTGCTGTTAGTGAAGAAAAAAGCGACTAGGAAAGAATGAAGTCGATTCTTTACTTCAAAAGTAATAGGTTTTACGCACTTGTCATTCATTTTGACTCGTCCACTAATATTTCTAACTAGAGTTCATCCCCCTTGTTATTCAAATTCGAAAAAAGTACAAACCTAAATTGTTTAAAGATGAAGTAAGAACAGATCGGCTGTTCTAAATGGGTTGTTTCGGCAAATTTAATTACGCGTAGATTTCTCCGTTCTAATTCTTCTCCAGTACACTAACATTCTAGAAATATTCTGAAAGTTGTCACATCAGCATGGTTGCATAGCAACTTCTCTGAGGAAGACTGCTGAGTCAGTCACTCTATACAGACCGAGTAAGTAGTTCTAAACCTCTATAAAGAAGCTTACCTTGGACACGAAACAGTAAACTTACCGACGTTTCCGAGTGACCGTAATAATTGACAACCTCGTTAAAAGTGCATCCCTCCTCGTAACACTCGTCATCGACATTATCCCGCATAACACCAAGAAAGTTGGAGGCGTCGTTCTTGTTCATTGCGATCTCCTTACGCTGAAGTATTCGGCCTGCACAAAAAGAATAATTTTTAGCTATTTATACATAAGCATTGGGTTGATGCGCATAGGAAGTAGTTAAATTCTGTACTTCTTTACAGCCCTCTTTTAAAGTGGTAATGTCAAAGCTCTATAACCTAAGAGCTGGGTTTGCTTAGCGTGGAGCAATGGAGGTCTTTTCTCCCGAAGTTATCAAACTTGATTTTTCATTTGCCGATCTTAACTATTTTTTCACCATTCGAGAGAAACACGTTTCACGCAGTATAAGTCATGCCCGATTCACAGAGGGGTTGACCGACCACAAAAGTAGCCAATCACAGAGTCAAAAAATAACCTTGCCATCTCTTACTTATACAGGGTCGTAAAAGCTAGAACCAGGCCAAGAGGGAATTATCCCTAAATAGCGTAATATCGATGGAACAATACAAAAGCGCGGAAAAAGTCCGTGCGAGTGCGCCTCTCCTGTCTACGAATTCGAGTTTTCTACATTTTGGTGGCCAGCGTATAGAATTAACCATTTACTCAAAGCTACGTTTTGGCATCGCGAAAAGTGCTCCCCCCTTATTTCGGAACCGCATGCTACGCAGGCTAGAGTGATTGTCATATTACAAGAACGATTGGCTTAGCACTTACTGGCGCCGAGCAAAGCAACACCTTCGCCTTTGAAGGTATGTTTTGCACATCGGTGAACAAGTGGGAAGCTTAACCAACCCTAAAAAGAAAACTTACTTTGGGCTCGGTTGTTCAGAAAGCGCGATTACCGCTAATACGGAATAAGCTTGATCCAGATTACGAAACAACCCGGCCTTGGTATCAGTTTTCGGTCACCGATTGGGATTTATCAACCTAATTTTTAGCTAAGCATGATTAGATTTTGTTGTCACTGACTAAAAATTATAAACTGGGACGTTTCGGCAAAAATACTGCGACCTACGTCAGCAATATTGTTACAGTACTTTTAAAAAATTATGGTCATACCGGGTCAGTTTTTTTAATTATTTTTTTCAACCCATATTTCTTCTCTGACTGCTTTTTGATATATAATTTTGCTCTCTATTGACAGACAAAAGAAAAAAGAATTCGCTTACCATGACTTGATCCAGGGAATACAAGTAGGACAGCAAATGAAAATAACATCATCATTTTACCATAAGTCTAAAAATATATCAGTTGTATTAAATAATACCCAGAGGTAAATCTCTTGATAACAGTGATCATGCAACAACCCTTTTTGGCATGAAAGCAATCTTTCAAAACTAAAGAACAAAATAATAAGATTCACATGAGGCAGTAATGGCATTGTTCTAGATACAAAACCGTGATGGAAGATTTACCAATCCCAGCGCCTATTGTTTCTTTGATGCATTTACTCTTGTTGGTTTCGACTTCTATACAATGTCGTTTTGAGGGAACGACAATCTCTTTTATTTAAATATTAACTCAGCCAACGATTTTCTTTGAAGAAAGCGAACGAAGAACACTGAGAAATTATAATTATTTTGTGGTTAAATTGAAAATGTGATTGGAATGTGAAAACGATTTTTTTTTCATGGGAAAAAACAGAACCGGTCACAAATCTTGAAGAACCTTGAAGCAGCAATGCAACGCGTTTTTGAATACTTTCATTTGAATATTTTCGCACGTTTGATTTTTAAACTTAAAGGAAGATATGATAATTACACCCTGTAATTACCAGCTTTAAAAATGAAAGACGAGCGGGCAATAGCTAATAACCCAGAAAATTTGTTTGTAGGTTTACAAAAATAATTTCAATCTAACTCTCACTAACTAAGTGAATTGATATACACTGACAACAAAATGGTTACATCATAAATAAGTAAATGTTATAATTTTGTTCTTACCGTATCAACTGGTGCCGTTAACTTCGAGAAGCAACTGCTCACACGAATTTTACACTAAGATATTTATTAATTTAAAGCCATTATTTAATCAGCCTTATGAAGCTATGTCGGACCATAAAAGCTTCTGTTTAATTTGTTAACAATTGACACGTATTAGCATGATAATATAAGTTGAACGCGAAATCGACGAAACGTGTTTGCCAGGTAAAGTTTGCTCGGGGATTACACAGGTGGACTAAATTATTTCAAGTAGAATCTTGCGAATAATCTGCACTGGGAAATTAAATCTTGGGTATATTGCCAATAGGACATAAGTTCGTCCACCAATATCGGCAGCTCGGTGCCGTTTAAATCTGACAACCTCCTCAAATTTTCGATAATTTTCGAATTGAAGCGACCGGGATCACGTGACCTAACACTCTCCTAAGTGTACTGACTCAATCAACTCATTACAATTTTATACATGTTAGTGAGTTTTGTACGGGGGGTGGGGGTGGGAGGGGGTAGGTTGGATTTGAGAATTTGTACCTGCTCATCAGCAGAGTCGTAACATTCAGGATAACTGTCTGAAGCGATATCGTGCGCGCATCCAGTCTATAAGGAAGAGCGAGCTGCATCGCAGCAGAAGGTTAAGTAAATTCTCTCCAATGTATAGGAAAAATGCTTACTCCGGGGAGGAAAACTGTAAAAATGTATTCCTCACTTGTAAGTTAACAAATGGGTTTTGAAAGATCAAGAAACTATAGGCTGAATAAAAATGTCAAGCTCTTTATTGCAAATTTATTACAAATTCTCATGGCTTGACAGCACAATTGCTTCTGGTGATTATTAACCAAACAACGTAAGAACTCCCCTCAGTTTTTCGTGAATACTGATTTTAAGGGGCACACGAAAAATTCATTGAAATTCGATTAACACAGAATGTGCATTAAACTTGTTTGTTCCTTTTAAACATTAGCTAACATTCAGCAAATGCATGACTTTGTAAATTAGTTAAATTAAGCAAAATTGCCTATACACTTGAGTTAATGCGATAATGTCCGTCTAATGCAGCTGCACCTTATTTCACAGGTATCCGTTCACTACACAAAATTTTTCCCCTCTAATCATAAAAATTACAATTTCCTCGCTTGTGATTGGTTTAAAAAAGTCCTATTTTCCACTAATTCGCTTGCCAAGTTGTTATCGGACAGTTTGTTATTGGATAGTTTGTTATTGGACAGTTTGTTATCGGACAGTTCAATAAGCCAATCACATTCAAAGATGTAGTTTGCTTTTGTGTTTTTGCCAGTAACCTATAGAATGTTTACGCCTCCTTTGTCAGTATTTTACTGCGAATTTTCCCCTATTTTTCATAACTTGTTTTTTTTTTCTTTTTCTCGGAAATTGTAATTTTATGATTAATTGATAATAGGACTTCGTGTCGTCCAATTCAGTCTGTAATCATACTCGTGATAAACAAATCGGACTCCCGCTGCGCGGTCGTCCGATTTTGTTATCACTCGTATGTTTACAGACCGAATTGGACTCCACTCAGTCCTATTACCATTACTAATTACTGTTAAGAATAACCACGAGGAATTTTATTTATCTTCAAAAGTTGATAAAATAGTAGCTACACTAGAAGCTAAAAATCGATACGATAAAAACATAGAAATCAAGTTAAGCAGTTTGATTCATTGAACTGCTAGCATACTGCCAAACTGCGAGTTGTGGGGTAGTCACACAAATTGATAAATCAGCCAAAATTTTGCCGTTCGTTTGTTAATGTGATGTATCGTCAGATTTGCCGCGCGAGGGTATGCCTTGAACATTTCAAGGAAATTCTTGACTGCTAGTTGAAAGTTTGCCTTTTTTCTCTTTTGCTAGAATTAGAAGTGATCTGTTAGCTGAATTAATGACCTAAACTGTCAGTTAAAAATCAACACCTTTTATTAATTGTCATTTCAAATTTTGGTCATTTGCGAAATGCACGTTACTAGCACAGGTTTCCTTTGGTTTTTACGGTTTTTGCTTCAAAAAAATCGTCTTCGTTTCAACCCTGATTATATAATAATAATAGGCCTTGTATCTCAAAAATCCTACGCAAAGTAAGTCACCATTTTCAAGATTTCCACGCAAAGAGATACATCCTTCATCAACTCTTTTTAACTATACATTAGTCAAGTTAATTAGATAGATGATCTCAACTGTGGTAAATGAACTAGACCACCAGTGGCTGGCTGTTTTTTCTCCTACGCATGGGCACCTGTCAAACAAAACAACAATATTAGTTTATGCCCGGCAATGAATTGATTTCACTGATAACTTGACTCCCGGGGGGGGACGCCCATATGTTCGTCGGAAAATTTAAATTAAACTCCTAAGGAGACCAATCTTGGTGTGGCTCGAGCTTTATTTCATTTTGACCCATAAAAGACATTCAGAGATACCACTTAAAACGGAATAGGCTTGATTAGCTTTGATTACGAGCCGCTGTTCAGAAACTTAGCCAGCGATAGTAAACCAAACTCGGGAGACTAGCGGAAACCGCCTCTAAGAGCTGAAATGAAGAGCCCCTTTTTCATTATCATTTCTTCGAGTGCACCCTAAAACACACTCAGACAGCTAAAAATAGTTGCGTTTCGTAATCAACACCCCAAGCGAGACCAAAATGATATTATCTTGGTTTATATTCCTAAGTGAGACGACGAACGAACATCCTCGGCCATTTTATGTGGGAGTTCCCCTTGGGTTTAACTATACTGTACAATGGTACTTGTACAGTGCCATCTTGGAACAGTTTTTCTGTGCAACTGCACCATTTTGCGTTTGCATTACACCTGCTCAACCTTGATTTGAGTCAACAAACTTGTACAGCATTTGCTTTAACTGTTAATGCTAAACAATCTCTTAACTTGTTTTTGTTGAAATGCAAAAGTTTCCTGCTGCTTCCAAGTATACCGCATGTTTATAAAAGATTTATTTCGGGAATTAATTGGTTCATTACACTTTACAGTTCATTTAGGTGATTTGTTGATGCATGAAATTTTGGCCTTAGTGCACTACCGGCACAGAAAATTCTGAAGGTTAATTAAACGACTTACCTTGCGTGGTGGGCACAATTGGACCCTCTTCTATCATGTCTTCGATCTTTGAGATGGTTTCTTCCTCAAGATCATAAGTAGACGTAACTTTGAGCACGTGGTCTGGTGCTCCTAGCGCTATTTTGATGAGCTCTGACTTGCTAACCTCGTTGCTTATTCCAACTGCGATTATGTTCGACGTGCAATTCTGCCAGAAAAAGGAAAAAGACAATTATAAATCGCACTAAATTCGTTATTACCCCGTACGTCATCACATTATTTTCAGAAGCTATTTGTCTAGCAAAAGAAGCAGCGAGGTCGAATGGTCAGACCGACTGCATATGCGAGTCGGGAGGTCCCTGGTTAAAATCTTCCATCCCCCACCAACTGGAGTTGCTCTAGGAAGTCACGAGTTCAACTCCTCGACAACACATGATAAGTAAATAAATAAATAAATAAATCGTTAACTGCCCAGTCTCCTTCCAATTTGGTTTCTTGCAATTTCCTCCTTTATTCGTAATATGCGTTCATCTCACACCAACACTCTATCGAAGTTTTGCTAACAGCATTGATTAGAAGAAGAATGCTTTTTTCATAATTTTAAAATACTTTCTTTCAGCCGCTTCCTGACAATGTTTTCATTCTAATTTCTGTTAGCTCGTGTCTGACCATCGTTTTACATTGGCAGGTATGGCGCAGTGGTGAGAGCGCTCGCCTCCCACTAATGTATCTCGGGTTCCATTCCGGCTCGGTCTCATATGTGAGTTGAGTTTGTTGTTAGTTCTCGCCTTGCTCCAGCGATTTTTCTCGGGTTCTCCGGTTTTCCTCCCTCCACAAAAACTAACATTTCCAAATTCCAATTCGACCAGGATAGAAGACCCGCATGAAAACCAGCTAGGCTGGTGTGGCTTCCTCTCTAGATATTGTATTTTATTTTATTTATTTATTTGACATAATTGTAAGACATATGTTGACCTGCTTACCTTCATTATAGGCGTTACCAAACTGTACGGTAGTGATTCGGCATCAGAGTTCTCGGAGCTAAACACAATCAATACATTTTCCTCCTCCAGGCGGTCCTCGCATCCCTTGGGACAGAACAACTTCCTTGAGGCGTACAACATGGCGAGATCGGTACGATGTCCTCCATATTCAGCCCCCGGTGTCCTACCGTGTTCTCCAGGGATATATTTCACCCCGTCGATAACCGATACGACGTCGAGCCGATCCACATTCTGCAGGGTCATAACAAGGTCGGGTAGGTCACTATAGACGATGATTCCAAAATGGACGTCCGTGAAATGCATATTGATCGAAATGACCAATTGGGATATAAATTGTTTCTGACGCTCGAATTCTTCAGGGGTTATACCAAAGGAACTGTCAATCAATATTCCAATGTCCAGGCCTTTTCTTTTGACTTCTGTTGTAGGCGCCGGTGGGGTCACACGGATAGAAGGAGTAGCAGCTTCTTGTACTGTTGTAGGCAGTTCACTTTCAGTGGCTGGAACGTTAGAAGCGTTTTATGAGTCACTTTTATTTAGTAGTTCAGCGGAAATTTCTGTTCTTGAATGGTAAGTACTTGGTGTATTCCTTATCATAGTGTATTTAGAACGTAGCATAGTATATTTATCCTTATTAGAGTGTATTAGATACGTAACAATTATCCTGCGAAATCGCGCGGATATCGTCTGATACTTAGCCGACAAGGCCGTAGGCCGAGTCGGCTAAAATCAGACGATATTCCGCGAGATTGAGCAGGATAATTGTTTTATTATTCAACGAATTGATAACAAAACAGCCTAAATCCTAAATCGTAACATTTTTAAACCTCTCTGTCGACATTTTCTCACTTCACTTTTTCTTCCTACGTACGAAGCTACGTATACCGCCGGATATCTGTTACCTATGGATGACAGATATCGAGATTATCATGACCATATTTGGATAGTGTTACAATTTGTTGAATAATAAACTATAATATCTGGAAGGGATACATGAAGTACTTAGGTCTTGAATAGTAAACTTAGTGTAAAAAGATGCTAAATATCCCGCTTTTTTTACAAATAATTAAAGACTATCCTCCCTATTGGACATTCCATTACAGACAATTAAGAAAACCAGTAAGAAAGATAGAAACTGAATAACAGATAGTTTAAATTAAATAATCTTTTCTTCTCCTTCTCCATGTTGTTTGAAGCCTTACCTGGTGGAACAGCTGTTGTTTCTTCACCTGGTGCTGCTGTGGTTTCTCCTGTAGCAACATTGAACAAAAAAAAACAAAATAATCATTTCAGTGGAGGGTCAGACTTCTATGACGAGCCACTAGGGTTAGAGAACATTTAAAACACTATTGCAGCGAACTGTTTCAATGAGATATCTCAAGGTTCGCTCGATGTAGGGCGTCCGAGGTCCGGTGAGCCCTTCGGGGATAGAGGGAGACAGCTTTCTTTCATGTAATATACTAAATTTGTTTTTTTGTAGTCTTACCTGGTGGAACAGCTGTTGTTTCTTCACCTGATGCTTCAGTGCTTTCCTCTGGGGCTATATGGAAGAAAAAAGACTAGCATAAACCTTTTTAAACATTACATAACAAACAAGGAGAAATAACTAATAAAAGAAGAAATTCAATAATGGATAGTAAAAGACAATTTGTACTCTAATCGTTTCTTCTCCTTTTCCATGTAATTTGGAGTCTTACCTGGTGGAACAGCTGTTGTTTCTTCACTTGGTGCTGCAGTGGTTTCTCCTGTAGCCACATGGAACAAAAAATGTTAACCTGACTGAACATTCCATAACATAACATTAGGTCCTTTAGCACACTCAGTTGATTTGTTATAACAACTGATGAGATTTCACAAGGGAAAGCCGATAAGGAAGCCAGAAATTTAATAACAGTTTAATAGCGGAGCCCAGGCTGATTCTTTGTTCTCTATAGGCACAAAACCACATGCATGCACAGAAATAGAAACCCATGTAACTCTTTTTTCGTGGTCAACATGGCTAGCGGCATGGATCGCAGGCACCTGCGGACTACGATGACGCCGTCGACGTCACGGAGCATTGCGGCCATACTCCAGCTAATATAGGTCGACCTTGGAGTACATTTCTAACATTGGCCATCCATGTAATGGTCCATTGACACCTGTCCAAAACAAGGTATCCGCTGACCAGTATCACGGTACCATTTCGCGGGGCTCAAGTTTAGAGACCATTTTTTTTAAAGATGACCGCTGACCAGGTACTGATTTTTGACTGGGTCGCAGGCTCAAACAAGGTTAACCAGGAGCCTCCTGGGTTAACTTAATGTTATAAGGAGCTCCGCTTTTAGGCTTTGCTAAATCTATATATTAATATTGCTGATGCTGATTTTTTTTTGTAGTTATTTGCAGGTCAGGTGGTGGGCTCTCGTCTTATAAAAAGGACGAGAAAAATACATCGAATGATAATCTCATTAATTTTCATCTTGAGTGAAAGAACGCAATTCCTCGGATAGAATAACCTATCTCTTGCTCCATGTTTTCCGGAGTCTTACCTGGTGGAACAGCTGTTGATTCTCCAGTTACTGCCCCGACGGTTTCCTCTGTAGCTACACGAAAAGTGCAAAAGTATATTAAACAATACCGCGGCGGAAGGATAATAGTTAAGTATAGATGAGCCCATGCCTGCAAATGATCCTTATTTTAATTTTGCTGAATGAAAAATATGCAGCTGTTATCATCACTAATACGTGCTGTGTCTTGTTATACTAACCCTAACCCTAACCCTGAAGAAAGCTGGTTTGGCCAGCCGAAATAAATATAGTACACGTTCAAAAAAACATTCTACGTTGTGTCGGTTTCTGCCTTTATATTCTTCATTTTATTTGTGAAGCCGATTAGATCACTATTGATCCAACGTATACGAGCAGGATAATCGTCCCGTTGCTTGCTTTTAAAACATTTTATAGTCAAACTTGTTATACTGCATGCTATTTGGTGTTTTACCTGGTGCAATAGCTGTTGTCTGTTCACTCGGTGCCGGAACACTTTCCTCTGTGGATACCCAAAACAACCGAGAAAACAAACATCAGTTTTATTGAACATTTCATTTGTTATAATATGATATCATATGACGCAAGAAGGTTTAGAAAATAGCCCGAAGAAAATACGCGCGCTGATTGGCATAAAATTGTGTTTCTATAACTCGACAGAAACACAGAACTAGCACGAGCGGTTGACGCGAGCAAAGAGAATTTTCTCTTTGATGATTAAAGTAAACAAATTGTTTTCTTGTTTTCGCTGCGGAATTTTCTAAAAGAAAAAGAAAACATGTTCTCTGTATTTCTATCGAGTTATAATTATTCACTCGTGGAAGTTTGGGAGAACGCGAAAAAGCTGTGGAAACACTCACCCGTCGGCTCGTGCCACAGCTTTTGTCGTTCTCCCAAACTTCCACTCATGTTTCTATTGAACAATTAGATTTTAAGGGCGCAACCCGAGTCAACTATCACGAATAGAAATCTCGAGCTCATAATCTAATTGTTTTAGTAGAAATCTACTAGTCGTTCAAAACTTTATCTAAATCCTCTTCACGGACACTTCGAAAACGCAAAGAAGCAGCCGTCATTTTGTTCACAAGAATACACTGCTACACTACTCACTATCTATTTAGTTTTCTATATAGTTTTCTTCAATTTAAAGGTAATTTTGTACCAGGCTAAAATAACTCACAATGCCATGACTGAGTTACTATAAGCATGCATTTTTATTCATAATTCCTTTTTCCAAACAGATATTTGGGAAATATGGCATCAAAGAAATTAAGACTCGCTTTTTGCTGTTAGACATAAATATTGGATAAAAATATCGATAATCCTAACCCTAATATAACCCTAACCCTAAGAATCAAATGGATGTCGTCAAAGTTAAACCACATTACCGAACATTAGTATCTGTGATTGTTGTAATTTATGCGTACACGTGTGTGAATTCTTCTTCATGTTATTAGGAGTCCTACCTGGTGGGACAGCTGTTGTTTCTTTAGTTTGTGCCACAGTAGTGGTTTCCTCGGTAACAAAATTTGTCTTACATTAACAATTGATGAAATATCGATGAAAGATAGTCTTAAGTAGCAATAAAGATCAGATGGTTTACGTCGTAGTTAAGCCACTTTTTCAATTTGAAAAACGTCGTTGTGTGTATTAGCAAGCATGTTGCAATTTGCATCAAGTTGGACTCATGTCTACTTGCCGCTACCCTCATGTTTCCGCTACTTGCAACACGGATGGTAACGCGCGCAACATCACTTTCAGTTCCAACTTGCAATGCAACATTGTTGTAGCATTGCAACATGGTTGCACGGCAGTTTGAAAGAAAATATTGCCAGTATTAAGCGGCCTTTCTACACTATGTACCTTTCCCATACAACTCAGCTCTCAAACACATCCATCCTCCATACTCCACTGGATAAATACGAACGTACTTGGCTTCTATAGGAGCCGGTAATTCTTGTTTGGACGTTGATTTGGAGTCGTCGTTACCCTTAAACATCTGTTTAAAATTTCGACAAATATAATCACAATCAAAATCAGAATGCAACTCAATCCTAGCCTATACCCTGCTAGAGCTAGGAAATAAAAGAGGTTGATCAACAAATATCATCAGGTTATCGGATTGCTGGAAGCTCGTGCAAATCTGACAGTGGAGTCTTGATTATTTTCGGAGAGCCTCGGCTGACCGTCGGTAGCCTTTAGGAACCTTTTTGTTTCTTTGTAATAACTTCGAAAATCCGCCGGCTTTACAATTGTGATATAATCACACCAGCAACAACAATAACAACAACAACAGCAAAATAGAAAAATGTAAAGTACTTTAAAATCAACCAATACCTTCAACTCTCCATCTTCCTCTAGCACTTGCCAATTAAAGCCATCCTCGGAGTATTCCAAGTAATACTCTTTAACATGTTCATCTCCTCTTCCGTGACCTGTCCCTTGAGTGGCAACAGCACAGATCACTTCCGCTTCCGGTACATGGATTTGAAGGAATTCTTGCCCGGCAGCGTCTCCCTGGGAACACCAGGCCAGCGGACCATTCAACCGGCCAGCAGAGGGTACAAATTCGCCGTAGCTTGGAGAAGCTTGGAAACTTGAGCTTGGCAATTTTCCTCCTTCTGCAGCGCCAAGGGGATTATCCTCGCATGGAATTTCTTGAAAGGAAGCAGTGTTGATAATAGTCTTAATGGCGACTCAATCGATTGAAGTATTTCATGTTAATTGAGAAAGAAAGCAAGAAATATAACATATGACACTCAGTTTGAATTTAATAATCTTTCCTTCTCCTTAATCATATTCTTACCTGGTGGAACCACTGTTGTTTCTTCACCTGATGCAGCAGTTGTTTCTTCACCTGGTGCAGCAGTTGTTTCTTCACCCGGTGCAGCAGTTGTTTCTTCACCCGGTGCAGCAGTTGTTTCTTCACCTGGTGCAGCTGTTGTTTCTTCACCTGGTGCAGCTGTTGTTTCTTCACCTGGTGCAGCAGTTGTTTCTTCACCCGGTGCAGCTGTTGTTTCTTCACCTGGTGCAGCAGTTGTTTCTTCACCTGGTGCAGCAGTTGTTTCTTCACCCGGTGCAGCTGTTGTTTCTTCACCTGGTGCAGCAGTTGTTTCTTCACCCGGTGCAGCTGTTGTTTCTTCACCTGGTGCAGCAGTTGTTTCTTCACCCGGTGCAGCTGTTGTTTCTTCACCTGGTGCAGCAGTTGTTTCTTCACCCGGTGCAGCTGTTGTTTCTTCACCTGGTGCAGCAGTTGTTTCTTCACCTGGTGCAGCAGTTGTTTCTTCACCTGGTGCAGCAGTTGTTTCTTCACCTGGTGCAGCAGTTGTTTCTTCACCTGGTGCAGCAGTTGTTTCTTCACCTGGTGCAGCAGTTGTTTCTTCACCCGGTGCAGCAGTTGTTTCTTCACCTGGTGCAGCAGTTGTTTCTTCACCTGGTGCAGCAGTTGTTTCTTCACCTGGTGCAGCAGTTGTTTCTTCTGTGGCAGCATGGAACAAAAAAGACTAGCATAAACCTAACTGAACATAGGAAAGCTAGACATTCAGTAACAGAAAACAGACAGTTTGAATTTAATAATCCTTTCTTTTCCTTGTTCGTGTTGATTATATCTTATTATTAACCGTACTGGGAGAACTGAGATCCGTCGAAAGTCTTGACAAGTACCGTCCGAACGCAGCGAAGTTCTTACAGAAAAGACCGAGGGCCGATAGTCTTCCAGTAAGTTCCCGAGCTAGTTTGGGTATTAAGAGATTTATTACATGACTAAAAATGTTTAGGAAAAATGATGCGAACACGAACTCGAAAAACATCTCAAATGCACAATTCTAGGAGTCGGCTGTCTGTGCGTATACTCACGCCTGATGTTACACAAAACAGAAGGGGAGAGAGAGTTGGAAAAAATAAAAATAATATTTTATGTAGAAGCAAGTTCTTTCAGAAACGTAGGTTATAAAACTGCAGGAAATCTTCAAGAGTGATCGTGCAGAAACATTCGGGAGAGTGCCTGGTGCAATACTTTGAGAATATTACGCCAGTAATGGAGCAATCTGATTGGTTGATTGGCCCCGTGAACCAACTTAGTGGTATAATAAAGACTCATATTTTTACTCGTTGTTTGTAAATACTGCACAACTCTGTAAAAACATACAGCGATACTACACACCAAAACGTCTAAATAACAATTATTCCATGAGCACAAGCTGGATATGAAGTGATAAAATAACCAACGAGCGCTTAGCGCGAGTTGGTTGTAATCACTTCATATCCAACAAGGGCGAATGGAATAATTGTTTTAGTAAATTCTCAAACCGGGTTTTATTTCGGCCATTATAGGGGGCTGAAGTTGAAAGCTTCGTGCGGAATGTTTTTTAAACTTGGCGCACTATTTTCCATATGACGTAAAACTCCGACTATTGGCTCATAGTCGGAGTTTTTTAGCCAATCAAAAAGCTAGAAATGCAATAGTCGGAGCTGAGAATTTACTAATAAGATATATTTAGCCGATGGAACAGCTGTTGTTTCTTCACTTGGTACCACAGTACTTTCCTCTACACGAAAGGAAAAAGACTAGCATAAACCTACTTGAACATATTTACAAAGTTTCTCGCTTGCTCATTGGTTTATTTTCATTGTCAATAAGCGTACAGACAGATGAATTTATAATTTATACCGTTTTGGTTGATGTGAAAAACGAATTGAAGTCAGTTTTTCATGTGTCTGTAGTGTTATTGACAGTGAATTTCGTCATAACATTGTCAGAGTAGTCTAAGGATCCATAGCTACTTTAACAATGTTATCACAAAATTCGCGATTAATAACAGGACAGACACATGAGAAACGGATTTCAAATTTGTCGAGCAGACAAGAAGAAAACTAAATTAAAAGCAGGAAATTCAATGACAGATAGTTATAATTTAGTAATCTTTTCTTCTTCGGCTCCATATTGTTTCAAGTCTTACCTGGTGGAACAGCTGTTGTTTCTTCACCTGGTGCTGCAGTGCTTTCTTCGGTAGCTACATGAACAAAGGGAAACTAATGTGAACAATCTCAAGCTTGTTGACCACTTTATAACAGAGAGAATGAAAACCAACGAGGAAGCCAGAATGACAGATAGTTTAAACAATCATACTTTTTAACTTGGTGAAAAGAGCCGTTTTTATCACGACTATGTATTGTCTGCAAGTGAATGTATGAAAGACCTGATCATATTTTGAAGTGCAGAGAAAGATATGAAGACATGAAGGATCATCGCAGTTCTATACACAACTATAGCAGCTGTGACATTTAAGGTGGGACTTTAAAACACACCATTTCTTCAAACTTTTTTCGAAGCTAAGATTTAATTCTAAACCATGGCAAAGTATATATTTTTAGAACGCCTAAAGACCAAAGATTATGAAAAAATATCTTTCCTATAATTGTATTGTAACCTGAAACCGGTTGATTAAATCTGCCACCTGCTGGGGAATGCCAGGGCTTACTTGAGAAAAGATAACTCCTACAAGAACTGATCAAAAGGAATCATTTTTTACATTTTATTAAAGAAGACAAATAGCTTGCTGGGATAAGCATAGGGATTTTTGAAAAGTTAAAAACACATCAAATGGTGACCAGTTAAATCTGATACAGAACATCCAGCATACGTTTCAATGCATAACTTCGACAAAATGCAATGGATGGAAAAGTTCTATACTCATCCCACAGAACTTACTCAGGACAAAAAATCCTGAAAATTCCAGCTCAATTAGACAAAATCTTCTCAAAATATGTTTTCTCAAAGGCGGAAATAACTCGTTTTGAGAAAACGAGCTTTAAACTTACAATAACAAGAATTGACAAACTAAGACTTCAATACCTTAAGATTCAAATTTCGAATTTTTTTCAGAATTTTTAAGTCCCACCGTAAAGCCTGGAAAAAAAACAAAAACAAGCAAACAAAACACGAACGGAACGGGTTGCTCCCCTACTTTTCATGTAGCTTACATGGAACAAAGGAAAACTGACGTAAATTTATTGTAGCTTTCACAAGGGAAAGCCAAGAAGGAAGCGAGATATTCAATAACAATTTAAAAATATTGCTGATAATATTCTTTGTTCTCCTCTTCCAAGCTTTTGAATATTTACCTGGTGGAGCAGCTGTTGTTTCTTCAGTTGGTTGTCCACTGCCCTCTTCTGTAGCTACACAGAACAAGAGAAGTGACTCAGTTTATTGTCTATTTCATAAGGGAAACTCAAGAAGAAAGCCGGAAGTTCAATAACGATCTCGATTCTTTGTGTTCTTTTGTACTTTCCTCAGTACTTTTCTCTGTAGCTACATAGCACAACGCAAATTCTTGTAAATTCTTTGATTATGTCATAACAGACAAGATTATAATTAGTAAGAAAGCTAGAATCAGATAGTTTGAATTTAACAATATTATAGGTAATGATAGTCTTTTCTCCTGCTCCATCAATGTTGTTTTGAGTCTTACCTGGTGCAACAGCTGTTGTTTCTTCGCTTGGTGCTGTGGTAATTTTCTCTGTTGGTCATAGAACAAAAGAAATAAACTTAAGCCTTATTGAATATTTTATGACCATAATAAATAGAGGGAAATGGTTAAGGAGCCCGGTAAGATTTATGTTGGAAGGTCCTTGACCCTGTAGATCTTTTGTGATATGCTCACTGACTATGCATGAATTACTTAATCGCAATGCGTCTATTGGTTAGTTATATGAGGACAAATACATGTAAAACCTTCTGTTTTTTGCCAGGTTTGTGCAAAATAGCCAACAAAAACATACAACAGAGAACTTTGCCAGGCTTCATAACCATTCCCTCTATTAACTATGTTATGACAGATAAGACACTAGAAATCAAATAACAGAAAGTCAGTAAAATTTATTGATTACTGAGAAGGATCGCCTTTCTTCTTGTTTCATGTCATTTGGAATCTTACCTGGTGGGACAGCTGTTGTTTCTTTAATTTGTGCCGCACCAGTGGTTTTCTCCGTAGCTGTATAGGACAAAACGAAAACCAGCCTTAATCACATCCTACAACATGTCCCATAAAAATGCCTCCATAAAGCTTTTTCCGTAGTAGTTTGTTTCTTTATTATATAAAACAAATAGATTCCATGTTGTCGTTTGTCTGTTCAGTAATAGATCGCAGAGGACTATTGCTGAAATGTGGTAAGAACATCAGTGACACACTCGGCTATCGCTTCGTGTGCCACTTTTTTTGTTCTTACCATATTTTGACGGCAGTCTTCCCTCAATCGGATCGATATGAAAATTACCACAGACATTGGTATCGAGACACCTTAATCTACTCAGAAACATACTGTATAATGTCACAAAGCCGGGCAATCCTTAGCTCCAATCTTGAGAACCGGTCCTTATCATTGTTGATATTGATTTTTATTTATCATACCTGTTGGAAAAGGTGCTTCCTGGGTTCTTTCTGTAAACAAATAAGCACACATTATTAGTATTATTCTGGCGAGAACTTAAGGTGAGCCACCGTGTTTATTATACTCTGAAGCGTTGCTTTTACTAATTTCTTCTTGTTTTTCTGTCTTAGTAAACGTTTATTTTGAAGCCACCATCTTCAAGGCTTACCTAGGAAAGCAAAATGCACAATGCATACGAAAGTGACTTCAAACACTTAAGGACGTTCGCGCCCATTGCTACTGCGCATCTCTAGCGCGCACGCTTTTCATTGGTCACGCGCGCGCCACGTCATTTTCAAGCGCGCGCACCAAGTCGAAAACTCAACAAAACATAGAGCTGATGACCTTTGCGTTAACTTTGTGTGCGAATATTTTTGTTGGATGCTCGGTGACCCCCACTTTTTTTTCGGCAGATCACTTTCTTTTCTGATTCTTCCCTTTATACTAAAAACAAAAAAAAATCTGTACGTGGGAAGTTTTAATTATTTCTCATATACTATTCAAAAAGGGTCGAATTGGTACATGGATACAGGTGTGCGTAACTCAGAAGTTGTACTTTTTCTAGCTTTCTTCTAGCTGATTTAATGGCATATGTAGCAAAGATATATCAAATAGGCCTATATATGCTATGTTAAACACACATAACTTAGATATGATTCTTCAACTTAATTATATGCCGATAGTAATGAATCCGGCCAGAATCGCCTCAGTGGCTGGAAATCCTAGAAATGCTATGATCTGTGATGCGCCTTATCTTCAAAACGAGTTCGGTGACCCCAGATTTTTTTTACGTTTTTCATCTAATCTTATCATTTTCTACCTGCAGTCAAAGTTTTAAAAAAATCTGTGCGTGGGAAGTTTTTGGGCGCGAACGTCCTTAAAAGACCTATCGCTTAATGTTGTAACGATGGCATCTGCAAAAACATTTTGCCAATATGCCACAAGAAAAAAGGAACGGAAGTTAACACTAAGTAATGCGGACAACATCGTCTTTTCTCGGTTTCAATTTCAAAAACCTCGTTGTGTGTATTACCAAGCATGTTGCAATTTGCACCAAGTTGGACTCATGTCTACTTGGCGCTACCTTCGTGTTTCCGCTACTTGCAACACGGATGGTAACGCGCGCAACATCACTTTCAGTTCCAACTTGCAATGCAACATTGTTGCAGCATTGCAACATGGTTGCACGGCAATTTGAAAGAAAATATTGCTACTATTAAGCGGCCTTTCTACACTATGTACCTTTTCCATACAACTCGGCTCTCAAACACATCCATCCTCCATAATCCACTGGATAAATACGGACGTACTTGGCTTCTATAGGAGCCGGTAATTCTTGTTTGGACGTTGATTTGGAGTCGTCGTTACCCTTAAATATCTGTTTAAAATTTTGACAAATTTAATCACAATCAAAATCAGAATGCAACTCGATACTGTACGCTGCTATAGCTAGGGAATAAACAACGATGATCAACAAATATCATCAAGTTATTGGATTGCTGGAACCTTCTGCAAATCTGACCGTGGAGCAGCATTGATAACTTTCGGAGTGCCTCGGATGACCGTCGGTAGCCGTTAGGAAACTTTGTGTTTCTTTGTACTAACTTAAGCTAGCTTTCAATTGTCATATAATCACACCAGCAACAACAATAACAACAACAACAACAAAATATAAAATTATAAATTAGTTTAAAATCAAAGAGTTAAAAAGACGTTCTCTGGTTAAAAGTTTTAAAACACGAGCTTTCGATTGCCAGTCTGCAATCGACTGGCAATCGAAAGCTCGTGTTTTTAAACTTTTAACCAGAGAACGTCTTTTTAACTCTTTAATTATGCCCCCTAGTTACTCGTCGATTTTTATACTTTAAAATCAAACAATAGCAAAGATATCAGTGACCTCACCTATTGTTATTAATATGCCAACCGAAGAATTATTGGCTGGTGAAACAAAGAATTCTTTTTGCATTTTAATGACAAAAACAATGATTATAAACAAATATCTTCCATATACCATCAACGCTCCATCTTCCTCTACCGCTTGCCAATTTAAGCCATCCTCCGAGTATCCCAAGAAATACTCTTTAACATGTTCATACCCGCTTCCGTGACCCGTCCCTTGAGTGGCAACAGCACAGATGACTTCCGCTTCCGGTACATGGATTTGTAGGAATTCTAGCCCGGCACCATCTCCCTTGGAACACCAGGCCAGCGGACCATTCAACCGGCCAGCAGAGGGTACAAATTCGCCGTAGCTTGGAGAGGCTTCGAAACTTGAGCTTGGTAATTTTCCTCCTTCTGAAGCGCCAAGGGGATTATCCTCGCAAGGAATTTCTTAAAAGGAAACAGTATTGATAATAATATTAGTGGCGCCTCAATCGATTGAAGTTTTTCATGTTAATTGGGAAAGAAAGCAAGAAATTAAACACTGTTTGAATTTGCAAATAATATTTTCTTCTCCTTAATCTCCTTAATGACAGGTAATTTGAATTTAGTAATTTTTATCTTTTCCTTCTCCATTTTGTTTGTAGTCTTACCTGGTGGGACAGCTGGTGTAACACCTGGTGTTGTAGTGCTTTTCTCTGTAGCTATGTGGAACAAAAACAAAACTAGCATAAACCTGCATGGACATTCCGTAATGGACATGAACTGAAAAATAACAGAGCTTGAAAGCAGAAAGCAGATTGTTTGAAATAAATAATTTTTTCTATCCTTCTCCATGTTATTTGGAGTCTTACCTGGTGCAGCAGTTGTTTCTTCACCTGGTGCAGCTGTTGTTTTTTCTGTGGCTGCATGGAACAAAGAAGACTAGCATAAACCTAACTGCACATAGGAAAGCTAGACATTCAGTAACAGAAAACAGACAGATTGAATTTAAGAATCCTTTCTTTTCCTTGTTCGTGTTGATTGTATATCCTATTATTAACCGTACTCGGAGAAGATCCGTCCGAGGTCTTGACAAGTACCGTCCGAACACAGCGAAGTTCTTACAAAAAAGACACGAGGGCCGATAGTCTTCCAGTAAGTTCCCGAGCTAGTTTGGGTATTAAGAGATTTATTACAGGACTAAAAATGTTTAAGAAAAATGATACGAACACGAACTCGAAAAACATCTCAAACGCACAATTCTAGGAGTCGGCTGTCTGTGCGTATACTCACGCCTGATGTTACACAAAACAGAAGGGGAGAGAGAGTTGGAAAAAAATGAAAAGAACATTTTATGTAGAAGCAAGTTCTTTCAGAAACGTAGGTTATAAAACTGTAGGAAATCTTCAAGAGTGATCGTGCAGAAACATTCGGGAGAGTGCCTGGTGCAATACTTAGAGAATATTACACCAGTAATGGAGCAATCTGACTGGTTGATTGGCCCCGTGAACCATCTTTACTCGTTGTTTGTAAATACTGCACAACTCTGTAAAAACATACAGCGATACTACACACCAAAACGTCTAATTAACAATTATTCCATGAGCACAAGTTGGATATGAAGTGATAAAATAACCAACGAGCGCGTAGCGCGAGTTGGTTATAATCACTTCATATCTAAAAAGGGCGAATGGAATAATTGTTTTAGTAAATTCTCAAACCGGGTTTTGCCACCGATTTTTATTTCGGCCATTATAAAGGGCTGAAGTTGAAAGCTTCGTGCGCAAAATTTTTAAACTTGGCGCACTATTTTCCATATGACGTAAAACTCCGACTATTGGCTCATAGTCAGAGTTTTTTAGCCAATCAAGAAGCTAGAAATGCAATAGTCGGAGCTGAGAATTTACTAATAAGATATATTTAGCCGATGGAACAGCTGTTGTTTCTTCACTTGGTACCACAGCACTTTCCTCTGTGGCTACACGAGAGGAAAAAGACTAGCATAAACCTACTTGAACATATTTACAAAGTTTCTCGCTCGCTCATTGGTTCATTTTCATTGTCAATAAGCGTACAGACAGATGAATTTATACTTTTTACCGTTTTGGTTGATGTGAAAAACGAATTGAAGTCAGTTTTTCATGTGTCTGTAGTGTTATTGACAATGAATTTCGTCATAACATTGTCAGAGTACCGGTAGTCTAAGGATCCATAGCTACTTTAACAATGTTATCACAAAATTCGTGATTAATAACAGGACAGACACATGAAAAACAGATTACAAATTTGTCGAGCAGACAAGAAGAAAGCTAAAATAAAAGCAGGAAATTCAATGACAGATAGTTGTAATTTAGTAATCTTTTCTTCTTCGGCTCCATATTGTTTCAAGTCTTACCTGAAAAAAGAGCTGTTGTTTCTTCACCTGGTGCTGCAGTGCTTTCTTCGGTAGCTACATGAACAAAGGGAAACTAATGTGAACAATCTCAAGCTTGTTGACCACTTTATAACAGAGAGAGTGAAAACCAAGGAGGAAGCCAGAATGACGGATAGATTAAACAATCATACTTTTTAACTTGGTGAAAAGAGCCGTTTTTATCACGACTAAATATTGTCTGCAAGTGAATGTGTGAAAGAACTGATCATATTTTGAAGTGCGGAGAAAGATATGAAGACATGAAGGATCATCGCAGTTCTATACACAACTATAGCAGCTGTGACATTTAAGGTGGGACTTTAAAACACACCATTTTTTCAAACTTTTTTCGAAGCTAAGATTTAATTCTAAACCATGGCAAAGTATAGAGACGCCTAAAGACCAAAGATTATGAAAAAATATCTTTCCTATAATTGTATTGTAACCTGAAACCGGTTGATTAAATCTGCCACCTGCTGGGGAATGCCAGGGCTTACTTGAGAAAAGATAACTCCTACAAGAACTGATCAAAAGGAATCATTTTTACATTTTATTAAAGAAGACAAATAGCTTGCTGGGATAAGCATAGGGATTTTTGAAAAGTTAAAAACACATCAAATGGTGACCAGTTAAATCTGATACAGAACATCCAGCATACGTTTCAATGCATAACTTCGACAAAATGCAATGGATGAAAAAGTTCTATACTCATCCCACAGAACTTACTCAGGACAACAAATCCTGAAAATTCCAGCTCAATTGGACAAAATCTTCTCAAAATATGTTTTCTCAAAGGCGGAAATAACTCGTTTTGAGAAAACGAGCTTTAAACTTACAATAACAAGAATTGACAAACTAAGACTTCAATACCTTAAGATTCAAATTTCGAATTTTTTTCAGAATTTTTAAGTCCCACCGTAAAGCCTGGAAAAAAACAAAAACAAGCAAACAAAACACGAACGGAACGGGTTGCTCCCCTACTTTTCATGTAGCTTACATGGAACAAAGGAAAACTGACGTAAATTTATTGTAGCTTTCACAAGGGAAAGCCAAGAAGGAAGCGAGATATTCAATAACAGATGGTTTAAATTTAAAAATATTGGTGATAATATTCTTTGTTCTCCTCTTCCAAGCTTTTGAATATTTACCTGGTGGAGCAGCTGTTGTTTCTTCAGTTGGTTGTCCACTGCCCTCTTCTGTAGCTACACAGAACAAGAGAAGTGACTCAGTTTATTGTCTATTTCATAAGGGAAACTCAAGAAGAAAGCCGGAAGTTCAATAACGATCTCGATTCTTTGTGTTCTTTTGTACTTTCCTCAGTACTTTTCTCTGTAGCTACATAGCACAACGCAAATTCTTGTAAATTCTTTGATTATGTCATAACAGACAACATTATAATTAGTAAGAAAGCTAGAATCAGATAGTTTGAATTTAACAATATTATAGGTAATAATAGTCTTTTCACCTGCTCCATCAATGGTGTTTTGAGTCTTACCTGGTGCAACAGCTGTTGTTTCTTCGCTTGGTGCTGTGGTAATTTTCTCTGTTGGTCATAGAACAAAAGAAATAAACTTAAGCCTTATTGAATATTTTATGACCATAATAAATAGAGGGAAATGGTTAAGGAGCCCGGTAAGATTTATGTTGGAAGGTCCTTGACCCTGTAGATCTTTTGTGATATGCTCACTGACTATGCATGAATTACTTAATCGCAATGCGTCTATTGGTTAGTTATATGAGGACAAATACATGTAAAACCTTCTGTTTTTTGCCAGGTTTGTGCAAAATAGCCAACAAAAACATACAACAGAGAACTTTGCCAGGCTTCATAACCATTCCCTCTATTAACTATGTTATGACAGATAAGACACTAGAAATCAAATAACAGAAAGTCAGTGAAATTTATTGATTACTGAGAAGGATCGCCTTTCTTCTTGTTTCATGTCATTTGGAATCTTACCTGGTGGGACAGCTGTTGTTTCTTTAATTTGTGCCGCACCAGTGGTTTTCTCCGTAGCTGTATAGGACAAAACGAAAACCAGCCTTAATCACATCCTACATTTGTACAAACATGTCCCATAAAAATGCCTCCATAAAGCTTTTTCCGCAGTAGTTTGTTTCTTTATTATGTAAAACAAATAGATTCCATGTTGTCGTGCGTCTGTTTAGTAATAGATCACAGAGGACTTCACGAAATGTGGTAAGAACATCAGTGACACACTCGGCTATCGCTTCGTGTGCCACTGTTTTTGTTCTCACCACATTTTGACGGCAGTCTTCCCTCAATCGGATCGATATGAAAATTACCACAGACATTGGTATCGAGAAACCTTAATCTACTTAGAAACATACTGTATAATCAATACAATACAATACAATACAATACAATACTTTATTTAACCACGCTACATTTAGGAGCGAAAAGCGCTCGTTAAAACATGTGCGTGCTAAAAACAATGTATACAATTAATACAGTACAATATATACAATTTATAAAAAATATATACAATTAATAATCTGTGTAAAAAAAAAAAAAAAAAAAAAAAAAAAAAATGTATAAAAACATTATTTCATTTATAATAATCATTTAATAAACGTTTAAAAGTTGAAAGATCCTCTGCTTCCCTTATAAATGAAGGTAATGAGTTCCAAATCCTGGCGGCAATGAAAGAAAAAGACTTGTGACGCCATTCCAAATTACATCTAGGCATCTCCAAAATTGTTCCAGACCCCCTTAGATTATAGGAGCATAACTTAATTTTAAAGAAATTTTGAATATAGCTTGGAGCCTGATTATGTATACATTTATACACAAGGACTAAGGCCTGAAATTCTCTACGCTGTTTTAACGACCTAATGCCTACAGTCTTCAAAAGGAACTCATAAGGGGTTTGCCTGCCGAAACCTAAAATCGATCTTAGAATGTAATAGTTCGTGACATCTAGTTTATTAACCTGGGTTTTACCCACACCAAGCAATAAGGGCGCACAATACTCTAAATGCGGTAAAATAAACGCTTTATATAGGCGGCCCATAACATCCATCGGTATGAATTTGCGTATTCTTCGCAAGGCAGTTGCTTTAGCGCATGCTTTTTTCACTTGCTCCTTCACATGATTCGTAAAATTAAGCTTACGATCTAATGTAACTCCAAGAATCTTAAGTGTCTCTGTAGTGTCGAGTCACAAAGCCGGGCAATCCTTAGCTCCAATCTTGAGAAGCGGTCCTTATCATTGCTGATATTGATTTTTATTTATCATACCTGTTGGAAAAGGTGCTTCCTGGGTTCTTTCTGTAAACAAATAAGCACACATTATTAGTATTATTCTGGCGAGAACTTGAGGTGAGCCACTTTATTATACTCTGAAACGTTGCTTTTAATAATTTCTTCTTGTTTTTCTGTCTTAGTAAACTTTTATCTTGAAGTCACCATCTTCAAGGCTTACATAGGAAAGCAAAGTGCACAATGCATACGAAAGTGACTTCAAAATTTTTTTGACATAGGGTATCTTCTATGAAAGAGGTACACTTAAAAGACCCATCGCTTAATGTTGTAACGATGGCATCTGCAAAAACATTTTACCAATATACCACAAGAAAAAACTAAGTACTGACCAAGACTAAGTAATGCGGACAACATCGTCTCTTTTTCAATTTAAAAAACGTCGCTGTGTGTATTACCAAGCATGTTGCAATTTGCACAAAGTTGAACTCATGTCTACTTGGCGCTACCCTCATGTTTCCGCTACTTGCAACACGGATGGTAATGCGCCCAACAACACTTTCAGTTCCAACTTGCAATGCAACATTGTTGCAGCATTGCAACATGGTTGCACGGCAATTTGAAAGAAAATATTGCCAGTATTTAGCGGCCTTTCTACACTATGTACCTTTCCCATACAACTCAGCTCTCAAACACATCCATCCTCCATACTCCACTGGATAAATACGAACGTACTTGGCTTGTATAGGAGCCGGTAATTCTTGTTTGGACGTTGATTTGGAGTCGTCGTTACCCTTAAACATCTGTTTAGAATTTCGACAAATATAATCACAATCAAAATCAAAATGCAACTCGATCCTGTACGCTGCTATAGCTAGGAAGTAAACAACGATGAAAAAAAGATGCCACCAGGCTACTGGATTGCTGGAAGCTTGCGCAAACCTACCGTGAAGTATTTCGGGGTACCTCGGATGACCATCGGTAGCCATTATGAACCTTTGGGTTTCTTCGTACAAACTTCGAAAATCTTTGCATTTGTCACATGCCAGCTATAACTTCAAAGCACTCTGCTACATTCGTAATTCATAAAACCATTTTATAAAACCAGAATATATTTTGGGCTAATAGGAATTAGGTGCCGTGTACGTGCAGGCGCTCATGTGTGCGCGCTAATGACGCGAAAATGGTGCGCAGGAGGGATGCGCAATGCAATACTGAGCAAAGAAATGGTAACCATTATCCGTGTTTCTTCCGAGTTAAAAGTGATTCTTCTGTATTGCATTGCGAATCCCTACTGCGCATGGTTTTTGCGTCATTAGCGCGTGCATATGATCGCAAGAGATTTCCCCCAAGCTAAGCTCGAAAGCAAAATAAAAGCTCGCTTTCTCTTAAGGTATCATGGTAGGTGGATTGACAGTGTTTGGAAATCGCGCCCTTACGCTGACGCTTTCAAAGAAAACCCCATCAACCTATACATTTTCTGAAAGTTAAATAGTTATAGAATACAATCATATCTTTAAAAATTTCTAAAAAGACAATGACGAAGTGATATTAAAAGAAATCCCCAGAAAGACTGCTTCGCTTAAATTGGTTCACTTCCGCGCGTGAATTATTGGATTGGCGAGATTTACATCGGAAATGTTTTCTCACACATCACCCTCAAAAAGGGTCTCTGCGATTTTCCAGACGTGGTTTGGCTTTTTTTTTACAACCTCCTAAAGTTTGATATTGTCAATGCGGACGTTCCTTTCTGCAAAAGAGGCCATAACTTGGAAACGGAAGCCCGACACCCTTTATCGAACGAATTATCCTAGAACGTGGCTGCCAATTTTCAGCTAATTCCGTCGGAAGACGCGCGTAAACGAACTAAAAATGTTCACCCTTATATGCAGTTTTACTTTATCGAGAAAAAGGCGAAAAACGTTTCGTACGATTTCTATGATGAGGTGTTAAAAATCACCGCATGTAAGAAGATTTGATGAGGCATTGACAGATGTCGGCACGGATCAGTTTGCAGTAGAATGAAAATTACACCGCAATTCGCATTACACGTGACAACCGGCGGTGAATTTTAATTTTCGATTACAGGAACTTGTCATCGCGCCGTCAGGGGTTAATGAGATTCAAAAATAGTTTCTTTCCGTATCTCAAAAAGTAAAAAAGAATTTTGCTGATTTTTTTTGCAAAATATTTATCACAGTCTTCTCAATTCGAACGGCAAAATAAAAAAATAAAATCTATTTTTCTGTCAAAATCCACCTACCATGATACCTTAAACGAGCATGGTGGCCTATATTTTGCAATTTTGGCGTACAAATTATCATCCTCTTTAAGCTAAAAAGTTAAGGAAAAAATTGTTCGGACGGAAAAGAAGATATAGCTAAAAAAGTAAAGAAAACCTTGACTCGAGGATGCAAATTATGACCTCGAAGAAACGTTTTGAGTCAATCTCGTATATATTTTTTTGTTTTTTCCACAAATTGTATATTATTGTTTCACGTGTCCGAGACTTTCTACCTATCAAGATATTTTAAGATATTACTTTAATAACCGCAAAATGTAACGTGAGCTGATGAAAAAACACGCGTGGTTAGTCATACATGGTAAATGAGCCCTGGCCGATCAAACAGTGCTTCGTAGGAAACATACATGGAAAGTTTCAAAAGAAATTTTCGGCAATTTTATTTCTACTCGAACACTTATGCTGATAACGGGTTGGCTGAGCGTATAACGCGTAATGGCTGGAAGCCGTCCACACAACGGTAAATATTTCTCCTTTGCCCGATCTTTCGAGGGTGTTTCAAAAACATTACTGGATAATTTAATTCTCAAGAACACTAGAGAAAGGAAATGCGACTTACAAAAACTGAAAGTTATTGAATGAACTCTATTAAATACCAGTTTCTCTAATAATTTATTGAAAATAGATAAAAGAGATATAGGACGATAGTTATGAAGCTAACTTGTGATCCCTTTTAAATACTGGTATAACTCTGGTTAGTTTGAACCGTTCAGGAACAATGCCAGTTAAGAACGAGGCATTAAATATTATTTCAGTGTAAGGGTTCAGTGACAGAGCATGTTTAAGAATTTTAAGAATTGAAACTGGTATACTAGAAGGACCTACTGCTTTACCAATCTTTAGGTTTGATATTTCAGTTTCTATTTCCTCAGGAGTAATAGGAGACAAGAAAAAGCTATCACGAGGGGGAGGTGACATCCATTCATAGGCTGAATTGACAACACTAGGAATAGCACTTGCCAAATCACTGCCAATGTTGGCAAAACAATTATTAAAAGCACTTGCAATTAATATAGAATCTGTTATTTCGATGTCGTCCAAAACAACTCTGTTGTTCGGATAATTTGCTTTATCCCCTTCCAGATTCTCTTGCCATCATTCAAATGTATTGAAAAATAGTCATTATAATAATTTCTTTTACTAATTTTAATAGATGATTTAACTTGACCTAGGGTACCTGACGCTATTAAAATTTACTGCATTTAGAACCCTAAGGATGGCTGCCCATTTTTACTAGCCTGGTGGTTATTTCTGGCAGCCAGCACCTTATAGTATTTCTTTTTATTACTCTTTGTAATTTGATATTTAATTTAATGCAGGTGCAAATAAAGTTGTTGTTGTTGTTGTTGAACTGGATGAGCGCGTGTAAACAGCTGCAATTTTCAAATATCGATTCTATCCGCGCGCGATTTTGCAGGCAGGAAAGCGGGAAAGTTTAATACTACTTTTAATATGTAGAAAAATAACTGCAAAAGGTCTTTAAAGGAAGTTTCAAGTTAATAAGATCGGTACTAAAACAATTAGATTATTAACTCTCGATTTCTATGAGGTGATAGTTTATTCGGCATTCGAGCTCAAAGTATAATTGTTAAATAGAAGTTTAGCCTTTGACACGCGCTTGTTTTCAGGGTGTTTTAAAATTAGGCATCATGTCATGTATTCAATTGATCATCATCGGCAATAACAACAAAGTGATAACACTCTCATATAAACACACTAGCAACTACAACAACAAAATAGAAAAATGTAAAGCACTTTAAAATCAAACAATACCTTCAACTCTCCATCTTCCTCTAGCACTTGCCAATTAAAGCCATCCTCGGAGTATTCCAAATAGTACTCTTTAACATATTCATTTCCTCTTTCGTAACCTGTCCCTTGAATGGCAACAGCACAGATGACTTCCGCTTCCGGTACATGGATTTGTAGGAATTCTTGCCCGGCAACATCTCCCTGGGAACACCAGGCCAGTGGACCATTCAACCGGCCAGCAGAGGGTACAAATTCGCCGTAACTTGTGGAGGCTGTGAAACTTGAGCTTGGCAATTTTCCTCCTTCTGCAGCGCCAAGGGGATTATCCTCGCATGGAATTTCTGAAAGGGAAGCGTAATTTCTTAAAGGGAAGTTCAATTATTTCACTCCTATCCACCCTTACTCACGTGTGCACTACAGCGAACCCAACTGACGCAGTTGATCGTAACAAAAAAACCATGTCATCAAGTATTTGGTGTGGACGGTTCACCTCCATAGCGGGGTAGCGTCTTAAAGAGAGTCTTACCTGGTGGAACAGCTGCTGTTTCTTTACTTGGTGCTGCAGTGCTTTCTTGTGTAGCTATATGAAACAACAAAATCTAACTGAAGATTTCATAACAAACAAGAAGAAAAGTAAAAAGAAAGCAAGAAATTTAATGACAGGTAGTTTCAATTTAGTAATTTTTTTCTTTTCCTTCACTATGTTGTTTGCAGCCTCACCTAGTGGAAGAGCTGTCGTTTTTTCACCTGGTGCTGCAGTGCTTTCCTCTGTAGCTATGTGGAACAAAAAAGAACTAGAATAAACCTAACCGACCATTCCATAACAGACAAGAAGAAAACTAATACAAAGCAAGAAATCAATTGGGATTCTTTTCCTTCTCCATGTTGTTTGGAGTCTTATATAATTACCTGGTGGAACAGCTGTTGTTTTTTCACCTGGTGCTGCAGTGCTTTCCTTTGTAGCTATGTGGAACAAAAAAAACACTAGCATAAACCTGCCTGAACCTTCCATAATGGACATGAACTGAAGAATTAACAAAGCTCAGTTGAAATTCAATGGCAGAAAGCAGACTGTTTGAAATAAATAATGTTTTCTATCTTTCTTCATGTTATTTGGAGTCTTACCTGGTGGAACAGCTGTTGTTTCTTCACCTGGTGCTACTGTGCTTTCCTTTGTGGCTACACGAAACAAAAAAAAAACTAGTATATACCTAACATTCCATAACATACAAGAGGGAAGTTAACAAGCAATTAATGCTAGACACTTATTAGACATTTTTAATGTAATAATTCTGTCTCCTCCGTGTTCTTTGGAGTCTTACCTGGTGGAACAGCTGTCGTTTCCTGTGTAGCTGCATGAAACAAAAGCACTAGCATAAACCTAACTGAACATTCCATAAAAAGATAAAGAAAACGAACGAGAAGCTAAAAACTCAATTACAGAAAAAAGGTAATTTGAATCAAGCAATCTTTTTCTTCTCCTTCTCCACGATGTTATTAAGACTCTTACCTGCGGGGACAGCTGTTGTTTCGTTAATTTGTACCGCGCCAGTGGTTTCCTTGGTAGCTACATGATGGAAAAGAACGTAATTTGTCTTCCAAACAGATATTGGGTAACTATGACATCAAAAATGGGCTGAAAGTATTGTGGTTATACTTAAACAGTAAATAGATCACATCATAGTTAAGCCACTTACATCATAAAGTCGGCATTGCATCTATCATTATTATAATTTCTAGCTATTGATCAGCTTATGTAAGTAGCACTATAACAATTATTAAATTATTAAGTTGTATGCATATTTTTCCTGTGTTAATTTCATTTTAAGCTGTTTTAAAAGCAGTTCGGCAGCAGCTGTTGTAATAACTTCACAGTGCTGTCTGTAGTCTTACCTGCTGGAACAGCTGTTGTTTCTCCAGCTGCTGCCACAGTGCTTTCAAGTGTAGCTACATGAAACGAAAAAAAAAGCATAAACTTCGTTGAAAATTACATAACAAACAAGGAAACTAATAAAAAGCTGCAAATTTAATAACAGAAAGTTTAAATCTAATATTTTTCTTCCTCCTCTCATATGTCTTCTCCATGACCTCCGTGTTATCTGGAGTCCCGCCTGATGAAACAACTACTTTCCTGTGTAGCTACATGAGACAAAAACGATTAACATAAACCTAACTGAACATCCATAACGGACAAGAAGAAAATTAAAAACAAAGAAAGAAACGTAATGACAGTCTCAATGAAAATCATCTTTTCTGATTCTTCTCCAGGTAGTTTGTAGCCTTACCTGGTGGAACAGCTGTTGTTTTTTCGCTTGGTGCTGCGGTGCTTTTCTCTGTAGCTGGATGAAACAAAAAAGACCAGTATGATCAGTTACCTTACTTAACATTCATAACCAACATGAAAAAGTAAACCTAGAAATTCAACTACAGAATAAAGATGATTTGAATTGAAAATAATCCCGTCTTCTCCTATTCCACGTTATTTGTAGTCTTACCTGGTGGAACAGCTGTTGTTTCATTACCTGGTGCAGCGGTACTTTCATTTGTCGCTACATGAAACAACCGAGAAAACAAATATCTATTTTAATTGAACATTTTATTTGGTAATAAAGATAGTATAATATGCCTGAAAAACGTTTGTTAAATGCTATTTTTTACGATAACTGCAGAAATTCTCGCGCGCTCATTGGCTAATTTTATCGTCAATATGCGGACAGACACATGAGTTTGAAATTCGTGCGACGCGTCAGCGAGCGAGAGCGGGCAATTCGACCATTTGTTATCGTAAAAAACAAATTGATGTCAGTTTTTAATGAGTCTGTCCTGTTATTGACAATGAATTTCGTCATCACATTGTCAAAGTAGTCTGCGGATCCACGAGGCGATAGCTACAGCTACTTTGACAATGTGATGACGAAATTTATGATCAATAACAGGACAGACGCATGAAAAACTGACGTCAAAAAATAAAATAGTAGACCTCAGCGCGAGGCTCCGGGTAATAACAACAGAGTTTGTGGGGTTTATTCCCAGAGCCTCGTGCTGAGGTCTATTGTTTTAGGCTGAATTTTAATATATCGAAATTGGGCTATTTAGGTTATTAAGCATTTGTTTGCATGATTTCTCTTCCAAACAGATAATTGGAAACTATGACATCAAACATAGCCGCATTTTGTTCCGTGTAGCTACACATAAATACTGAATAGAAATATCGACGATAGTCGGCCAAGAATTCAAATGGAGTCGTCAAAGTTAAACCACATTACGTCATAATATCAGCACAGTATCTGTTATTATTGGAATTTGTGCGAACATGTGTATACATCTTGCATCATGTTATTAGGAGTCTTACCTGGTGGGACCGCTGTTGTTTCATTAATTTGTGCCGCGCCAGTGGCTTCCTCAGTAGCTGTGGAAATATCAATGAAAGACTTTCTTAAGTTATAAAGATCAAAAGGATCACGTCATAGGTAGGCCATATGACGTCATAATGTCATCATATAGCATCTGTGTATACATCGTAGTATCATACTGTGTAAATTGTATTTTCAAATGTATTATAAAGCTTGCTTGGGAACAATTCAGCTGTTATAATAATTGAAGAGCGTTGTATTTTCTTTTGCTCCGTGTTATTTGGAGTCTTACCTGGTGGAACAGCTGTTGTGTTTTGACCTGGAGCCGCAGTTGTTTCCTCTGTGGATGCATGAAACAAAAGAGACAACCATAAACCTAACTGAAAGTTCATAATAGACACGAAGAAAGCAAGAAATTTAACGCGTGACACACATTTTAAACTTAATAATCTTTTCATCTCAAAGTTATTTGTAGTCTTACCCGGTGTAACAGCTGTTGTTTCTTTAGTTTGTGCAGCAGTAGTTTCCTTCGTGGCTGCATCAGTGGAACGAAAGAAATTAATGTATATATTGTTGACCATTTTATAACACGCAAGAACAAAACTAATGCAAAAGCTAGAAATTAAACAACTGATAGTTTGAATTTAATAATCTCTTAAGAAATTTAATAACAGATAGTTTGAATTCAATATTCCTGTCTGCTGTTTCTCCATGTTATTTAGTTATTTATTTACTTACCTGGTGGAACAGCTGTTGTTTCTTCACTTGGTGCTGCAGTTGTTTTCTCTGTGGCTGAAAGGAACGAAAAAGACTGGCATTAACCTAATTGAACATACCATAACAGACATGAAGAAAACTGAATAGAAGGCAGGAAGTTTAACGACACAGTTTCAATTTAATAATTTTTTTCTTCTCTTTATCCATATTGTTTGAAGTCTTACCTGGTGGAACAGTTGATGTTTCATTGCTTGGTGCTGCAGTTGTTTCCTGTATAGCTGCATGAAACAAAAAAGACCAGCATAAACCTAACTGAACATTCATATAACAGACAAAAAAAAACACTTGAAAAAGCTAGAAGCTGAATAACAGATAGTTTAAGTAATGGTAATAGGACTGAGTGGAGTCCCATTTTGTTATCATGAGTATGATGACAGACAGAATTGGACGACACGAAGTCTTATATCTTCTTAATCATAAAAACTACAATTTCCGAGAAAAGAGGAATAGCCAAGTTATAAAAGAAAGGAAAAATTTGCATTAAAAGACTGACAAAGGAGGCGTAAATTGCTTCATGTCGCTCTCAAATTGAGATTGGTTGATTTAAACTACAACTTTGAATGTGATTGGTTTATTGAACTGTCTGATAACAAACTGTCCGATAACAACTTGGCAAGTGAATTAGTGGAAAATAGGAGCTTTTTAAACCAATCACAATCGAGGAAATTGTAATCGTTATCGGCTTTCCTTCTCCTGCTCCATTTTACAGTCAAACATCTTCACAACGGCCACCTGGGGACAGAGCACAGTGGCCGTCATAGACAGGTGGTTGTTGCATGTGTTAGAATCCGTTAAAGCCTCAAGACTTTATTTTGGCAATTGCCCAAGTCGTCATCCTAACTGCTAGTATAGGCACGCCAAATTAATAATAACGATATTGGAGTAACACCCACCCGCTGTAGTTGTCTCCTCTATCAATCCAATACTAATGGTACCGGTAGAAACTGAAAAGATAAGATTGCTCTCGTTAAAAAACATCGACACATCTACAGAAATGAAAGTAATATTAAAGCGAGACTAAGAGTACCTTAAATGACCCTTTTCCCTTTGTCTATATATAGACAATTTCTGAATTAAAAGGATATAATAGTATTTTATGCCCTATTATAGTGTTTATGGAAAAACTTAGAAACTTAGCCACGAGCTTAATTTTGCTGAGTGTAAAATTAATGACTGAACACTTTCGTGGTAAAAGATATCCGCGCTTAGATCAGTAAAACTAAAGTGTTCATATTATAATTAATTAGGTATAAACTAGTAATGCAACGCTTTTCCGTGGTATACCATGTAATACCCCAAGAGTCACTTTTATTTTCTCGGTTTCTACACACAAGCCTTTAGGCAGGAAGGTTTCGAGGTTGGGTATAATACCGTCGACGACTTTTTATTGTACTCTGATTGGCTGTATTTTCTATGGCATGGTATAAAAATGCGTATCTACGGATACTGTTACGAGCTGACAATGCGACCAGCTCCCGTTGCTTGATAGCTCAGTTGCTAGAGCACTGCACCGGTATCGCAGAGGTCATGGTTTCGAATCCCGTTCAAGCCTAAATTTTTTCAGGCTTAAATTTTACAGCTGCCTAAGGTGTGTGTATAACTGCGATGATCAATCAGGTCACCAATGAACTTTTGAGTCTAACAGAATGTTCTCTTATTTTTTCACCGAGCGCTGAATTCTTCACTAACCGAGGCAGAGTTAGGGAGAGGAACAGTTGCATCAGATACTATCTTACCGTTCTTCGTAGGCTGTGTGGTGGCATTTTCAGCTATAAGATAATGATATAAAAATTACTGAGCCACCATCAATCGGTGTCGACCAAGGTTCCTAAAGTAATAGTTGTCTCTTCCAAGTTAAATATCTCAATAATATATCATAAATTAAACACTCAATTATACGTCTTAGCAATCTCTAGGCAATGTAGCAATTATCCGAGAAAGCGTTAAATGCAGAAATTTGTTTTTACAACAAAACCAATGTTTACTTTACTACCATTTTTACCTAATAAAAACAAATTTAAAGCTAAAAACTATGCGCCTCTTTCAGTTATAAAAGTCTCTTTGACGCGTAGCTTACACAATTCAGAAGGGGCTTTTGTTGCTAAAAAGAAAGGGGCAAAAATGAGAGAAAAATATTTCGCACAAACTCAAGAAAAGTAAAAACAAGATCGACTCACCAACTGTAGTTGGTTCCTCTGACACTCCGATCTCAATGCCACTGGTAAAAACTAAAAATAAAAGTTTTAAATACACATTTATATTCCTTGCGTCTGCTCAGGAATGAATTTCAAACTTTAAATTACCATACATAATATATTTAATTTCTACATTTTTTGTCTAATTAAATGCACTTGGCTTAAGTCAGAGCAATGGCCGAGAGGATTTTCTACTCAAATATATGATTAGTTTTCCTCTTAGCCGCAAAATCCAACAAAAACTGATTTCAAACTAATAGACTAGAAACTGATACTTTTTGTTCTATAAATAGCTGGAGTAAAATTGCAATTTCTGATACTCCTACCCATGTAAATGAAAAATATTATCCGATTAAAGATGAAATTTTTTGAACAATTGTTCATTGTACGGAACAAGTTAAGTTTCAAATTCTCCGAGAGACTTACCAGCTGTAGTTACGTTTGATCCTGAAACATAAAAAGACACAAAATAGCATAACTATTTGTAACAGAAATTATCAAAACGAGTAAAGGAGAATAGTTACAAAAAAAATACTTACCAACTGTGCTCGGTTCCTCTGACAATTCAATTTCAATGCCACTGGTGGTAGAGGCTGGAAATGAAAATATTTATAGAAAGGTACATTACATGGCTAAAAGAGACTGTGATCAGTCCCTTGATGGCTCATAACAACTATGAAATGCAATCTACAATTAGTGGCGCAACTGTTGAACGGACAGAAGTGCTCGAGATTATCCCAATTTTAATAAGACCTTGCAAAAATGAAACAGAGCTGTATCAACGAGTAGATAGACACCAACAAAATACCAGGTGAGCTATCGCGCGAAAACATTATAATAAACATGAAATTAACGTATTTTCTTCCCAAGTGAAAAGATCACCGTTGCTATGATTACATAATAAATCGCGCCTCTTGCAGGGAACGTGAAATGATTTGGTATCTCATCGGTGTTCTCCTCTTGTGTTGAAAAATATTTCACTCGTTCGTTGCGGTCACTCGTGAAATATTTTTTAGCCCTCGAACATTAATTTCGTATCTCTACGCGGCTATGAAAACTCCTCTATATACAGTATATGGACACTATAAGCTGGTTTCTACTAGCGCATAAATAAACAATAACCTCCATTTGGCACGGAAATATGCTCGGATATTTTTCCGCGGAAATTATCTGTTAATGTTCCGAGAAGCGAACCGTTTTCCGAGAGTGTAGCTCGAGAAAAACTGTAAGCTTCGAGGAACAGATAATGCCCAAGGACAAATATCCCAGCATACTTTCGCGCCAAATGGAGGCTATTGTGTTTAGTATCCTTCAAATATTTTTTCCAACACGCGCGGTTTTGAAAATTGGAGAATATCACTCGGATATTCTCCAGTTTAAGCTGGGGAATATTTAGTCACGTGACGCGTTTAGACCAATCGCGCGCGAGCGAAAATATTTGATGGATTGTAAGCAAAGGCCAGGAATATAGCATATCACATGCTCCTGCATAGGCATAAACCGACACACGCAGACGCAGTGATGATGATGATTATGATGATAATTAGCGTCCTTTGTTAGCGAAATTTCCAACAAAACGCGCTAATTATCAGCATCTTACTGCTTATGCGCTAGTACATACCAGCCTCATCACCCGTTCCCTGTTCAGTTGCCACCTTAAAAAAGGATTGAGGTCACACCAGGATGGAGACGGAGAGGAGTTAGGGATCATATCCACTCTCTTTTTGCGAAAGGCTCAAAACACTGTGGCACAAAACCATGTAAGTGTCCCAGATCGTTTTTGCGTGTGGTTGTAGCCTCATGTAGCTATTATTTCAACATGTAGAACGTTATGGATAGAGCGGTTTTCAATTGAGTGTAATAAAACCAAACCCAAACCAATAACTTACCAGTTAGACTACTAGACAACCTCAAACTGTAGTAAAACCAAAACCAACAACAAACTAATTGCCTGAGGCATTAATTGAGAGCTATTAAAGAATGTTTTTCTTCATAATATAGAATATAGCGTTATCTGGTTAAAAAATATTAATAAAAACATAAGCTTTCGACAGCCGGTCTGCTGTCTTCGACAAATGAAAATTTTGTGATAAAATGAAACGTAAAACATTTGAATATAGAGAGTAATTCGCATAAATTAAAATACTGCACGGATAAATAATTCCTTACCTTCTGTACCTGGTTCAGCTGCAATAAACAAATAGATTTGTCATTTACAGCAATTAATCTCACTTCTACTATAACAACTGCTGCGTTTACAAAGGATTGCTTTTTGCGAGATGTCATCAGCATTTAATTTCTCCTTACATGACAGCTGACGAGAATTGAGCCTGTCATAAAATCAATGTCGCCAAAATTTTTAGATCATAGCACTAAAAGAGATGTACGGCAATCAATCGCGCAGCCATTCCATCAATCAATCAATTAGGCAATCAATCAGTCAGTCAGTCAACCATAGTCAGTCATTTAGTCTGTCATTCATTACTTAATGAGATAAATCAATTTGCTAAAGAGATCAATCAACTACTGTAGATCATTAACCCACTGACGCATCTGTCAGTCAATCAATCAGCCCGGCAGCCAGTCATTCAGTTAATTTAGTTCATTCACCTCGTTTGTCATAATAACACATAATACATGTAACCGCAACTTTCTGAAAGCGCAGGATGCTGGGTCCAAACTGAACACACTCAACTAGTTTTCCGTGTTTATTTCAAGCGGAAGTGTCGCAGCTTTCGTAAGCTTACAACTTTATTTGTCGTCATGGTGTATCAGCTCTTATTGTTTTGGGGCTAGGGGCATTGCTTCAGTTGTTTCTATTATTGTTCTATCAAAGGGTATCGAGCCATTTATGTGGTACCTTGTGACAGCTGCTGCTGCCTGACCCATTTTACAAGGCCCCTTTCAGGCCTGTCGCTTACCTGGAAATGGAGGACATTCACACTTGCACGGCTTCACAAAACATGCCATGAAGTCCAAGTACTCTCCACGTTCAGGGCAATCATCCACTATACACTCTCTTGTACGACTCATTACGCCCATCCCTTCATCTACACTGCATTCTGACCAGTCACTCCAAGGACCGTAAGGCTGCCCATTGACTGCAAGGTGGCCTTTATAAGCAGGAGAAAATCAGTAAAAGCTGTTTGGTAGAGAATATCAGCGGGCTTCTGCTGAGTATCAACATGCAGTTCAGGAATGAAGGTAAATTAATTGCCATCTCGAATTTGGGAAGCGTTAAGTGTTAGGCCCACGAATTTGGGAAGCCGACGCTCATTAACTGTTAGGCCCAGGTAAACCGTTAAACTTCTCATGAGACGAACTTAACTGAGCGAATCAAGTTCGTGATAAGTTCGACTTTTGACTCAACTGAGTTCGTCCGACGGAACGTTCTATCCGTCTGAAGCAGACGGATAAAACGTCAGCTAAATTCGAATTAAGTTCCACGTTTGATCCCTGACGGTCGAGCTTCACCCGTTTGGATCGACTCAAATTGCAATTTAGTTCGTCTCATATAAAGTTCGACGTTTGACCGGGGCCTTAGCTTTCTGAATTGCCCGGTACCAGTTATTCTTTTTTGTTCCAGAAGGATTTGGGCTTTACATATATAAGCAGGATTCTACTAGGTAGAATCATTTCTATGGTTGGCTTATTACCTTTCGACGACCGATATGAATGCAAATGGTTATGGCCTCGTTCACTCTACGCTGGAGAAATTTGAAAACGCAGCTTTATTTCTACGGTTAGGCCTTCTCACTGACTGACTGACTCACTCACTCACTCATCCCTGTCGCGCCCACTGGCACAAAGGGCGGCAGGTTACGTCTACCGTCCACATTAGTCCGTCTCCGAAAACGGAGCTTTTCGAAAACGCTCTTCAAACCGGAGGAATTTGAAAACGCCGGCTTTACTTCTTAGTGTAAACGGAAAGCATTTTGAAAACGGAGCTTTTCGAAAACGATGACGTCACGATAATCATGTGATTTCCCTGTCCAAGTATTTCTCAAACACAATTCCAAGATGACCGGTAATTGTTGCGTTTTCAGGTGTCTCCGGCGTAGTGTGGGCGGAAAACATTTGATGCGTTTTAAGAGTGAAAACGCAGTCTTTTAAATTTCTCCATCGTAGTGTAGACAGGCAAATGTTTTGTTGAGCTAAAATGCTAGCATGCGAACTTTCGATCTTTTCATTCAGGAATTGACAGCGAACGCTCAAGTGAAGACCCTGTGACAAGACTAACTGGTCTCATACCTTCTGAATCTACGCGGCGATACATTCATACATTTTTGCCGGTAACTCATTCATCCAGACCAGAGCATCCAGACCTTGTACGTGATAGATGTTTAGTTTTATTAATAAGCTCAGTTTTCAGTGGGAAGAACAACTTTAAATGCTCTCTACAAACGTTATTACCTGTAATGCCCAGTATGACGATGTAAATCAGCAACATCATGATTTACGAGAGTCTGATTCTAAAAGTGACAGAAAATGCTGTGGTCAGTAGATGTATTTTAATGACCGCGAAAGTATCTAATGATGAACGGCTGTATGTAGAGGGTGTTGTTTGTGGGGTTTAATAGACCTTTTTACCGATACGGCGGCCATCTTGAATTCTATTGTTTTGACTGAGAAATTATGGGCTGCCGAGGGGGCAATCGCTGGAAAATTTATCGTATACACAGCTTTCAGGATAAATTTTTACTGCTTGTCTCTCATATTCCATAACAAATATTACAAGCGTTACATCTTTCCGTCACGATATTTGGCAGTTGTTCCTATGGTTATCGAAAAATTATTGTTAAAAGTTATCACGCCACAGTATTCTTTTTAATTATTTCTCATCTGCCCCCTGGGCATCCCATAATTTCCTCGGAATTCAAGATGGCCGCCGTATCGGTAAAAAGGTCTATTGATAACTGAGAATTGGGACGAAAGGAGCTGGCTGAGTGTGAAGTGGCCGAGGGGGGAATGGGGTAGGGGTTGAGGCGTCGCCCCCTCCTCTCAGAGTTATTTTGCAATGAGAACCGCTAAGATGGACCGCTCACAAATTAATTTCGGCGAATTACTTTTTTAATTCATTGCACACAAAAAAGTTATTTGTTGAGTAGAAATCTGTTTACTGTCATGTTTGAACGACAATTTCAGCAAAATGTCCTGTAAAGAGACGTGAGAAACGTAAATAAATGCTCACTTTTCGCACGCGCCTTTACCGAGAATGGATCGTGGAAACGCACCAACTTTAATATCAGCAGAATTTGAAAAGAGCCATTCTTTTGTTTGACTGCGGGCGCAATTTAATCAATGGAGCGACAACGGACACCATGTGAAAATCTTGAGTTTTACGGAGCAGATAATGAGAAATATCAACACACAGTTTCTATGGATGATGGCTTCACAGCCTGGCAGTGCTCCATAACTGAAATTCCTGATCATACCTACGAGTTACTATTTTACTGGGATTCAATTTACGTCTGCCGCTTCTCGAATTTATGATTGAAATGTCTGTGCTTCGGAAATATCAATTTCAATTATTTCCGATACGCATTACCTTTTTTCCGATACCTAATGTTCATGCTGCCGGTATGTCGGCTATACCACTGAGTCGCCTCAAGTTGGAATTATCACGCCATCCTGCGACTATTTAAATGTGGAACATTTAGTCGTGAAGTTCACAGCAAACTTTCACACTTGATCTTCCACAAAAAGTCTTTTAAGGCTTTTGAACTTAATTTAACCGTCTGTTAAAATCTACTCTAGCGAAAGCTAACATAATTTTGCTCTTGACCGGCAATATATTTGTGTACATGTGATCCGAGTATTTCAGCTAGCAACTTGAAACTTTGCTGGTGAACATCGGATGTACCAGGTGCCACGAAATCCAATGCTTCCGGACTTCTCTAATTTGACCAATTCGAAAGTTGAAAGTTGAAAATCCCTGACAAAGAGATAGATCAGATAGGAAACTCTGTTGTTATCACAGAACTTTGCTGAGACTGCTTCTGACTCGTTAATACTGGAGAGTGCTTTTACCCACAAGGACACGCCATTTTGGATGGGCGTTAGCCTCCTGCGCTGCAAAATTCACCTTTTTATTATGATGTTTGCTGTTTCTGCTGGGCAGAACGAAATTATTAGAGATTGTATCAACGTCTTGTCTGCTTCTCCTCGTCTCTTTTTGGAAATGCCGAAATCTGAGCGAGTTTAACAAAACATTATCCAATTGCTATCGATGAAATTCTTTCAATGACTTTATGTAATGGGCCAATACTTACGGTTTGGGTCGTCAGGTGTCCTGTTTTCGTCTTTTCTCTCTATGTTTAAATTCTCTACGTTTAAGCCTCTACCATGTCATTTTATGTCGTTTTAATTCGGCTTCTTATTTCTGATGCACCAAACATCGAAGTGATGCTAATGTTGATTTACATCACGTTATAACAGTGGACACGCGCCAGATCGAATGCGGGGAACTTGTAAATTGATAATTAATTGGTCATGATATGCTGTCACAAAACTGCACGACTAAGATCGACGGGGAGCATGTCCAACTATCCACCTCAGACGAGGTAAATATTTTCACATTTTCATCTTAACGGCTTTATTCCTGATAAACTGCCTTCATCGAAATGAGACGAAAAGTGCGAATTCTTCACCTTGAGGTAAGCTCTTTCATAAGCTTTCGTTAATCGATCTGTTTTATTTGAAGACGAAGCCCAAGTCATGATTGCATTATTTATATCTGTGGATTTAAAAATGCACATATAATGTTGTGACATGTCACAGATTATGATTGTTACACAAGGCTAATCAGTTTAGCAAGGCAAACGGGAGGAGTCTCTCTTGACCCAGTCTTTCCGTGTTTTATCCACCGCTCCCTCCTTTGCCGTTCCTTGGTGCGCGATAGAGTTCTTCTATATTAACAGTTGTTTGTTTTGAAGTTACTTTTACCTTCACGTTGATTAATTTCCATTAAGGGCTGGCTTTACAAGCAGATATTTCAACCTTATAAAGAAAAATTTGCGTTCGTAATTGACCCAGCTTCAATATTCCGGGTCATGATGTACAATCAGTTTTTGTGTGTCAGTCAATTGACAAAGACATTAAAAATTCCAGTTCCTTCCATTTCCTTCCTTCGCTCAAGCATCAGTGGTTTTGTAGAAATGACTAACCCTCTATTAACCAAACAACAATTTTTGAACCGTAAAATTATGTAATTATCTTTTATGTCAATGAAGTCTAAATTTATGGAGTGTTTCCTTTTACATCATTCTCAATTGCAACTGGTCGAAATACTGCTAAACGTCAACGTAAACGATAGTTCATTGTGCCTTTAATGATAACGTATTACAACATATTAATTTCAACGACGAACACAACTTGAGCTACGTCGAAAAACATTCTAACTGGTTCAAAGTTAAGTCATTTCGACGCCCTAGCTGTCAACTAGTTTACAACTGGTCCGATCAGACGTCTGATCGTGAATCAATTTTGTCTAAACCTTGTTGGATGGAATCATATACCAGCCTATCCTGAAATAAAACTGTGGAATCATTAGTTTGTAGAATTTTCCCTTGACTCGCTGCTTTTTGCGCTTTCGACATAAATAATATGCCGCGTAAAAAAAATTGCATAATTATGTTGTTTCCATTGGTAAACTTCTGAACAATAGGCCTATAAGAACAATGAATCTCATTTTGAATTTTTCCGCCTCGCTGAGTCTTGCCCCACGAGGTCTTCAACAAAGTTACAAGCAACAGCTTTGTCGACATTAAAGAACTCCTATACAAGTGATGAAGTCTTGAATACTTGCAATTCAAATACTATGGAATGCCATATTGTCGGTAATTAATACGACTAATACGCGTTTTATAGACCGGTGAACATCTAATTTCTCCTAAAAATATCAATAATTTGTCAAGCATTCAAGTGTTGAGAATAAAATAAAGCGTCAACCAAGGTCAGAAAACTAACATAAAAAGATGTATGTGTGGCGTGAATCAAACAACAGAGTTGATATTTTTAATTGAAGTGTAAGAAGATTTTCCAGAGAGACTAAATTTAGAAAACGTCTCAGTAAAACATAGGGGTTAATATGTTTATACTGAATGCGACAACAAGAGAACCAAAATAAGACGCTGTTAGCTCAGCTCAGAAGTTTTCGGTGAAGGTCAGTTTTATGGTTTCAAACAATACTAACTGAACGTATCATAAACAACAACAAACTAAACCTTGGAGCGCGTGGGTAATGACACAGTAACAAATAACAGGCAACGTTTAATTCATGCAGTCTGAGTTTGGCCGCCAAAATTAGCGGGAAACAAGAACCGTTTAAAAGTTTTGCAAAAACTGTCAACATCTATCTAAACAGGACAAAATATCTCGACTTTTTGTCTAGGAGAACTTTCTTCGAATCAAAATCAGCGAGAGCAGAGTTACTGGAACTCTTTTAAGTGGAAAAGAAAATACAAAGCATGCAACGAATTACAAACTACTAATTATTTAGTGATAAACTAAACTTTTGCTGCGATGGTCAACAAAAGTATTGAATAAAATCTAGCTATGTAGCAAAATTCAAGGTTGAGTCTTTGCCTCCTAGAAGCAGCTTTTATAAATTAGCGAATTATGGGAGCCAAGATACACTGAGTGAAGGTTAATGCAGAGTACACTAAATTTGATGGTTTGACATTTTTGCACCGTAACAAACAGTGGGCTCACCTTAAATATGTCGAGATGCTAGTTTCTTCCTTGTTTGCAAAATGCAAAACTCTAAAACTCTCTAACACACACCTGACAGAAGAAAGAATTTCCGCACTACTCTACGAATGTTTTCTCCCCTGAGCTTCGCGCCTTCTGACTGCAACGAATTATGACCAGGTTCGTATCAATAAAAGGGCCTAATGTAAGCTGTGTTTATTGATCCAAAGAAATAAAATCAGTCACGCGAACGAAAACATACATATACACAAAATGGCTTCGAACGTGTTTCTTTCGGACTATGATTTTCTGATGCCAGTTTTGTCGAGATAACAAAGCGAATTTAACATTGCCAAAATGAGTATAACTGAGAAAAACGTTTACTTTACTTTAAATGGCTGCATTTGTTTAATGTATATTACGACCTCTTTTTTGGCGGACTCAGCTGATGTGAAACATGTCTATTGTCTGAATTAACATTGTCTCAAACAAAGAGATTGTTACGAGATCAGAGGTCATCGTGTCCTCAATCAAAGGCTTCAAAGAGAACAATAATTTCGAGGCAATAATTTCGGTGCGTACTGTAAGGCATTGCAGTTCATTAGTGAAAACATGCACAATTAAGTTCGATTTAAAAAGTTTCACATACTAAACGAGATTATGATAAGTTGAAAAGGTGCAAGAAAATTGTTAATCGAAATTCTAGACTGAAAAATCTCGCGGTTATTTTGATAGGAGAGTTATCGATATCGCAAAGTTGTCTGAATTCGAAAAAGCTGAGACGGGAAGACAAAAATGAGTTCAAAGTATACGCTCCTGTTTGCACATGCAACTGTTTTTCTTTTGAAGAGAGAAAGGAACACAATGCAAATAATACCTTATTGTCGTGAAAACAGAATATTCAAATTTGAAATTCAATGGGGTAACTGTAAACTGCAAATATGGCGCGCGCGCCAAATCCCCCGTGTGCATAATTTCCGTGAAAATTTCCGTGAAAATTTTCCTTCTGATACACTGGAAACATTTACATGTGCTAATACAGTGGTACTACCTAACCAGAACTGAGATTTAACCGAGAACAAATGGTAGAGACGGAGCAGTTTGCTGAAAGAGGGGCCCGCGAGGGGTGCGCTTTCATACCGCACTGTAAATGCGGTTTTAGTTACTTACCGTAAAATTCCGATAATACACCTAGGCCGTTTTAAGACTTTTTAAGGCTGTCTTGTTTGGAGGGGGAGCCTAGGGAGCCTATTGTCGTGAGATTAACAAATAATGCTTGGTTTCATGTGGAAAGACTGGAAAGGATGCTGTGTGTGAAAGCTTCGACGTGCGCGCTAAAATAAGCAAAATAAAACTCGCTCAATATACAGTATGAAACACAAAACAAGTCCTACATGTAGTGCTTTTGAGTAATCGTCATGCCAAGATAGCTGCATATTGGCCAAGTTCTTGTTTTTTTGAACGGGGCCAATATCCAACCATCTTGACCGAACAAGCTAGGTGATAAAGAACACTATTTTCTTGCGGGACACAGCTGGTACATGATCCCGAGCGGGCATGAAGGCAACGGGTAGCCAGTCACAGCGCAGGATTCGGTTCATCTTTCCCGCTCATTGCCTGATTTCATACCGTGAAGGACTAGGTACGAGTCTGTAAATTATGGGATTAGCAACTATTGATCCACTTAGTCAGAAAGAGCACACCGAGATTCACAAAATCCCCAAGTTTGGTGTTAATCGGGCTAGTTTTCACTGTGATAGAGGCATTTAAAAACGTAAAAAATTTACAAAGAAATGTATTGAAATCCGGACAAATCCGGACAGTTCCCATAATTTACAGACTCGTACCTAGTCCTTCATGGTATGAAATCGCGCAATGGAACTAGCCATGTAATGAACAACCCAAGTCTCTGAGAACACTGCAATGACGTAAGAGACTTTAATTGTTGAACAAGCTCTCAAAGAAGAGACTGATGTACATTTTTGAGCTAACCTCATCAACACAGAACACCGACTTAATGCAAACATCCATTTATTACTTGGCTCTTCCCCAACACTTGTCAGCTAAACGCGTGAAACAGAATAGTGAAAATTAGCCAATGAGCGCGCGAGAATTCCTGCAGTTATTGCAAAAAAAAAGTTTTAGAAGCCTGCGTTAAAACATGTATTAAAAACTTAGACCTTGTGCGGCCGTTGACAATTTATGCTGACATGCCAACTTCTTAATTTGACGGCTTTCCAACAGAATTACTTCGTTAAATATTCAGTGAATGATTTCCACAGTTACTTTACGATACAGCCGTCATCAATATTTGCGTGGCAATATTTTTGCCAGAAAAGTCATATGATATTAATTTATTTCAACTGAGATCAATTATGAAGGCAACGTAACCAAATACGCTTTATTTCAGTAGATTTTACTGTCTGCGAGTAATTGCCCAAATCTGTAAGTGTTTCTCGCTAAAGTTTTGAAAATACCGACAACACGAATTCACAGGCAGGGTTGCCAAAGGCCAGGAAATGGCCAGGAAAAAAAAGATGTTTTCCCTAAGAAGAAGGAAAATTTGTTGAAAACTTATCTGTCATAATGAAAGGGCGGAAAGGAGGGCTGGGGAAGCTAGAAGCTGTTACTATATCTGTTATTTATTTGGTGAAGGAAATTTTACTTTTAACCGGGAAAAGTCAGAAAAAAAGCATTGTTCTGGCCCTCTAGTTTTGTTGCTAACTCAAATCCTTGCATTATGGGTAACACTGAATCATGTTTGGAATTCAAGACGGAATTGAAGGTAAGTAAATTTAGAATATGTTTATATTTTCTTCCCATTGTATTGCAGTCCCAGTGTTGTCACTGAATAGTTCGAGCACGCCTTCCGTGCCACTATCTTGTTGAAC
>OZ026598.1:36677371-36699871 GCA_964020085.1 Micromussa lordhowensis | reverse complement strand
GCAGGTGTCATCCACTTGTACTGCAGACAGAGACCATTTGCGACAATTTACGAGAACAATACCAGTTTACTAGTACAATGATAATTAGCTTTAAAGGCGATTAATTTAGAAAAAAATGTTCCAAATAAAATGTTTCTTAAAATAGTATTCTCAGACCTTCAGGAACGAACAGCAACCTTGTAAGGTTCAAAAACAAATAGGAATTACATATTCTTGATGACACCTAACATAAGTAACATCGATAATTTTACTTGGTAATGCCTGTCTACTGTGAAAAACGCTTGGCTGATAACGCGGTTTGAAAAAGACATTATCAATTCATGTATTTCGAAAAGCTTAAAAAAAACGCCAATGCCTTGAGGAGATTGCACAGGCTCTTTTAATTTTTTGGGGTTTTACGTTCTTTTATCAACAATATACATTTGAAGCATGAAACAGTGCTACCCTATTTAACGTTAAGGATACCAGAAACAAAACAAAAACCTTTAACTGAAAAACAGGTGCTGTTTTCTGTAAGCGACAATCCAACCAAGTACTAACACAGCGGAGCAGGGCGTAAGTTTTAAATCATACAACTTCCTTGCAGAGAAAAATTGAGTCTCAGCCTATCCAAGGATGTGGATAAGTCAAATGGAAATGAACATATCAGTTTCCTTCCTTAAATTTGTTAAGTTCAGTCCAGAAAACCTAAATATGGACGTTAAAGGCAAATTAGCTCGTCACTACCGGTTCTGGTCGAGGCAGGGCGTGTTGTTCATCGTACCCAAGGAAACAAGGTCGTGTCAACATGCCAGCAGAAGTGAATAGATGCTACAAAGTTAAAGTTTGTCCTTAATTCCAACACAACAAGTCACAAAATCAGTCAATCCCCTAATGATTTGATATTTGTGTATTTCTTGCCTTCTGTAAACGTTTTACTCTGATCACTCTTATTGTGTAAGAGTTAATAAAAACAGTTATATATGGTGCTTCACAAGGACACAGTTGTCTATTTAACAATTAGACCCGTAGCCCGAAAGGGCTTCGCCCCATGGGCTATTGACCAGTGGCCCTTGAGGGCGAAGGGTCTAATTGTTTTAGTATCACTCAACTACTCGGACAGAAATGGCAATAAGAAAGTTAGCAAATAAAAAAGTGACAATATATTGAAAAGACTTAATAATAAAGGTAAAGCTTGATTTAATTTGAATTCATAAAACAAGCTCGTAGTTTTGTCTAGTAACAAAAAAAAACTTACCATTAAAGATCTTCAACCCGTACTTTGTTGCCTTTTTGGTATTTTCTGGAAAGGAATTATCCAGTAAATTCTCTAGAAACTCGTTAGAACTGTACACAAAACCCGATGCGGCCGCCATTGTTTTGGTAGGTTTTCAAAACCGACGAATATCGCTACTCAAGGACTACTCCGAGGACTATTGCTAATAGTCCTTTCTTCTTGCACTTTCGACCATCTGTTTGTTCGGTTGCCTAGCTTGTGTTTGGGCGTTTGTTTGCTTTACACTCGTTTGTCTACTCATTTCTCTGCCGTTCATTCAGTTATTTTGTTTAAGGGGCATCCGTCTCAGTCTTATTTAAACTCCTGGTAAAGTTCGAAATGTATTTAAACATACCGAGAACCGAAGCTCCTTTGCTTGTAATCAAAATATCATAGACTGACATCCCCACAGCGTTGGAGGTTTTCCTTTGCTTCGAAACGAAACGACATAAACAGATGTTCCACGAAAACATCCACGCAACGCGCGACTAAGATCCGCAGAAGAACTGGGTACAATGTCTAATAATAACATAATATAACATAAGGGATTACCTTAGCTAGAGGACCTATATGAGGGATTCACTCTCTTACCTTGATAATCTCTTGATTATACTTATGCAATGCTGCATTCTGACTGGCTAAGGTATATCTTGTACGATCATCCATTACTGTTCAGTGGGTGAACATTGTCTACATAATATGGACATTTTCTCGTTTCACCGAAGGAGTTCGGAAGATGATTTAAAAATATTGACTGGACAGTCGAATTCTCCAGAAGGCTGAGACAAGGCCATTTGCCGTCACGTAACTCGAAAGTTTTGAAAAACAAAACTGATTATCGCTCTGACAAAGCTGAAAGTGAACTCAAAAGACAGTTCATTCTGCGCTCGATTACGCTATGTTAACGTTTTAAAATTAGTGTGGAGATTTAATTAAAATTCGTTTCAATAATTAGTTCATTCTGCTTAGTTTTTGTTTATTTTACTTTGAAACCAAAAGCTATCGTTACCTTGTGAACATATAACTATATATGCAAGCACCATAAGTTTTATTTGAAAAGAAAATATAGAACAAGTAGGAGAGTATCACAGCAGCACCCTCACACCGACAGTTTGTTGGATAATAATACATGTTATTGTGACACATCATTCTGATGTACTGTTAATATTTCATTCTATCAACAGGTAGCCTGAAGAATAGTAAAGAAAATGAACAATTACCCACCACAGTGAACAACTGGTACAAGGCAAATGCAGAAACTCTTTCAAATAAACACATTGAGCTAGGAAATAAACTTTAAGAAAAGAACTCTGTTCTCGCTTTATCGTAAACCTGTCGATCCTCATAGTAAGTTACGATAGGATAGTCGATTAACAAATGACGAAGTGAATATATATATAATAAGTCTGTGGGAAGAAAGAGTAAAGAGATTGAGATTTTCGCAAATAACGGAAGTAAATTTAAGTGATGTAAGGAAGGTGCAAAGAGCAAATTAAAGATGACTCAAATAAGGTCTTACACCTTCCTGTGGTATAATATTATTAAGAAAATAACTAAAGAAAAACAAATATGCCGCAGAACCTGAAAGGTGAATGCGGTTAAACCGGTGTCGTTGTCCTTTACTTTCTGTTTCAATTTAGATTCCTTCAATAAACATTCCTCATTCCAAAAAAAAGCAGGCAGTGCCACACGATTGAGATACCCTACACGGTCCATTGTGTACAGTGGTTATCTTCCGCCTAAAATTCTCCACCATCTTATGGGGAATGATTTTTTGAAAAGCATTAATTCCTTTTTTCCAAACCTCCACTGCCCTGAATGAAACAATCGCGAAGGAGGATTAAATCTCGTCCATAATCCTCTACTTCCCTTCCACTCATCCTTTAAAGTCCAAGAAGGGGTTGAAATTTGAGTTACAGCTAACTCTCAAATTACTTGTCTCTGAGAGGGTTTAAAGTTAAGAAGTGGCGGCTGGACTACACTGTGGATAAAAATATGTAGTCACGTCTTACAGCCAGTTTTTAAACCTTAACAATGATAACTAAAGAAAATAGAGAATATGGTAAAAACTTACATCTCCCCTAATCTCATTCCTATGAAGGTAGAGGATTATGGAAGAATTTTATTTGTCAAGCGCGATTGTTTGATTCAGGGGAGTGGAGGCTTTGGGAACAGGAGTTAGTACTCTTTAAGCAATCGTCCCCTGAAAGTGGGTGATTTTAGGCGGGAGATAAACCGTTGTGCACAATGGATCGTGTAAGGGTATGTCACTAACAATTTTCTTCTCGCATTTCCCTCGCTTTGAGTACGAAGAATGTTCATTGAATTAAACTAAATTTAAATGAAAAGTAAACGAACACAACACAGATTTAACCGCTTTCACCTTTCCTAATAGAAAGGTCCAAGCACTACATCTTTTTTTCTAAATGATATAAAAATTAAAAAAATATGGTTGTAAGCTGTATATCACGGTCGACAATAAAAAACCTTTGCATACCAAAAATTAACGACTTCATAATTATTTTGAATATATTAATAAATTAACCCTGGGATGGCGGGAGGAAGACTAATCTTACTCCCTCCTGCCTCCTCTCCCGTGGGGAGTGGAGGATGGCGGGAGGAAGACTAATCTTACTCCCTCCTGCCTCCTCTCCCGTGGGGAGTGGAGGATGGCGGGAGGAAGACTAATCTTACTCCCTCCTGCCTCCTCTCCCGTGGGGAGTGGAGGATGGCGGGAGGAAGACTAATCTTACTCCCTCCTGCCTCCTCTCCCGTGGGGAGTGGAGGATGGCGGGAGGAAGACTAATCTTACTCCCTCCTGCCTCCTCTCCCGTGGGGAGTGGAGGATGGCGGGAGGAAGACTAATCTTACTCCCTCCTGCCTCCTCTCCCGTGGGGAGTGGAGGATGGCGGGAGGAAGACTAATCTTACTCCCTCCTGCCTCCTCTCCCGTGGGGAGTGGAGGATGGCGGGAGGAAGACTAATCTTACTCCCTCCTGCCTCCTCTCCCGTGGGGAGTGGAGGATGGCGGGAGGAAGACTAATCTTACTCCCTCCTGCCTCCTCTCCCGTGGGGAGTGGAGGATGGCGGGAGGAAGACTAATCTTACTCCCTCCTGCCTCCTCTCCCGTGGGGAGTGGAGGATGGCGGGAGGAAGACTAATCTTACTCCCTCCTGCCTCCTCTCCCGTGGGGAGTGGAGGATGGCGGGAGGAAGACTAATCTTACTCCCTCCTGCCTCCTCTCCCGTGGGGAGTGGAGGATGGCGGGAGGAAGACTAATCTTACTCCCTCCTGCCTCCTCTCCCGTGGGGAGTGGAGGATGGCGGGAGGAAGACTAATCTTACTCCCTCCTGCCTCCTCTCCCGTGGGGAGTGGAGGATGGCGGGAGGAAGACTAATCTTACTCCCTCCTGCCTCCTCTCCCGTGGGGAGTGGAGGATGGCGGGAGGAAGACTAATCTTACTCCCTCCTGCCTCCTCTCCCGTGGGGAGTGGAGGATGGCGGGAGGAAGACTAATCTTACTCCCTCCTGCCTCCTCTCCCGTGGGGAGTGGAGGATGGCGGGAGGAAGACTAATCTTACTCCCTCCTGCCTCCTCTCCCGTGGGGAGTGGAGGATGGCGGGAGGAAGACTAATCTTACTCCCTCCTGCCTCCTCTCCCGTGGGGAGTGGAGGATGGCGGGAGGAAGACTAATCTTACTCCCTCCTGCCTCCTCTCCCGTGGGGAGTGGAGGATGGCGGGAGGAAGACTAATCTTACTCCCTCCTGCCTCCTCTCCCGTGGGGAGTGGAGGATGGCGGGAGGAAGACTAATCTTACTCCCTCCTGCCTCCTCTCCCGTGGGGAGTGGAGGATGGCGGGAGGAAGACTAATCTTACTCCCTCCTGCCTCCTCTCCCGTGGGGAGTGGAGGATGGCGGGAGGAAGACTAATCTTACTCCCTCCTGCCTCCTCTCCCGTGGGGAGTGGAGGATGGCGGGAGGAAGACTAATCTTACTCCCTCCTGCCTCCTCTCCCGTGGGGAGTGGAGGATGGCGGGAGGAAGACTAATCTTACTCCCTCCTGCCTCCTCTCCCGTGGGGAGTGGAGGATGGCGGGAGGAAGACTAATCTTACTCCCTCCTGCCTCCTCTCCCGTGGGGAGTGGAGGATGGCGGGAGGAAGACTAATCTTACTCCCTCCTGCCTCCTCTCCCGTGGGGAGTGGAGGATGGCGGGAGGAAGACTAATCTTACTCCCTCCTGCCTCCTCTCCCGTGGGGAGTGGAGGATGGCGGGAGGAAGACTAATCTTACTCCCTCCTGCCTCCTCTCCCGTGGGGAGTGGAGGATGGCGGGAGGAAGACTAATCTTACTCCCTCCTGCCTCCTCTCCCGTGGGGAGTGGAGGATGGCGGGAGGAAGACTAATCTTACTCCCTCCTGCCTCCTCTCCCGTGGGGAGTGGAGGATGGCGGGAGGAAGACTAATCTTACTCCCTCCTGCCTCCTCTCCCGTGGGGAGTGGAGGATGGCGGGAGGAAGACTAATCTTACTCCCTCCTGCCTCCTCTCCCGTGGGGAGTGGAGGATGGCGGGAGGAAGACTAATCTTACTCCCTCCTGCCTCCTCTCCCGTGGGGAGTGGAGGATGGCGGGAGGAAGACTAATCTTACTCCCTCCTGCCTCCTCTCCCGTGGGGAGTGGAGGATGGCGGGAGGAAGACTAATCTTACTCCCTCCTGCCTCCTCTCCCGTGGGGAGTGGAGGATGGCGGGAGGAAGACTAATCTTACTCCCTCCTGCCTCCTCTCCCGTGGGGAGTGGAGGATGGCGGGAGGAAGACTAATCTTACTCCCTCCTGCCTCCTCTCCCGTGGGGAGTGGAGGATGGCGGGAGGAAGACTAATCTTACTCCCTCCTGCCTCCTCTCCCGTGGGGAGTGGAGGATGGCGGGAGGAAGACTAATCTTACTCCCTCCTGCCTCCTCTCCCGTGGGGAGTGGAGGATGGCGGGAGGAAGACTAATCTTACTCCCTCCTGCCTCCTCTCCCGTGGGGAGTGGAGGATGGCGGGAGGAAGACTAATCTTACTCCCTCCTGCCTCCTCTCCCGTGGGGAGTGGAGGATGGCGGGAGGAAGACTAATCTTACTCCCTCCTGCCTCCTCTCCCGTGGGGAGTGGAGGATGGCGGGAGGAAGACTAATCTTACTCCCTCCTGCCTCCTCTCCCGTGGGGAGTGGAGGATGGCGGGAGGAAGACTAATCTTACTCCCTCCTGCCTCCTCTCCCGTGGGGAGTGGAGGATGGCGGGAGGAAGACTAATCTTACTCCCTCCTGCCTCCTCTCCCGTGGGGAGTGGAGGATGGCGGGAGGAAGACTAATCTTACTCCCTCCTGCCTCCTCTCCCGTGGGGAGTGGAGGATGGCGGGAGGAAGACTAATCTTACTCCCTCCTGCCTCCTCTCCCGTGGGGAGTGGAGGATGGCGGGAGGAAGACTAATCTTACTCCCTCCTGCCTCCTCTCCCGTGGGGAGTGGAGGATGGCGGGAGGAAGACTAATCTTACTCCCTCCTGCCTCCTCTCCCGTGGGGAGTGGAGGATGGCGGGAGGAAGACTAATCTTACTCCCTCCTGCCTCCTCTCCCGTGGGGAGTGGAGGATGGCGGGAGGAAGACTAATCTTACTCCCTCCTGCCTCCTCTCCCGTGGGGAGTGGAGGATGGCGGGAGGAAGACTAATCTTACTCCCTCCTGCCTCCTCTCCCGTGGGGAGTGGAGGATGGCGGGAGGAAGACTAATCTTACTCCCTCCTGCCTCCTCTCCCGTGGGGAGTGGAGGATGGCGGGAGGAAGACTAATCTTACTCCCTCCTGCCTCCTCTCCCGTGGGGAGTGGAGGATGGCGGGAGGAAGACTAATCTTACTCCCTCCTGCCTCCTCTCCCGTGGGGAGTGGAGGATGGCGGGAGGAAGACTAATCTTACTCCCTCCTGCCTCCTCTCCCGTGGGGAGTGGAGGATGGCGGGAGGAAGACTAATCTTACTCCCTCCTGCCTCCTCTCCCGTGGGGAGTGGAGGATGGCGGGAGGAAGACTAATCTTACTCCCTCCTGCCTCCTCTCCCTCTCTTAAATATTTAAGTAATGGACAAGAACACAGGTTTATGCCGCAAACTTACTTTGCGGCTCTTTTTATTATTTTTTCGTTATTTAGTTTTTTAATGTTGGAAAGGTTTCAAGAGCTCTTTTTTGCGACCCTTTTAATTAGCTCTTAGACCTTCTTGACAGATGGAAAGGCTTCTGACAAATGTTACTTAAGTTTTGTACTTCAGTCAATGGTCTATGAGAAAAGAAAGCCGGTTTAGGACAAATGCTGTTGAAACCTACCGTGCAGGTCTTGTTTATTAATTAGATGACTAAAAAAAAAGTCAATAGTGTGTTTCCAAAAAGTCACGAAACTCTTTTCGGAAACGTGCTGACATCACTTTACGACTTTTCTCTAAATTAGCTGAATGTAGTATTGATAAGTGCTGCAGCTCATTTTCTTGTCCGATCCATCTAACCTTTGTGAATCTGTTGACAAAATGTATCATTATTGATCAGTTAGAAGGCAAAAAAATGCGACAATTAGTTTTGTAAGTGCAATCTAGATAACTGAAAATATGTAAACTGAGACGTTATATGCTAATTAACAAAGAGTGAGCGTTAAAATATCAAAGCTCTATGCCAACTTTGTTTCTTCCCTCAATTTCTTTTCATATACACAAGCTATTCGAATCTTCGGGTTCTGATATATGGCCGTTGATATTTGGGTGCTACTCAATCACAGAATCCATCAACCTGGATTATATTATCATTCTAGAAAGTCGAATTGACAATGTGTTAACTGGTTGCTAAATTGAACAACAACTGTAGATTTAGAAAACAGCAAAGAACAAACGCAAATCTTCTATAGTTGGTAAAGATAATTGTTGACGAAACATGGTATCCATGGATACACTGACTAACCTTATACTGTGAATATGCCACCGTAAAGAGATTCGAAAGCTGGCGTTTCGAGCGTTTGCCCTTCGTCAGAGCGAATCCAAAGGTATTACTCAGGGACCCCATGAAATAATCTTTAGGGCTAAATCAAATCATTCATTCAGTAAAAGTCAAATTTCTCTTTATTGTTGGAACTCAGGTGTGAAGAAATACATTTTTAACGCGAAATTGGTAGAAAGCTCTATTTCGATTTGGGTTCTGATGGCAACACTCTCGTATGCCACGGTTTCCCAATGTCATACATTAAATCAGAGTGCTTTGTTTTTCACATCGTGTATAGTAACTCATTTTATACAGAGGGCAGGTTTGTTCGGGAATTTGACGCCTCACTGACACCTATCTCAAGATCCTAGCTAGAAATGCCCGAAACATTGGGTTGCTAATTTTTATCGGTGCTAACTGGGAAATTTAATATCCACTCACAACAAACAGAAATATGTTATTATCCTTGGCAATATTCTTTCCAGTAATGTTAAAGGCACTAAATATTTTTAAAATGCCTTAAGCTATCGCGCAGCATTCCTAACAGTCTTGTTAAATTATTTCCCGTTACGACAAAATATAGGAAAATTAAATCTTTACATATGAAGCGAAAACTAATCACCATTATGGAATACTAGGATAATTATTCAGGTGATTATAGAAATCCTCTCGCTCTCATTGGCCGAGAAAAAAGTCATATTCCACTATAATCACCTCCAGCGAGATGACTATAGCGGAAGGACAAATTTTCAAAATGGCCGCCTCGCGCTTTGTCCAAGTGTCTGAAAGGAAATGCCATTCAGAGGAACACCAAACACGCCACAAAGTACGGAATGACACTCTTCAAAGGTAAGATGTGAAAATTGAGCTAAATGTAACTAAGAAACCATTTAAATTCCCGTGAAAATTTTGCTTATCTCGACATGCATGAATAAATCAAAAGAAGTATTAAATTTTCGCACCACAAATGACATGTTTTATACGGAGGGGGGTCATGAAGTTTTCAACCTTCATTAAGTGGTGGGTCAGTCAGTGTTGTGGCAAATAGAACGGGTGGGTCATTTGTTTTAAACCACCAGGGCCGGCTTGTTCAAAGCCCGATTAAGCTAACCTAGGATTAGCGAGAATTTTAATTTCAGGGTTTTTTTTTCCGGCGACGTTTCCTGTTTAGATATTTTTTTCTTCAGTTTTGAGCTTGAGTAATCTCAAAGTACACAAAAGATCATCAGATTGTTAAAAAAGAAACGATATTTGCCCTGACAGTAGTATAAAGTCTTGCTCTTAGGCCATCGAAGCTTGATTAAGAAAATAACACAAACAACGGTGATAAACATTGTATTCCAACGCATTTTTATATAGAACTTGACGTTTCGTATGTTAGTCAACATACATTTTCAAAAGTGACTAGTATACGAAACGTCAAGTTCTATATAAAAATGCGTTGGATACAATGTTTATCACCGCTGTTCGTGTTATTTTCTGACAGTAGTGTTTTTATCATTCCTATCCCATTCAAGGAGGGTGCAGAGGTGGAACTATTATTTCGGGCAGAAGTACCATTACCCCCTCCCCATCACACCAACAGCCACACCCTGTTTTCAAGGGGTGGAAGAATCATCTTCTGTCCTAGACGACATTCAAATGTCATTTACTTTTCCAACAATTCATTAAAAAAAGTTGTTTTTATTTTTTTGAAACTTACATGTAAGCCAACTGAGTGTTTCTTTTTTGTTTTGTTTTTTCGTCATTTGGTTTTCTGTGGATATTCTTAGGCAGCTAGCAAAATTGAAAATTCAGACCTCAGACCCGATAAAACTGAAACCCTCTGGATGTCTCGAAAACTCAGACTCGTTGTTTACATTCAGCTGCACCAAACAGACACCACCTCTGACGACTTTTCTCGTTTGCTCGCTAATATTGAAGCCACCTGCACAGCTTGGCGCTTTTCCTGATCCGAAAGAACAGTTATTAATTAACAGTTATTAGTAAATTCTCAGCTCCGACTACTGCATTTCTAGCTTTTTGATTGGCTAAAACACTCCGACTATGAGCCAATAGTCAGAGTTTTACGTTATATGGAAAATAGTGCGCCAGGTTTAAAAATTTTCCGCGCGAAGTTTTCAACTTCAACCCTCTATAATGGCCGAAATAAAAATCGGCGGCAAAACCCGGTTTGAGAATTTACTAAACCAATTATTTCATTCGCCCTTGTTGGATATGAAGTGATTATAACCAACTAGCACTAAGCGCTCGTTGGTTATTTTATCACTTCATATCCAACTCGGGCTCATGGAATAATTGTTATTTAGTCCTGTCGCCTGGCCTTTGAATCTCTAATGTGTCACGCCTTCCGAAAACGAGAAATCGATGTAAACAAGAGGTTTTGCAGAAGTCCCAAAGTTAAATTTAGGGCAAAGTTTCGGTCACTATTAACTTGCAGTTTGTTCTGCATGTACAACAGAAAAGCGAACTGAGGCCAGCGAACTGAGGATCAACTTTGTTTTTTTATCTAGCATGATGTTAAAATAGAATTTTCGCGGGAAAATTTAACCCAGATAATGCTAAGGATTTGGCGAGTTCGAAATGTGTACATAGGGCACTTTTGAAAAACGACTCGATGAAAATCGCTAATTAACGATTTGGCGGCGATATTTGGCACCTCGTGAAAACCATAGAATCAAAGTGAAAGACCTCAAATTCATCTCAGTCAACTCGCGAAGGGAAAAATACTATCGCACGAATTTGTACCAAGTATCTTTGAATTATTTCGGCCATTTTAGACCGCTTGAGGGCCAAAATCATGATAAGGTGATATCTCGAAGAAAAACGAACGCCTAACTCGGCAATGCCTTTTCGGATAGCTTTTATACTGTGAAAAGATGGAGGTAAACGGCCCACCTCGATCATTTGGTCCCGCCCAGTTTTCTCTGACAATGACACTTAAAACGTTTGAGCGCCCAATCGTAAGAGCTTTAACTCAGTATTCGATTTCCTGTAATTGGAAGATAAAAGTTTTAATTGAGCTCTTTTCAGTACAGAAGGGGGCGTAAGGGGGATCCGAAAACCGCAAAACCGCGTAGAAAAACATAAAAAACCCGCAATACCGCATCGAAATTTACCAAAATACCGCAACCGTAGTTACAAGTGTGCTAGAAGCCGTCATAAATACTTCAGGTTCGACATTCCATTAGAAATACGACCTGATTTATTTATCAATGCTTTCCGTGATTTGTTCTTTGGGAAAATTCGTCAAGATGCTAGTTTTCAAGCTCAAATATCCCGAACACGAGCTCGGAACACCCATTTTTTGGTCGCAATCGACAGAATCAGCACTACATTTTGAAAACTTAGAAAACCGCTTAGTCTTATAAAACCGCAATACCGCAGGTTAAAATATAAGTTTCCGCAATACCGCACCAAAAATAACGCGGAAGCGCACCACCGCAAACCCTTACGCCCCCTTCAGTACAGGGGACTTGGAGAATAATGGAGAATAAAGGGGACTTGGAGAATAAAGTAAACTTTAATGAGTCACGAAAATAGAGTTCCTTTTCCCAAAATACGAAAACACGAAGTCTATGGTAGAGACTCGTCAGCTAAAATCTGTCAGTAGCAAGGCAAAATTACCAGCGACCTTCACTCATTTTAAAATCTATCAAATCTCGGCCTTTGTTAAATTGCAAAGGCTGGGCTTATCTGAAAGACTTAAAAGAAACGCAGATTATAGATTATATTAAATCAAAGCTAGTGACAACTGTCATTCACTTATCTGAACTTCAGCGGAGTTGTTACCAACATGGAGCTTGCCAGGAGTCCATTGCTGCTCGCGCTACACTTCATTTGAATTGGTGATTGACGCCTGTCACCCCAGTGCGATTCCTTTGGATACACCTTTGCTACCTCTGGTCAACCCGTGTGAAAAAAAACAAGAAAGCCATGGTCAAGACTTTTCGCATGCTAACTCAAGCAAAACTAACTTGAATTGATTTAGTATTAGTATCAGCAAACAGAGGTCTATTGGCCTTGCGTGCTCCATCAACATGTGGAATCAAGTTTTTAAATTAAACGACTGCCAACAAAGTGGTGCACTGCAGTGGGAACAGACTGGGAATAGGTTTTGATATTACTGTTCTCTTCATGTCAGAGCAAAGGCAAAGGTTGTGGGAATTTTCTGTTTTTATAAGAGTTAAAAAGGCTGTACTTGGAGCGCTCCGAGGGGACGAAACAAATTGCGAAAGTCAGCTACACACGAAATAGATAATCAAGCTCTAAACAAACATTTTAACGGCTCCGTGGTCTATGGAAAATAATGCCTCAGTTACTCATAAATATTTGCTATTCGTTATATTTCAACTTCGCCTATATACAGTCTTCGGTTTCACCGAAGAATACATGTATCTCAAGGCTTTCACAGCATTGAGGAAAGTTAGATTTCACACCCTCTTTAAATGAACAAAGTGAAAGACAAGGAAACAGCTAGTTGAATATCTACACATAGTACATAGCTAGAGAAACTGATATGAACTTACCTGAAAGAAGCACATCGGCTAAGATGTCTTCGCCCTTGCCATCAATGTAACGGCGACAGACGCTAAAATGGGTGTGTCATTCTACACTTTTTCATATACCTACATTAAAATTTATTCCAGCCACGAGAAATATGCTTTGAACAAAAGAATTAAATCACACGTTAAGATTGTGTGCTGTAAATTGTAAAAAATGAGCAACTTGGGAGAAAAGCGCTCACCTGAAAATTTTTTATCCGAACATGCAGCTAATAGTTCAATTTCGATATATTAAAATTCTAACTTGGCTCGGAGGCTTCAGGGAATAATAAATAAAGAAAATAAATATTCATCCCTCATCCCCGAAGAAGTTTCTTTTGGTTTATTGCCGTAAGCCTCGAAACCAAATATAAGACATTTAATATACGAAGTAGCCTATTTAGCCTATTAGCCTACTTGCTTTATTTTATATTAGTTTATTCTTTTTGCTGGATAGTGTCTTCATTGTTATTTAGTCCATCTGTAAACAAACCTTGTACCTTGTACATCCAAAATGTGTTTAGATCTCCCCGCCTCGATTAAGCTAAGCTATTTGCGGGGAAAGTAATGTAATTGTTATATTAAATATTCAATAAATTTGTTGTTGTTGCTTTCTTATTATTTAGTTGTCGCCTGATCCGAACATATGACAGATTTCTGCATCTCCAAGTAACTCAACTGCGCCTAGATTTAAATACCCCTTAATGTTTCCTGTTAGACGTTAAATTACACCAATGCTTCGAGCCCTGCATTTTATTCTGAGCCAATTATTAAAGCTTTGCTTTCTATCGTGAAGCAAGCTCTAAAACCTTTTAACTTCTGATAAAACTTAAACTACGCTTGCATTACTCGTTCACTCTTCTCTGTTTGTTAGAAAGGAGAAACCCAGGACAGCACTAATTGGATAATTTAATAAGTCTTACGACCTACGTCATCAAGCTTCGTTTCAAGTTTGGTCGATGTGTCTTGAGTGAGAGTAAAGATATTCGCAAAACTTCTTTTTGCATATAATTAACATACATTAGCATAAATTGAATTCTTTCAAAGTAGCCAGAAACATGGGAAGACGTGGTCTGAAAATTTGAACCCCATCGGATTCTTATGATTCCATCGGAGTCTTATTATTCGACCCAAAAATGGTGCAAATCAGCAAAAAAGTCTATTTCAGCACGAAAGTCCTACGGGAGCGATTTTTCGGACATACCGAACCGCACTAAAAGTGTTCTGCGAGATTTACATGTTTTGAACTGTTCTGCAAGTAAATTTGAGCCTGTCACACTCACTGGCTTCCTGTTGAACAGAGCATTATTTTCAAGATCGCTCTGGTTACATTCAAAGCCCTTCAAGAATTTGTTCCCAGTCACATCACGGAACTAAATTAGGCCTTATAAGCCTGACAGGTCGCTAAGATCGTCTAGTCATAATCTACTTGTTGTACCCAGATTTAATCTTATAACGTATGATGGTCGCTCCTTAATAGTTGCCGCTCCGACCATATGGAACAGTCTTACTTTAGAATTATGAACATGTGTATCTGTTTAAACTTTTAAGTCTAAACTTAAGACCTGGTTATTCAAAGAAGCTTTTAGTTAGGACTTCTTATCTATTTATCATTAGGATTGTTTTTAATTTTAGTTTTTCATAATTTTTTGTAACGCGCCATTGTAGCACTGGGAAATGGTGCTATAGAAATTTATTATTATTATTATTATTATTTGATGATATGAAGACTTTATTTAAGCTAACAAACTTGTGGCCTTCAGAAATACGGACAAAGACCAAACCACAACACCGGGAACTTCGTGCCCTACTCTCCGAATTTCCCAAGATGCATGGTCTGCCAAAGGTTCATAAGGCCGGACGCCCTTTCCGCCCTATTGTTTCCTCCGTTATAACACCTACAGTTGCAATCTTGCCACTTCGTTGGCATATTTTAGCCAATTTCGACCAACCAGCATTTGCAGATTGGGCCAAAACCTACAAACTAAACAACGGAATAATGTGCTCTTTGGATATCACTTCTCTATATTACAAATGTGCCACTTAAAAAATCGATACAGATTTGTCTAGACAGATTATATTCTCTCCTTCATCCTCCGCAATTACCCCCTTCTGCTTTGCAGAATCCATTAGAGCTTTTCCATTTATATTTGATTGCCAATACCACGATCAGATTGATGGTGTAGCCATGGGTTACACCTTTAGGCCCAGTTTTGGGTAACATTTTCATGTGCCACTTTGAAGAAAAATGGTGGATGAACGGCAGATTCTGTCCTTCAGTTTGGTTCAGATATGTAGATGACACCTTCCCCATGTTGGCAGAAGAGACAACGCTAATGAACTTTTATCAGGTACATATGTTGCTTACATTTATTTTTTCGTTCGTACACTTTGGCAAGTTTTAAGCCTTATTTTGTGATTATTGTCTATGTAACTATCTTTTTATTTATCTACTTATACATGACCACACAAGCTGCAAAACTTAAATCCCTATCGTGTTTAAAACATGTTACTGAGCACATAAACACATTATAAAAGTTAAAGGAAGCTTTGATAAAACAAGAATAACAATGAAAACAAAAATAAAAAATACTGTTATGAGTATCGTTGTGGGCATGGCTGTTTCCAGACAGAACTCAGGATCGCTGGTGGCTTCACGAATTTACAGCACTAAGCTTCTTCACATTAAACCAATCTCTCTTAAAGCAGAAACTCTCGTTAAATTTGTGATAAGGGTAATAGGGTAAAATTATTTTTTCAACTCTGGCTTAGGTAGTGATTTCCATAGAGAAACAAGGGGTCTCTTTCATCTCGCACAATATCAGAATGGGGCGGCTGTACACAGGCTATCGTTCCCCAAACTGAATTGTCTTTGTGCACTTAAAAGTAACAAGAAGCGCGTGGGCGGTCAAAGCCACATCACCATGGGTCAGGTGACGTCGAGGATCAAATTGCCTGAGTGATGGTGGAACGATGTTAGCCACACGAGCCATAAGAAAAAAGGCAGACAAAAAGGCACATAACAGAGTCGCCGAGCGCGGAACACCGTTCAACAAAAGAAAAGAGGAAAGTTGATGTAAAAGGGAGGGAGAAACCGGCGGCGCTCGACGAGGTGTATGCAATACGTTGCGAGCAATACCACGTAAAGTGAGGGAAAGGATGAAATCCTTTGTAAACGGGTAATCCGCGCCCGAAAATAAATGTAGCAATTTAACACCACTTAAGTGCATCACACGTTAAGATTGTGTGCTTTAAATTGTAAAAAAATGAGCAACTTAGGAGAAAAGCGCTCACCTGAAAGAAATTTTGATCCGAACATGCAGTTAATAGGTCAATTTCGATATATTAAGATTCTAACTTGGCTTAATTAAAAAATTAATAATTAATCCCTTATCCCCGATGAAGTTTCTTTTGGTTTATTCCCGTAAGCCTCGGAACCAAATAAGACATTTAATATATCGAAATTAGCCTATTTAGTTGTCGCCTGATCCGAACATGTTATTTTAATTGTAAGTACGCACGGATATGCCACCAGACGCACCACTTCAGTCGGCTGGCTGCTTTTCATCAAAAATATGCGCGTGCTTTAGTTTCTGGGACCCTCCCCCCTATAGATCGTTTTCACGTGACGTCATCACTTTCTAAAATCTAAAACTAAAGATGCACCAAAGTTTTCATCCTCATCAGGTATAAGAGGTGACATATTTATATCTGTTTACAACTTTACAGCTCAATAGCGTGCTTCCTTTGAAAACCAGAGCATTTTGAATTTCCGAGTTATGGAGGTGCGTGACACAAGGCTACGATCAAATTTGTTGAAAAATATATACTTATCTCATGATTTTGAGCCCAGTTAGAAGCTAGAGCATTAGGAACAGTACTTATGTAAATACTTGTTTTTTCATTACTGATAATCAGTCGCCTAGAAAGCCAAAGTAAGTTCCAGATGTTTAAACTATTTTCCGGCCGCCATATTGGTGTACCATTGAGGTACACCAACATGGCGTTTTCATACTGGGCTCTGTAAATTTCTGTGAAACATTTCGACGAATATCTGAAGTTTGGGGAAACGCACAGGGCTAAAACTTGGAGAAGTGCCTTATTTTTTTATCTTCTATAACATCACAATTTCTTAGCTTTTTCCACTGGATAGTTTTCGATTTATTTTTTTATTGCGTGACAGTGAAAACGATCTATCATCAACAATCTGCTATCTCTTGACTCGCCCTAGTTCTTCTCGTTTCTATGTGATTCTTTTGAAAGCTTCCGATCGAGACTAATGGCTAACGGCTTCAATATTCAAATAAGTAATGCATTATTGCATTCTTGAACTGATCAGATAAAAACTAATTAAAGATTAAACTAATCAATTCATTTATGCAATCTTCGCTTGATTTGACTGTAACTCTATTATTGCAGAGCTCCGGCGGCCCAAAGACCCGTTGAGCGGAGCCCCATAATTATAGGAACAGAACCATATGCATGTACAGAAAAAGAAAACCATGCAACTCTCTTTTCATGGTGAACATGGCTAGCAGCGTGGATCGCGGACACTTGCGCCCAACGAGGACGACGTCGCACAACATGGCGGCCATGCTTCAGCTAATACCAAGCCATGCAGCCTTGGTTTACAGCGTACATATTTGATATTGGACATCCATGTTATAGTCAATTTACTGCTATCAAAACAAGGTCAAAAGCTCGAAGGAATCGGAGTCGTAAAAATCAGAACGTTTTCATTTCTTCCGATTCCGTTTACGACTCCGTCGGTCATGATCTAGAGAAAACTAGATTGTCGGAGTCGGAAGCAGAAGCAGAAGAACCAACCAATCACAAGGCCCGAAATCGAGCATTTGCAATTGGTTTATTCTTTCGCTTCTGCTTCCGACTCCGACAATCTAGTTTTCAGCAGATCATAAGCGACGGAGTCGTGAATCGGTGTTCTACTTCCGACTCCGTCGCCTGATTTTCACTGGATCGTTTCGCTCTACCCTTCTGATTACGACTGCGACTACGACTCCGTCGCTAGTGAAAACCAGCCTGAAGTCAGCCAATACAATCTGCAACATAATTTTATTATTTTCTAATTTGATGGTAATTTGTTTCTATTTTGCTTCGCGCCCGAGGTTTTGTTTCTGTTACTGACAGAAAGAGATTCCATTGTATTTCGATAAATTCTCATTTCTTACGAAAAGACTTTAGAATCCTTCAATTCCTAAACAAACGCAATCAACAGGTTATTTGGCCAAACAATGTCAGCACAACAGTCAGGTGAAGAGAACAACCAAGAGTATTCCACGTAAGACATGGAGAGAAAATATATCTTCTTCGATTTAACTAGTTGTTTTGATCTTCTATAATAGCTTATCGTGATCTCCAAGTTGTAAGATTCCGTAGTTGTCTTGTCTCGTGATCGAGTTTTTCTTAACTTAGTTATATCGATCTCTCATCGCCGGATGCGCTTTTTTCGGGGGTCGCTCTCTCGTCAATCAGCTAAGTTCTTCACAGCCCGACAACTGATCTTGTCACGTAAATTCGCTCCAACGAAGGGCTAACGCTCGAAATGTCAGCTTTCGAATCTCTTTTCTTTTACATTATCAACCCAGTTGATAAAACCAAATTATCTTGAACATAGGACAGCCTGTCTTTTTACCTCCAAAACGCAAACAACTTTTAGCGCTAGCGTGCTCACTCTCGTTCCAGGCTTTTCTACGTAGCTCCTACGTCATACTTTGCCCACAAATGAATTTTCTCTCGCCGGACTAAGCTTGTCATCATTCTTTATAGTTTACCTCGTTACAATTATAAAATAGCTATTTATAGCAATTTTATTAAAATATATTTCTAGACTTTAATTTGAAATTTTTCTGCTTTGGTGGCATATTTAGAAAAGCTTGTTTTTCTGAAATAGAAAGGATCGAGTACCTTTCTATTACAAAGTCGGCCTGATTGACTAAGCCCTTCAAATAAAGACAATTAGGAACTGGATTTTGTCGCAGAACCAGTATAAATGATCGACCACACTATTCAAAAACTTCTTCTCAAAAGGAGTAAGCCCCTCTTGCTTAGTGGCCTTGGTGAGGGTGAAAAGACAATCAATCAACTTTTTCCTGTTACTTTTTGAATGTGCCGATATTTGGCAGTACGTCATTCACGTTAAAAACATTAAACAAATCACTGGTTGCCATAGTGACTTGACATGGCGCGCTCGCGCGTGTACTCGCGAAGTTGTCGATATGAAGCGGATGGAACATGGGTTCAGCTGGTAGTTGCAGTAGAGGTCAGCTTCATTCTTGGTCTCTTTTCGTTCAATGAGGCAGTTACCTTATTGGATGCTATTATTCAATTACAGGGGAAGTCGTTCAACATGAAATACCAACGTTTAAAGTTGTTCTTGTCGGTAAGTTTTGCAAGTTCCATTTGGAACACCGAACATGGCCGCTGTGCGCTGTTGAATAATGAGCCGGAGAAATTCTGTTACTAGAGTTTCATAGAATTATTATTTTTTTAATCAACAGCGAATTTATTCTTTGACGTTCGTTTTTACGATTCGCTGGTTTCTTTTTAAGGAAAACGCAATTTAAGTCGGCAATTTTTCGATTGAGCGAACGACTATTTACCCACGACACAAAGCTATTTGTTCAAAATAGCTTTCAAGTTCAATTTAATTGTCTCTCTGTATACCCTAAAGAACAGAAGCGTTCGTTCGAAAAGCAGAGATTATATACGTTAATGATAGCTGAAAATCTCAGTTTTAATGGTTAACAATCTTAGATATTTATAAGTAACTTAAGACTTAAGTAAGACTTATTTGTTTTATGATATGACATTCAGTAGTCAAACAGTTTACTTTAACTACGTTTTAATGATTTCCCAAGCTTATACAGATCCTTTCCCGGAAAAAAAATTAAATAAGTTTTCTTAAAATTTAATTTCGCGTCTTCTGCCACCAGCTTGAACAGAACAAGTCTATGGATGGAATCCCAACATCATTGTGCACACAAGATCACAGTGTGACAAATAGCTGTTGTCCTTGTGGCATTCAAAGGATTTGTGTTTTATTTTCTCACGTCCATGGTTTTGGCAGAGAACTATTGATTGGCTTTTATATTTCATAATAATTAAGATTTCTACTCGTGGTTTCAGACGTAAATAGTCTTACAGATTATTCCAGAATTATATGTAAAAAAGTTATATGTGCAATTATCTGGCACTGGCTTTATTCTAGAAGGGGATGCCTGATAAATTGGGATCAGCCGGAGGGATGGGGGAGGGATGTAGTGTTAATCCAGTTTATTAAAAACTGGATCATCAGATAATGCAATTCAAGAGTTTTCATTGGCATAGCCATCATAGGTTATGTTCTGTGCCATCATAGGTTATGTTCTATGCTATTGTATACAAATATGGTAAGCATATGTGTGATTTTGGGGGCATTTTTATTTTTTCATTACAGTGATTCCACTCGTGCTTGTTGGATATGAGATGATTATAGAAAACTCGGCACTACTCGCTTTGTTGGCCATGTTCCATCTCATATCCAATGCGCACTCCTTGGAATAATTGTTAAATACACCTGAAAACAAATTTACTACCAGTCATACACAGCATGCAGGGTAATGCAATGTAATACAGGAGAGAGCATGCCCTAGACTGAGATATGATCCATAATCCATGTATTACAGCATTATTAATATGAAAAATGCATGCAACACCTCTGGCTAACACTTATAAATTGGACAGTTTAGGATTGGGGAGGTTATACCTAATAAGCTAAATTTGGTGTAATATTGGGAGTCATAAATCAGCAATTTTGCCTTTTCTGTTCGTTTTTCTTCCTTTCTGAAATAGTTTTTAATTTTCGACTTACTTTAAGGTGATCCTGAAGTTGGAAAATCCAGCATATTTTTGCGCTACACCAAGAATCAGTTTGATTACAGCTATCAGCCCAGTGCTTCTGTGAGTATTGGGAATGTTGTGAAGCATGTCAACATCCCTTACGAGACTATTGTGTCTGTGGCATTATGGGACCTTCCAGGTCGAGAGGAAATGGACCTGAGAAGAAGTTATTACAAGGATGTGGATGCTGCTATTGGTAAGAATTAACTTTGGTAGTAGTATAGTTTTTGTTAGTGTTAATGCCCTGGGATAGTGTGTGTGTTGCTGGACTTTGACGAGGTTTAAGGCAAGTAAATACAACACTCCTGAGGTTTATTGTAGTCAAGTGCTCAAGGATAACAATAAAACAACTTAACTTCGACCTTCGACAAGACCGGTTTGGACCGGTTTCAAGACTTTACAGTATGTTACATAATTGTCACTAAGTGTCCCACTACATTCCACCCCTTCTTGGGTTTTAAGTTTATAACTGGGACAGCAGAAACAAATGATCCGTGTAATAATTTACAGTGTAAACGAAAAGGAAATTCAGTTTGCTCATGAGTCCACCTGTTCTTGGAAGGTTACTTGTTCAGTTCTTGAAAAAGCTTGACATCTAAGACAAGGAGGTAAGTACCCCATGAGGTCCACCTTTCAGTGACAAGAAAGGGCATTTGGTAACAAGTCCTTTCAGTTTTCCATGTCGGTTAAGAGTGTGTTTAGCATCTGGTAAACGTTGATAAACTGCTTTACACGCCTCGGAAGCATGCCTCTGAGGTTTTGACAATGAGCTAAGATATTGTCCAAATGAAAGTGTCCCACTACATGGGGGTGAAGTTATGGTGGTGAGGGTACCCCCTATAACGGCTATGTTCTCTGTGGTCAAATTATCCATAATTCACTCTGTTTGCTTTGAAGAATACCCTCTCACCCCAGGGTCAAGGCATAGAATGGTGGAACTGGAGGAGGAATTTTCGAAAATTTAAGGTGGCTTCAAACTCCCTTCGCATAATTTTTTTAACTTTGCAAAAAGTTGCGTCTTATCATGTAAAAAATGGGGGTCACCGAGCTTGTTTTTGAGTTATAAGCACTTAAAGCTAAAATTAAGGGTGTTTTTAGCAGGTTGTACTGTTGCTATGGTAACCTATTGAGCCACAAAATTTGACAGCAACATGTTCACCAGTAATTGAACGGGTTTTTTATTTCACGATTTTGGCATCAACTGATATAGAGTGGGTATAATGGCCCATCAAATGCAAGTCTTGGAAAGTATTGGAAACTGTTTCCAGTCACCTTAAACTGTTTTTAGTCTTTAATCTACTTTAGTCATACTATTGATAAAGCATACAGTCATGTCTGTGATGTTTATCCTGAGATCATTTCATAGGGACACCCCAATAATATAGATTGACACTTTGTGCAAGTTGGTATCTGTATTCACTGGATTACACTGGACATATGAATTTGGTGTACATATCTTGCAGTTGTTGTTGATGTGGATGATATTGACTCTGTAACTATGGCGGGGACTTGGAAGCAAGACATTGTAAACAACGCAGTGTTCACTGCTAATTCTGGAAATTTACAGGAGGATACTAAAGATTCTAAACAAATACCCATTTTGCTTTTGGGTAACAAACTGGATAAGGTATGTAAAGAAAATGGTTTATATTTTGCAGAGTTCCCAATAGTTTTGATAGTTAAGAGTCCTAGGGACCCCCAGTTCTTAAGAGTTGGGTTTCTTTTTGATTTTCAGGGATCCTTTGCCTATTACCGGTATTAGAATTTTCGGGACTTTTTTCTTGCATCCCAAGGACACGCCTTGCCAAAAAACTCATCCTCGGA
>OZ026598.1:36669871-36672371 GCA_964020085.1 Micromussa lordhowensis | reverse complement strand
TTACAAAAGGCGACACAATCAGTTCTGGAGGAAGGCTAACTTGCTGAGGTCTGGAGGCACGCTTCCCCACTGGAATTGTAAGATTTAGATTCTTGCAAATGCCATCAGGTCATGGCTGGGGTAGTGCAACAGTTCCTTGAGTCCAAAAATAGTTTGGATTCTTTTAAATGCAATTTACATGTAACTTTAACTATCTAGACTTAAGATTGGCATGGTGTAAATTTTCTTCAGTACTGTAGGTTCTCTTCGTCTTTTCAGGGAGTCGCCATGCATTCACATAAGGATATATATTCTTTGGCAAATTACACAGAAAGAGAATGCATTGTTTTGTAACCTAGCTGAAAATGTGTAGTTCTGAAGTGGATCATACCTAGACATTGGTAATCCACCGTAGGAAAAAAGATGGCGGCTGTACATTTTACCACAATACCTTGCGAACCTAGCACAGCGTATAAGACACAAGGAAAGCCAAATTTTTACAATGTTTGTCCGTGTACTAAGGACATTGTGTATCGTAGGTTTGAAGATTTTATAACCCTTCTGTACCTTTTTATGAACGTTTTTTAAAGTTTTCGTGCGCTAAGAACTGTGGTTAAATGTACCAGTCGCCATCTTTTTTCCCACGGAGGATTGATTTTTCATTCCATCTCTACTCAACCAAGAATCCAACACACTGAGATATTGCATATACAGAGCTCCAGAAAGATAGCATTGCCTGTAGATCTCTCTACGTTACTGGGAAACACGCTTCTGAACACTATTTTAGAAACGGAAATTACAGGACAGACCACTGGAAAATGGTTTAATGATGAAGCTCTAAAGGCAATATTTTTTAATGAAACGCTAGAAAAGTAGTTGAGAATTTAGTACTAACAGTAACTTTGACTGATGTTCAGTCATGAAAACTTACTCTAACATTGTATCAACATATTTACATTCAAGGACATTTTTGTTTTCATATATGTAGATTGTGAAGCTATAAACGTCGTCTATTTCTGGACGTTTTTTTCGGACATCGTTGTCTACTGACCGTGGATTTAGAAACTCACCCAATTAAAAAAAATCGGTATCGTGGATTGAAAGAGCATTCAAAAATTAGTTTAACGTTTGGTAACTAATTTATGTAGCTGACTTTCTGTACATGTTGTACATATTTTATGTCTTAAAATTTTATTTACGTTATAAAGTATTTTTTTATTTTTTCTACACCAAAGCGCTATGCACCGCTGTAAATAAAAAGTACTTTTAAAGTCAAATCGTCTTGCATTTTACTATACGACCCAGCACCTGTATAAATCCAATGAAAAATGAAGCTAGTTGTTAAAGGAGCCCAGTAACGATATTTTGCTACGTACAAAATTATCTTTTAATTGAAGGAAACCTGAAAGTAATAGTTTACTAAGATAGAAAAATATCAGAGATAAAAATAAACCATAAAGAAACAAGGATCGTTAAGGATGGAGAAGATTAACGCGGATAATAAACAACGAACTTGAAAAATCTAGGCTAAACTTTTCAAGATGCACAAACCGTGACGTAGCTCCTTTAGAAGGAAACTGCTGGTCATCTCGTACAGTCGACTCAAGTCGCTTCCCGTTGCTCCCTGCTGCACCCTGCGTGCTGAGTTACAATCATACCAGGTACACTTTAACTCCCAAAGCAGAGGGGAAAATAATCACGAAGGACAAAATATTGATCATAAGTGCATCAGTGAGCACATATAGTCCGTATACGACGGTCCGTATATCATCATCATCATCACATCACTTCATCGTTATTTGAACTTCTCTACAACAGCCAACTCTCCACAACGTCAACGGACACTAAAGCGGGTGCCAACTGCCAAAATAACCTCTCTTTAACATTTGTCCCTATACATGTAATTTACGTTTTGCAGCTACCTGCCGACTTTTCCCAGTCTGTATATCCGCATACTTCCGCAACAAATAGGGGATTGAGGTCTTCCTCACGATTTTTTTGTCTTGACAAACTTGAGCGGTATTCCTCGAAAATGTTTGATTTTCCCGAATAAGTCGGATTTCCGAAGATTGTCTTGTTCGACAGTGTTCGATTTGCTGCAATTTTTGGGAATGTTTTCGAAGATTATCTTGCTCGACAATGCTCGATTTCCGAAGTAGTTGGAATGTTTCCGAAGATTTTCTTACTCAACAGTGCTCGATTTTTGAATTGGTCGAACTGTTTCCGAAAACTGTCTTATTTGACAGTACTCGATTTGCCGCAATTAGTCGGATTTCCGAAGACTTTCTCGACAGTGCTCGACTTTCCGAATTAGTCGGATTTTCGGAAATGGTCTTGTTCGACGCTGCTCGATTTGTTGCAGAAGTCGGACTTTTTTCGAAGTTGTTCGACAAGTTGTTTTTTCCGGAGGTTACCGAAGATGATTGATACCAAGCGAGTTCTTGGTTTCTTGCCCAGTCCCACTTTGCGTTTAGACACGATTTGGAGGATTCGAAAATCCTGGGTCGGGATGTTCAAAGCC
>OZ026598.1:36644871-36662371 GCA_964020085.1 Micromussa lordhowensis | reverse complement strand
ATTTTGAAATCTTATGTGATCTGTTTCTGAACAGACACATAGCAACATGGAAGCTATTTGTTTTATATAATAAAGAAACAAAAAAGAATGTTAACAATGACATCTATTTGTCTGTCCTCCTATAGATCATAAGTGAGAACCAGTAAAAATGCAAGAATAATTTGACTTATTACATAAATTACATTTGATAACAACAAACACTGTATTGTGTAATCATAAGGAAACCATTGAGTACATTCAGTCTCTTGGGTTCATAGGCATACTATTCTTTTGGTTATTTACCGTAGCTGTTACAGTCAGTGCTCAAAAACTGGATTTAATCATATACATATTAACCAGTCGTCTCAAGCACACAGTTTATAAATTCATACATGTATTTAATGAAATGCATTTCCTTCTTTTTTAGTTTCTAACAGAGTTCAATTATCCACATCAAATCTCCATGAGAATTCTGAGTGCTCCTTCAATGAAAGAGTTCTGCAACATATTCCAGGTATTATTATATATATCAAGTTGAATGTTTGAAATCCACAACAAAGCAAGTGTACGAAAGCCCTTGGCATGAAACAATCTGAAATTGAATGAGGTCACCCCCAAGGATGTTTTCTTTTAATTAATATACATCATGGGTACCATTCATTGACTTAATAATATATCATCATCTGTTCATATTGTACCATGGGATGCATGGCCTTAATATATAATCTCAACATTTATATTCTTACTTAATTTGACAGACACTTTAAAGAATCCTTTTTTACTAAATACCCATACTGTATTGGTATGCCTAAGCTTATCAAACTCCTTAGGCATGGTCTGTGTTTCTTTCTGTTTATCTAGTTCCTTTACAAGTATATAAAGGCAGACTCCCAGAAAACAACAGCACTGGAATCAAAACCGACAGAGGAAATCCCAAGGATCTTCAAGATGTTGGGGTATATAGGCAACAAATACTTACGATAAATTAAACAAATTCAATCTTAATAGTAACTGTTTAATGATTATACCCATCTCCCCATCCCCAGTAAGGATATTATAGATAGATGAACTGATATTTCATTACACAGTGGAATCCCAATTTCTCGAACCCTCGTTTTTTTGAACCTCCTGATAACTCAAACCAAAAGTTGTTTCCCTTCCTCTGTCAAACACAGCTGCAATTTTACCCCCGATTTCTCGAACTCTCCGATTTTTCGAACCAATTTTCGTTTCCCTTGGAGGTTCGAAATATCGGAATTCCACTGCAAATGCAAAGCAGATCTGGTTCCAGATTTGAACAAACTAGCTTTAACAACTGGTGGTAGAAATTAGTTTGTAATCAGATTTTGCAGTGTCAATCATCCTATCACTTGAAATTGATTTTTCTTAATTGCACTCATTTTTTAATTATTAATCTACCTTTTTGCATGTCCACAGCTACCCATTTACTATTTCAAAGAGTAATTTGTACTCTGTTGGTAGTCCTCATGCCTGGCCTATGGTACTAGGAGCACTGTGCTGGCTTATTGAGCTTATTAGGGTATGTATGCTACCCATGGTAGGCACTGAACAACAGAACTGAGTAAATTGTGTCACATTTCAGTACATGGTTTGAACCCAGGGCTATCAGTACAGTCAAACCTGAATAACTGCCCTGTATTAAGCGGCCACTCTCTATTTAGTAGCCAGTTTTCAAAGTCCTGATTTTTGGCTCATACAAACGCCGTATTTTGTACCTGTATTAGGTGGCCACCTCTATTAAGTGGCCATGACCACCCTCTAGTAGCCCTGTGTGTCTTTCTTTTTATTTTCACCTGCATTAAGCAGCTACCCTTGAACGGAAACTAATATCATTTTATGCTGTATTTTATTGTGTTTAAAATGTGATCAATCATCACTATAAAGAAATAACATCTACAAAGTTATTCGAATGTTTAGTATTGTTAACGCTTTCCAGATGTCTGCAGTATCCCAAGATTGGCCGTTGTATACAGGTTTGACTGTTAGTAGTTTTTGGTGACTTTTTGACAACCTGAGTAGTCAATTGACTCTGATGAAGATGATGTTTTTGAGGCCTGCCAAATGAAACCATACTGTCTGACTTGTAAAATTAACATTGTGCACTCTGATACTGTCTATTTAACAGCATGCTATAAGTATTGGTCAGGATATTGAAGGCCATGTTCTGTTCCCTGAGGACAACTATGGAGCTAGTGATTACCAAGAAGAAGGCCCACAACCTGAAGACAAGGTACATACATTAATAGGTTAATAAATAAAGGTCATCAAAATCTGGCTTAAATACAATTATATCAAATGAATTCATTCCTAGCAGAATTTTATAAGAAATGGTATTAATTTGAATTTTTTTAAAAGCATTTTTCTTTGTCAATTAGCAATTGATTTTGCCACAGTGTCGGGAGTTTCATTGAGGGCCGGGTAAATTGACCGGCTGTGAGGACAATATTACTCGCCTGGTTTGGTTATCTAGAGGAAAGGACTTTCTTATAGAGAAGTTTTGTTCAAGAAGGTTTTCCCGCTTGTGAAAACCAGTTTTCCTCCTTCTGGAAATGATAATGAAACCCCATGCACAATATACTTGCCACCTATCACCTACCTACTTGTCGCCCACATGTATTCTTGCAGTTAAATGACTGGACATCATTCTATTCCTGGTGTAGTGTTGTAAATTACATTTACCTCCATCCCCTTTCAATCGATTGCTGTTTGCTGTTGTTCTCCACAAGTTACATAAAATGCAGGGGAGGAGGAGAGAGAACATTGTATCTGTTACATACAAAGTGTAATTATTTCATAAGAATATTTTAAATGTTAGGAATAGCAAATAATTTTACTTCATCAGGACATATGTTGCAGGTCAAAATGAAATTCAGGTTAAAATGATTTTAACCTAATTTAATTCTCAATTTCCTTTGTCTTCTAACCCTAATTATTCATGGTCCATGAATAATTAGGGAAAAGAATAAAGGAATTTCATTTTAACCTGAATTTCATTTTGACCTGCAACACATACATGTACATGTATTGATTGTGTGACAAATCAAAAGAACATTTAAATTAAAAGCATTCGGACATAGGTGTGACTTTGTCAAGTTAGTAAAAAATATCTTCTTGTTCGATTCCAGTACTTTTTTAGGTATTTAGAGAAAAGCTATACAGCATTCATGATGGGCACAGAACTTGATGAACTGGGAGAATTTGATACTGAGTTCATTGACAATATCCGTAAGTTTGAATACACAAGCAAAAAGTATGTGAAATGTAAAGAAGTATTTAATATTCAAGTAATAGTAGTAAAAATGTGCTAAACTAAAGCTACAGTATGCTTAACTAAACCCCTCATCTCTGAGGTGTTGTTTTATGAAGTATCACGTTTTGAGTACAAGGTGCAAGCCTAGTACAATACTTTTACATGGTTCTGTAAATTACTATTACTCATAACCAGAAATTCCCAACGGTTGGCAGCATTCTCCAACCTGATTGGTTAATGAACAATTGTTCACAGCACTTTTAATGTGATGCACATGGCCAAATAAGTATCTACTTTATTAACAATTAGATTATAAGCTTGAGATTGCTATCGTTTGACAGTTGATGAGGGTACAGACGGAGTCAACTCTCATGTATAGAAATCAAAAGCAAATAATCTATCATGAGTGGTGTTCTCTGATTGGCTGCACAACTCACTCTCTATTCTGTTGTAGATAGTGAGTAGCCTGGCAGGGTGCACTTTTTAGCAACCTGGCGGCTGCTTCTTTGCATTTTCAAAGTGTCTGTGAAGAGGATTTAGATAAAGTTTAGAACTACAGGTAGTTTAATATACTACATGTATTAGTTAAATGCAGTTAAATGAAATTTAACTAAGATAACTACAAAGAGAAGCTGGTATTTGTCAAGCGGTCAGCGGTCTGCTGTGGGCAGGGCAGGCTCAGTGCCCCCCAGCGTTGTAGTGTGTTTCAGCGTGGCGTGTCGAAGCGGTTTTTGTAGCTGAGCTTGGAGTTATCCTGCCGGTTTTCTTTTGCCCTCCCCCCTCCCCTTCCCCTTTTTCCACTGTTTATCTCAGTGTGACAGGTGCCTGGATGACTGCTTGTGGGGGCTCATGGCTGGGTTGCGGGGATTGCCAGCCATGGGAGCGTTTCACTGTCTAGGGGATGGCTGATCTCAGTGGAGATCAGTGGAGACATCCCGGGCACCTATCTTCCATACAGCTTGATGCAGTAGTTAACAATTAGTAACACTATACAAATAGCTCTCATGCTGCAATATCTCTTCTCAGGATCAAGAAATGCTGCCCTGCTTGAAGGTAACTGTTTTTAGCTTATAATGCACCTGATTTCACCTGATTTTGACACTTTTCAGTTACAAAGTGTGATGATCATATATCTTAAAGAAATATTGAACACGTTTAGGAATGGAAGAACTGATGAAGGAAAGTGTATCCCTTGAAGAAGAATTTACCGCATTAAAAAATGACTCTGTAAGTAAAAAGAAATCAGAGAATATTGCTTATCAGATTGTGTAACTAACTTTGTTTTTATTGTTAGTGTTGTCTACTTGTTATTCATTTTTTTATCCTGTGGCTGATAATCATAGCGATGACAAATTATATTGTCTAATTTTGTTAATTAGAATAACTTACCGGAGTGTAACATGACACTAAATAGTACTCTTTACAACTCTTTCATATTCAAGACAACTTTATCATTTTGCAATGTGGCTAGTGCATTTCTCAGTCACAGCTATACATCACTAAAAACAGATTATTACATACAGGAGTATACATATGTGGTCACAGTATTTGAGGGATAGGATATCTAAGAACACAAATTATCAAATGGGAGTAACATACATTTCTGGGATCATGTGTACTAAAGGCATCCACAGTCGAGTGTCAATCCATATTCTCGATCAACATCTTCATCGGTACTTGATCAACATCCTGATCGATACACAGTCAACACTCGATCGACACTTGATCAACAGTCGGTCCATAATCGAACAAGAGTTGACCGACTCATATGCATCAATCCAAAATTATGGAGTGTTGATCAAGTGTCAACCAAGGTGTCAATGGAGTGATCGATACTCCATCAAGTTACGATTGAGTGTTGATTGATTGTTGATCAAGAGTATTGATTGAGGGTATTGATCAACACTCGACCATGGATACATGGACACATGATCCCATATCTGACCAAAAAATGTGACATGCTTCTTAACACATGGCTCATAAAATTTCGATCAATACTTCAGTACTTATTTGGTTCTTTTTCTTATGGTAGTCACGTCTCCAGACATTAGCAGAAAGAAAGACAACATTAGCTTCTGACAGGTCAGTGTAGAATTTAATTAATGTTACATTAGTACATATTTTGATATGAAATATAAGGAGAAACGTAAACAAAAAATGCGAGTCCCAGATGGGATTTGAACCCACGACCCTCCGTGACCTAGTCGGATGCTCTAACCACTGAGCTACTGGAGACTCTATGGTGAGCAAGGGTCAATTTGTGGGTCTCGACTAGAACCGCATTGCGCGGCTACACAGCCAAGTAATGACTGGCACACATGAAACTCACTAACAGCATCACGCTGTCACAACTTGATATGCCTTAATGTGACAGCATTCTAGTAGTCTAGCAGACTGAGGATAAATGCAGACTGCAGACTACAGACGTTTTCAAGTACATATTGTGTTATTTCCATTGTTGTCAGTGCTGACCATTACCAAGGGTTATTCAGGCTAATCATATAGTCGTGAAAGTCTTCACTCTGGCTAGCCTGAATATCACTCAGGTTAACCTGAACAATGGCTAGTTCTCTGTAGCGATGGGAATGGTAACATGTTTCAGTTAAAAAGTCTACAGGCTCCATTTTACCTCTGGTCTGCAGTCTGCATTATACTCACAGTCCACAGTCTTCATTTTACCCTAACTGAGAAAACTTAGGAAAGTGGCCTGGATGCAGTTGTCTGATTTCCTACCTGCATCATGTGTACAATGTCCTATAAGCAATGGAAAATTGAATGGTCAACTGAAAAAGCAATATATTAATTAAAGTAAGACTAGCAAGTCTGGTGCAGCCATGTTCAAGTGCTGGCTTGAACCAATTAAAGTTGTATCATTGAACTGGCTGGTGGAAACAAATGTCCCATAAACACCTGGGCCAGGTTATTCGAAAGCCGGTTAACGCTAACCCAGGATTAAAAGTTAACCGAAGTGTTAATTCTTCTTGTATACAAATGTTTTTCACTTCCTTTTTTTGTTTAGTTTAAGATTATTCAAATTCAAAAGAGAAGGCCAAACACTATAAAAAGAAAACCTCTCCGAAAAGTTGCAAAACTGAAATCAAAATTCTCGCTAACCCTGGGTTAGCTTAATCTGCCTTTGAACAACCCAGCCCTGAACTGCAGTACATTTATTTAGCTACTGCGATAGCTTTTGTTATGCAGTCTCAATCTTGCTGTTGAGGCGATTAACAAAAACTAGATGTAAATCAACATCATTGCTTTGCAGAGAAAAGTTTCAAAACTACTTGGGCGACTTGGGCAAGCATGGAAAGCAATTACAAGAAAAAAATGATCAGCTCCTGGAAGAACTGCAAGGACTGAGTAAGAGATATTTAGTCTTAAATAAAAATAAGAACACAGCCTATCAGTTTCACTTTCAAACTAAAGTTTATTCCAGTCGGGATCAAAATACCAGTTTACGGCAAATACTGCTTACTGAGACTGGAATGTAGCACTACCGCAGTTTTTGTCTCTAACTTGCTGAGCAGCTGAATGTGTCATGAAGGTGTGAGTGTTTTGGATTGGGATTGGGATCGGCTAAAAAATACCAAAGGTGATACTAGTTCCCCTAACTGCTTACTACGTTATTGTTAAAAGTACTTTATATGTTCAAAACTGTGATATTTATTTGAGAAATTCTTCTTTTCAATAAAAATAAGGTTCAAGGTCCTTTTGAACTCTCACTGATTTTCTTTACCTGACATATTTTACAGAAGTGGAACAGGAAGCCGTGATGCAAGAAAATGCCATGCTTCAGGTGAATAATGGTAGACTATTAAAACATTTGTGGTAGGTGCAGGGGCCCAGTGGTTATCGCGCTGGACTCCAGATCAAGCAGTCTTAGTTCCAGCCCTGGCTGTGGTCAATGCGTTGTGTTCCTAGGCAAGACACATCACTGCCATAGTGCTGCTCTCCATCCAAGTGTACAGTCCAGCCATCTCTCTGTCAGAGTATGCATGACTTGGAGACAAGCATTGCATGATAGAGATAGGATCAGAACTGGGTTATGGACTTGGTACTGGCATACATTGTGTTTAATGTTGGAGACAAGTTAGCATCCCATCAAGATAGCACAGGTTGCGGGGGGAGGGGGTACCCTGCAATACTTCTAGTCATTTTACGCTGTGGAAACTGGGGAACAGCTCAAAAGTCAGAGTCAAAGATTCCTTTTTGGCAAAAACCCTACCGGGAGAAGCAATTAGGCAGTTATATTTGGCTTATTCTTTTGGTCGATTGTTTGTTTACAGCAAAATTTAAACAACCAAGAGCTCAGTGCTGCAGATGTTGAAAGAATGAAACACGAGAAAAGAGAACTACAGAAGGCCATAGAACAACTGGAAAAGGGAAGAGATTATTTTGATCAACAGATCTGGGAAAAAGAGATGCAGTATGCCAAAAAACATGAAGAGGTTAGTTTAGAGCAACAGAAGTATTCTGACCAATGGATTCTTTGGTTCAATTTTCCATTCTGAAAACAAAATAAATTACCGGTAAAATGAATCCCTCAATATTGATGACACTTTTCTTCTCATTCTGTCCACTACTGGCTTTTTTGTTCAACCCTTTTCACAATCCTGTAAACTACATAGGATAGGAATTTTGGTGCACAATTTATTGTAAAACACAGAAAGGAGAACAAGGCTTAGCCAGATGGGTGTCTAGGTGTCAGCCAGCCACTTTTTAAAGAAAATTGTTTTATTTTTCATATGTTGCCTTTTAAATTGTTCATTTGAGCATGCCCTATAACACATTTTGGATACCCACTTTTCAAATCCTGGCTAAAAGCATGGGGAGAACAGATAGCGAACAGAAAGGAGAATGTTAAAATTGTCAATGAAAGTTTTCACTTTAGGCTGATTAGGCATACTTGAATTTTTTTTCACCTATTAAATAACCACCCTGCCTCAGATAACAATGATTTTGATCATGAGTAATAAGCAGTTGAAAGCAAACCTGTTTACTGGACTTTGGTTTCACCTTCAGACTGAGAAGCAGATCCGAGAGTATAATGAGATGGCAAGGAAGTTGAAGCTGATTCCACTTTCTGCAGAAAATGCAAATGGCATTGACTTTGAAATGCACTTCAATCCACACTCTCAGAGACCTGACCAGAGAGCTCACATGGACTTCAAGGGAACCATTAAGGTACTGTTTCTCTCTCTTTAGCATCTTGCAGCGTGACCCCTCGAAACTGCATTCCTTGGAACACTTCAGAAGATTACCTGAGAACAATGAGGGCGATCCTCTTCCTGACCAATGACATTGAAGAACACAAACGATGATGATAATAATATGTACATATATACATGTATGATGTAATATTTTATTTGGAGTCTATCTTTATTGCGAGTTTTTTTGCAGAATATCCAGTGATCTCTTATATACAGGGAGGGAGAAAAGAGGGTTAAAAGGAAGGTTTGTTATCAAAAAGGCCTACAAAACTGATTGTAAGTGCTTTTTCCAACAGCCTGCTTTGCTCCGTGTTAAACAACACATTAGTGAAAAAAGTCGCACCACACAGTCTCAAGTCATTACTGAAGAAGAAGCATTTGACCAGGTAAAGATACTCATTCAGATCATTGTGGCATAGTTTTTCAATTTGAACTAGTTAAAATCACATTCAGGGGAAAACTAGCAATTACTGACATTAAAAATGCTTAGAAATTAGTTGATTTAGATGAAGAATTATATTGTAAAGAAATGGCAATCAAAAGTCGTTTGGCACTTTTTTGATCTATTTGAAAATTAGTCATCTTTTCAACAGTACATTATCATAAGTAAACAGGACTTCTATGGTTATAACCTTAAAGAAAGTTTGATGTGAAATGTCACCAACTCATTCCTGACATTTTAAACTGTTGTTAAATGGTATAAGTTTGCAAAGTAATCAGTCTCAGAGCATATTTTGTAGATAAGTGAGATGGTGTCAGATAAACAAGAAGAAGCAACTGCTTTGGAAATGAAACTACAAGTGTTGGACAAGGATTTGAACTGGAAAAAAGAGGTATCTACCGGTAACTGTTAATTTATTTAATTAGTGAATCAAACCACTTCTTGCAATCAGGAATGTTCATAACAACTGAAAAATGACTCTTCTATGAACAGCTCATAGGATGGGTCGTATTTTTACTTTACACATTTTAATTTGCTTTACCCTTGAACTTGATTAACTGTTATTGTATACATGTGTGTATCTATTTAGCAACTGTATTAAATTCACTTTCTGCACGGTAAATATATATCAATTTGTAAATAGTACAACCCGCCTAGATTAGCTGTGCTATAAGCGGGTTTGTAATCCTTTGAACTGTAAAAATTCAAATAATAATAATAAATGGTTGGGTGTGATTCCACTTAGCTATAGGGAACATCAGAAAAAAATGTTTTACTTATTAGGGAACCTGAGAAACAATAACATCGACACCAATGACAATGCCAATGCCTATTAAAAATCAATTTACATGTATATCTTACCTTCAGTTTTTGCAATAATCTACAGTAGATCTGTTTTGTAAGCTTAATTGTCTCAAACCTTGCCCCGGCTAAAAATTTAATGACAGTATACAACTTCAGAAGGAACTACAAACATTTAGCCATCTTGGTTCACATTCTCCAAAATGCGGAGAAGTTGGTCTTTTCATTTGTTGGTTGCAGAGGATGGCTAATAAATGTAAAAACTAATGTATAATTCACATGCACAGCCATTGTGCTGCCATTATCAAACCTTTTGTTTGGTGGCTTTCTTGTTATTGCCGCTGGTTTGCTTTTTGATGAACGTCTTTCTCAAAATATTTTGTTTTATCAGAGAGAAATAAATCTTTTGAAATATCTTTTGCCTGTAATTGTTTAGATTATGTCAAAAGAGTATCAGAAAACTACGGGAACAGCACAGAGTTTGGATGAAGGTGTCCAGCAGATGAGAGCAAAAGTACTTGAATACGAAGAAGCAGTGGGAGAAAAGGAAGGAAAACTCAAGGAACTTAAACTGAGGTACTACAATGTATACACCGCACTGTGATGCCAAGTAGAAACATTAAAAACCTGATCTTGGCTGTGTGTGGGATTAAACAGTTCCACTTCATTGTTTTCTGACAGGCGAAATACTGTGGGAAATGTAGTGTGTAACGAGTGTATATGTTGGACTAGCATCCCAGTTGCTTTCTAAGCCTGTTTTTCCCTTACCCCAATTTTCATCCAGCCATCTTCATAATAAGCCATTTCCAAGTTGCCGTGACCTCTGCCTCAAAAGTCTTGCTGCACAACCTTTCATATGGAAATGAGTTTTACTTGCACATTCATTGTCTTGCAAATCAAAGTCATTTCCATATGAAATGTTGTGCACCAGGACTCATTTAGAAAATGAGGTAAAAAGCAACTCAGGCATGGCTTGTTAAGAAAACTCTTAATTTGTGTAGGAGGCGTGGTAGTGTGAGTGCTGGACTCCCAATCAAGCGGGTCAGGTTCGAGCTCTAGTTTCATTGTGATGTGTCCTTGGGCAATATACTTTTCTCTCACAGTTCCGGTCTCCAGCCATGTGCATAAATGGGAACTGGCAAATTAATGCTGGAGAGGGGAGAGGGAGGTGGGGTAACCATGTGATGGACCAGCATCCTATCCAGGAGGGAGTAGAAATACTCCTTGTCACTTCATGCCACAGATACAAGGATAAGGTCAGGTTGTATGGACCCCCTGGCATGATGCAGACTTTACGTCTTCATTTGCATGAGAACATTTGTTACATATGCTAGGGATTAGCAAAAATATTGGTTGCTTATGGCAAAGTGGCAAAGGTACAACAGCACTGTGGGCCACTTCTGACTTGGTCTAAAATAAAATGTACAAACAGGATTCCATACTAACTGTCAGTTGATTATCTGTACATCAGGGTGGAACAAAGTGCAGTTGAACGAGAGGAAGAGAAAGAGGAATATTCTGATTTCATATTAAAGGCATGCCACATGATCATGGAACACAAAACCCTTATTCAGGTGAGAGAGGTGCTCAGTGATCAGAGCTTGACTAGCCTTGATTGGTAATCCGTTTGTTATTTGTATCCTATACTTCACACGTGACTAAAAGGTCAATAACAGGGTGATAGCAAGTTCCACAGGTCTAATAGAACTCTCCTTAGAGCCTGCACAGAAGCCATTGCAAGTGGAGGTAGAATTCATCTTGGCTGCAAATGAAGTAAGAGTGCCAAGCAAGATCAAGGGCAGAGAACATATTCCTTATTCTGTGCTTCATGCTGCAAGTAGAGCTTAATACATCTCACATATCACAATCATGTCCTCTCAATTGATGCTAACAACCAAATTTCTGTTCTACACGACCCTTCCCTCTTGCTAAGCCTGCCATATGCTTGGAATCTCCTTGACATCATATTTCTAACAGTACTGTCTTCAGTTGTGGTTCTTGTATGGATGACATATTGTAGACAATGTAATATGATAAACAATTTAAGACAACTGGTGTCCAACAACCATTTTACATGGCCAGCTTGAGAAAGTGATCGTCACTATTATCTAGTGTAACGTATTACCAAAGGAGCAATAAAGAATAGTTATCTGGAAATCCCAGATGGTGAGCAATTCTGTATTGCCCAATGATCTGAAAGTTACTGGGTACAGGTCACATAAAAAAGAAAACAAATTTTATTATTTCTTAGGCCAATCATTTTAAAAGTGCTATTTATCAAATGCTGCAATGCTCCAGATTTAGTCAAACCTTTGTGATGTTTTTTTTTTTCATCAATTCAACTTTCTTTAATTTCAGAATCGAACCCATGAACTTCGTGAACAAGCAGAAGAAATCTTAGAGCAAACTAAACAGACTGAAGTACCAAAATCATCCATGTTGATTCCAGAACAAGCAGTAGAAGAACTGAGTTAAATTGGAGTATGATTTAAAGTGAATAAATATGGCAGTCAATAGAACATATGGATTAGTGTCCTGTAAGATGTCAGCATTTTAACTGAATTCAGTATCATAATGGTTATCAACTTACCTATGTAAAAATTTGGTTTGCTATTGTATAATTATTTGGGCAAGGAGCAGTTCTTCCTTGTAACCAAGAGGCAGTTGTGTTCACTGACTACAGTAGAGTATCCCCTTGAATTATGTTTAACTAAGAATATTTATTGCTTGTTATGCCAAAACTTTAAAATAATGACAAGGTTGTTTTCTCCTTGTGTTTACCTAATGTGAGGCTTAGGGATAACTCTAAATTCTCATAGGTGACATCACAGGAAACTTGACGTTTTAGAATGACACAAGACTGCATTCTTATGACAACAGATATACAGTAAGGCTTAGCATTGTTTTATGTTCTTTATGAAGTGAAATTTTTCTGTGAATATTTTAAGTACATGTAATTTGTAAGATTAAGTCTTGTATTCATTTGGTACCATTCTACCTACTTGTTATGACATCTTGAACACATACCGGTAAACAGCTGAACAACAAGTTTGATAATAAAAGGGCTTTTATTTAAATATCAATTATTGTAAGGACTTTGTTTCCTTTTTTACACAAATAAGGTGTAGTTGAATTACTGATCAAAATCTGTAATGTTACAGGTAGTTGTTCTTTGATAGAGTTTGACACATCCTCAAAAATTAAAGTCACAGTCATCTTTCGTATATGAATTTACTTTGATAAGAAATGTGTGTTTTGCATTGCTTATGTGTTTGAGAATCTAAAGCATAATATATTTTTTGTTTATCATTGGTCAGAGTTGATGTGTCAACTCCACCAGACTGCAACCATACAATGATTCCCATTTTGTAGCAGTGTTCCCCTCATAAAGCCACAGGTATGCATGGCATTTGAGCACTGTTCACTTGTTAAATGCTAATTAAAAGAAAAGTACAGAAATTTTAGTTTACCCGACCAATCAGTGAATCAAATTAAATATTAACACGTCTCTGGTTCAATTTGTTTGAGTATCTTGTTGTGTGTGCATAAGTCTTTACTCAGGGTTGCCACAGACATCACTTTTCAAAATGACTTTCCCTGACTTTTCCCTGATAAAAATAGCATTTCCTTGATCAAAAAATACAGAATGTTAGATCTATGTTAGATCTACTAGCATGAACTTACTTTCAACTTGTTCAAAAAGAACTCTAATTTACTCTTGCTTTCTCGCACGCAAGACGTCACAAGATCGTGAACACCCGCTTAAATAAAGGGCATGCACAATTCAATTCCCATCAAAGGTGGTGAAAGCCAGTCTTTGATTGATGTTTGCTCGAAAAACTACCGTACAACCTATGACAAAATTTTCACAGTTGATTTGTGGGGATGAATTGCATTTAGAACCAAAATTAAAAAAAAATCTGTCTTACAGATTTTGAGCTATTTTTGATCTCACATTTCCTTAGTTTGCGAAAAATCTACTTTACAGATTTTTATTTTATCTGAGCCAATTTCTAATTCCTGAAATGCTGAGGTGAGGTCATACAGGTAGATTTTGAGAAAAACTCCATTTAATCGCCTAGTGCCCAGTCTCTCCTTAGGTACTTGGTCATTTATTTTGGCCATTTGTTGACATTTAAATTAGCTTAATTTTTTTAAGTTTCACATAAAATGGTAAAGCACTTATGCAAATGGTAAATATAGAAAGGAAAAACATCTTGAAACATTTTTCAAAAAGTTAGAAGTTGGGCTATAATTCATCAAAACTGTAATAAGTCACCTTAAATCAGCCAAGTTACATGTAAAATATTTCAATTTTCCCTAACTTTTCTTCAAAATGTCAATTTTTCTTGACTCAAAATAAAATTCCCAGACTGTTCCCTGACCAGTGGCAGCCCTGTTATGGTAATGTTGAGATCCTCAAAATAATGTACTTGTTAATGCCCACCATGTGCATAATTTAAAAGTTCACTTCTAAATAAATTAATGTACGTCGTCTATGGAGGAATAAAACACATTCCTTGTAAGTCCTACTCTTTTACTCAATCCATTCAAATCGCTGTTCTTTTGTTCCAAAACCACAACCTACAAGAACCTTCCAGACACAGAGTAGTGACGTGTCCAAATTCCACAGATCTTGTTCTTTGATAATTATTTTCATAAATCCTCTTGAGGCTTGCAGACTGTCTGTAGAGCCATGCTCTTGTTTGCATATTTTGCTTACTTCACAAGCACGACAAGAGATTGTTCCACTACTAATCACAATTCCATGCTTCAAGCTTAGTGTCTATGACTTGAATGATGTTTGTGGTCATGTGAAGAGTGCTTGCTTTTGTGTCCTTCAGAATGTCTACGTTTGTCTTGATCATGTTTTGAATATTTTTCTTTCTTTCTTGGAGAATGTTCCCTAACGTGGAATTAAATATTAATTAATAAAAAAAGAAATGACTTCAACTGGTAGTTTGCTATCCAAAAATACTGCCTTGCTTTATTAGACAACACCCTGTAAGAAAGCATGTGCAAAAAACTGTCTTCTGTGACTCGATAGAAACACAGAATTAGCAAAGAGTTCAGGCAAATGATGAACCAACTTTGTTCCCAGGGATCTCTCATCTTCCAACCCTCCTGGAGCTGAGAAAACCCTGGAAATAGGTTGATGATGGACCAAATGATAATTGGAATAAACATTCAAGTGATTTTTCGTTTATTTTCTTGGGGAGTTTTCAAAGAGAAACTCGCAATATTAACTTGATGTTTCTATTGCCGGTTTTCACATGACGTCACTAAAATTCAAACTACAAAACTATTGATCCTATTGATATTTTACTTTAATGAGGTATAAGAGCAGCTGAAAACTAATATTTAGACGATTTTTTGTCCCGAATGGGTTCTTGGTTTTGCGATAGGTTATGCTTGAATTTCTAAGCTTTTGCGTGACGCGGTAGTTACATGACTTATTTCGGGACTTATTTCGGGAAATTTGGCTATCTGAACGGGTTCTTGTATTAGGAAAAGTATTATTTTAATGTTTTTGAGTTTCTCGAGAGATAATTTTACGCTTTTGTAATAAAACTCAGTGACAGATGTTTTTGTTGGTTTCCGGCCGCCATGTTGGTGCCCATCTAGATGGGCACCAACATGGCGTCCCATACAAATCTCTATAAATTTGGATGACACACTTCTGCGAATAGCGCGTGAATTAAAAACAGCAGAGACCTGATTCTTGGCGAGGTTGTTTATATTGCAATCATCTATCATATCCCAGATTCTTGAATTTATTTACTGAACGGTTACGATTTTTAGTTTTGATCACGTGACTGATGAAAACCGAGAATAGATTTAAAGAAACACTGGTGAAAGTTTGGGAGAACTAAACTGTGGAATGACTTGTCATGGCTCATGTTCACAGCATTTCTTGTCTCCCAGACGTCCATTCTAAAACTCAGTAGAAACACTGAAATGTTAACTACTTATTGTCTGAAAGTGAGGCTTTTACAGGAAAATCTCAAAACGAGACCTTGGCAAGGCCGAGGTTTGAGATTTTTCTGCAAAGGTTGAATGTTTGAGGTTAATAAGTTGTTTTTTGCTTTGTCTTTCCAGGCCCGTAATCAGGGCCCATGGGCATTACAGGAGAATAATGCCCTAGAGTTAGCCAATCAGAATGCGTGTTATATCGACTTCAAACACAAGCCATGGATATAATAATATTAGTTGATTTACTACTAACATCTATTTCAATATTAAATTCAGCACCCCCAAAAATTATCAAAGAATAAAGGATGCTGGAGATGTCGCTATTAACATTATTTTACTGGTGACACATTACTTGCCCATGTGAGATTCCTGGACACATACTAATAATACATAGATTGTCTAGAATCAAATTACAGACTCCTGTTTATACATAGGTGGTTAAATACCTGTCTCTTCTGTGTTTGTGATCCCTTGACTTTGCCTGTTGTTCTGTTTGACGCTTTTCCTCACTGTACTGATCAATTACGAAAAGCAAAGTGTTAATCAATTTATCTTGACTTTGGATTAAGTAACCCAATTTGCGCAATATGCTTATTTCTGACAATAAACAGTTGCTTACTCTATGACTTCTTGAGTGATCATCTGCTTGACTTTTTCTCTTTCTATTTATTCTCTCGTCATCCTCGCTGCCACTGGAGCTCCTTTGTCTCTCCCTTTTATCTCTCGTTCCTCTTTCCTTTGGTTCATCTTCACCACTGCTGTAATGTGCCTTTCTTTCCCGCCTTCGGTCTTTCTCTTTCTCATCTTGTTCACTTTTTCTTTTGCGATCATCATCATGACTGTGCTTCATCTTCCTTTCTTTTTCATCGCTGTGGCTGCCATGCTTTTGCTTCTTTAGTTTGTGTTCAGATTTCCTCTTGTTGTGTCCATCATCATCAAACACCAGATCATATCTTCATTTACTGAGTCAAGAGAAACACTCACATCACAGCTGCAGTCATAGCAGAAATCAAGCAATCAGCTTTCAGATTGTCTTTTTGACCAATTTACCTAATATTTCATTAATCATTATTGTTTCCTGACTATTTTCGAGTGGTGTTCAGTTTGGATTGTTTTCTAACAGTAGAGAAAACAATCGACAACAGTGTATATTATGAAGACCACTGCAAAATTAGAAAATTAAATGTCTGTTTGTTAAAAGGATACCCAGTTGTTTCTTTGTGTCCTTTGACAGCGAATTTGGGTTTGTCCTTGTCACTTCTGCTTGGGAAGACTGGTTTAGTACCTGTTTTATAAATACAGCAAATATAAACTTATGAGAAGAAATCAAGAATATAAAGATAGAAATGTGACTTTGCTCGTGATTTGAGTTTGCATTCTTTTAATTAAAACTAAACCTAAACAAATCTCATTGGTAACTGAACATATTACATAATATGATAATGCTTTTTTCAATTTAAAAACTATATTATTAAATGTAAGGAGAAATGTAGACATCCAAGTCCCAGATGGGATTTGAACCCATGACCCTCCGTGACCTAGTCAGATCTCTAACCACTGAGCTACTGGAGACTCTATGGTGAGCAAGGGTCAATTTGTGGGTCTTGACTGGAACCGCATCGCGCGGCTACACAGCCAAGTATTGACTAGCACATGTGAAACTCACTAAAGCATATCAAGATGCAGCCAACCAACCTCCAAAGTGAGTATGTTAAAGATGAAACAACAACAATGATATTATCAACTGTAAGGAGAAATGTAGACTCGGAAAAAAATCCGAGTCCCAGGTTCAGATTCTGTTAATAAAAGATAATTGAATTACCC
>OZ026598.1:36622371-36639871 GCA_964020085.1 Micromussa lordhowensis | reverse complement strand
TCATAACATCGTTTCCTTGCATTTGTTGTCTATCAAGTTTAGTCACAATGCAATTACTCGGTATAGCATTCATTCTTTATCTTCTAAAGCTATCAGCAGGTAATGGATTTTGTTTTCATTTCTGCGTGTGATTTGACGATAAAGTTTGCAGAAGGCTTCTGACTGTAATACCGTATTTAATATTAAAGCTCATTAGTCTTGGATAAATTCTATGCTCAGAATATTGAGCAAAATAAGAATTGAAATTTTTGAGCAGAGTAAGCCAAAACATCAGCAATTTATAATAATACTAAAATCAGACAGTCACGTAACACCTGTGTATCAAAATAAATGGACGTAGTGCGGGAAAGTATCTACAATTAACCGAAGCTTAAGAAATGAAAGAAAGGTAAAATCGACTCGCCAATAAACAAGACTATTTTACGATACCTTTGATCGGTCGAAACGAAAATTTTCCCGCTGAATCGTGGAGTATCTTTCTTGCTAACAACCAAAATGATTTCCCGAATTTCTATGGCTCACTGAAGTAAATTAAATTGAAAGTTTTCCTCGCAAGTACGATCGAGAAAAGTATCATGCAACGATGGCCGTGTAAGAACACACCAAAGTACCTCAGAAGCTGCCGTTCGCCGATTGGGCAGAATAATACAAAGGAATTTTCTGCCCAATCAAGAGCCAGCATTCGCCAGCCGTTTGGAAATGGTCTGGTGAGAGTCGGTTCCCAGGGGCTCTTTCACACCTCCTTGTAAACTTTCATGAAACCCCTTGTCGCGCCGATTTATTTTCCTCGCGCCCCCATTAACTGCCCCTGGGTCTCCGAGGATGGATCTCTAGGTAAGGTGTGATTAGAAATTCTAGTCGCCAATTTGGCGACTAATTCTAAGGATTTGGTCGCCAAAGTGAAAAATTCAGTCGCATTGGCGCCTGTATTAGGCGCAATTTTACGCCCTGCTTTACCCAGGTGTATGAATGGGTACCAGTGAATTTAATGCTGGGGGTAACCCTGTGATGGACTAGCATCCCATCCAGGGGGAGAAGTTCTAAATACTTCTAGTCACTTCATGCTACAGAAACCGGGATAAGCTCTTGTATGCAGACTTCACCCTTACCATTGACAATTTAGGCTAAGTAGGTTCTTGAGTACTATGAAGGAGATATAGCTGTTATTACCAGAAAAGTTTAGTCCTTGAATATACTAACAGTATTTATTCACAACTGCATTATATGTACTAGCTATTTTCTTGTAATATAAATATGCAATCTGAAAGTCACTCCTTGGTTAAAATGTTCATCATAATTTAACTGTAACCCACATAGAAGACCCTGCTTGATAGATCTTGCTTGGCTAAACAGGGTCCTAATGTATATTTCTGGGTATTTAAATGGCAAATGTCTGCCAGCAGGTTCTTAAACCACTAGGTTCTTACATGGAGGTTTTAACTGTATCTGGTGAACTCGTTGTTACAGACAGAATTTCTCAGTCTCCTGGATGGGTCACCAGATCTTCCAGATATAAAGGAAAGTGCTTATTTTGGTTGATTTTTGGCATTTGAGGAAAAAAAGATCACTACATAATATGACATGTTTTTGTGACTGAATCGGTGGAATTCTGCTTTTAACATCCTTTTTAAGGACAAGAAAGTTTCTGAGAAGGTCCAATGTCAATATTGTTAGGTTGGTATCCCTGTGCTGTGTTGAAAATGTATTAAACAATTGAACAATGCAAGTATTCAAAGTTTGATCTTTTAAGCTACATTTAGCTGCCTTACAAGATATTTAAATACATGTATATCTATTCAGAACAAAATTATATCAGCTGTAGTGTTGTGTTCTTTCGTAAGGATCCAATACACAATGAATCTGACTAAATTTGGAACATACCATTTCAAGGATCTGTGTGCCAGCCTTGAGCTCTCTTTCTTCAATCATCTCATCAATTTCCTCCATGGTTTTACCCTTGGTGTCATCTATCTCCTCGTCAGCTCCAATGCGACCACTCTGAAAATGTAGATAATTCCATCATGGTACTTCTCATTATTTGCATAGAAAACAGCACACTGTTTCTAAGGTTGTGTTTATTAGTTAGCTTGATCAAGCTATTTTTGTTTTGTTTTGTTTTTATAATTTATGTATTTCCACACTAACAGACAAAACTACTCACAATGCAAAATACTTACATTCCCTACATCAATGATAGTTACACAAAATACCTTATGTAAAATTACATCACATTCCTTATTCTACAGTACTTACACCACAGTTACAATCTACTGCTTACTTGGTTATATTTACACCACTTATATAACGATGCTTTATTCCACTCCCCTCTCCTCCTGTTGTATATACCGGTAATATTATTTAGGCAAGATTAACTCCTTTTATAATTATTACAGTAACTTTGATTTCTTGTTTACTTTGAAAAAACACTAGTAATTACACATTACTTATATTTCTACTAAATGATAACACTATTTACAATATTGCTTTTTCCCTACTAGTTACATGTTCCACATGCTGTTGTAACATAATACTGTTGCACACTTTTATACATTTCTTAACTAATCACTACAATACGGTGGCCCACAACTGTCACGGCAAAAGAAATAACCTCACGGCGAAAAGGAAAACCTCACGGCAAAAGAAAAAGACTCACGGCAAAAGAAAAAGACTCACGGCAAAAGAAATAACTTCACGGCAAAAAGAAAAAGACTCACGGCAAAAAGAAAAGACTCACGGCAAAAAGAAAAGGCTCACGGCAAAAAGAAAAACCTCACGGCAAAAAGAAAAAGACTCACGGCAAAAAGAAAAACCTCACGGCAAAAAGAAAAAGACTCACGGCAAAAAGAAAAAGACTCACGGCAAAAAGAAAAGGCTCACGGCAAAAAGAAAAACCTCACGGCAAAAAGAAAAAGACTCACGGCAAAAAGAAAAACCTCACGGCAAAAAGAAAAAGACTCACGGCAAAAAGAAAAAGACTCACGGCAAAAAGAAAAAGACTCACGGCAAAAAGAAAAAGACTCACGGCAAAAAGAGAAACCTCACGGCAAATAGAAAAACCTCACGGCAAATAGAAAAACCTCACGGCAAATAGAAAAACCTCACGGCAAAAGTCAAAGTATGTCCTCACGTGGGGTTGGGGCGAGTTATCAAGGTGCACCATGGGATAAGAAAATGCAGTAAAGGGGTCAGCGGCTGCTCATCACTTCCCGCCATTTGCGCCATCTTGGAACATTTGAAGGAGGTCGTCAGGAAGATGTTTTGCTGTAACTGTGGGCAACAAGTTTCGGATGGCGTCAACTACTGTTCAAACTGTGGGAAAGGTGAGCATTTCGAATAGCTTTTCGTTAAATTTATACTCGCACGTTGAGACGATTTGCATTTGTGTTTAAACTGACTTCATTTCAGTTGAATAGAGTTTAGACCTTAAATGTCTCGACCCCTTTTTTTCTAATGCAGTCTTAACACTATAAACCGAATAGAAATAAACGTTCCTCGAATATTACAGAATCAGCTTCCTTTGTGCTACACTACAGAAGACAGGGCCACTTTTACCTGCTTTTACAAATGTATCTATTTACAAACGATCCGACCGGCTCGATTGGCTCTACTCCTCTGGAGCCAAAGGAGCCATTTTTCTTTCTTGATATTCACTGGTGCCGAGCTGAAGGAGCCACAAATTATGTCACCAAAAGTGTCCTTGCATACTGTAGTTTTGCCTAATCTTGTGCATACTTCCTTGAAATCGCCAAAGATTGCATTGAAAGAAGTTTTGAATCTTACTAAAAATAGTAAGATTCAAAACTTCTTTCAATGCGATCGAAAGAAGTTTTGAATCTTACTATTTTTAGTAAGATTCAAAACTTCTTTCAATGCGATCTTTGGCGATTTCAAGGAAGTATGCACAAGATTAGGCAAAACTACAGTATTCAAGGACACTTTTGGTGACATAATTTGTGGCTCCTTCAGCTCGGCACCAGTGAATATCAAGAAAGAAAAATGGCTCCTTTGGCTCCAGAGGAGTAGAGCCAATCGAGCCGGTCGGGTCGTTTGTAAATAGATACATTTGTAAAAGCAGGTAAAAGTGGCCCTGTCTTCTGTAGTGTAGCACAAAGGAAGCTGATTCTGTAATATTCGAGGAACGTTTATTTCTATTCGGTTTATAGTGTTAAGACTGCATTAGAAAAAAAGGGGTCGAGACATTTAAGGTCTACAATACACTTGATTAAGTTCTTAAACTCTATTCAACTGAAATAAAGTCAGTTTAAACACAAATGCAAATCGTCTCAACGTGCGAGTATAAATTTAACGAAAAGCTATTCGAAATGCTCACCTTTCCCACAGTTTGAACAGTAGTTGACGCCATCCGAAACTTGTCGCCCACAGTTACAGCAAAACATCTTCCTGACGACCTCCTTCAAATGTTCGACCCAAATGTTCCAAGATGGCGCAAATGGCGGGAAGTGATGAGCAGCCGCTGACCCCTTTACTGCATTTTCTTATCCCATGGTGCACCTTGATAACTCGCCCCAACCCCACGTGAGGACATACTTTGACTTTTGCCGTGAGGTTTTTCTATTTGCCGCGAGGTTTTCCTATTTGCCGTGAGGTTTCTCTATTTGCCGTGAGGTTTTTCTATTTGCCGTGAGGTTTCTCTATTTGCCGTGAGGTTTTTCTATTTGCCGTGAGGTTTTTCTTTTTGCCGTGAGTCTTTTACTTTTGCCGTGAGTCTTTTTCTTTTTGCCGTGAGGTTTTTCTTTTTGCCGTGAGTCTTTTTCTTTTTGCCGTGAGGTTTTTCTTTTTGCCGTGAGTCTTTTCTTTTTGCCGTGAGTCTTTTTCTTTTTGCCGTGAAGTTATTTCTTTTGCCGTGAGTCTTTTTCTTTTGCCGTGAGGCTTTCCTTTTCGCCGTGAGGTTATTTCTTTTGCCGTGACAGTTGTGGGCCACCGTACTACAATGATTTGTTTTTAGTCAATTTGAAATGGTGTGTCTATATTTTGGAAAGCATGCTCATTAATTATAGAAAGCACAAACAAGATACAAACACAGGTCAAGAGAAAGGGGAAAAGAAACAAAGGACACCAACAGACACAAACTACAAAAGAGACCGCAATCACAGTGTAAGGTTTTGAAAAAAGAGCAAAACATTGAATAACAATACGGGAGCTGCTAAAAACTATTGAATGAAATCACAGTTCATTTGAATAGATTCCATTTCAATTTGTATTTCCTAACAGTGTTCGTCTTATAAGCATAACATGTTTTGATTTCTTGGCACTTACATGTAAGCAAAGTTTGTGAAAATACTTAATAAATTCGGGAGAGTTTTCTTTACTTTCGATGAATAAATGTGATATCTGCCAATTAGAAGTGCATGGTGTGGATTGAACTATATCCTCTTTACTAACAGGTAGCCCAAGACAGGTTGTTAGGGTAAATAAAAAAGTCTTGTGGCTTAAATATCCGATGCTGTATCAACCAATGTTGGATGTTTTGCCTAAAGGTTTGAATGGGAATTCACAGTCCCAGATGAGATAGATCAGGGTTTCTGTGTTTTGTTCACAGAAAGTACACACATCTGTCAAGAGATACCTACAGTGTATTTTACAGAGATAATCATTTGTTGCAATTCTTCTGTGAAGAAGCTTAAATTGGAAAGTCTGTACATTGTAGTTTAGTTTTTTTGTGCAATAGAAGGGCAGAATACATGACTCATCCCATTTTATCAAGTTTTTGTAATTTATACAGTCAGCTACCATTTAATCTGGCTTTTATCAGGTGTTGAAGGGATTCCTTTAACAATCACAGCCTAAGGTCCAGATGTACATGTAATCAACAGAACTCAGCAAATCCAGGCTGTTTTGCACTTGTATATTTAACAAAAGTTTACAAACTGGACCTAAAAGGACCACAGACTTACATCAAGCTGTTCTTTAGTCGGTTCCGGAGACCGATCAGGTATTTTTAGGCCACTTGGATCGTCAAAGGGATCGTCAAGTATAACAGTGTGGTTTATTCTGTGTTAATCAAGAGAAGATGTATACTATTCAGTTGACTTGTGCTTGACATGTAAAGCAATACCTACCACTTGGTATTTTTATCAGAATTTCAGCTATTTTATGACTTGAAGTTACTTCATATCAAGTACATGCAATCACAGACATTGTTAACCTGATGTCCTGGTAAGGTTTGTTATCATTATCACAGATGGCATCATTCAGTTTGTCCAGGACATCAAATCCCTCAACAACTTCAGCAAACACGGTATGAACACCATCCAGGTAATCAAGGTCATCTCCCAGGGTGATGAAAAACTGAAAGTAGTCAAGGTTGTTGTTAACTGAAAGTTATCATCTCGACAAGGTCAAAAGCTTCTGTTGTTATTAATACAAGAGATGGGGAAAATCATGCATGATACAAGGACAAATGGCTCTCATTTAACTAACTAGTACAATGTATGCGAACAACCGAGAAAAGAAACAAACATGCAAGTATCTCAAAATGATGACAGCATGACTGTATTATAAAAAGACTTCAATTGCCAGAACATAGGGCTTCTCATGATTAACTTACATTGTATATAAGTGTTCTTACAGGCAATAATTTCATAAATATCTTCATGGGGTATGTTAAAAAAATAACTTGAAGCCTTTCAACTTACTTGAGAACCATGCAAGTTATCTCCATTGTTTGCCATGGACACAGTCCCTCTCTTTTTATGCTTTATACGAGGTTTGGTTTCTGCTTCAAAGAACTTAGCTTGATCTCCATAAAGAAACCTTGAGAAGATTGACAGAGACAATGGTCATAAGTATTGCACATCATTTGGTTTTTAACTTCACATTCTAATACCACTGAGAGTAATTTGTTTCTCTTTGTTCAAAATGTACTGCAATAGAGTTAAAGCCCTTCCAAAGAACCCACCTTGTGAATTTGAAAAGTGGTTATAACTAATGCTGGTCAAGCGGTTATAACTAATGCAGCCTCTATTGTTTCACTGGGCTCTCTTGAGCAACTGCCCAGTGAAACAATATAGGCTGGTTTCTTACAAGAGCTATTAGCCTAAGACCTAAGATTATGTAAATGGATATTTAACATGATTATTAATAACTAATTCTGAGTCGAAGACTTTTAAATGAGGAAGTTCTCGACACATATTTGTTTTTAAAAGTAGAGTTAGTAATTTCTTCATGGTGGTTGTAACCAGGGCTGGCTGGTTGCTTACTAATGTGGTCACAAGAGGAGGTTCGACCGTAGTAGGGAGGAATTAATTAACTAGTAGTAATCTTTTAGAATTAAAGACCACCTGAAAACAGATTCTCCTCCAGTGCCACGACCAGTTGGGTCCCCCGTCTGAGCCAGAAAGTTTGGCTACAATAAAAGGAATCAGGAAAATATGAAAATGTGTTTCAAAGTGTTTTCATCAGTTCTCACTAAATGTATGCACCACTCCATCAGCTCAATAACAAGACTATTCTTGGACGGATCTATGCCTGAGCACATCATAAACAAATAATAAATGATTGTAATTGGCCGTCAAACCTTGCCTGATTTCTCATCAATCATTTCAAGTCTATATTTGGGAACTTTCCTGCCAAAGTATATCATAGTTGGTATTGTCTTATATAGTTGTCAAAGTGTTTTCAATAACTAAGAACAAACCTTCAAGACAAACCTTCAAACAAAGAGTTTGTATGTCAAGGGTTGAGAATTAAAAATGACACCAACTGTAACATACTTTGAGCATAAAAGTTTGTGTTAGTCTGCCAAACATGAAATTCTCCCAGGTTGTGTTTTGGCAGACACAAACTCATCACCAGTTCTTTTGGGCTTCTCTTTTCTTGCATTAAATTAAGTTTCAATATATATATGTTGCAGGTCAAAATGAAATTCAGGTTGAAATGATTTTAACCTAGTTTGATTCTGAATTTCCTTTGTCTTCTAACCCTAATTATTCATGATCCATGAATAATTAGGGTTAAGAGACAAAGGAAAATCATTTTAACCCGAGTTTCATTTTGACCTGCAACATATATATCTATATAAGAAAAGGGGGGATGAGGCAGTTAATAGGTGGTTTGCAACCATTCCTGAGAGGTTTAAATGACAAATACCTAGTTGGCGGCCATGTTAGATGACAGGAACAATAAAGCTTATTAGAATTCTCTTGTTAATGGTCATCCAACATGGCGGCGATAATTTCAGTTGCAAACAATCTATAGCTCACATTTTTCAGCTCCAATAGGCATAAGAAATAAGTCTTTAGGCTGAGATCAAAGTTTCCAACCTGCAGGCTGACACTTATTAAAGTTGGCAGGAATATTTTAGATGCCGAGCTCATGTTCATTGAACATCCGAGCGCTCTGGGGCTCGCTGGGGACATTGTGTTGTGTTCTTGGGCAAGACACTTTATTCTCACAGTGCCTCTTTCCACACAGGTGTATAAATGGGTACCGGTGAATTCAATGCTGGGGGTAACCCTGCGATGGACTAGCATCCCATCCAGGGGGGAGTGGAAATATTCCTCACCAGGATAAGCTCTGGCCTAATGAGCCACTTGGCTCGTATGCAGACTTAACCATGTTCATTGAATTGATAAGGATGCAATTTGAATAATACTAGACAAATGACAAATCACTTGCTCCATACTAAGGCAAAAGGGAAAGAACTTACCTGCACAGAATGAAACAAGCAATAGTTATAATACTTTATCTTGCACAATTTTAAAAAGTTAAGACACGCTGAAAATGACAAAAACAAAACTACAATGTTAACCAATAGAGAGAGATGGTGCTGGATGGGAGAGCTCGAGAGCTACATTGCTGACATTACTACCACGAAAATCTGATTTCATAGGTTTCTGAGCTTAAGGTTATTTACAACGCGATGTAACTGGTTGTGGTTGACGTTTCTCCTTTAAAAATATTTCCAGTATAACATCAAAGATTAACAAGCCGTCACATTCATACAGGACAAATTTCTACCAACCTCGCGGTCTTTCATCTGTGAACAAATCAATCACGATGTCTCCCAAAGTGGTTTCAAGAAGAACAGACATCTTTCCTTGACCAAAACCTCAAACAACAAGCAGTAAATCTAAGTCCAGTTCTTTCTACTTTCCAGACATGGGTTCAAATGGGAAAAACTCTGATTAGTTGAAAAGAAAACTGCCTAAAAAGCTTGGTTGAAAAGTTGTCAATGACGCCGCCATGTTTCGCCATGTTGGGTTGTCACGCATGAAAAGTCCTGGGCCCTATATTATTTTTCATGCTGCTTACATGACATCGAGCACTAAAGAGCGGGATTTTCGATCTTGAAGTAAACAAAATGGCTTCGTGTGAGGAATTTTTTAGTCGTCTCCGGAAGCTTGCTTCCACCGTCGACAAGGAAACCAACGAATTGAAAGAGACTCTGGAAAATTCTGAAAATTCTACTTACAATGAAAATCGTGCCTGCCTACTGCTACGAGAAACTCTTGCGGAAATTAAAGATTTCAAGGTAGAGTACGTACAACTTGTTAATTAAGCTCAATTAGCTAAGTTTACGACCAAATTGTCATCGTATAAGCTTATCACAAGTTAATTAGTTTTGGAAGTTCCTTAAAATGGAACTTCCAAATGAAATACTCAGAAGAAAATCTTACCGTTTTTTTTTTTTCAAGGAGGGTTTTTTTCTACTAGGATATTTCATAATGTTTCGTTCGGTTGTGGGGGTAATTCGGTTGTGGGAATGCAACATCCTTAGCTTGCAGAAACCTAGTAAACAATATTTGCACGAGCCGTTCCAGCAAATCCTTGTAGATCTTCACTGATCGAACTTAAGTATTCTCAAGAAGATAGATATATTTGCCTTGTGTCGCTGGTGAGAATACACAAATTTTTTATCGACTAAATATTGTGTTTTAAGCTTGTGTATTTATCTGCTCCATTTTTTTTTGTCAGAGGTACATACTAACTTTGTTAATGTACCTCAACTTGTCATTTAATTTCTGGCGTCTTTCTCGTCCTCCAGAGAGAAATCAACACTAAAGTTGAAGAAGTACAGCAAACATGGACATTTCGAGACTTTGTTTCTGCTTGTGAGAGACTCATGACTCAAACAAAGGACCAAACAAATGAATTAGAGGCTCACCTGGAAAAGTATGGATACATCAGGCCTAAAGGTAAAGAGGGGGAGAGGTTTGTGACTGGCTAGAGGAGATTGCACCCAGTTTACAAATTTAAGGTTATTTTAATTTTAATTTTCTCATCCAAGATACAACTTTGTGTTTAACAACTGGTTGTTGGATGTGTCCAAATAATATGGAGAAATTCCCTGCAATTCCCTCTTAGTTAGCAGTTGCTCTGGTAAGTCGACCCACATTTGGCAACTCAAGCTACATGCATGAGAGCCAAATTGAATATCAATGAATTACCTTTTGTCAAGAGAACTAGCGCATCATATTTCTTTTTCCCTCAGACAATTTACCTGATCTGATCCAAGTTGGCACAAACCTCCATGAAGACAATACAAGGTAGGCAACTGATTAAACAAATCTTACTAATAAACTCATCTTGATATTTAATATTGAAATTTTGCTCTCAGTTTCTGTGAAAGCTATTGTTCTGTAACATGTGAACTTATTTTCACCTGTAGACCTGATACAGTATGTTGACTAACACACTGTTTAATTTTACTCAGTGTTGCTATGACAACAAACCACACACTTTCAAGCTCTGAGCAGTCTGACAGTGCTGAGGATGTCCCACTTGACAATGCTTCAGATAATGAACAGAGCACTCCCATGGAAACTAATCAATCTGATCAGATCGAAAACACAGGTGACAACTGATTATAATGATGGGAAATGTATTACTGATGCTTTAAATCATGGAGTTAGGGGATGTATAGGAAGTCTTTGGGCTTGAGGAATGCAAAGTAGTTAAGCTAAAGGTTATTCCACACAATCAGACCAACTCAAGTTTTATTGTGTATGCTTCAATTATTGTTTTCTAGCGCAACCCATCGTTTTTAATTAATTAGTAATTAGATGAACATTTTCAGAGAACTGAAAAAAGGCCAGTATCTTGACTATTATTCCACGTGCCAAATGTTGTTATTTTAATAGAAAATGCTGCAGATCTTCTCAAGACTCCAGAGCCACCAGTGACATTCACCAAAATGATTGAAGTTACTCCACAAAGACCATTTTGTACCAAGGAAGAACCCGGACAGGGTGACTGTCAACTTACACCTTGCACAACACCAGTACCTCCACAAACAACCACACCCATGATAAAACCAAGACTGGCCATTGAAAGCACAGGCACCCCAAGAAGTGACACTTCAACACCACAGAGTTTACCACCACAGCCAGTGACTGTTACACCAATGATTAAACATTCAAATGAAAGAGCCGAGACTCCAACAAGCTTGTCACAAGAAAGAGGATCCCCTGATCTACCAGCACCACCCACCATGGGTACTCCAGGCATCAAGACGATTGTTCCTGCTGGAATAGAATCTCCCATTGCCATGGCCGAGTTGTCTTTTAATTTGGACAATCTGCCACCTCCCCCTGACATCAAATCTGTTCAGATTCTAAAACCAGGTGTGTGAAGTCTTACTGTTGTAAAACAGAAGCTAACTATCACTTCAGTGGTTTGTAAATTGGAAGTCAAGTTTTGCAATTAATAAGTTTTGAATGTATAATTACTCTTTACTTTCACATTGATTAGCCTCTTCCTATTGCTACCTTTGGAGGATTGGTTTTTAGGAGGGAGGGGTCATTACTTACAGCGTTTTACAGAAGCTATTAACAATCACTGTAAATGCAAAATTACTTGAATACACGGTTTCCTCAAAGGACAATTTTAAACATGTTGTGATGTTACAAAATACTATTGTCATGTCACAAAGCTTGGTGTGGAACATGTTGCAAGCTTGAAAACCAACAGCAAAACCTAAGACATTGTTACCTGAAATTTACTGAGTGAATATTAGTCCTGTGTGACAATAGGCCATTTCCGAGGAGCTTTTAACTCTGTTTCAAAATGAGACCTTTCTTATGGAAATGAGATTTTTTCTTGTACAATCAGTCTTGCAAATCAAACTCATTTTCATTATGAAAGGTTGTGCACCGGAACTCATTTTGAAACAGAGGGAAAAAGCAACTTGGAAATGGCTTATTACCATAAGGATTGCCAGAGTGTTTCACTGTTTGAACGCCTGTTTCACATCACCATTACAGCAGTAAATAATTTCAGTTTACATCTGTCCTATTAAGAACATGTTCACATATTTACAGTCTTCCTCCTCGTTCAACAGATGACATTGTAGTACCTCAAGCTGCCTGCATGGCACATTACAGTCCAGAGCATACCCAGGATGTGTTTGTACAGCCTCTCAGTGAACAGGAGTATAACACTGTACCAGTGTATGTGGCCAATCAATTTAGTCTGGAATCCATTAATCAACATCTCCAGACAATTAATGCATTCTTGGCAAGCAACAGTCAAAGTAAGTGGTTGAAGAAGTCATCACTGGAAAAAATAAATCAACTGTTTCTGTTTTTCCGCAAGACTTAATGAACATTTATTTATTTACTGCATGTCTTACACACAGCCATAGTAATGCACAATGACCACTGATGACACTAACCTTTGAAGTAAGGTCATGTGAAAAATATACCTTTGTTACAAGAGGTACAAACCTTGCTGCCTAAAGTTTGATCAACAATAAAGGGCTGCCAAAACAGTCTTATATCACTGGTTACTATGATGTAAGTAAAAGCAAGAGCAAAGGCTTCTCCCTTCTGGCACAAGTTGCCTTTTTCACCATTATGGCCAATTACAAGAACTTTGACATAGAACCCCTTTAATCTAACTCCGATTCAATGTTTCCTTTTCCTTGCAACTTCTTGGGGCTTCTTTGTTACTTTTTTTTCAGGAAGATAACATGAAAAGGATACAGGCTTGCTACCTTGCCATAACTGTAGTGATCAACCTTGTATTTCACAAAACATTTTTGGGGCTTTAATTTCAGATCAGCCTGAAGCAAGTTCTATTCTTGAACAGGATCTTAGAGATCTTCTTAGCTTGGGAGCAGCCACAAAAGCATTTATGTTGGCCTTGGTGAAGACAGGGAGGTTAAAAGTAGCTGGAAAGAACATGATGTTCCTGAACTCTGCATAAAGACCTCAAAATAAAAAGATGCACATACTGAAAAAGCAAAGATGGACTAAGATTTAGTATGTTGTTCTTACCTTGTTTTCTTTCTTCCATGCAATAAGGAAAAGGAAAAAAATGAAGGGCCAACACAGGCCTAGCCTATAAACACAGATATTATAATAGTTGCAAGTTTATAAGTACAATTTATTTTCAATAATTTAAGGGTGCATTGCCTCAAGCCAGGGCTTGACACTAACACTTACAGTACTGTAGGCAATTAGTTCCAGGTTAGTAGCATTTAGGTTTGGCTAGCAGGTTGAATATTTCTACTAGCCTCGGCTAGTCTTGTAACATTTTAAAATGAAAATCAAACTTGGTATTCTTGTCACTTGCAATAATTTGCTAGTATGAAGAATGGACAGAATGCTGAACAGAATGGTATTGAGAAAAAGTGTTAATTATGTTACTTATTGCTTTAGTTGATCTCTCCAATTACAACAACAGTTTTTGTTAAGAGTTTCAATTCCAGACATGTTGAGCTGTAGTGAAGCATGCAAAAAAAAAAAAATATCCCAAAACTGGTGAGTTAATTAACAAGCATACTTTAGCACAATAGCCAGTTGGCCAGTGTGCTAAACCAATCTTAGTCTTGAGCCCTGGTAAGGGTCAGCCATTGAACTCTGGGTTAAGCAGTCTAGATCTGACCGCAGACTAAGGTCTGTGTAATGTTCTTGGAAAAGAGTTATTAGACCCTATACATTCACAGTGCCTCTCTCTCATCACTCTTTGACCAAGAGTGTTTACATGTATAATTATCTACTGGTGAAGCATTAGTCAGAGAAACCTGACAAAATATGGATGTAAACTGCAATGGGATATATAAAAATAGAGTGAATAACCTTTGTACCGTTCAGAGAGCTTACTTAACGCAGCTGATCCATCGTAAATTTCAAACGCTGTATCTTAAACAGTCTTGGCACACAAAACAAAATTTGCACGAAAGTTAATGTAAGTTGTTAATTGAGATATGTCAAACAGCTGTAAAGAATATTCAAAGTGGTACGGATATTTTGATGACGTCACATGTTAATAGCAATACCATGGCTCTGTGCTGGAATTTCTAGAAACCCCTTATTTCTACAGGATAGGTCGGAAGATTGAAGATAATTAATTTGATTGTTGATGTTGGTTCTGAATATGGTAAATATTATAATTGTTGAAGTTGGTTCTGAGAATATAGTAGTATACCAAACAACATTATCTTGTTGACTTGTTTATTCATTGTGACCTTTAGACTATGTGTTGTTAATGTAAGAGGAAGGAGCACAAAGTAAAAATAAACATGAAAGGACTGTAGACAAGCACAGTTTAATACGCTATGCAATGTTCCTACAAAATTTCTGCATGGACAGTGTTTACTGTGTTAATTTCTGTTTTCAGAAAGTTCTACAACCAGGTGTTATTTCTTCTTTTTGACTTTGTTTTTCTGTGGTGATGTTTCTTTAGTGTCCAGTTGTCTTTTGAGTCCTTTCATTTTCCTGGTTTGTAGCTTGCCATAGTCTTGCCGTTGCATGTGAACTTGCCCTTCTTTGGTTCCAAAAGCATCATATGACATATTCTTCACTTTCTTCGGCTAGAAAGAAAATCACAAATCCTGACACAACTGCACTGCACGTAACAATAACATCATAGGATCTTTATGATGAAATGATGCTTTGTTATATCAAAACAGCAAATTAAACTTATCGCCAATTGATGAGCTTGTGAAAGGTGTCTTAGGGACGGTGGAGCTGAGATATGGGCCTCGAGTAGAGCATGCCGGTATCCAGGCAACACCATAGCACCATCACACTGACAGTCAGTTGAGATACTTGCCACCCCATATACTTACCATCACCAAAGAAAGGGAGGGGGGGGGGGAGGGGGAGCAATAGCACTCAACAGGCAAACATGGCGCACAAGGCAAACTGCATGTTTGCAAAACCCTGTACGAGACCCCACTAAGCATGATATCCCCAAGAGACTGCTAGCCAGCATTGGCTTGACTCAAACTTGCCTAAGTTACATTTAGCCACATATAAATTGTTTGCTTCATGGGTTTATGATCCCCAAAATTAATCCACCAAGTATTCAGACACATTGAACTTTGTGCAGAGCACTGAGCAGAATGAAAAAAATATCTCTAGTGAACTCTCTCTAAGGCAGACAGACATCATTAGGAGCAGCTCCATCTGTCTGCTTTAGACCATTCTCCACCCCAGCAGAGAAACAACTGAAGTTCACAAGGGGCAAATGACAAAACCATGTCTGCCTAAGGGAGGTGTGTGCCTTACGGTGGTGTTCATGTGTGAAACTTGTCTAATGCTTACCTTCACCGCCCTTGGTACTTTTGTGGCAGCTTTCATTAAATCATCTGATGCCAAATGCGTTCTTCTTAGTACCAAGTCTAGTGACGGGCCTATTTCTTCAACCTCAACTCGTGGAGTACGGCTTCCCGATTTCTTCAGCAACACTCTGAAATAAATTCAAACATTTTTCTGGTACAGTGGTTCAGTCACAGGCTATCAAAACTATAGTCATGCTACTATCTTGTAAATCTATGATGGATCTTATGTGCTTTGGAAACTGTTATCGGTGAAAACAGTTTTCCTTGAAAACCAAGGCTTTCATAAACTTGGAAAACATTCATGACAATTCACAAAGTCTCAGACTGAAAGGTCAATCCCATATATCATACACTTACTAAGCCATGACAAGGAAGCTAACAGAGCTAAATTGTTAATTCATACCTGTAGCTTCTCAGATAGATTTTATCATCAACAGCTGTAAACTGCAGCACATGCTCTAGTCCCTGTAACCTAATTTTCTCTATAACTGGTCCTCTGTAAAAATCTGTAAGGCACATTGACAATATTACAAGACCATTATAATGTTTGATGGCATTGTTACACTCTTGACTATAACATGTTTGGGTCTATTCTTGATGCTGACTTCAGTTCTCAAAGTGATGTTCTAATCTTTAAGTAAGCAAATCTTTATTTAACTGGCATACTCCTTCAATTTTACAATATCACCCTCTATCAATAAAGGCTGTGCTAAAACTATAAAATTTGACCATAACTTTTTAAAATTATGTAATACTTCCTCGCAATCTATGACAATTCTGCACCCTGGCATTACCATGACAATGCAAATGTTTTAACCCACCTATGAGAATGCTCTTCAATCGTTTGTAGATTGCATCATTTTCAAAAACTTGCCCAGAAAATAGCAGACAGGGTTTTGTACCAACTGAACACTTGCGAGTCTGCAAAAAAATTATGAAGAATGTATCTTAAATAAGTAAGCTCTACACTACCCCACCTCTGGTAAATGTTTGCATGAAGTGGTTTTGCTCTGTGAAAAACATACTTAGCTTATCGGAACACACTTAGATACCACAGACATCTCATAATGGTATCTTTAAGACAAAATGCTTTTCGCTCTCACCTTTATCTCATTTAAAGATTTGAATTTGTCAATTCCTAATTCAATCATGTCCAAGATATGGCCATCAAAACAACGTCCTAGGAAGTACAAAAAATTGCAACATTAGAGGCATGATCATATATATGAACAAAAATATTCAGTAGTCACTAATGAGAGCTTAAAAAACAGACATTTCATGGATGGCTTTCACATGGTCAGTTACAACCAGCACAAGGACCAATTGGTTAATATACTTCTCACAAATAAAGGACAAGTCCACACATGTTTGATCATATCGCAAGCACCTTTCTCTCTTATGAAAATAGAATCACCCATAAGGAACTACATAGACCCAACTTTCCTGTAGATGCCAAATGTGTAAGAACCTTTTTGGGGTAACCTGGAAAAGTCTAGCTTCATATAGATTGGTGTTTACTGTAGTGCAAAAAAAATGACATACCAATGACAAGATTGTGAGGTCTTTTCTTGGAATGTGAACCAAAAAGGAATAAAGATGCATCGTTTCTGACACTGAAGAATTCCTGAAATAAATCAGAATTTGTACAGTCAGTTAAATTATGTGAGTTAGCCTTGTGAATCTCAAGAAAGACTACAATACAACACTGCAAATCAGACAAGTCATGGGAGCAAAGAAAACCATCAACTTGGGCATTGTTTTCACCATTTACCTGTCTGTGAAAATTTCATGAACCTTGGGATGAATGCTGAGTAAGAGTCAAAATACCCGCCTATTAAGTATACATTTCAACCTGTACGAAAATTTTAGCTACATCCCTGATGGAGGGGTTTATTTCTGAGGGGGCTTATAAATGGAATAAAAAACCTGTTTCCAAATAAGCCATAGCTGTACATTTTGATCAAAATATGT
>OZ026598.1:36602371-36617371 GCA_964020085.1 Micromussa lordhowensis | reverse complement strand
TTGGTGTTCACACTAAATGTTAATTATATTCAACTGAATTACGATTCAATCTATCACACTACATTCGATTTTATTCAAATATGGTTCTGTTCACATCTGCGAAAATTTAAATAAACTAGGCAGGGTAACCTCGCAATCTAAAGTTGAAAACAAAATGGCGCCCTATCGAACAGCTGCCATGATATTCAGCGCAATACTTGACTTGGAGGCCAGAAGAAAGGCAAAGGAAGCTTCGAAGGCTAGAAGGAGAAAAACACGCCGTCTGAAACAGCAACGACGGATGAGACAGTTTTCTCCATCAGCCATTCCTAGGCTTAGTTTGTACCATACGAGTTTCTTGTTGTTCATGGTGTTGCACCGCCTCTTCACTCCATAAAGCAGTCAGAAGTTTGGTTTCCTCAAACCACCACGTGTCCGCCATTTTGTTCAATCACGCACTGTAATTACTTCAAACAACCCCAAGGGGTTTGTTTCAAGTAATTGTAATCCAATTATAATCAGGGACTGTAGTTAGTTGATGTGAAACCATTTCATATTTAATTCGATTATAACTCGATCATAATCGAGGCCTAATGTGAACACGGCTTAGCCCTGCCCCATCAATGTGTTCTCGTTGAAAATGATGAGCATATGCATTTGACCAAGGATGCTTAATATTGGAAAAAAAATCCAGGGAATGCCATTACAAAACATTTCAGTGCATTTTCGCACCATAAAGAATGCGAATAGAGTCCGGGGAGGAGGGTGGGTACTCCATGTAATAGCCCATACAAGGAGGCTCCGGCCGAAAGGGGTAGGGAGTTTAGATGTGGAGGTATATGAAAGGGTAGGGAAAACTGTCGTTTACATATTTTATAGGGCCTTAAATTAAGATATTTCGAACAGACAAACCGTATGGTATATGACTGTATCATAATTTATTAGGCACTACATGAAAAGAACAACAAGACTTATTTTCGGCGATTTATTCATAACACGAGCCAGTTATGAAGGTATATGAAAGAGGCACCTTTTCTGTCAAAATGGTTTACAAAAGGTTAGGGGTTAGACCTCGGGACGGAGCCTCCCCGTACAGAACTTTGTAGAGTGCCCCCTCCCCGAGGGGGAATAGAGAAACGAATTACACTCGTATCACTCATTTTTAAGCTTCCAAAACTGCACTCTACGGACCACTGCGTTATCAAAAATCCGTTGGTCGAAGATTTTGTGAAAATGCTATGTCTTATTTGATTGTCTTTATTCATCGTTTTCCGTCAAAAGTTGAAAAAAATTCAAAATTTCAATTTCTTCAAAGAAGAGCCTGGACGGAACGCCATTTACCGCAACACCATGCAATTATCCAATGGATGGCGTTGTAAAACCGGGCCTCTTGTTTCTCGATAGAACCAGTTGACGACAAGTTTGAATTTTTCAGTCAACGAACCTGTTGCGCGTCTGGGAAGAGAGAGGGTATACACGAGAGAGCTTAAGCACACCAAGACGGCAACGGTAACGAGAGCGCCCCCAAACAAAAGATTTAATTAGCAGAACAATGGCTGTGTAGGTCGTTAAATCTTTAATTGTACATTTCTTAAAATGACTAAGTTCTGCGTAGTTTGGAGAAAGCGAAAGACGGCGGCTAATTTTTCGTATTTTCATTTGGAATTGAACGCTGGCGTGACATTGTTACCTGGAGCAAGTTCTGAGAACAATAGGCACACTGAACAGATCTAGACAATTGCGAAATTCGAAGGTAAAATCTCGCGGTCGAGGTCGACCTTCATACACGTCATCGCTTAGATGACGTAAAAAATCCCCCAATTTATTATCAACAAATTTTCGTTGCAAAAATGTTCGAGTTTACATTTGGACGGAATGACCAGAGATATCGCTCTCAGAAATTTTAGTTACGAGCCTGACAAAAATTAGTCGAAATCACTTGAAGGCTACTGGCCATGACGCAGCTTTGTAAAATTTGTGGAAGAACCGTAAAACGCGAAGGGAAAAAGGACGAGTTTAAGGTTCGCCTTCAAGTCGGTCTGTGAAAGCAGAATTCGGAGCGGCAAGAATGCTCGCGAGGCTCAAAACCGAGTCCGAAGTGCGCGAGGAAGGGAAGTTCATTCCGGGACTATATACAAACAGAAGAAGTTTGAGAAAGTCTAGACGACTCTGAGCATAACAAAATAAGCAAAACAACAATGAAACACTCTGTTTATTGAAATCTGACCAAATGTCTTGAAGTCATTTCCTGTATCTCTTAAAAATGCGTACAATTTGACCCATATCAGTGTTACTACAACAAACACGACAAGAATTACAATTTCGGACGCAACTTCACGACCAAACGAAATGAGTCACCTTCAAATAACGTCTGTTACAACCCTTTAATTGGGCAACGAAACCTAAACTCGAAAACAAGAATTAAATCATAATACTCTCTTTGCCAAATTAGCTGAATCGTTATAAAGTCCATATTATCCATATTCTAAACTTTTTTGCTCTCCTCACTGCTATTATTCCACTATACAGAAGACTCCATAGAATTCTGATTTCTTACTTCAGCCGAACCTGATGACGTCACTTCGGTCACGTGGTCAGACGATACTGGTTGGGGTGGAGTTTCTTCTTGGTCACGTGAGTTGCTTGTTGAAGTTGTCGAGGAGTTGCCATCTTCAGTGTTCACAGAAGTACCACCGAGTTCTTCCTGTTTCTTTACAGTGTCACAGCTCTTAGGAGTTTGATCTGAGTTCTTCGTGGTCAACTCCGTAGGCTTGAGGAGTTGCTGTTTAGCGGGAGAAAAGCTCACTTTAGGAGCGAGAATTTTCTCCAGCAAATCAACAGCTGAAGAGTTCTTAGACTCTGTGTTAGTGTCCAAGTCCTTCGGTGTAAACTGAAGCTCTGATTCTTGGAATTCCAGAGTTTTGTCCTCCGATTCACCGCTCTCAGATTCCTCGTATGTGGCTTTTTCGTAATCCGTACAATTCGCGAGGCCCTTCTGAGCCAGCAGAAGCCCAAGCGATACTTCTTCGACGCAGCCATCGCTTCTCGTTTTATGTTCGTACAACAGCACGCTGGCCGGCGGACCACTGAACTAGAAATCGACGGTCGGAAATTTGTCAATGATTGAGCTAACATGCGTTGGTTAAAGAAATTCTAACATTTTTCAAGATATCCACCATTACTTACCAGCATTTTTGCCACGAGTTTCTTGCCGGCCACCAGCTGTATGAGAGCCTCCATGGTGCTCACAGGCCAACACTCATCATCCATCATTGGTTCATCTGCGGCATCTGGGGGTCTGACGTCAGCAAGGAAACAGCGCGTGGACTGAACCGGCAAATCCAACAACTCCGATGGAAAGCCTCGCAGTCTGGAAACATTGGAGTGGAGTTGGTAAAATAATGCATGAGCTGCACATGGGTGTCTACCAAGATCACCAATGAAAACTCTGTGTCGTTTGCATGTTTGTAAATATTCCGCGTGCATACATGGACTAAGTTACACACTAGACACTTTAGTAGCCAGTTTAGGGAAATAATGCCATAAACTTCAGGTATTTTTCCATATAAACATAATATACAATGCGACGCTCACCCCATTTTAAAAATGACAGATTTTACCTTTGTTTCCTCTTTTCTCGCGCTCTAGGGCAGACGGAAAAAGAGAGAATTTCTTTCACGCAGTCGTCGCTGAAAAGCTCAAAGAAATTAATGTCCCTCACTTTGTCCATTCTTGGGACAAAGGGGGATGGGAGAACATCTCTTTGCTAGCACATCCTCGTAAAACGACTCGAAAAGCTTCCGATCCTCACTGACCAATCACAAACAGTACGAGCATGACGAAAGTTGTCACGTGAGCTTGCCGTCCTGTTACTAAGCAACATCATAACGCAAAACCGCCGGCTCAGTAAATTCACGGACATGGTTAAGGAAAATACTTGTGATGCAATTCTCTATCACTTACCTGTCGGCCTTGACTACCTCAGTCGTACCATAATCAACATATACCACTCGTGCCTCCAGTGGCCTGTGACGCTCAACCGACTTCACTTGAGCCCTGTACCACATATCATCTTCAGTATAACGAGCACAGCATAACATTCCTGCAAAGCAACATCACATTCTTACCTCGGAATGCACGCGCTTTCGCACTAAATTCAGCACAAGATAGTGATACGAGCTTACGTTGTAATTACTTTGAAACTAGTCAGACTCAAGGCAACGCGCCGCCGCCCCCCCCCCCGGGGGGGGGGGGTGACGGGCCCGGCTGAAAAGCACCCGCTGGAGTAACATGAGAAGCCTAGGAGAATTTCTATCTGGATAATTTTTAAAAGTTAAATATACCCGCTGACTTTCAACAGAATACCCGCCGGAGCTACCGCAGCTGCCGGGTCCTATTAAAAGCACTAAGTCTGACTTTATTTTGCTCTGTTTCTCGAGATAACTGAAGCACTATTTATCAAGTGATCCAGATAATCACGTTTAAAACGTCCTGTTTTGTAGCTATCATATCGTGATTACCATTAAAGTCAGACCAAACTTCAAGACATTCTTTATAAAAAATAGGTAATTTACAGGGTAGGCACAATGGATTAAAATTGCAATGAAGCAGAAAACTGGTTCCTACGTTCTTAAGATAATGAGACAAGAAGACTTTCCACGGGCTACTATTATCATCTAAATACCTTGCAAGACACGCAATTCTTTGAGTTTTAATTAAAGACTCAGGGTGAGGCATTTTGAGGCCACCATCTTCGTATTCACCAATTAAAGCTAATCTTTTGATTTTGTCTTTGCCACTCCACACAAAATTGAATATCACAGAATTTATGCTTTTAATTATATCCTTATCAAAGGAAATAAGGGACGCTCGATACATAAACTTAGGCATAGCGAATGTTTTGACTAACTGAATTTTACCAATTAATGTTAGGTTTCTCCATTGCCAGCAACTTAAAGACTTTCTTATTGACTTTAAAGTAAGATCGAAGTTAAGCTCTCTACTTTTACGCTGATCATAAGTAAAAAATATACCCAATATTTTAATTGGCTCGTTCACCTTATTTATATTGAGAGCTTCATGATCTCGATAGGAACTCTGTAACCAGTAGGCTTCTTTTTTGTCCTTATTTAGTTTAAGTCCTGAACATTAACCATATGTGTTCAATAAGGAACTAAGAGAGTCATACGATTGCTTATCGCGTAAAAAGTTTGTTAAGTCATCGGCGAAGGCAATACATTTGATTTCTTTGTTTTCTACTACTATCCCTTTTATATCTCGAGTCTGTTTGATAACGGTAAGGAGGGTTTCTAAGGCTAAAATAAATAAATAGGGCGAGAGAGGGTCTCCCTGTCTAACCCCTCTTCCGATTGAAAAAAGAGGAGATGCTACACCATTATTCATAATGCAGCTGGATATATTAGTATAAAAAAGACATATCCACTTAATAAAGGATTCTCCAAAATTGAACTTTTCCAAGGTCTTGAAAAGGAAGTTCCAACTTAAGGAGTCAAACGCTTTCTCAAAGTCAATAGTCACCATGAGACCGGGGAGATATAGAGGATATTACATGACCGCGCGTGGATATGAATTTTATCTTCGAGTGTTCAACTCGATATCTCACGAGTGAGCGCAGCGAACGAGTGAGATGTCGAGTTGAACACGAGAAGATAAAATTCATATCCACAAGCGAGCATGTAATATTTTGTTTATTACATAAACATACTAATGAAGACGTTTTTGACGATTTTCCGAAGATTTCCGACCACTTTCCGAAGATTTCCGAAGATTCCCCAAAATTGTTCCGAAGGTAATGCGAACGTTTCCGAACATTTTCGGAGATTTTCCGAAGATTACCGAAGATTACCGAAGATTTCCGAGGATGCACCGATGATGTTTCGATCATACAGTAACATATCTAAGTACTTTTTAAGGGATTAAGGAACCATAGCAATAGCGATCATTTTAGTAGCTATGGTAACCATAACGACGGTGATCTCTTCACGTGTGAAGATAACATGTTATCTTCACGTGTGAAGATTCGCGGGAAAGCTCACTTGGTATTTCACTGGTGTTTATGTAATAATGTATAATTTTGTATAGTCCATAATATCACCTATAGTCCGTACTGCATCAAAGATGTTCCTTCCTTTCACATATGCGCACTGATCAGCACTAATTAAATCGGAAAGAACTTTCTCGAGACTTAATGTTATAGCTTTGGACGCGATCCTAACATCCACATTTAACAGAGAAATGGGTCTCCAATTCGCAACAGATCTTTTATCTTTGTTTTTCTTCTCAATAAGTTTTATATTCCTTGTTTTTGGGAGTTTGCCAATTCTCCTTTTTCATAAGAATTATTTAAGGAGTCGACTAACAAATGTCCTAAGGTGGGCCTAAATACTTGATAAAATTCTGCTGTCAAGCCATCGTTACCTGGGGATTTTCCGTTTTTAAACGTTTGTAGAGCTTTAAAACACTCCGCCTTTGTAAGAACCCCTTCAAAAGTTTGTTTAGCATCTTCGTTTAAAGTTGGCAAACGGCATTGGTCAAGAAACGCTTCGCTTACATTGTTATGATTGGGTGGATCGCGGTTAGAGTACAATTCAGTATAGAAGTCGTACAATTCTGATAAAATTAATTTAGGATTTGTTATTAATTTACCGCCTTTGTCGAAAACTTTGCGGACGCAAGAATTGCTCATCTTTCTACTTTCTAAATTTAGGAAATATAATGGTATCATACAAATTCCCCAATCATTGGTAAACTATTTGCCGTCATCCTTTTTATATAACACGTTACCATTGAAGCAATAAGACCTGCTAAAAACACCCTTAATTTTAGGTTTTTTAGACACCTTAAATTTTCGAAAATTTAAGGTGGCTGTGAACTCACTTCACAAACTTTTCTCAAACTTTGCAAAAAATTTGTATTTTATCATGCTGATTACAATTCGATAATAAAAAAATTGGGGGTCACCGAGCTCGTTTTGGAGTTATAAACGCTTAAACCTAAAATTAAGGGTGCTTTTAGAACCCAAAATCAGGTCTTCCCGCGCTTTGCGCTGTCTACATGTACTTTCATCGAGTTTTGATTGGTTCGCTGTATTCCCAGTGTCCTTTGCGATTGGCCAGAGTGATTACTTCAATTTTAGTTTTACGACACTCGGGAAACAGAGAAAACAGAGAAGCTTATCAAGCTTTTCTTAACATTCATCTGTTAATTCTTCTCATCCAATCAAGAACTAGCTTTATCATTCCATGTCACGTGAATGTGTCCTTATTAGGATACAGCATACCTCATGTTGCTTAGCAACGTTTATTTCGAAAACCGCTGGTTCGGTTTTACGGGCGCTTACCATTTAGCCAAAAACTCCGGAAATTTCGGTTGAAAGTCAAGCGGAACAGTAATTTTCTGGAAAATCCGTTCGGAAATTGACTACCTCGAGAGGTAATCCTCTTTTTCCGTTCGGAACGAAACAGCGAAAATTTCCTTACCATTTGCTCAATTTTCCAGTTTCAGTCTCTCAGCAGCCAAAAATAACAATAACGGGAAATCGAATTATAAATGGTGAGCGATTTGGATTTGATTTGGGAAAACCCTCCAACCATTAACGGCGAACTTAACTCACCTTCGCTGGCAGTCGTCAATGGAGTGAACTTCTTAAAGTAATCCGCGCTATTAATCTTCGCCATTATCTCCTCTAGCGTTCGCAGCTCTTCCGCCGCGCTCTCCAGGGTGGGATCGGGATCTTCAGAGAATCCCTTGTCCGCCTCCGTGGGTGGCACCCGCTGGATGAAAATACAGTCTGGTCGCTCTATGTGCGTGATGGTGACGTCAAAGCGGATACCATCCCCAGGAAGCTCGGTGCGAGCCAGCACGCATTCAGCTTCCCGTGAACTGATCATTTGAGCATGCGCCCTGTCATGAACATATTTTGTGCGAGGTTGAGCAAATTATCACTTAACATCGTATAATCAGTTGCTTATTAAAGCAGTTTACAAGAAAAACTAAAAATAACGTCAATCGATGTTTTGACGCACTAGTAAATTTCACAGATATTGGAATGCAATCCCCCTTTCAAATTCGACTCTTAAATAACAACTTTGACATTGGCATTAGCGAGCTCGCTAATGATGAGAATGATGCTTGATGCATCGAGACGTCGAATAAAATCTTTTTCCCTAGCTGCAAGTACCAACCTGGTTTCAGTAATTGATCTCTTAGACTTGACTGGTTTAGGTTTACTAGACCCTCTCTTTTTCGGGTAGAACTGGGGCGGCTCTTCTTCTCCTTCAAGCTGGAGAGGAGATTTCTGCACCAGGCCTTTGGTCAATAATGTATGTGCTACATCAGAACCATCAGGAAGAAACAACTTCACCACCAGAGGGTAACCGGGAAGTCTATCACCCTAGAAACAGCGAGAAGACGTGCACGTTTAGATTGAAGATTTTCAGACACGTGGGGCGCCATTTATGATGAAATGATAACTATACAAATGTTGAAACAATACAAATATTTGTAACAGGCCAAAAATATAAAGATCAAAATAAAAATATAGGTATTATAAAACCGATCTTAATGTGTACAGCAATATATATGTGTACAGTTGTTTTACAATACTTACTTACAATATAATAAGATTACTTATGCTACATAAAATAGATTACTATAGCATGCTTACTAACAGTACAATACAAACCAGCTTACTTCTGTCATCAGCAACTTGAATTGTTAATTTGAGCTGATGAAAATATACCTGTCTAAATATATACGCCTAATTTCTTTTCCTTTCGTTTCCATTTTCGTTGTCAAGGGACTGGGATCAAGTTATCAAGAGAACAGAGCCTCTGCCTCTCGCATGAGCAGCTGCACTTCTTTGAAGCTTGTCTAGAGTTGAAATTTTTTGTAAAAAAAACCTGATGAACTATGCTAAGGGTTAGCGCGACGAATCACATCAGAATTTTATTGCTTTGAATTTCCTTTCTTACCTTGATACTTGCCACACAATCCTGCCCAACCACGGCCTGAGACAAAGCACGGATAACCTCTGGAGGCCAGTGACCATCACTGGTTTTCTAAAGAATGAGAGTGGACTGGTATTGACTGTTGTTACATCAAAACTAATGGCATCTGCTGAGTCACATCAAATTCAAACAGCGCAGTGAACCATTAAGAAGTCAAGACGAAAAGATGCATTCTTGCCAAGCGCGTGACTAATGCGTGCGACTAATGTAAAGCGCGGGAAAATATATCACCCGCACCAAGCGGGGGAAAACGTGCGCATGCGAAGTCGCGATTGAATTAAATTTGCTCCTGATTGGTTAAAAAAGCATATTTGCTTTGATTCATCTTTGCAAGTTATCAGCAAATGCATAACAAGTTAAACGCATTACTTTGACACACTCAATCCAAAACCGCGTTAGTCTAATACTTACTCTCTACTTGTTGCAATTCGATAACAGTTAGCGATTGTTATCTAATTCCAGATGATCTGGGTTTGTCAGGGCAATGACACGGCCAACACAATCGCAATAACCTTATCAGGCTCCAAATACAAACAACTGTCGCAAAGCGCGCGAAAATTCGCGGGTGCCAAATTCGTTTCTGCCTCTGATTGGCTTTGCGAGAAATTCTTTTTGCCCTGATAGGTCAGAGCGTGATACATGGCTTCCAAATATGGAACCATAGCTACTTACTGGTTCTATGCCTCTCAACACCAACTGAAGACACTGCTGCGGCACTTCCATAAAAGGCATCTCTTGTCTTAATGCACACCGGGTCACCACCTCGGAGTTGCCAAAGTCAACGTAGTTTACCTGTGAAAACAAAACTTGAGTCTGTTAATTCTGTTGCTAAATGCTTAAAAGACAGTTATAAAAGGGAGTGTAAGAAAAACACAATGGCAAAGGTAACATCGCTAAACAAAAGGTTTCATGCGCAGTGAAATGACCGTGCACGTGCGTTGTAATTCTTAGTACATTTCTTTGGTGTCTTCTGCAAAATAACAACGTTTATTATACATTCAAATCTCTAACCCTTTTCTGATTGGCCGAAAGCCTACAGTGAATTTTCGAAATCAGCGCTCGTGACGTCATAACCGCAGATTATACAATAATCATGTCAAGGTCACGGGTTATCATGTCATGTATGACCGCAGTGCATGATTTCCAAGGGTAATCATGTCAACTTCGCGCGATTCGTGTTGTTTGCCGTCAGTGAAGAAGTAGAAACATGACTTCCAAATTTTTGCGTTTGTTCAATGCATAATAAAACAATTATTAGATTCGGTTTTTGTGATATCCAGAAAAATCAAGGTCTCGGTAAGGGTTATCAGCCTCAGCCTTCGGCTTCGGCTGATAACCCTTTACCTCGGCCTTGATTATTCTGGATATCACAAAAACCTCATCCAATAATTGTTTAGAATTGACCAAGTTCTGCGTAGTCTGAAGAACGTGAACCACGATGGCTAATTTTTTTTAAAATTTCCATTTCGAATTTCACGCTGTGTTTCATATTCAGTTTCGAGGTTTGAAAGCGAGAAACAAACTAAATGACTTAAGAGTATCGTGAGATTTGTAGGTAAAACATAAATTCAATTTTTTAATCGACGTTGTCCTCGGCGTCACCTTCGTGGTTACTTAAATTCCAAATAACCTGGAGGTGAATCCCTTTGAGTATTCCTGTGGCTAAAGAAGGAAAATGCTTGTCTATATTGTACGCCGGCCGCAATAATTTCTCTTTCTGAATCCTGAAGTAATAATATGTTTTGAAATTGAAATCACGGCAGGTTTTTAAATCATTTGAATCTTCCAGAGTTAAACACAACACAGAAGAAAAAAAATTCGTTTCTGTGAGATGGCTTTGAGAAGGCAGTAAAACAGTCAGGAGCACTGAACGCGGCATGTAAGAAATGATTGAGCTTGTGGTGTTGGGGGGAACGTTGCTTAGTAACAACAGGGAGTTTAAGCAATGACGACAACTTCAGGGACGACGCCCTTTTACCTTCGAATTTTGTAACTATCTGCATCTGCTCAATACGCCAATCGGTCTAAAATCTTGCTCACTATGCACTGCCAGCGATCAATTCCAAAAAGAATTATGAAAAATTTGCCGCTGTGGCCTACGTTTTCCAAAATACGCAGAACTTGGTCATTTCACGTTGTTGCTTTGAAGAGGAGGGCTACGAAATGCACAGAGATTTAAAACGCACTTGCATAGCCATTGTTCTGCTCATTAAATCTTTTGTTTGGTGACGTTTTCGTTGCCGTTGCCGTCGTGGTTTTCTTAAGTCCCTAATAAGTACTTATGACGTCAAGAGGACGTGACCCCCTTATTTTGGATAAAAAAAGAAGAAATGACTGAAGGGAAAATGGCCGCCATGGCAAGTAAATCAAGACCGGGCCCCCCTCTTAGCTCAAGGTCTGGATCCGCCAATGGTGACTATTTCGGTGCACTCGAGCTACTGGCTGAGAAAATAAAAGATCATCTTTGCTTTGATCCATCCCGGCTTTTTGCTCTTGAAAGTTAGAACAAACAATGCTGTCAGTTGTGAGACGGGTGTTACAATGACAGACAGTTTACCTCCACTTTGTCCTCTTCTAGAAGCTTCACCACCCTGGCACGGTACCACATACCATCCTCTGTAAACTGAGCAACACAAGGGAGACCTGGAAACACTGCTGTTGCATCGACTGGGGCAGCCGACAGGTCTTCGCCTTTACCGTACTTCTCCAACAGGCTTCCCATGATATTAATCAATGTACGGTCCCCTGGAACGACAAAACATCGAGAAATACGATGGAATAATCTGTACAGCGAACAAACAAAATAGAGGCCCGTTTCACGTATTCCCAGCTAGACATGACGCGATCAAACACAAGGTGAGATTTGGAGTGAGCTGTAGAGGATGAGCCGTATGCTCATTTTTGGCCAGGCGTAGTTTAGCTTGAATAAAAATATTCCAATGTGATTGACTGCATTTAGGTTGAGTAGAAAAACGAGAGAGAAAAAACGGCTTTCCTGACTATGTAAGAAATTGTCTCTTTGGTTTACTGAACTCTATAATTCGTTAAAAAACCGGGTAACGCGCTCAACCAATCGAGCAAACAAGCTGTTTACTCAACCAATCAGGAGCAAACACATAACCAATCATGACTTAGCTTCTGCACATTCTCTCGCGCTTGGTACTGGTTGCTTACTTTTCCTTCGAGTTCTGATTGGTTCGCTGCGTTGTTTGCGTTTGCTCTGATTGGCCAGACGTAATTTCTTTGGTTGCGGTTTAACAATAGGGAGCTTAAGCAAACCACGCGACGACGAAGGCAACGAGAACGTAACCAGACTATAGCTTTAATGAGCAAAACAATGGCTGTGCTGAACAGATCTAGACAATTTGCGAATTGCGCTGGTAAAATATAAATTCATTTTTCACCCGGCGTCGTCTTCAGCGTCGCCGTCGTCATTGCTTAAAGGGGCTGTGTCACGGTTAAACGGTTTGAAAATTTTAGCCTAAATTTTTCAATTTTGTTGTTTGTAATCCGTGTCAATCTTCTCCATCCTTAACCATCCTTGTTCCTTTATCTCTTTAGTGTTTTCCTATCTTTCTAAAGCGTTATTTTCAGGTTTCCTTCAATTTAAAGGTACTTTTGTCGATGGTAGAAATAACTCAAAATACCGTGATGTAGCCCCTTTAAGCTCTGTAATAGCAATTGGAAACCGTTCTATTTATGAAAACAGTGACTGCTCTTATATTTTCGACCAGGATAGAGAACCCGTATGAACAACAACAACACTTTATTACCCCATTCAGAAATTATACAATCATGAAAACCAACTGATGTGGCTTCCTCTCTAAATATTGTAATTTAGTTCTTTCTTCTGGACAGACCCTTGATTCCTTAAGATAGTGACGTTCTTACCTTCCTTCACTTCTTGAGCATAAACATAACCTTGGGTATCCACGAACGTGACACCGGCTTGGAATCTGGTCCTCTCTGGTACGGTAGCTGGCTTGTATTTGAATTCCGCTTTAGAATCCTCAGTCGAGACCTGTATGTCATTAGCTATGGACTCACTTTTCTCCTCAGATAACTCTTTCTCCTCTTCTGCGAAAGAACTAGTCTGACTAGACTGTTCACCTTGAGTGTCAGCCTCACTTGCGGTTTCCTGCAGACTGTCTGTTTCTTCTAGTGTCTGCTCTGGTTCTCTTTGTTCGTCGGTGTTTTTTCCCGCGTTTTCGCTTTCAGCTGTTATTTCATCTCGGCTCTTTACAATACTGAAAGAACGCTTGAATGAGCATGCGAGAATCCGAGACATGCTACGTTTCCCATGCACTTTTCCTGTTTCTATATTTTTTGCCTTTTCTGTCTCTTCCTCTTCCTTCACATAACTGAAATGCAAATATTAACTCTCCACGAAATCAGATGCCAATCAACAAAAACTGCGACCACTAGAATATCTTGAAAAATTATGCCCAGGACACTATGAAAAATAAACTGTCAATACGCTTTAACAATTTTCCAACTAAGCAAACCATCACACTCCTAAGTTTATGAAATACTATTTTGACAAAATGTACAAAGTATTAATTAAATTATTTTTTAAAAAAAGTTGATCTGAGCAGAGTTAAACAAAGGCTCTTGTCGATAGGCCGCCACCTTGACAACTTCGTACGTGTCAAAAAGCTTAACAGTTTGTTTTTCGCTATGCAATGCGCTAAAATAAGAGCAAAATACCACCACTGCTTTTGTACCAAACGATTAGAAATGGCAATGAAAATCAAAGGTTTCTTGCGTTTATTGTTTTGAATTTAGGTTTGCAGTAGATCTTTTTCTGTAATTTTCTACCTTACACTGCTAACCCACGGTTTGTGCAATGCACCCTGAAAAGTTGACCCTAACGTTTATAATCCCCTAGCGTTTGTAATCCGCGTCAATCTTCTTCATCATTAACCCTCCTTGTTTCTTTACGGGTTATTATCATCTCTTTGGTGTTTTTCTATCTTACTAAACTACTATTTTCAGGTTTCTTCAATTTAAAGCTAATTTTGTACGTGGTCAAAATAACTCAAAACGATGTCACTGAGCTCCTTTAAATGGCCATTCGAAGCAAAGCATCTATTTCGGAAATGTTTACAATAAGCACTATCAATCAACCTACACTTCAATGATTGTCGTAATTGTCTTATTGTGGAAAGCATACCCTAATCCAGCTGTCTGACAGTAGCCATTCTGTACCAGAAACTCGTTGATACAAACGTCCTGTGCGCCAGAGGTGTCATACAACAACACAGCCATCTTCCCATCCTCTATACCTGAAATAAGGCAAGGACACATAAATAAACGCGACTGCACTACAGCCATCTTGCCATCCTCTACGCCTGAAATAAGGCAAGGACACACAAATAAACGCGACTACACTACAGCCATCTTGCCATCCTCTACGCCTGAAATAAGGCAAGGACACACAAATAAACGCGACTACACTTCAGCCATCTTGCCATCCTCTACGCCTGAAATAAGGCAAGGACACACAAATAAACGTGACTACACTACAGCCATCTTGCCATCTTCCATACCCGAAGTAAGCCTAGAACACACAAACGCCACTACACAACGCCCTGTTACAAGTATCCCAAGAGGGCTTCAACAAGGAAGTAAGCACATAGTTTTGAATGATTTTAAGAATCATTTTACTAACAAGAGTATACCTTTAACATCAATAACCAATGATCTGTTCAGCAGCAGGCTGGAGATATTCACTTGATCCTGGTTTGAGCGAAAAAAATATTGTAAAAAATGAACGTGGTAAGAAAGCACGCGTAAAATCATCAAGACCTGGGTGGGTGTTTCAAAGAATTTGTACCAGAAAAAAGTTTAATTACAAAAAAGACGACAGATAATATACATAACACCGCATGAACATCAAACTGAAGAGGTTCTTCCTACATACTTGTTGCTGCCATTCTGTTTCTTCGCCATTAGGCTTGATATCCACGAGACAAACAAGTAACGCCTGAGA
>OZ026598.1:36554871-36597371 GCA_964020085.1 Micromussa lordhowensis | reverse complement strand
GGTACAAAAGACTAAAGAAAGTGAAATGGAAATATGCAATGATACAAAACCAAAAAAGGTGGATTGGAATAAACTTTCTACTCTCTGTGTTAGAGGTTAATCAAACCTGGAATGGAGGTACAATGTCTGCCAAGGAACAACACTGTGCTAGTTCAGGCATATTTAGAAATTCAGCTTTCATCTTTCTCAGCCTGAAATTTATAAGTATATTTTTAGCTCCAAGAAATACAATCTTACGGCTTTTTACTGTAAATACAAAAAAACTGCCAATAAGACGGAATATGTACCACATTAAAAGGAAACACCAACTCGTGGCTCTGAACCAATGTGACTTATAAAACAGTTACCAAAATTAATGAACACTAAAATTTAATCATTATACAAATTTATATAACAAGTCGAATTATTCTCACATCAGCAGGGTTTTCAAATTGAAATAAAGTAACAGGAGGAAATTGAAACGTAGCCAGAGCACTATCTTGTCGCCATACGGGCAGCCTTGTCAGGTAGAGGGCTGGAGAGGAGAACCCCCATTCTGCACAAGAAAATTTGAAAATTAGGGTACCTTGAAGTTTATTCTAGAGCATTTTTTGCACCCATAACTGATTTTGTTGCTGGCCAAGTTGTACACTTTCTACATTGATTTGCTGCAATTTGCAGTTTCGTTTGTCTGAAATTCTGAACACTTGTATTGAGGGTTTTATTGTTAAAACATCAGTTAAAACATCTTTCAACCTTCGTTGAAAATGCAATTGGTGCAGTCAAGACCATGATGAGTAACATTTCACTAGGAAGACTGCCTTCGCATTGACGGTTTACCATCAGGGAAAGAGTACGCTTAACTAGCTTTACTATGCCCCGTGGGCTAGAACCACTGAGAATATTAATGAACTTAACACTTCAGAAACGAATAATCATACTCCTGTTTACCTGCTAAGAGGCAGCCACTCACTGTTTCCATAATCAATGTATTGCACTTCAACACATAGATTGTTCTCCAGCGTCGGTACAACATTGGGCTGGGCTGGTGAATAAGCAGTTTTGATACAGGCCCTGTACCACTGATTATCAGTAGTAAACTGCGCACAACACATGTCACCTAAGGGCAAAAAAAAAAATCATACTCACTCGATCCACTTCATGCCAACAACAATAATTATTAACCTGTATTAACAATAATGCATACAAAGAACAACCTGCAGGGGTTTCAATAATGCTATTAACACCAGGGCATCAGGATATGACATCTAGGCAGAAAATTAGCAAGTCACATAAAAAGTAGCATGAGAGAGCAACAGTATGAGATAAAACATTGAGAAAGCCGGGCAAAGCTCTGTTCACAGCCGGTCAATTAGCCCAGTGCCCAGCCATTAATGAAACCCCTGAACCTGATAAAATAATTTTGGTGGTAGTGGCCTGCGTTGGACTAGCATCCCAGTCCCTTTGTCCTATAAAAACTGGAATAATGCACTAGCTCTGTTCAATTCCCTGGATTGTGTAGTGTTAATGCGTGTGTGTGGGGTGTAGAGGGTGCCAGAACTAGTCACTTCCTTTCTATTTACTCAGGGTTTACATCCCTTCCTTATTGTTTCCCTTTCTCTATGTTACAAACTTTTTTCCTATTAAATGTATCTTGGGAATCCCATGTCTCATCCTTCCATAAAGTTTTGGCCCCCTTTCCTCCTGATACTCAATTATACCCCTGGGTGGAAATACGTACCAGGAGAGTACAGTGTCTTGTCCAGAAACATAGCTCAACAGCCCTGGTCAGGACAAAAAGCTGGAGTGCTTAATCAAAGAGTACCTGACCAACAGGTCACAACACCTCTTACACATCACTTCTGAGCTTTAAGTAGTTTCCTACCATTTATCACTTAATTGCTATCAGAATTATTGATTCAAGAAATGAAGGAAACCAGCATACCAATTTTAACATCGTAAAGGAGATCATGGACATTCTCTGTGCTATCACAGTAAATGTTGATGACGTTCATCATGATCTGTAGTCGTTCCATGTCTGCAACTCTTTGAATCATAAACTGGCAGGGATCGCGGATATGTGTCACCAACACCATTTCATGACGATCTAAATAACATCATTTATGGACTAACATCACTCACTGAACTAAGGAACCAAGCTGGGTATATGTACAGTAACTGTGAAAATTAACTAGTCTGCCATGGATTGAAGATGTTAATATTTTGTAACCTTTGAAATTAGTTCAGAACCTTGTTTAACAATTGGTAACAAATTAGACCAGTCAATCATGGATGGCTTTTGTCTTGTTGTTGCTGTTGTTATTGTAATTTATTTGATTAAATGGATGACCCCCCACCCCCAAGGAACAACTGGTTCAAGAAGGTATGGCCTACCCCAAGCTTACTTGGACAATATCCTGCACTTGGCAAAGTTCCGTTCTATGATCATTACAAAACTGCTCTTACTTGTAGGGTGACAGATGGTAAAAATCTGAGACTTGCCAAGGTCCCCAAAAACACTTGCCCTATTTTAGACTTTGACGCAGAAGTAAACACAGAAAAATGAGACCTTAATCTGACCTTAAGCTGACTAATCAAACGACCTTCCAAGATTTCGAGATTGGATCAAATGTTGTGTTACGTACTGTCTTATAAGTTTGAAATAAAACAAGAGTAGTCTGAAGAAGGTGCATGAGCTTTTGTTATTATTTTATGGTATGAATGACATGCATCATAGGCTAAAACTAACATGCAAGATCTGCTTTGAGGATCTTTGCAGCTGTGATGGACCTCGCTGTTCCTTTGTGTTGTAGTGTATCGTCAGACTGATCTATGTTTTCAACTTTATCTTGATCCTCTGAGACCTCAAAGAGCTCGGATCCTGAATCATCATTGTCATCTCTAAGATCTTCCTCAGTCATTTCACTTATTTTCTTCAGCTCAAATCTGATGTTAAAATACATCATCAAGTTATAGGAACATCAAAAATTCAATGTCATTCATCTTCCTCAAGGAAATATAAATCAGCTTATGAAGCTTCATTTATACAACATTTGTTTTCATAGAGATGTCTCTGGGACACACACTCAATTTAATTCCTGACTGAAAGCTTCCCTGGCCTTTTTTAAAGCTAAGAGCACAAGCCACTACTTGCAAAATATTCAAGGAGAAAACAGCGGCCTATAAAGCCTGGTTCTCATATGCTGCCGACATTTTTTTTTGGACGGAAAGACAAAACACTGGCATGGCCTGGGACACCGTTACGACATGACGGCATCATAATCTGTCTCAGACAGAAACCACTGGCTTACCTGCGAAGTTGAGCTGAGATCAACTTCTCAGGCAAGTTGGTGGTTATCTGTGATGAATATATTTTATGTGAACATCATCTGCGGACACAATGTATGACATAACAACTCAATTTTCCCCACAATTCTATACGAATGGAATGGTTCAAAATTGCGCCAATTCGATTTACATTTTGCGTCAATTTGAGTCTGTCAGCGATCCATTGCAGATGTGCCAGGGATCCAGTGGAACAGATCGCCGAACATTATCAGTTGCAATCAGCAACTACATTGCAGGTAGGTTGGCGGGATATGAGAACCAGGCTTAATGCCAACTGAATGTAATAAACTTGTACATCAACAGTTGAATAGCAAAATGTGAAAGTTTAGCTGATGATAATCTCACCTTGCACATCCATCTGATGACACTGATCCATATTCTAAAATGCTGTTCTGCAACTCTTTACCGGCTTCAAACCTAAAGACAAAGTCACACACAAATGTGGTTGAGCCACCTCAGATAGAGCTCTTGAGCTTAAGCAACTGTTTAGTGAAGTCAAATATATCACTGTGAAAATTATACCATTATTGTAATATTATTTAGACATCACTACTTGCCATGTTCTTAAAACAGACTGAAAGCTCTGACTGGTGTAGCAGTGCAAACCTAATTAGCCACCGGTGCCATGCAATTATTCTTCTTTGCAGGTTAAGATATCCACTTACCAATCAATTTTATTTTTTGTCACTTATATAAAATGTCTCCAACAAACACTTCACGGGATTCTACTCTTGGGCAAAGGTCATACTAGGTAAAAATCTCTGAAATAACACCTTCAGGAAAAAATAGGTCCACAATGCGAACATGTGTCTAGTGCAGGGTAGATACTAGGAATTGATAGTTAAAATGCAGATCTTATTATGCCCCGAGAAATTTCTTGTAATTAATGTAATTGTGGGTTGTAAACATATTTTTTGTATTTAGTTATTATTCATTTCTATTATTGGGTTGAAAAGCTTTAAAAGTACTGTAGTGTTATTTGCCCCATGCAGATGTAAGAAATGGTTTTATCAATAATAGCACAAGCTTATTGAAATTTTTTTTGATAATTTTTAATAATTGATGATTTCGTTACACATTTCAGTTGTGGTCTTCCTGTTCATGTTATTTGTCACAAGAGGAGAATTGCGTTGAAACTATTATTGCATGATGTCACATTTTGCCGTATATGAAGTAGTTAGCTATCTTTTTTATTGCTTTTACATTGTGTCTAGTGTGAAAGCACCAGACACAAAAGTCTTAAAGCTTGATGTACACATAACTGTAACTTTGCAGTTCATTGTAGCTTACTTTACTTCATCTCCATTTGAAGGTACTGCTACAGCACAACATGGCATTTCTTGAACACTTTCCAACTCACTCCTCAACTAAATGTCATATAAAACAACATTTTATTAATTTTAGTATGCAATAGCTTACAAGTGGTTCAGCCTAAATGTAACATGCTATTCGAATTGAAGCATTTAATGCATCAAGAGTTCTCCAAATATACTACATCTGTCAAAAAAGAACCCATTTACAGAAAAAATTTACAGTTTTGTAGAGACCAATCCCCCGCCTCACCCCAGTCCACACGGCTATGCATATAAATAGTTCTGCCTTTGTGCGGGTTATGTAAATTGAAAAGTATTTTGTTCGAGTTCACAAGTTCAGTTACAACTACGTTACGTCCTTTATGCTATTTCGTTCGCCGTATTCCCAAATTGTCAGGTAAGGTCCTCTTTCTTCGTTTGCCTCGTATTTCCTATGTTATTTGTATTTCCTATGTTATTTCCATTGTTGTAATTAGTTTTTCGGCTCTTAATGTATTATGTTTGTTACCTTTATCCTAGAAACCACTGGCAATGTCATGTGAATTAAGTTAAGAGTTCTAGTCGTTTGAAATTACATTACAGCTTCTTTACGCCCTAAATTATTGCCGGTGCATTGGTTACAAGTTTGGACCTATGCTGGGCTGGAGTTGCAGCTGTGGCTGTGGCTACAGTACAAGTATGGCTGCAGCTGAAGCTGTGGCTGCCGGAGTGGTTGTGGCTGTGGCTGCAATAACAGCTGTGGTTGTGACTGTGGCTCCAGCTGCGGTTCTGCCTGCAGCTGCAAATGAATGGAACACAGGAAATATACTGTTTCGACACACCAGTGCAACCCTAACCTTTTTTGCATTGTCAATCAACTGCTGTGGCTGTCCAATCATAGTTTCCAGATCTGCAAAAAAGAGTCAACTTTAAAAAGGAAAATAAAATTAAGCAGCCATCTTCAAAGTCTTACTAAATTTGCTACAAACTATTTAAGAAGTAGCAAAGGTTGTATCTGTTAAAAAAGCCTCAGCAAACAGGAGAGAAATCAAGTTCAAAGGTAATCTGAGTTGCAGCCAATGACTTTTGAATTCTCCCAAATGGTCAAAGGCTAGCTAAGAGCAAACAATAATTATCATTTTTTTATTTTTTTTTAGATGAAGTCAAGAAACATAGTTTGTGATGTTGTAAGATCTTTAAGAGAGTTTCAACAACACATTTTTTTTGGTTTGTTGATTCAAATATTTGTTAGTGTCTCTGAACCATACTGGCACAACTGTAAGGTAAAAGCAGAGTGCCTCTTACCTTGAACATAACTTTTTGCCTTTCGCAAATTGTCTGTAACTTCCTCTCGCTGTTGGAATGAACCAAAAAATGCATAGGTTTACAACAGAGTTTTTACACTGACGGTAATAAGAATACTCTTTTATGACTGGTCAGTACAATGTGTTATTTACTTCTTAATAGCTAAGTGCAAGGGTTATATAGTACAGAAGTCACTGTTAGTATGACATTTATCACACACCTCTTGCCAAAATTTCAGTGTCCATTTCTTCGGCCAGCAGTGTATTCACATCACTACATTAAAAAGCTGGCCCTGACAATTAGCCATGCACATCACACATTGCTTCCTAATAAGTTCTAGCTCATATAATAATGGCAGATAATCATTCCATGCCAGAAGCTAACTGTTGGTTGAGAATGCTGGTCAACTAAATGGTGACATCACTAATAATGTCTTCTTACTAGTTTCTCCAGAATCTTTTCTCCATTATGATTTAATTCAACATCTTTGATCAGTGATTGCTCTCTGCAACAAAATACATAAGGCAGACAGAGAAGTCTCACAAAAGACAGTTGCTGAAAACTGACAACTAACAACAGATTGTAGTATACTCCATACCCCTCCCACCAAGGGTTTTTTTATTTGAACCCCCTCCCAATGTTTAATTCCAGGATTGGTTCACACTTAACGTTAAAAATTTGGCTTTTGAGACCCCAGGCCCCTTCCTCGTGAAATTTCTAAAATCCCTCATTTTGAGGGGAATGGACATTTTCTAAAAACACACGATAAAAGACTGCCCTCAAGAAGCTGAGACAATGAAAATTGAAACTTGCTCAATTAGGACAAGCTAATGGCAAGATTCAGAACACCTGTTTCACGGATAACGAAAGTAAATAACTCGGACTCCTAGCCCTGGACTCTTGCACAGGACTGTTAGCACACTCAGACTGCAATCAACAACACTTTTATCATCCATTTAGAAGTTTTATACAATTAATTAAAAATATAATTTTGAAAAGTTAAAGGGTTATACCAGCTTCCTGAAATAACTAAAAGCTAAAAATGTCAGGGAGCTGGTTTAAATATAATGTAAATTAAATATTTACAGCAGAGGTAAGACAGTTATACAAAAAATACATCTTAGCTAAATACAATCAGCCACAATATCGAATTCTACCTTGTCTGCAATACTGCATATAAGTTGTGAAAGTGTTCTCTTATGTCATTCACAATGTGATTCTTCTCAGCCTTAACCTCAGGAAGTGCTCTACAAATTCTCTATAACACAAGAAAAAAAGGAGGTGGAGGTAGAACAATGTTTCAACAGTAATGATACAGCATGCTTGGTTTTTGTAGAGTAACAGCATACATTTTTGTCTTGATGGTGGTCAACAAATCCTACCTGCACTGACTTATCCAGGTGTTTGATTATAGGATTGACGTCTTCAACTGAAGCTTTGAACTGAGCTTGAACATCTGCGGCCTAAATCAAAAGAAAAACGTTTACAGCCAGTGGGAATTAACTGTACAGGAGAAAACCAGTTGAAGTACAGTTTAAGGATGTTCATGCCCAAAATGTTCCTACTAATAGAATTTATTAAAACCAACCATGAAATAAGGTAAATACATGTATCAACTTTTGCCAAATAGCTCCCCCAAAAAATGGGTGTTACTGTGCTCCTTTTTGAGATAAGGCACCTTGAACACCATCTGGAGGAAAGATCTTCTTATAAAGAAGTTCAGTTCAAAAAGTTTTGCCCGCCTGTGAAAACCAGATGCCCTCCCACTAAAAACATTAATGAAACCCCTGTTAACATACACACTGTCAAAGCAATAGAGCCTCTAGGTAGTTGAGGAGTCTACACTGTGGCCTGTAGGTGCTTGACAGGGGGGAGGCAGGCTGGGAGCACTAAATAGATGTTGTTTATGTTCTGTTTGTACCATGACCTACGTAGCTAATAACTTCCATACTGACAACAGAAAACCACTAAATTCTTAAACACATGTATAAAACATTTTTTATTGTTACTTACAACTTCATCAATGGGAACAATGGCATGTGTTTGTCTCTCTCCTATTACCACACAGTGTGAACACACAGGCTGACCAACATCCTTGTCATAAAACTCTAAAGGTCTGTTGTTATGATCAGGACAACCAACTGCTGTCTCACTGCTAGAAATATTAAAAAACAAAACAAAGAGTAAGCAAAGAGTTCTCCACTACACAACTAAATAACAATATATGAGAGAGAAACAATTTACAACAACAGGTACAAGGCTTCAAGCCCCTCAGATAAGAAGAACTCTGAATCCAGATGGATCATCATCATCATCGTCATCATTATCTCTCTGGCTTTTGAAGTGTGAAATTACTTGAAGTACATGTATGCTATTGTCCTGGACTGAATGACAGGAAACACTCCAGCATTCCCCAACGTTTAATTACGGATTCCAAATAAAATGGAGGAGAATGATAAGATACTATCTCATTTTTACAGATTTGTGACAATTTACTGCAACAAAATATGTACTGAACTGTGAAAAACACATGCTTGTAAATTAACTTATTGACTCCTGTGCCGCCCATAACCGGCCCTGACAAACATTGGCCTTTGTTCCACTTCTGACATCATCGACTTTGACCAAAGTTGGCATCATCTATAATAGGGAGCTTAAGCACGCGCGTTTTTGAGAAGCGGACGGCAACCGGAAGTGAGCTATTCTCACTTTTAACTTGTCCTCACACAACCATATTCACATTGCTAAGTATCGTTTCTTCATTAGAGATGAGTAGTATAAAAATCTGGGAGGCAATACGGTCCTAGCATGCGAAATCTTCTCTTCCAGTTGCCGTCCGCGTCTCAAAAACGCGCGTGCTTAAGCTCCCTAATCAAGTCTTGCAGGAGGAAAAGATCTTTCCAATGATACCCAGATCAGAGTGATCAGCTCAATAAAGCCTGAGATATTATATGCACGAGAATGCTCAGAAATTTGAGCGAAAAATGCAGAGCAAAATTCCCTGCGACTACACTTAGCTACTCCATGGTAAAATTGCCCATCTCGATGATGCTTTCTCCCAGAAATTTTTGAACTGGAAGCAAGCCCAGTAGAAGGTCAACCACATAAAAAAAGATGAGAAAAGGAGAAAAAAGATAAGCCAAAATGTAATTAAAAAACTCAAAAAGCCTAAAGACGTATCTCCAAATTTTGATTTCTGCACATAACCAAGTGAAAATGTCATAAAACGCAGAAAAGAAAGGCATGCTATCATGTTGCAAATACCTTTTTAAGTAGATTGGCAGGAGCTAATTTGGCTCATATCCAGGCAGAAAATCCCTAAAATGTCCAAAAAATGCGTTTTTGGCAAAAAGCTCTGGGAGTCAATGGGTTAACAAGAAATCTTAAATACAGCAGGATATAAAGGCCACCATGACTACTAACAGCCCTACAAAACAGCATTTCCTCACTTTTTCTGTGTCACAGGTGTGGAGACGTGTTTCCGCAGTGCATTTGAATATGAGTGTACCTGCAAAAACATTTAAACAATGTTAACAACTGGATCATTACATTCTCGTGAGGGGGAGGGGAGGGTCATAATAATCAGGATCTCCACTCCAACTCCCTTTTGTGATTACCTACATTTTCAATACTATTTCCCTCCGGTTATTTTTAAAATATTAGAAATATACAAATTACCTACCATAACTAAATCTTTCAAATCACCTACTACACTTTAAGTCTGTGGATAATACCCTAGTGTTTGATAACTGTTATGTCAAGCAGTAATTTCACACAATGCTATTTATTGTAGTTCGTATAGTATGATCGTCCGGGTGAGTGTAGTTCTGAGAAGAACTGTTGTTGGTGACTGACGTTTCGACAACCTGAGCGGAAGTCATCTTCAGAGTCAAGTGAATAGTGTTTGTCAGTCGATGATGTTATAAGTTTGGTCCGTTGAAAGTGATTGGTCACTTAAGCCATGATGGTATTGGCTGAAAGACTCGTGTAAAGTTTGTCATCAGTCATTGGTCAGTTTCGATCCGTCCTTTGTTAGTCAAATTGCTAGCGTTGAGGTCCGTGTATAGTTAGTCAAATTAAGTCGGTCTGTTAGAAGTCCATTTGTCAGTTTCGTTTAAAGTCGTGAATACATGTAAGTCATTTGTAAGGCGCTGTACAACGGCAAACACTACAAGCAGTTGCATGGAACAGCCATGGGGTTGCCTGTTTCTGTTGTTGTCGCCGAAATTGCGATGCAACACGTAGAGGAACGCGCCCTTCCAACTTGCCGTCAAACGATACCGCTTTTGTTACGATACGTTGATGACACTTACGGCCGTTCACAAAGACGAAATTGACGCTTTTCATGAACACCTTAACGAACAGAACGCCAGCATCCAGTTTACAAAAGAAATAAAAGAAAATGAAAAACTTCCTTTTCTAGACTGTTTGGTAAGCCGCGACAACAACGAACTGTGAACGACAGTGTACAGAAAACTGATGCATACCAACAGATTACTTGACAAATCATCCTACAACCCGACTTCACACAAAGCCACGACTATAAAGACTTTGACGAGACGAGCGCAACTAGTTTGTGACACACAGGACAGTTTACGTGACAAGCGTGTTTTTCACAAGAACAACTACAATGCTGACTTTATTAGACGAAACATTTACCGACCTACCGAAGCTGATGCAATGAACAGGAACCCGACACCTGTTATTACAGTGACTATACCTTATATTAAGGACACTTCTGAGACCATCTCACGGATCCTACAGCCCTACAACATCCGCGTTGCCCACTAACCTACGACTACGCTACGACACTTACTGATCAACGTTAAACACAGGGACGAACCCAACAACAGACAGGGAGCGGTTTACAAGATCAAATGCTCCGACTGCCAGGCTTCCTACATAGGTGAGACTGGCAGAAACCTGAACACGAGACTGACTGAACACAAATGAGCCATGAGAAATGGTGATGTCAACAATCACATTGCTGTACATCATCAACTGACAAACCACAACATTGACTGGGACACCAAGGCTGTGCTCTAGGAAAATTTTCAGGGCGCCCTTTGGGCGCCTGACCATGACAAGGTTTAATAATTAATATTCCATTTCATACAAATATCAAGGAAAATTTGTCAAGGAAGTGTGATCAGGCCTCAATTCTTTTTTCACCAATGATTACAACATATTTCTCTAGACAAGTTAATAACAACTTTGGTTGTCTTCTACTCAATGTTAGTTTGTAGTCTCTCTTACAAATAACTCAACAGCACAAAATATACAGAACAAAACCTGTTATATTAACATTTTAAGAAAGTGTTTAAATGACCTACATTGATGTTAAATTCAGACATCTTTTGTATTCAAAGGGTAGATGGATGCATGTACATTACTCAGTCTCTGTCTCAAGCTGGTCTAATACTAGTCATTAATTTATATGTCTCAAAAACAAATATTTCCATGGATCACCTTTCTACGGTGGCCCACAAGTATCACGGCAAAAGTATAAATTTAATACTGCACTATTAAAAAAATTGCGTCAACATTAACTTTTGTTTAGTAACTTAAGTTTTATGTAAGCAAACTTGTTTTTAAACTAGCCAAAATAAAGATCTCGGTAACCACTGCAAAGTTTTGTGAACATCACGCCAAAAGTTTGTGAACGCCACGGCAAAAGTTTGTGAACGCCACGGCAAAAGTTTGTGAAGGCCACGGCAAAAGTTTGTGAACGCCACGGCAAAGGTTTGTAAACGCCACGGCAAAAGTTTGTAAACGCCACGGCAAAAGTTTGTGAACGCCACGGCAAAAGTTTGCGTAAACGCCACGGCAAAAGGTTGCGAAAATCACGGTAAAAAGTTTGAAAAACGCCACGGCGGAAGTTGATTTTAGAAGCGGAAGAAACTCCATCTCTCGTGCGGTCAGTATAAAACATGGACTGCGGACTACGGATGAGAAAAGGTATGAAAAAAAGATATGTGATACTGCATATACTCTCTTGCTTTAGTGACGACACATTCACAAAGTTATCGGTCCATGAGACCGAGTTATCTTCGTCCCAGAGACCGAGGCAATTATTTCGAAAGTGCCGCTAGCTTGTCCGATCACAAAAGCAAGTAATAGTTCTCATTTTCATTTTCCTCTAATTTTTTTGTTCTCTGCTTTCCCAGCCATGCAGTATCACATATCTTTTTTTCATACCTTTTCTCATCTTAGAAATTTAAAACAATGCGTTCACCGTGGAGTCACTACACCACAAGTACAGCAACGTGCTTGGTCCGATTAGCAAAGTTAAGCCCTGTTCAACGGGGATAGTGCTTGGGTGGGTGACCAAATCTGAATAGCCCATATTGGAAGTACTGGGTTTTTTTTCCCCTTCCTTTTCCAAGGCGATATCAAGGAGCGCAGAACTGCCATCCTTGTGTAATGTCGTTTCTTCTATTTATCAATTTTTTGTTCCTCATTTCGCCATGGCCGTATTTATGTGTATTTATTTAATAACGAATTATATTATCGTATGAATAAACAGCGGGAGATGTCGTTCGAATTCTCCTCAAATCTCTCGACTGTTGATCTTTCAAAACATTTAATCATCGCTTGGATCATTCGAAAATTCATACAGCTCGTCAATTTTGTGACTTTCAGTGTCTTCTATTGTTTTCTCGGCAATCGAGTATGGCGGAACCTGTATGAGCGGACACTTTCAGGAAATGAGACTTCTATAATTACAAGTAGCTTCTATTTATGAAAACGTTAGTACGAGAATTTATTCAATGTAGAACCTTTCTTCGTGTTTTATGCCGAGTCCGTTATGCTCGGTCCGTATGCTTAGTCCGCGTTTTATACCTGAGTCCGTGTTTTATACCCAGTCCGTAGTCCGTAGTCCGCAGTCCATGTTTTATACTGACCGCACGAGAGATGGAGTTTCTTCCGCTTCTAAAATCAACTTCCGCCGTGGCTTTTTTCAAACTTTTTACCGTGATTTTCGCAACCTTTTGCCGTGGCGTTTACGCAAACTTTTGCCGTGGCGTTCACAAACTTTTGCCGTGGCCTTCACAAACTTTTGCCGTGGCTTTCACAAACTTTTGCCGTGGCGTTCACAAACTTTTGCCGTGGAGTTCACAAACTTTTGCCGTAGCGTTCACAAACTTTTGCCGTGGCGTTCACAAACTTTTGCCGTGGCGTTCACAAACTTTTGCCGTGGCGTTCACAAACTTTTGCCGTGGAGTTCACAAACTTTTGCCGTAGCGTTCACAAACTTTTGCCGTGGCGTTCACAAACTTTTGCCGTGATGTTCACAAACTTTTGCCGTGGCGTTCACAAACTTTTGGCGTGATGTTCACAAAACTTTGCAGTGGTTACCGAGATCTTTATTTTGGCTACTTTAAAAACAAGTTTGCTTACATAAAACTTAAGTTACCAAACTAAAGTTAATGTTGACGCAATTTTTTTTAATAGTGCAGTATTAAATTTATACTTTTGCCGTGATACTTGTGGGCCACCGTACCTTTCTAATTTAGTGAAAACAAGGCTGAAGGAATTCGACAATTAACAGAAACTGTGCGATATTGCAATACTACTATAGAGTATTCTGGTTCTTTAAAATATTAATCCAGTAAACTTACATTCTAAAATGCCAAAACGGTCAAACCTACTGGACACTGCCAGTGAAATTCATCTGGTACACTTTCATTCTAAAATGCTGAAACACTCTTACATTTACTAGCCAATGCCAGTGAAATTCATCTACAGTAGTATTCGCGCCAAAATGACACAATAAAAATATCCTCTCATTCAGAGACTTTGATTCATGCATGAACTTCCAAATTTATCTAGCTTTCATTAAAAAAAAGTACGGGTAAATCGGGAAGCCTTCATTATTGCAACTTACTATTTGCAAGAAAGTTAAAATTTTCTGAAAGTAGACGAAACCATTGATAGTATGTTTAATTAAAACTTGAGTGTATGTTTGTGCGACATCCGGCCGAGGGAACCATTGCTGAATGACAATCTTTACTTATCCGTGACGTTTCGAAAGAGTAGCGTTGTATACTTTTTACAGTTCCCGGGAATCCGCGTAATTGCCAAACAGTTTCATCTTAAATCTTTCTTGCTCAATATTCACTTCACTGGGAACGGGCGGCGAAGCGAGTTACTAAATTTAGCAATCACGTACTCTATTTTAGCGAACTTGTGATATCATGAAATCCTGTTATAAATTAATCACTTACGTTTAAAACCGCTTAGAACTTTCTTTCAAGACGACTGAAATAGGTTTCAAAACAAAAGGGTTCTTATTTTAAACTTTCGTTTTCGCCAAATTTTGATCGAATGATTTATTGAGAGCAAGTCGCCAAATATGGTGCTGATATAAAACATCAAAGTGCATGCCTCGGAGGAAGCTAATTCAATAAACAAAAATTTGCATTTGTTTTGTTTTATTTATCACGCGCTCCACTGTTGAAACTGTTGAAACACAAAAATGAAGCATAACCATCAACCACTTTAATAGAAAAATTAGATCTTCAACGCATGCTTGTGCAAAAATCTTACAGTTTGACTGTTTCTCACGGGCAAGGACAAAATAAATTTTCGTGCTAAATCATGTGGAACAATATTACATACTCACAGACGCGACAACTTTGAGCGTGAACAATCCTTGTATATTTTTAGTTCTGCAAATATCATCAAATTAGCAAGTAAAATTATAAAATGTTAGTTACAATCAGTTGCTCGATGTACGACACGAAAGCTGGGCCATGTACTATATTAAAAAACCGGAAGAGAAACCACCGAAGCAAAACAAGACCCATGACTTAAATGTGCGTCTAATATGATATAGATCACACAGGCTATTGAGTTGCACTGCATTTTCAACACTTTCGTTTTTCGGGCTAACGGGAGCGCGGGAACATGATTAAGTTTCTTTTTGTTTCGTTCCGTTCCGTTTCAATACGTTCCCTGGTTTCGTTTCGGGTTTTCACACAAGCCGAAATCTAGGCACCCGGACGGGCGACCGCTTTTCTTTTTTAGTCGCCCGAGACCAAAAGTTAGTCGCTTGAGGTGACCGGGCGCCGTTAGAGCACAGCCTTGGACACTGCTCAATGCTTAAAGTGCCCATATCGTCAAATTTTTTATTTTCTTATCTGATTCTATATATCACCCAATGAACTTCTGCGAAAGAAAAATTCGATTTTGATAAAATGCAATCTTCTTTAGAAGTTTTAAAATCGTTCAAATTTGCCGCCATTTTGGTCCACCATTCGCACCAGTCTTCCCTTTGTTTTGAATGAGTTGTGACGTAGATTAAGGAACACGTGACTTCAGGCTTGGCTCATCTCGCTTATTTCACCTCTGTAAATGCAAGTTAGTAGCTCATACAAAATGCTGGAAAGGAGAATTTTGCATGGACTATGAAGCTAAATTTACAGAGGTAAAGCAAGTGAGATAAGTCAAGCCTGAACTCACACGTTCCTGAATCTACGTCACAATTCTGAGCATGTCGATGCTGTGGTCAGCAGCACGGGTCGACCGCAAGAAAATAGGATTTTCAGGTTTTTAAAACTTCATTAAAAATCGCTTTTTATCCAAATTGAAAAATTTTTTCGCAGAAGTTCATTGCATGAAACATAGAATCAGATGGGAAAATAAAAATTTTGATGATATGGGCACTTTAACCTACAGTACGAACTATTTTCAAAGACTGACTCTTGAAAGCTGGTACACTAACTTAGAACAAACGCCTCTTAACAGAGGTCAACAGCTACCGGCGCCTTACAAACGACTTACATGTATTCACGACGCAAACGAAACCGACAAATGGACTTCTAACAGACCGACTTAATTTGACTAACTATACACGGACCTCAACGCTAGCAATTTGACTAACAAAAGACGGATCGAAACTGACCAATGACTGATGACAAACTTTACACGAGTCTTTCAGCCAATACCATCATGGCTTAAGTGACCAATCACTTTCAATGAACCAAACTTATAACATCATCGACTGACAAACACTATTCACTTGACTCTGAAGATGACTTCCGCTCAGGTTGTCGAAACGTCAGTCACCAACAACAGTTCTTCTCAGAACTACACTCACCCGGACGATCATACTATACGAACTTCTGATACTCCTGGGTTCAAACCATTTACTATGCTATTTATTGTGCTGTACAACATGAATGGAGCTTTTTAGTCTGTAGATGAACCTCTGTTGTGTGACTACTATGATGAAAACCACAGTGACAGAGTAGTTCTGTCATGTTTGTTGCGTAGATGTTCCAGGTAGTTCTAACTTTAGTCTGTGGATGAAGCCCACAATAATTTCATAGGATACTATTTATTATGTTGCATAAGGGGGTTGTAACTTTTATTTTAATCTGTGGATAAAACCCTAGTGTGTGACAATTCAAAAGAAAGCAACTGAGAAGTTCTTTCAATTGTTTCATACTTATACAACACTCTTTACATTTCAATATTCTGCAAAATGAATTTAGGGCTCTTTCCATTCTTCATCCGTTTACACGCTTAGGATTGAAAGGGTTGAATTAGAACATGTTTGTATAATATGCATACATTACCCTCTCAAAGCAAGCACTACAGTAAACAGTTTCACATTTATTACAACTGCATGTTGCTGTTCCTCTGGAGCACTCTTCGCATTTCACACCTGCAAGGGAAGAAAAGAACACATCTACTAAACACGCACTGGCAAAAAACCCTACACCTTAACCATTCTAAAATCTACTGGTAGATATGTTGCAGGTCAAAGTGAAATTCAGGTTAAAATGAAATTGCTTTGTTCTTTACCCTAATTATTCATGGAACATGAATAATTAGGGTTAGAAGACAAAGAAAATTGAGAATCAAACTAGGTTTTCATATTAAAGTGCACCTAACCGCTAAATTTTTTTCCACCTAAAAAAATCGTCATGCTTTGGTGACTACTTCTTTGAAAAAATTTTTGGATTTGGTCAAATCCTTGAATTTTTATGCCCCGTTGAAGTCGAGTTCCGAATGGACCACGACCGCGTAAATGGGGATCTGGGCAGATTAGAGTTGTGACGTCACTTCGAGAAGACGCTCAAGGAATTCTCAGCCAGTCGTCGATCTGCGAAAGCGTTTCTAGCACGAAAATTCATTCTATTTGGTCTTGATAGCCTCTGTAATTTAAGAAAAAATTACTATGTCCTCCGAATCATCGGACTTGGAGACGAGCTTCGACTCAGACGACTCGGAAATCAATTTTATCGCTGGATACGAACTTGAAGACTGTTGAAGACGAAGGGCATTTATCAATGCCGCCTCTCACCACGATCACAAGAAACCTTGAACGATTCAAGCGATGACGATGCTGCTTACACTGACGAGCCACTGGCTGATGCAGAATGGATAGAAAAATATCAAGAAGAAATGAAGGCTAATGAAGAGCTCGAACGAAGCCTTAAGGACCGGTTAAAGGGCAATGTAGAACTGAAGGAATGGTGATATTCGCGGGTTTTTCCCTGGTATCCGGTCATTACGTTCCATGGTCAGATCGTTCCAATCAATAGTCAGATCGTTCCACAAAATAGTCAGGTCGTCTCACATATGTTATATCTATTTTCTAAATGTGTAAATGTAATCTGAGTACAGAGTGGCGATCAGAACATGGATGAAAGTATTTTCAGAACTACATGTATTTGCATAATAGTGAGAGCGTCGTATGTTAATTTCACTATGCACCATTTCACTATGACAACACAGAAAACAGAATAAAGTACTCTGCAGCCTACGTTTTCGTTAGTGCGCTCGATGTTAAGTGGTTTTAGATTAAACCGCAGCGAGAGAAACCTGTAATGGTTTACGACGGTTTCTGGCGCTACGTTCAAGGTCGCTAACATGCCGTCGCTGGCTATGTTAATTCACAGTAAGTTTTGATTTCGTTTTTATCCATAAACCAAGAGCAATATCTATAATTTGTACTCAGGCTTCTTTACGCAATTACAAAAATTGCGATCACAACTGCGACGATCATTCTTCATTTGATTTCATATCCGCAGTTCATATATGATTTCTTTCATATGCATCATTCACTTGCATATCTTTCACGGGAACAAATGAACCCAAAATGGACCTGCTCCCAACGTCAGTGGCTTCATAGCTCAGTTGGTAGAGCATCGCACCGGAATCGCGAGGTCACGGGTTCAAACCCCAGTGAAGTCCTGAACTTTTTTTAGGCTTCTTTAGGCAATTTCAAAAATTGCAATCACAACTGCGACGATCATTCTTCATTTGATTTGCCGCAAGGATATTAACTTCGACAATCACGGTGCGGCTTTAATTACATGACTTTGTTCCATTTATTTAACATTTAGATTGATACACGGGTAGAAGAAACGTGCACGAGCTATTGTTATGCTTTTAAGAGCAAATAATTGGCACACATTATCACCTTCTAAGATAAAACAACAAATCATGATTAAGATGAATTTAATGTGATCCTTAAGAATTATTGTACATGTAGGTACTTTGCAGCGTGAGCTATAGTTTATGCATTACATGTGTTGGCACGCTTGCTTCTGGCGCTATTGTTTATGTATTTTAGATTACTTTTCTGCTAACATAACTTTGCTGAACTTTAGGTGCAAGTGTGGAAATTGCAACGTCGCTCTGTTACAAAACATCCGTGAGTGTTATTGCTGTTGTGAACTGAAAGGCTGCGAAGAATCGATTAAGAGTGATCTTGTCCTACAAGATCTTGCCCCTGTCGGGAAAGCGGTAATTCCGAAGAGGTCTCGCACTAAATACGAAATTGATGGAGCTTCTTGGTCCTTCAACAACGCATAGTTCCGAACAAAATCATCTGGTTTGAAATGCTTCGAGCATATCACGGAATCCTTCGATGGCTCCCATTGAGCACGTTTCAGTCTTACAAAATCTATCCATCTCTTCCTTCGTTTCTTTGCCTCTGGACGCTCATGGCCATATAACGGTATCGTGTGTAGCCCTCTTCCATTCTCCAAGCTTCTGACATTACTGCAACCCCCAACAACACATCTGTGCGGCATATTTGCGACCAAAATCGATCTAACCTTCCAAATGTAACAAGTGAATGGTGCGAAATAGTGCGAAATACAGATTGTTGGGTTCTCGAAGTGATGTCACAGTGGTCGCCAGACCCTTGATCTTTGAAACGCGGTCGCGAGCCAAAATGGCGGCGATTTTAGTGCGATTTTACGTACTTCAACGGGGCATAAAAATTCAAGGATTTGACCAAATCCAAAATTTTTTTCGAAGAAATAGTCACCAAAGCATGACGATTTTTTTTAGCGGAAAAAAAATTTTGGGGTTAGGTGCACTTTAACCTGAATTTCATTTTGACCTGCAGCAGATACACTGTAGTACCGTCCACTTAACTTCACTTTATAAACCTGAGTCGATAAAGAGCTTGTCCCCCAACACAGTAAAACAGTTACTTTAGAATCTAGTAACTAAATACAGTATGACTCCTATGTCAGTGTCAAGTTGTTGATGACCTCCTTGACTCAGTGGCATTTCAGTGAATATGACTAGAATTTGGTGGGCCATAGGAGGATGTAGTTCACACTGTCTTTGAGATTGTTGAACTTGTTTGAAAAATAACTTAGTGCCACTCACCAGTGTCAGTTTTCATTAGTTCAGTTTTCTTCTCCTGTGTAAATTGACTAATCGCTCTCTGCAGACCTGCTTTGGTCCCAAGTTTTGAACGGCCAGACTTTTGAACATCACTAAACCAATGTTAACAGTTAAGAGATATAAGGGAACAAACATGAAACATTTATGAAGCAATGAAATATTTGCACTGTAATTTCTCAGCTATTATTTCCATTCTACATGACATTACATGTTTTAGATAATTTAATGAAACTTCAAAAAAAAAAATCAGCTCAAAAGACATTTATCCAAACATTCAAAGTTGTCTGTGATAGACCAAGAAATATGTTAATCCAGCACTAACCCACTTTTAGTTCTATTAAATGGACTACCAATGTCAGAACAACCATTTTTGTCAAATAAATGTTGGGCCCAAGCATAACATGCAGCAGCTAGCACTCAACACCGTGGGTGTCTGGAAAACCTGAATAGCAACTAGCAAATGGTATGAATAGTGCGAATAGCCTTGAATAGTGGAAACAGCGGCAAACAGTTGCAAATAGTGGTGGGAATAGTCACGAATGACAGATATTTGGCACCCAGTATCATAACAATTTACCCGCTAAAAAGCATTGATGCTTATCAGGACAAATTAAAAGGTGTTTCTGAATGTAATTTCTTCTGTTTAGACCACTGCAAAAGGGTAAATAAGTCTTTATCCTTGTGCTTTCTGTTTTCTTAACATCAGCAATGGACAGCCCTAGCCTGAGTCCTGAGAAGAAAAGGTAATAAATTCACTGAAATTTTGTTGCTTATTTAGATAATTAATTAACGCAAGATATAGCTTAGATGATGTTGTTTTAATAACCGGTTATCAGAGCAGCTTGTTTGCGTCTTTTCAGATAATAAGCCAATCACAGAACACTTGCCTCGCATTTGTATTTTATTGTTTTTTTACAGAGTATTCTTGGTTGAATCTATCAGCATCCTCAGATAAACGCTATTGCTCAATGTGATCAGTTTCAACGAATCCAGATCAGTGCTGAACTAAAGCGGTGACTATTGACAACTATTTGTCACTATTCGCGACTATTCGCTATTCGGGTTTTCAGATACCCCAACACTATCTTGTTTTGATACCTGCGAAATGAAGCTCTCTTGGTATTCGTCACTACTCCTAACAAGTAGATATTGGGTGGGATATCCTTCACCCCTTTCTCTCCTTCAGTGGTCAAGAGGGTGGAGTTCTGACATTCTGGACACAAGACCTGTGTTTTCTGTAACCTGGCCCATTTGGTGACGCACCCCTCGCAGTATGTGTGGCCACATTCCAGCAGAAGAGGGATGCGGTTACCAATAGGCTTGGAGACATCTGAACGGAAAAGTATAATGTACGGTAAATTTTTATGTTTAATAAAAACAAAAATACAATTAGTGTGAAAGGAAACACCAATTTCCTCCAAAAGGTAACAGTCTACACACTTTTCAAGAACCCAAATCTACCTGTATATTGTTTTCTTCAAGGAAAAAAAACTAGCAACAACATTTTCTCGCAACTTGCTTCGCAATAATATTTCAGCGCAAATTGAAAAGTGTCATTACATACATGTATAATACTACCTCTGTTGCAATTTGCAGTAACATGTTGCAAAAACGACAGTCCTGAGCCCTACTCCATGTAACATGTTGCAACAAATTGCAACACAGTTGGTAATACTCTCAAACACTTTTCAACTTGCAATGCAACATTGTTGCTTGACGACTTGCTTGCCTGTGCTGGTTGGTGGCCTCATGGATAGTGCGCTCGCCTCCGGATCAAGCGGTCCGGGTTTGAGCCCTGGCCGAAGATGTTGTGTTGTGTTCTTCGGGAAGACACTTCAATCTCACAGTGCCTCTCTCCACCCACGTCAACAAATGGGTACAGGCAAATTTAATGCTAGGGGTAACCCTGTGATAAAGGGGGCAAGTTTCTAAAGAAACTGTGGTGCTATTACAAAACAATTTGGTTTTATCAACTCGGTTGATAATGTGAATTGGCCACCGTAAAGAGATTCAGAAGCTGATGTTTCGAGCATTAGCCCTTCGTCGGAGCAAATCGAATTGGATTCGCTCCGACGAAGGGCTAATGCTTGAATCTCTTTACAGTAGCCAATTCACATTAGTAACCTTGTGATAGACTAGCATCCTATGCAAGGGGAAGTAGAAATATTCCTAGTTGCTTCATGCTAAGGAAACCGGGATAAGCTCCGGCCTGATGACACGCTACTAGGTTCATATGCTGCATTTACTATTACCTACTGGTTAGTCTTAACAGTTTTAATGACATAAACTTTGCATAAGAGTCAGGCATTTTAAGCTTAAATTATAGAGACCCGGGTGGAAACCTTTTGGCATATGTATTAGGACTGTTTCATTAGTCACAAAGAAATGCAAGAAATTTGCATCTCTCTATCTCTCTAAATAATGATAAAATGGATAAATGATGACGAGTGTAATGAAAAATTATTGTTCTTGTATTTAGTATGCTAGCTATATTTAGACCACCATATATAAGCTCAATAATATTACAGTCTGTTCCACGATCACAGTTTCCCTACCATCCTCACGCAGTTTAACACTCCACACAATTTTTTACTACGTAGCTATACATTTTGAGCTTATATTCATAGATGATCACAGCTGATCTGTGCTGCATAACAAGATTCTGCAGCTGGCGTGACTTCATGTCAAGCAGGCAGAACTGAAGATAAATGCAGTGTGGCTGAAATCAGTCATTAGTTCTACTCATTACCTTTAAAGCCATAGCTCTTACAACAATTCCGGCAAGTTGGTGTCCGCTGCATGATCTGAATGTGAAGGAAAAACTTGCTTCACAACTTGACTTGGATTGCCAAAAGAAAACACATGTGCTTTCGGAGCTTCCGAGAACTTCCAAACTTGGAGAGACCGAACACACGAGTACCGTCGAGACTGTCCAAATATGGTGTTATGATTTGTGGCGGGAAAGTAGAACTTATTTTGCGGGGCATGCAGATTTTGAACGGTGGTCCTTTCTTTCTACAAAACTGAAATTTTATCAAAAAGGAGGGTTAAATTTCCTTCTTTATAGTGTTCAGACATGAGGTTGGATACTCCAGAAATCGCTTGGCACGGAAAGAAGCCAATCTTGAGCGTCGATTTTAGCAAAATTGGATCAACATGGCGACTTGCTTCCGCTGGAGCAGATAACGATGTTAAGGTAGAATCACAATATGTCCAAAACTAGTTTCATGATGCATTTTCCTCTGTGTTCTGCCATGGCTGTTCAATACAAAGCGTTACATTTTAGATCTTTTTCTTATACCCACACAGATCTGGTCCGTAGTTTCCAGTGAAGATCAGCATACGAAAATCGAATTTTTAGCCAATTTGAGTCGCCATACAAAGGCTGTGAACGTGGTGAAATTTTCACCTAAGGGTAAGCTTACTCGAACCTTGATTTTTCTCTAGTATTTTCTGGGAGACAGTGGTGACAGGATTTTTTTATTCCCGTATTAAAGCTGCTTCCATGAATTAGTTTTGATTTTCGAGGATAATTTAGCACTGGACAATTATTCAGAAAAATTCATGTTAGCCATTTATAACAAGAGGTCAGATTTAGTATAAGCTGATTTTGCTTGAACGCACAGAATACTCAGATTCTTCAGCCAATCAGATCTGATCAGGAAGCCATGAATTGGGGACTTAAAATTTAGAACTATCTAGGGGTCTTAATTGTGGTGAAAAATGGACTGGGGCCCTAGCTAGGGGACAAGAATGAGATCCAAAACTAACCATACATTGTATGTGCTTTGGTCTGGCTTGAGACTTCCATGTCTGGCTAGGTATGTCCCAAATACCAGAGGAGAACATCACATATGGAAGTCCAAGATTGAGTTAAAAAGAGAGAGTCTTGCACCAAAAAAGATTTCACACAACTGACATATATATAACTGCATGTTTATTTGTCTCTTCAACAGAGGAAATTCTAGCTTCTGGTGGAGATGGTAAGTCTGATTTAATTTGTATGAAATTAATAATAAACTACCCCTGTCACCTGTTCTGCCCTCCCTTGTTACAGCCACCAATAATTATTGGTTAACATGTGCCTCCAACCAGGCCCTGATTGTTCGAAGGTGGATAACACCATCCACTGGATAAACATTCTATTCAGTGGATAGCATGGTTTGTTTTGTTAACACTTATCCACTAAAGCAATTTATCCAGTGGATAGTGTTAACCAGCCTTCAAACAACCGGAGCCAGGTGTATAAATGTGTACCAGCAAATTTAATGTTGAGTTATAACCCAACAATAATATTATTTATTACACAACTCAGGCAGTCAGAGGGCCAATAACTGAAAACAACCAATCAAAATGCTCTATTGCTGGTCCAATATTCTCTAAGTATTGGACCGGGTATTGTCCCAAATGATCCCGCACTTATGTCCCTTTGAACTTGAAATTAAGGTAACTTGAAATTAAGATGGCAGACGATCGCGAGGACTGTCTTCACATCAACTTCTTTACGTTATTTTGTTTGTTCTTAAAGACAAAACTGAAAGCATATTTCATCTGCCGTAAAATGTACACATGCTAAGCCCTCAGAATCGAGTCCTTTTTATCATGTACATTTTTCGTATAATGTTACATGGAATTTGTGAAAAACCTTCAAAGCTTTCTTTAGTCATATAATAAATCTCTTAGTAACCAAGCTTGCTTGGGACGGTACTGGGAGAATATCGGCCCGAGGTCTTTTTTTGCTTGGTCTGTACTGTCTAGACCTCGGGCCGATATTCTCCCAGTATTGCCCTTGTGCTTTGTCCCAGTAGAAGCATATTATACTTGTTCTCCCTCCTGGATTTAATGTTGATCCATATATCTTATTAACCAAGCACAAGTTATCATATATAGTTATATATCTAACTATATATGATAACTTGTGCTTGGTTAATAAGATATATGGATCAACATTCAATCCAGGGGGGAGAACAAGTATAATATGCTTCTACTGGGATACGCTCCAATGGTATGGGTCACTTTGGGTTTTTTTGTAGACTTGTTTTATCCTTACCTCTCCTCCTTGCCCACTGGGGTTAAGTTAGAATGTGTATCATTAAATGCATGTGAGTCTTCACAGGTCATGCATTTTAAATAATGCAAGTGGGCTAAGTTTTGATTTCTTATTATTTTTGTCTCCTTTTGTCATCAGACTCTATGATTATTCTATGGAAGCTCAATAATTCTCCTGATCACAATACTAATGACATATTTATGGAAACGGATGAAATACAAAACAAGGAATCTTGGACCTTTCACAAAGCTCTGAGGTAAAATAAGTTTGTCTAGAGTCTTGGTGTTTTCCAAATAATGGTTTGCCAGTAATTTTAAAAACACTTTTGCTTTCTAATAATGATCAAAACTGTTATAAACATTTTCCATTCTTCTTGAGAAATTGAGAATTTACTTGTATATTTCCTGATAATGATTTGAGGATTTTGAGCTTCAGTGCCGCGTTGTTCAAAGCCCGGTTAAGCTAACCCAGGGTTAGTGAGAATTTTGAGTTTAAATCTGCAACTGTTTGGTGAGTTTTTCTGTTTACATTGTTTATCCTTCAGTTACCCAAAACATAAGCAGTTAAAAACATTTTTAAACAAGAAAAATCAATATTACAGTTAACTTTTAATCCTGGGTTAGAGTTAACCGGCTTTCAAGCAACCCGGCCCAGAGGTATAACTGAATCTTGGGTGTCATGTGACGTCTAAAGTTCCTCAACAGCATTATTGCTGTCAAAAGAAACTGCCACCCAAATTCTAAATTAATTTCCATCCATGAGTGTCAGCAGTATGTTGTCTTCGTTTCAAAATACAGACAATCTATTATGTTTTTGTCTTATTTTGTAGAGGCCACATAGAGGATGTGTATGATCTATGCTGGTCACCTGATGGCAACAATCTTATCTCAGGATCTGTCGACAACAGTGCCATTATTTGGGATGTCATGAAAGGTGTCCACATTTTCCACAAGACTATCATTGCTTATTGTTTAAAAGATGATAGACTTAATTTCTATTGCTATGAATCCTTTCAAAATATGCTTACAGTCATCCTTTTCTGTCAGGTCAAAAGCTTATCATTCTTAAGGATCACAAACATTACGTCCAAGGCGTGTGCTGGGATCCACTCAGTCAATATGTGGTGACAAACTCCAGTGACAGGTAATTACCTGTTGGCATTCTGTTCCGTATCCATAAGGAATAGCAAGGGGAATCACAATGAGCAAACTTATTTTTCAAAACTCTTGCAAATAATCAAGAACTGTCTAAGTGAAAAATTCCAAAAAGCCCTGCGACTACCAGTATTATTAGCCCACCATTGAAAGCTTTTTTTATTAAATATAAGGCTTGTACTAATTACCAGAATTTAAAGGTATATATGTTTTTTTTTTATAACAATGTATTTCTTTTATACTGTTCTTTTTTGCAGGAGTTGCAGGCTGTACAATCCAAATTCATATCGCTGTTGTTACAACATAACCAAGCTATTGGTCAATGGATCTCAAAAGACTGCAGAAAATGGAGAGGTAAAATATATGACCTTTATCCTCCACCTCAATTAAAATGTGACTAGTCGCCAATGTTTCAAAAAGAATTCAGATGTAAGATAGTCTGTGTCTCCATTTTCAGCAAAAACAAAATTATTTTCCGCTGTTCAATTCATAGCTCTTCAAGCAAGGAAAAATGTTTCATGATGAGACTATGCCATCCTTTTTCCGTCGACCAAGTTATTCACCCGATGGTTCTTTGCTCATAGTCCCAGGTGAGTTGTCATTATCAAATAATAAACAATGTCCAGTCAATGGATGTATATGAGTCAGTCAACACTTGGCTGACTGCTGGGTGAGTGTCAATCGAGATGTTGCTCAAGTGTGTACCAAGTATTGATCAGGATGTCGATCAAGGGTGTATGTATCAATGGACGATATCAACGGACACTCAATTGGAGATGCCTTTAGTACACATGATCTGATTTCATTATAACCAACATTTTGTTACTTTGGTTCTTACTGTTCTCATTTCAACCTTGATTGGCAGCTGGCAGACTTGATGTTGGTGATCAGGTGATAAATACCACTTATGTTTTCACCCGTGCATCACCTAACAAGTGAGTGTATCCACTGAATGTTGCAGTTATAAGTTTGTCTCCTCAATTTGTCTTAAACATTGAGAAGGGTTTTACTATTTAATATAGTTCTAACATTATGTTAGACTGTCATGTTTCTTTTATTCATAGTTTCTTCAGGTAAAGTAATATTATTAGACAGCTGTTCAGACAGATACTAATCAAGGACCGATTGTTCAAGATTAATTTAATTTCAAAAAGTTGTTGTTTATGGATTATTGAAACAATGTTCAGATTTGAGACCAAAATACAAGGACCACTCAAGGACCACATGCAACCATGGAAATGCTCTTGCCTAGCTATTTCAATGTTAACATAACTAGAGTAGTAGTATACGTTCCAAATTATCCGGGCCGCGCCCCCAAATCCAAGATGGCGGGCAATAAAGTTCGAGAAAAAGTGACGTCATCTGATGTCATGAGGTCCCGCACTGACGTCATGAGGGCGCGTAAGGCTCCCTGCTTGGGGGCACCATTTGGTGAGATGCCATGGCATCAGCAGAGGGGATTCGTCAGTGCCGTGAGGGTGAGATTTGTGCTCCCGTACCCCTGAGCTGACGTGATGGGGCTGTCGTCAGCCGTGAAGGTGAGATGGCTTACCCCCCGTACCCCCGAGAAGGTGACATGGCGGTTGTACCCCCGAGAAGGTGAGATGCCGGTTGTACCCCCGAGAAGTTTAGATGCCGTATCCCGAGAAGGTGAGATGCCGGTTGTACCCCGAGCAGACGTCATAGCTGTACCCCCAAGCTGACGCGATGGCTGTACCCCCGAGCTCTCGCGATGGCTGGCTTGTGCCTTGGGGACGATGTGCAAGGTCATGTCTATCATCGCTCGTGCTGGTCACTTGTGCCTTGGTCACCGTTTTATTTTTTTTTTTTTGGAGTTGTTCAAACACAAGAGACCAAATAAAATCAACAGTCAATGGATTATCACTGTCTTTTATTGGTGAGTATACGAAATGTTTTGACAGAGAGCCAGCCGTGTGCCTTGCACAGGTGCCTGGTCTTTTTAAAAGAGATATTCGTAGGCAATCGTGATATCGAGCAAGTTAACTGAGCTTGACTCTCTACAAGATGTTGTCGGCTTGGGCTCTGTGATCCCCAGCTCCCAAACTCGGGAGGCGTCTCGTGTTGGAAACGGGCTGGACACAACTCGAAGCTATCCCTGGCTGGGGTGTCGGTGTTGCGCTCTTGACAAGCTAAATGGACCTTGCGAATCAGCTGGTAAGCGCGATGCCAATGTTCTGAACGGCGATGGGCCGCTTGTTCTTTTTGTGTGGCTTCTTGCAACAGGCGGACCAGATCCGACAAGGATGGAGTCTGAGAGTTTTCCTCATTTTGAGACAGTGTCTTGAGGAGAGACAGCATGGACATTGAGGAGCAAGAGCAGAAATTTGACCAGTTGTTAGACCAGTTGAGTCACAGCACGACTCGACTGACCAATACGTTGGTGTGTCACGTGACCGAGCGCTCGCCGCAACGCTATTTGAAAACGAAGGTTTACTTTGTCAGTTGCATCGGCGGTTTATCCAAAGCGGTGGTGAAGGTGCAACAAGCCAGGAACGAATTGTCCTTTTTCTGACAAAAAGTGGGATTAGCATCAACTGAAGAGCTATCTAGCCCATTGCTAGCTAAAAGCAAAAAAGAAAAAAAGCTAGCAAGTGAGTGGCTTCATCGCCTGCCCCCTCCGGCAAACAAGGACGTAAGAAGATCCCAGCCCAAGCGTTCTTTATTCCTTTGGAAAAAGAAGAGAGCCACGAGTCCCCCTCACACAGCACCAACAAACACTAGATAAGGAAACTGTCATGTAGAGAAATAAGGAGGAACCTGTCATGTGCCCAGAAGCCGTGTCGCTCTTCGAGGGGTCTTCCTTCAAAGCCGGCGCCCTGTCCTTGGCATCTCATTATCTATTGTCTCAATTGCATTCGACACGGCAGAAATGCGATGTATATGAGCCGGGCCTAAGGGTGAACACTGTGTTTACCTACACTGTGTTTACCGACAGGGTCGAAAAAAAAATTTCACAAGGAACTTGCCATTTTACAGCAAAACTAAAAGTTACATTTGTGTCAAAAGGCAGTACAAAAATCATCTTTACTTCACCACCTACTCAGAGATATTTGAGAAAACCATGTCTTATTTGCCGATCAAAATCTCACCTCTCCCAAAGTACAGATCCTGACATCTCAAGGTTCCCATTCATCAAATTTTGGTACCTTTTGACATTTTCCTTTTAGCTCTCAGTAATATACTTTTTTTCCTTGTCAATTCTAGTCAAGTTAATGGCTTTCGAACTAATTTTGATTATTTGATACCATTCCTTGTGAATATTCAACAGAAGGAGACGGGGTATTTACTTTTACAGTTATATTTTGGCAACGTTCTTCAACAGACTAGACTTTCTTTGAAATGTAAATACCCAAGAAAATTTATTTTTTGCACGTATAGACAACCTGATTTTCAGGGCCTTTCCTTTCTTCCTCAGTATGTTGGCATCTCTAGTCACGGTTCTAGTTTACGCACACCCCCGAGCCTCTGAAATATGTAGGCTTTTATTTTCAGCGGGGTTCACCTCCACCAGAATAATTAACATACGTGAAGCATGATTTATAATAGCTGATTTTTTTCCGTGAAACGTGATATTAACAAATTAATTATTCTTTGTGACTCGTGACACTGAAAGATCCTTGAAGAATTAATAACTGATATTCGTGATTTCACTACTTTATGCCACAAGATTTTTAGTCGCGAGACCTCAGGATATGAAAAAGTTCAATGCGACTACAGGGTCCGAAATTAACTTTTTTCTAAGGGAGCCAATTGGCCACTAACCTAAAAATTTTGGTCATCAAATGGAAGGGTTTGTTCACCAATGACAAGTGTTAGTTTTTTTGGTTTGGTTGTATTAATTTTTCGTTTTACTCTAATAGTTTTAATTTACGTTAATTTATAGTAAAAGCACAAAATTTAAACTTTCTTTCACTATAATTAAACAAAATATTCCCATTTAACACAATATTATTACATACAGCTATTAAAGGAGAGACTCACAACAGCCGTGTAGCGATAACATAGTCCTACATCTCAATGAGCGTGTTTGTCAACATTCATGCGAAGGCTTCGGATTTCTTTTTCTTATTATTTCCATTTAGCAATAACTATACTGGTCTCCTGTAAAGTTCTGTGTACTAGACATATGGGGGCCCTCTTTCAATACTTAGATTTAATCAAGTGTGCAAATCAAGTATCTGTTCTTCGCCGAAACGCAACGAAAATGCAACCAACCCATCTCGATTGCTCGTAAGCAGCTCTTGGCTTCTGGTTGGATGATGACTGCACGATAGACTGTTCATTAGTTAAAAGTGGCCATACTTTTGGGCCTCTTGTTTTGTTACTGGCATTTACTCTGTTTACTGGTATTTAGGTAAAGTATTAAAAGATTAATTAAGCGCACATGTTTCGGCTGACGCTTTAATCGCCACGACTTGTCACGATTTTCGCCACGTCACATTTTCGCCCGCGATATCTGAATTACGAGAAGCCGCTGAAACAATACGGGGCCGGGTAATTATGGCGATCGTAAAATCGTCGCTTTGTTGTACTACAATTCTCCACGGCAGCTTTATGCTTTCTTTAAAAAAAAGCCCATTTACCTTGGAATTCCAAATGCCGAGGGGACAAAAGGTTAGTCGCCTGCTGGCAACCAGTTCTAAATTTCTGGTCGCCAAAGCTCAATTTTTGGTCGCATTGGCCACCAGTCAGTCGCATTGTCGGACCCTGGACTATCATGCAATTATCGTAACAACTGGGCACCTACAATATAGTATGCGCGCGTTTCAAATAAGCGAAAGCTTTCATCGCTGACCTTTGACATGCAGCCTTTCTTTCGCTTTTTTTATTTCATTTACCCTAGAAACTCTCTCTTTGCCACTTTTCTTTGCGCAAGAGCAGAAAAAAAGGTACGTTAATTGTTTATTTTTGTGATTCGGGAGCATCAAATTTTAATATCGGGGATTCATGATTCGTTATTTTTCCGAGCATGAACCATGCGAGAGACTCCCCCCGCCCACTCCTTCTCCTGTACGCTAAAAGTTGCCCATTGATAAAGAAATTGAAACTCAATATTCTTCCTTAGTTACCCTCATGACATTTTATTTCCCTTCTCAACTGCTTGCACCACATTAACATTAACACCTTACAGCCCTGTTTACAAGCCTACTGATTAATTCTTTCGCACAATGGAACGCTTGACGTCGCTTCAACTTCTTCTGCGTACAACTGAAATTCGAGCTTCATTTTGCAAGCGTCGTCAATCTGACTTTTTTTCTGCCTCGTAGTAGTCGATAATGCCACGATGGATTCGCGCCATATACATTCCGTTGTTTGCTTGTAGCACCACCGTACCATCGGCTTGATTGTGGACTGTAAACTGGCACTCGACGTCTGGGGTGTCCTTCGCGGCCTCAATTTTGCTGATCCCCCCATGGTGGATCCTGGACATATATTTTCCGTTGTCGGACTTCAGCAGCAGTTTTTTATCACTCTCTGTAGCAAGGAACCTTGTGGCCGGATCCGTGTTGTCCTTTGCAAATTCGGCATTGTCGAGTCCTGAACTGTGAATACGACTAAGATATTTACCTTTAAAAGCCACTCCAACGGGGCTGAAGGCATTTAAGATGTTTGAATAAAAACTATAGTGTTAATTTTGCTTCTGAAATAAAGCTCTATCAGGTACAATGAATTTCTTCTTCAGAAAATAAGAATCCTGCATGTTAAGAACCTAAATAGCCTAAAATTCTGTTAAATACCTTTGATATAAGAACCTGTTTAGGCTAACCTGGAAAAATGTAGCTTCTTACTCGCGGCTTTTTACTGTATTGTAAATAAACAAAAACTTGTTAAGAATCCCAACTGCCTCACAGAATAGCCATTTACCCTCTTTTTAAGGGACAAAGATAAAAACCTATATAAGCGATCTGCCATTTTTCTTTATCGTAGTAAGAATATTTCATGAGATTCACTGAGCCAGATTAAATCTCACGCTGAAAGACTGATCCTTTGAAGATCGATAAAAGCTTGCCAACTGTCAGAGCTCAGAGCTTTGTCTCGTTTTCTGCAGTTCCAGTTAAAGCGGGAAGGTATAAGGTAAGATAAAGTATTTATGAGTGAGCCCTTACCTGATAAGATGACCGCAAAAGCGAGTATTCCAAGAGTGACAAAGCACTTCATGCTGGATAATTCTGAAAGAGATAAGTCAACCCCTACTTAGCTGACATGGCGAATAATTCCAGCCCGCTCCCGTGGTTGAAATTTGTTGCGATTTCAGCCCGAGTTTCAGCAAAATTTTTCAGTTACTGCAATTTTGTTTCGTTGAATATTTCATCACTGCGCCTTCCCAAACTCGCGTTTCGACCTGGGCTGAAATTTAGCTGCAATTACATGAGGAGATGGACATTGGGGGGCTTTGAACACTGCAACACCGCAAAAAAAATTGCCGAACACCGCATCACTGAAAGAAAAGTCGATGGAACACCGTCAACGCAATATATAGTTTTAGCCACTCCTCGCTTGGTATTAGTGGAACGTCTCTCTTAAGCTTTACTGCTTTGGTACATTTGAAGTAGAACTGTTGGTTTGTTTAATGTTTGTAAATGTCCCTACCTTTCTCTTAGAACTTGTAACGGATCACAGCACAATGAGAAAATACTTTCCTCAATTACTGAATCAGAATGACGAGAGCCGGTCTGATTTGAACTCTTTACGTCTGTTATAATTTATGCTTTTGCGTGAGATAGGCCTTTTTTGCACTATGGATGACATTGCATCAGCTAATAGCATTCCTATCAGTGTTAATAACGTTACCTTGACTACAAAAACAAAACTGTCTCGTGTCCCTCTTATTTTAACATATCTTCCAGACCTGAGATCAGTAACATTCCATTCCCTAGTCCCTATTTTATTCTTTTTATGATATATTTACTTCAGTGACGAAAAGCTGGCTTGTAAGTCAAACTAGTTCAATGGAAAACATATTACACTGCTACTTGGCAAACGATGTACATAGCGGAATTTTCATAACATTAATTTTTCATTTTTTTTGGTGAATACAGTTTACTCCTTTCTTACCGCGATATTTAGCTCTTTAGAATAACATATAGTTTACAAAAGTCATTCCTTCGGAATATACGAAACTCGTGCAAGCTGTTTAACAAATAAAGAAGCCTAAGCTGTGTATTACACTGTGATAAAACATGACGGGCATTTGAGAACACGACGGAGATGTAGAAAATACGAGCCGCAGGCAGGTGTTTTCTACATTTGTCGAGTGTTCTCAAACGTCCGGAGTGTTTTGTCACAGTGTAATACACGGATTAGGCTTCTTCATTTGCTTTATGATATAGATTTTACGCGCGCAAAACAATAAAACATGCTTTTTCTATGTTTTATGCTCTGATAAAACATGCGTTTTTAACAAATCAGAGCTCGCGCAGGGTCCTATCTATGTTATAATATAAAATAAAGATTGATACCTGTGTATGAAACCTTTTGGATCATGTGAAAAAATTTCTAGGAAAAAGCCACCCGGCTAATACCTCTTTTACCGGTTGGTAAAACGCAGTTAATGGAACATGACACCACTTGAGGGTCAGGCTGTTTACGCTTGTCACGCAGTCCAGTAGGATAAACAATAGGACAATGCAGAAAGCTCAATTCATGAGTGAACGTTCCCTTATTCTAGTAGTTAGAACAAGCACTATTCATGTCTGTATTTTAGCTTCTATCTCGTGGTATACTCTAGCAAATATATCTTAGCTTCTCGTAGATTGGCTCATATATTTGTTAGCTTCATTCATTGCTAACAGGCTCGTCACGTTGCGTCTATTTAGTTTATGGTACAGTTGTACCTATTGGTCGTTCTTTGAGACACTGTCTTGCTATATAAATCTCAATACACTGTCAGAGGGCATTATCCTGGCAGCTTGCACGAGAGTACACAGTTTGTAACAATTTAGCTTTCAAATTATAACACGCCCACGTTCCAAGCCTTCGAAAACCACGCTAGCAGACGAACTAAAGAACCTTTCCAGTGAAGTTCTTCGCCTTCGTCTTCAAAATCTAAATCTTCCAATCAATGGAAGTCGTGCTCGCCTGCTTGAACGGCTGAGGCTGGCAACAAATTCAGCACCGGCAGCCACCCAACGCCGCTCCAGAGGTCGCCTTCAAACTGGACGGGTACACAAAACCAACTCTTCAGCTTCAAATAAACGCGTACGCCCACGTCCGCAGCCAAATGTCCCGACAGAACAGGCCGACGCAGAGACCCACAGCTCTGACGAAGATGGGCGATCGGACGTCGACTCAGCCGTCGAAGAAGAACTGTTGGAGGACTTTGAGCCAGAAGTTCTCCAGGATGCGGTATTTTCGCCCGCTCAGATGTCGGCCATCCAGGAGACCGTGTCGACCTCCGTTAACGAAGCTTTGCGTGTCTTCAACAACCAGGAGACCCCAGCGTGTTTCGCAGACGATCTTCGCACGCCTAGTCCACGCACCCTGAACACGGCGACTCCTCTGGGCCTGCACCGCCTCGAGGACAAAATACTCCGCGGTGAGTACATTGACTTTTGTTTGTTGTTGCCTGACTCCATGTATCGCTCCCAGGCCCCCGCTCTACAGTTACGCTACGAGGACTCATCCCCGGGCTCCCAGGGGTCCCCGCTAACGCTGGTTAGAAGGAAAAAGCCAGTAATTGACACTTTTCAAAAGTGGCTAGACGCTTTTACCGCCTACATGCTGGTGATCGTCGCGGTCCATCCTACGTGTGCCTTAGAATTAATCAAATACCAGCAAACTATCAGCAAAGCAGTCACTAAGTTTAAGGGCCTCGCCTGGCTTACCTATGACGAACAGTTTAGATGCCGCGCTGCTTACGACCTCTCAAAGGCCTGGGACAAAATCGATCTCGAACTCTGGACAGTCAACTTCTCTGGCCTAGCTAAGCCGCATTGTTCTGTGTGCTCTAGCCCGTACCATCAGGCAGAGGATTGCCCCAACCAGGACCCAAGCAGAAAACCTCGCCGCCAAGCCCTGGTCTGCTTTGACTTCAACAAACCCTCCGGATGTCAACGCCGTTCCTGCTGTTTCCCGCATAACTGCCGTTGCTGTGGCTCAAGCAGCCACGCCCAGTTCAACTGCTCTGGTCCCAAACCGCCCAGAAACAGCAACAGACCAGCCAACCCCAGCGATCACAGCAAGAAATAAGGTGGAGCAGCGCCAGCTGAACTGCAACCCTACTGTATCCACCCCTCTTAATGTAGATAAATTAGCGCTTGAATTAGTTAATCACCCTAATAGCTCTTTTGTTAGCAACTTAATCAGTGCCCTGCGGTATGGTACTCGCATTGGTTACCTTGGCCCCCACAAAACATGGGTGTCGCGTAATTTGATATCAGCCTCTCTACATCCCGAAGTCGTTTCTGGAAACCTTAACAAGGAAATGCAGTTGGGGAGAATTGCAGGTCCCTTCCCCTACCCGCCCCTACCTAACTTGCAGTGTCACCCTATAGGAGTAGTCCCTAAAAAGCACTCTGTAGAATGGCATACTATTTATCACCTCTCATACCCCGAAGGAGATAGTATAAATGACCACATCCCTAAGGATCCCTATTCGTTGCAGTATGTTCGTGTCGACGACGCAATCGCGATACTGCGGTCTCTGGGCCCTGGGAGTTTTATGGCAAAAACAGACTTAAAATCTGCCTTCCGCCTTATGCCAATCCACCCCGGGGACTGGAACCTTTTGGGCATATACTGGCAGTCTCAGTACTACATAGACCTTTACCTGCCATTTGGGCTTCGCAGTGCCCCTTTCCTTTTTAACCAAATTTCTGATGCTTTGGAATGGATTCTTAAGCACAATTACGGCCTCCGCCATGTTATCCACATTTTAGACGATTTTTTCATAGCGGAGCATACAAAAATTGATTGCCTGGGGAGCTTTACTACCCTTCTTAAGGTGTTCATGTCTCTTCGGGTCCCCACCGTCACCGCTAAGACCCTGGGTCCCTCACAAGTCCTAGAGTTCATGGGCGTTGTACTAGACAGTAACCGTATGGAAGCACGTTTGCCCGAGGACAAGCTCGCCAGGATACGGCAATTATTGATCTCTTTTACCAAACGCCGTTTTGCCCGCCTTGTGGATCTTCAATCCCTTATCGGCACTTTGCAATTCGCCTGCAAAGTAGTAGTCCCGGGTAGAACCTTCCTTCAGCGCATAATCAACCTCACCCGGGGGGTAAAGAATCGTTTTCATCATATCCGCTTGAACAAGGAATTTTCCAGGGATATTCACATGTGGAAAGTGTTCCTCGCTCATTGGAACGGGCGGTCTTTTTTCCTGGATTCCTGGGTCACCTCTTCCCCTGACCTGCAGCTATATACTGATGCAGCTAGTACAATTGGGTTTGGAGGCTTTTTCAATGGTAAATGGTTCCAGGGCAGGTGGCCCCTTCATTTACTCATTAATAAGACCAAAGGGATAAGTATTGAATGGCAAGAACTCTTCCCCATTGTTGTTGCCTGTGCACTGTGGTACCCCTACTTTTCCAGCAAACGCCTTCAATTCTGGTGCGATAACCAGAGCGTTGTTGCTATCATTAACTCGGGTCATTCCAAAGCCCCTAGGATCATGGATCTAGTCCGTTTCTTGGTACTAATTGCGGCAACGGAAGAATTATGCTGAAACCTGGGCTGAAACTCACCATGTAATCACAACAAAATTTCAACCCGAGGAGCGGGCTGAAATAGGCCCTTTGCAGCTAAGCCCTCACGTGACCTACTTTTCATAAAATTATGGCCTATAACTTAACAAATGCCAGAAATGGAAAAAGCATGTGGAGAATATCAAAACGGCCAAATTTGAGGTCCCCATCATTAAAAGATGAGATTTTATGACACTCTGAATTTTTAAAAAAACAAGGAGTTTTGTATGGAAAATGTTGCTGGAGAGCAAGACCTTGCTCTCCAGCAACATTTCCCATACAAAACTTCTAAATTTTCCAAAAATTCAAACTGTGGTATAAACTTACTCGTTCATTCCAGGGGGCTCAAACTTGGCCATTTTGGTATTTTCAATGCGCTCTTTCCATTTCTGGCATTCTTTAAGTTATAGCCCATAATATAAAAAAAATTCTAGGAAAATTTGGTCACGTGTGACCCCAGCTGCAAAGGGCCTATTTTAGCCCAGGCTGAAATTTGCCATGTAATCACCTCCAAAGTCAAGTTAGTCGGGGTGGACTTTTTCCTAGAAATTTTTTCACAAGATCCAAAAGGTTTCATACACGGGTATCAATCTTTATTTTATAACAGCTTGCATGAGTTTCGTATATTCCGAAGGAATGACTTTTGTAAACTATATGTTATTCTAAAGAGCTAAATATCGCGGTAAGAAAGGAGTAAACTGTATTCGCCAAAAAAATGAAAAATTAACGTTATGAAAATTCCGCTATGTACATCGTTTGCCAAGTAGCAGTGTAATATGTTTTCCATTGAACTAGTTTGCCTTACAAGCCAGCTTTTCGTCACTGAAGTAAATATATCATAAAAAGAATAAAATAGCGACTGCGAAATTGAATAACTGATCTCAGGTCTGGAAGATATGTTAAAATAAGAGGGACACGAGACAGTTTTGTTTTTGTAGTCAAGGTAACGTTATTAACACTGATAGGAATGCTATTAGCTGATGCAATGTCATCCATAGTGCAAAAAAGGCCTATCTCACGCAAAAGCATAAATTATAACAGACGTAAAGAGTTCAAATCAGACCGGCTCTCGTCATTCTGATTCAGTAATTGAGGAAAGTATTTTCTCATTGTGCTGTGATCCGTTACAAGTTCTAAGAGAAAGGTAGGGACATTTACAAACATTAAACAAACCAACAGTTCTACTTCAAATGTACCAAAGCAGTAAAGCTTAAGAGAGACGTTCCACTAATACCAAGCGAGGAGTGGCTAAAACTATATATTGCGTTGACGGTGTTCCATCGACTTTTCTTTCAGTGATGCGGTGTTCGGCAATTTTTTTTGCGGTGTTGCAGTGTTCAAAGCCCCCCAATGTCCATCTCCTCATGTAATTGCAGCTAAATTTCAGCCCAGGTCGAAACGCGAGTTTGGGAAGGCGCAGTGATGAAATATTCAACGAAACAAAATTGCAGTAACTGAAAAATTTTGCTGAAACTCGGGCTGAAATCGCAACAAATTTCAACCACGGGAGCGGGCTGGAATTATTCGCCATGTCAGCTAAGTAGGGGTTGACTTATCTCTTTCAGAATTATCCAGCATGAAGTGCTTTGTCACTCTTGGAATACTCGCTTTTGCGGTCATCTTATCAGGTAAGGGCTCACTCATAAATACTTTATCTTACCTTATACCTTCCCGCTTTAACTGGAACTGCAGAAAACGAGACAAAGCTCTGAGCTCTGACAGTTGGCAAGCTTTTATCGATCTTCAAAGGATCAGTCTTTCAGCGTGAGATTTAATCTGGCTCAGTGAATCTCATGAAATATTCTTACTACGATAAAGAAAAATGGCAGATCGCTTATATAGGTTTTTATCTTTGTCCCTTAAAAAGAGGGTAAATGGCTATTCTGTGAGGCAGTTGGGATTCTTAACAAGTTTTTGTTTATTTACAGTATAGTAACAAGCCGTGAGTAAGAATCTACATTTTTCCAGGTTAGCCTAAACAGGTTCTTATATCAAAGGTATTTAACAGAATTTTAGGCTATTTAGGTTCTTAACATGCAGGATTCTTATTTTCTGAAGAAGAAATTCATTGTACCTGATAGAGCTTTATTTCAGAAGCAAAATTAACACTATAGTTTTTATTCAAACATCTTAAATGCCTTCAGCCCCGTTGGAGTGGCTTTTAAAGGTAAATATCTTAGTCGTATTCACAGTTCAGGACTCGACAATGCCGAATTTGCAAAGGACAACACGGATCCAGCCACAAGGTTCCTTGCTACAGAGAGTGATAAAAAACTGCTGCTGAAGTCCGACAACGGAAAATATATGTCCAGGATCCACCATGGGGGGATCAGCAAAATTGAGGCCGCGAAGGACACCCCAGACGTCGAGTGCCAGTTTACAGTCCACAATCAAGCCGATGGTACGGTGGTGCTACAAGCAAACAACGGAATGTATATGGCGCGAATCCATCGTGGCATTATCGACTACTACGAGGCAGAAAAAAAGTCAGATTGACGACGCTTGCAAAATGAAGCTCGAATTTCAGTTGTACGCAGTAGAAGTTGAAGCGACGTCAAGCGTTCCATTGTGCGAAAGAATTAATCAGTAGGCTTGTAAACAGGGCTGTAAGGTGTTAATGTTAATGTGGTGCAAGCAGTTGAGAAGGGAAATAAAATGTCATGAGGGTAACTAAGGAAGAATATTGAGTTTCAATTTCTTTATCAATGGGCAACTTTTAGCGTACAGGAGAAGGAGTGGGCGGGGGGAGTCTCTCGCATGGTTCATGCTCGGAAAAATAACGAATCATGAATCCCCGATATTAAAATTTGATGCTCCCGAATCACAAAAATAAACAATTAACGTACCTTTTTTTCTGCTCTTGCGCAAAGAAAAGTGGCAAAGAGAGAGTTTCTAGGGTAAATGAAATAAAAAAAGCGAAAGAAAGGCTGCATGTCAAAGGTCAGCGATGAAAGCTTTCGCTTATTTGAAACGCGCGCGTACTATATTGTAGGTGCCCAGTTGTTACGATAATTGCATGATAGTCCAGGGTCCGACAATGCGACTGACTGGTGGCCAATGCGACCAAAAATTGAGCTTTGGCGACCAGAAATTTAGAACTGGTTGCCAGCAGGCGACTAACCTTTTGTCCCCTCGGCATTTGGAATTCCAAGGTAAATGGGCTTTTTTTTAAAGAAAGCATAAAGCTGCCGTGGAGAATTGTAGTACAACAAAGCGACGATTTTACGATCGCCATAATTACCCGGCCCCGTATTGTTTCAGCGGCTTCTCGTAATTCAGATATCGCGGGCGAAAATGTGACGTGGCGAAAATCGTGACAAGTCGTGGCGATTAAAGCGTCAGCCGAAACATGTGCGCTTAATTAATCTTTTAATACTTTACCTAAATACCAGTAAACAGAGTAAATGCCAGTAACAAAACAAGAGGCCCAAAAGTATGGCCACTTTTAACTAATGAACAGTCTATCGTGCAGTCATCATCCAACCAGAAGCCAAGAGCTGCTTACGAGCAATCGAGATGGGTTGGTTGCATTTTCGTTGCGTTTCGGCGAAGAACAGATACTTGATTTGCACACTTGATTAAATCTAAGTATTGAAAGAGGGCCCCCATATGTCTAGTACACAGAACTTTACAGGAGACCAGTATAGTTATTGCTAAATGGAAATAATAAGAAAAAGAAATCCGAAGCCTTCGCATGAATGTTGACAAACACGCTCATTGAGATGTAGGACTATGTTATCGCTACACGGCTGTTGTGAGTCTCTCCTTTAATAGCTGTATGTAATAATATTGTGTTAAATGGGAATATTTTGTTTAATTATAGTGAAAGAAAGTTTAAATTTTGTGCTTTTACTATAAATTAACGTAAATTAAAACTATTAGAGTAAAACGAAAAATTAATACAACCAAACCAAAAAAACTAACACTTGTCATTGGTGAACAAACCCTTCCATTTGATGACCAAAATTTTTAGGTTAGTCGCCAATTGGCTCCCTTAGAAAAAAGTTAATTTCGGACCCTGTAGTCGCATTGAACTTTTTCATATCCTGAGGTCTCGCGACTAAAAATCTTGTGGCATAAAGTCGTGAAATCACGAATATCAGTTATTAATTCTTCAAGGATCTTTCAGTGTCACGAGTCACGAAGAATAATTTGTTAATATCATGTTTCACGGAAAAAAATCAGCTATTAAAAATCACGCTTCTCGTATGTTAATTATTCTGGTGGAGGTGAACTCCGCTGAAAATAAAAGCCTACATATTTCAGAGGCTCGGGGGTGTGCGTAAACTAGAACCGTGACTAGCGATGCCTACATACTGAGGAAGAAAGGAAAGGCCCTGAAAATCAGGTTGTCTATACGTGCAAAAAATAAATTTTCTTGGGTATTTACATTTCAAAGAAAGTCTAGTCTGTTGAAAAACGTTGCCAAAATATAATTGTAAAAGTAAATACCACGTCTCCTTGTGTTGAATATTCACAAGGAATGGTATCAAACAATCTGATGATAAATTTTTGTTCTGCCTTTTGACCTATGTTAACACAAATGTAACTCTTGGTTTTGCTGTAAAATAGCAAGTTCCTTGTGAAATTTTTTTTTCGACCCTGTCGGTAAACACAGTGTAAGTAAACACAGTGTTCACCCTTAGGCCTGGCTCATGTACATCGCATTTCTGGTGTGTCAAATGTAATTGAGACAATAGATAATGAGATGCCAGTGACGGGGCACCAGGCTTTGAAGGAAGACCCCTCGAAGAACGACATGGCTTCTGGGCACATGACGGGTTCCTCCTTATTTCTCTACATGACAATTTCCTTATCTAGTGTTTGTTGGTGCTGTGTGAGGGGGACTCAATCGTGGCTCTCTTCTTCCAAAGGAATAAAGAACGCTTGGGCTGGGATCTTCTTACGTCCTTGTTTGCCGAAGGGGGTAGGCGATGAAGCCACTCTCTTGCTAGCTTCTTTGTTTTTTAACTGGGGCTATTATTCTTACTTTACACTCTAGCTTTTTTTCTTTTTTGCTTCTAGCTAGCAATGGGCTAGATAGCTCTTCAGTCGATGCTAATCCCATTTTTTGTCAGATAAAGGACAATTCGTTCCTGGCTTGTTGCACCTTCATCACCGCTTTGGATAAACGGCTGATGGAACTGAGCAAGTGAAGCTTCGTTTTTAAATAGGGTTGCGGCGAGCGCTCGATCACGTGACACACCAACGTATTGGTTAGTCGAGTCATGCTGTGACTCAACTGCTTTAATGACTGGTCAAATTTCTGCTCTTGCTCCTCAATGTCCTTGCTGTCTCTCCTCAAGGTTTAGACGCTGTCTCAAAATGAGGAAAACTCTCAGACTCCACCCTTGTCGGATCTGGTCCGGCTGTTGCAAGAAGCCACACAAAAAGAACAAGCGGCCCATTGCTGTGCAGAACATTGCCATCGTGCTTACCAGCTGATTCGCATGGTCCAGTTAGCTTGTCAATAGCGCAACACCGACACCCCAGCCAGTGATAGCTTCGAGTCGTGTCCAGCCTGTTCAACGCGAGACGCCTCCCGAGTTTGGGAGCTGGGGATCACAAAGCCCAAGCCGACGAAATCTTGTAGAGAGTCAAGCTCAGTTAATGACTGACTATTACGAAGCTTTCTCAACATCTACATCCAATTTTCCGGGCCAGATACACTATTATTTATACAAGTTTTAAAAGCATTTTAACATGTTTATATAACAATGAAAAAAATATAAAAAATCATTTGAGTAAAATGCTCCCCCGTCTCTGCTCCTCCCCAACCCCCTCATTTGGCTGAGTTATGGGGAGCAGAGTCTCTGCAGAGTCCCACCCTCACCGGTCCACCTGCACGAGGGAGCTCCAATGCGTTCTTATTGCAATTTCTTTATATTTGAGGCAAAAGCCTCATCCGCTCCCTTGTGGGAGCATTTCTTCTACTTAGACGAGGCCTAGCCTCGTTTTGGTGCAAAGTTTGTTTACGGTTCTCTGATGTTGTAAATTTACAATT
>OZ026598.1:36454871-36549871 GCA_964020085.1 Micromussa lordhowensis | reverse complement strand
GTGCCGGCAGCCAACAGCCAATTGGATATAGGATCTGACATAGACAAACCAACTGCCCAGTTAGCTCCCAGGCGAGTAGCTCTGACACCAGTAGGAAGTATATCTTCAAACAACAAAACAACTGCAGTGCAAGAACCAAGCTTGGTGCCTGGACACATACAGACTTCAAATACGATGGACTGCAAACCTACTGTCTCGTCAACGTCTTCAGGTGATGCTGTAAAAATGGATACCAGCACTGCGCAAACATCTACTACCTCCCAAACCATACCTAGTACCACACCAAGGAGAGTGTCGCTAACCACTCTAACCACTGACGTTTGTAAAGGTCGCACAAGTGGAACAGCACAACCAAACCAGTCGGTGGAAACCTGTTCTAGGCCAGATTATAAAGAAAGTGATACCTCTGTAGACGAGCAGGTTCCTCAAGCCCAGGACAGTGCTGTATCGAGTTGCACAAATACAGAGCCTTCTGTGATCCAACCGACTTTAGTCAAGAAACCGGTCGACAATTCTCAGCCGAGAAGAGTAGCACTCACACCTGTTCCCATGGAAACCAAGGCACAATCCATAATATCTCTTGTTAACAAGGAAAATAACAAAATCAATCAAAGTCCAATTACCAATTACCAAGCGCAACCTAGAAGAGTTACTCTAACAACTCTCGCACCTCTTGGAAGTGAAAATACACAGATCAAGCAGAAACAAAACACTGCTGAGAAGTGCCAAGTTCCCAGGAGGCCCATTCCTTTAGAACCTACAGTTATTGTACTAGAAGATTAACAACAAAAAAAACTTGAAAACAGACTGTCTCAAGTAAATAATAAGATCAGGGATGTTATGAACTAGTCATACTGGAAACATTTTTTTATGAAAACTTAGACTCCTGGCGTGTGGATACCTCGCTGTAGCATACATTCAGTACCTTCCGCTATCACGATCTAAGAGAAGAAGTAACCCTTACAGTCTAATTCTGATTCGCTATCACTAGCACCGATTTCTTATTTATACGGCGACTGAATTTCATAAAAAGGTACTTTTCATTGAATAAAACTGAAACTTTCACGAAGAGTGTTTCGTTCACTATGAGAAATTGCTCAGATGTCTATATTTCTAAATGGACAACTTTCAGGAAAAGAAATATTGGAAAACCTCTGAAACTTGTCGGTTATAAAGTGGATCACCTCTCTGGCGTAAATCTTGACTGGACACATACCATTACTGTTCAGTATATTATGTTGTGAACTCATAAATGAAAATTAAACAATTTTTTATTGTATCTAGTGTGGTGATTGCAGCCATACCGTATTTGCTCAAATTAGCGCCGCGGCGAAAATAAATTTTTCGCGCCTTAAATGCCGCGCATATTTGAGGCGGCGTTTAGGCGGCGCTTTTAACTTTTTTATCCCAAATGGGACGCTTATTTGGGTTCGGCCCTAGATCGGGGGCGGCGTTTATTTGAGTAAATACGGTAGTCTTTAAAAGGTTTAAGATTGTTGGAATAAAATTTTAAAAGATGGAAAAACGCAGCAAAGCTCATGCTTAAAGATTCGCTCCGACGAAGGGCTAACATTCGAAACGTCAGCTTTCGAATCTCTTTACGGTAGCCAATTCACATTATCAACTCATTTGATAAAACCAAATTATCTCGTAATACTCCCCACCGACGCAGCACCACAGTTTCTTTAGAAATTTCCCCCCCTTTATTCATGCTTAAAGATCCTGATAGGCAAATAATTATTTAAAATTATTTAAAACACATGAGTCCTCTAGAGACAATTATTTCTGCCAACGGTAAAAATCCCACTTTTGAAGTTTGTCGTTATTCCGTGAAATTGAGAATAAGACAGGTAACGTTTCAGTAAAACTTAAAGTTAAAGAGGCATTCCCCGTTCAACCTCTATTAGCAAAACGCAGAACTGAATGGTCAGCAATCAGTATCGTCTTAATCTGTAATGAAGCTACAGATTCCTCTGGATCTTCTAGAAGGAGCCCCCTTCAACAATTAGAGAGTAAGAACTCCTATCCCGTCTTCAGACCCAATTATGTAAATTCGCTTGCCATTGAAAGTAGTGTTGACCAAATTGTCGACAATGCGCTATCATGTGTTAAAGAGACTGAGAGTTCAGTGACAGGATTTTAAGAATAAAAAGATGCTACAGCGGTCGTGGTTTCAAAATTGATCATTTATGGGAAATAAGGAAAAGAATTGTCCAATGTGCTGATATATAAACTTGAAAAGAGGAGGAAAATGGCATATTACGCAATTGGTAATCCTTATGTGATATAAGACCTGATTGCTCCCATCACTTTGATACTAGCGGGACTTGAAACGCGATGTTTGACGAGTTAGCTGAAACTGAGTACCTTGGCAGGGACGAAGCATACGTATGTAAGGCTAGCCATTGTAAAATTCTCACATTTTTCTTAAAGTATACTTAACAATTATTTCACGAGCGCGCGTTGTGTATGAGATGGAAGATCTGAGCGCTCTCGACTACGCGCCTCGTTGACTATAAGCATCTGATATCCAACAAGCGCGAGTGAAATAACTGTTTTATTAAAAATGTTCCCAAAATATAGAAAAACTACAGTCGAACCTCTGGTTGCGACCACCTCTTGTCAGCGACCAGTTTTCCAAAATACCACAAGTTTCCAAGTCAAATTACTATATTTGGAACCTCCTGTAAGCGACCACATATTGTAAGAATCCATAAGCGACATCGACCAGTTTTAGAGCTAAAAGTTTGAATTTTTCTGTTGTTCTTAACTTCTTGCAAGCAACCATTTAACAAATAATAGAACAAGAATTGGATAATAAGGTGTTGTAACATCACCTTTCTGGATAGTACAAGAGACGGAAATTTCTCAAAGGGAGGTACCGGATTTTTGACTTTTTTTAACTTTTCACATGAATAAATCTCTTAAAACATGGGGTAAGTATATAAAAATGTCTCTACAGTTACCATATGCTAATGAGGCAAAATTTTGACCCAATGCGACCGGCTTAGAATGTTAGGTTGTCGCTTACAGGAGGGGTTGTGTCTTGGTGTACCGGTACATAGAGGGAATAACTATTGTACTCCTTTGTTTAGCTGTTTCAAATTGTTGGGTCTACAGAACGTTTTCACTCCAGTGGGCCAGCTCACATGCAAATTTATTGGAACAAAAGGAAGTGTTTGCGTACGAAAAGAGTTCAACTCCCACAGGACTGGTTTGGGTACAACAACATGGCCGCCGTTTCATTGTTTTGGAACACCAATATGGCTGCCGTGACGTCATGTGAAAACGCTCTATTGTAACGGTTCTTGTGTACCGGTACACGAGGGCAGAACCACGGGAGGTTCGACTGAAGACCAAAATAAAAATAAAAACGCCCCAAAAAATCAACGTACGCCTATCATATTTGTAGAGCGTGGTAAGCCATGCTCATAAGCCATGATGGCTAAGCCAATGATAAATTGCATTATCCAATGATTCAGTTTTTTTAAAATGATACACATTATCTCGTAATGTAATGCTCAACAGTGGAGCCTCATTGTTAAAACACCCTGTCCAGCAGCAGATAAGAAATGGTCTGGATTTTTTATTTAAGTGCCCTTTAAGGGGTTTCCGAGTAGTTCTGAAAAATCTGTAAAACGGTGGAACGGCGGTGGAAACCGGTATGGATCCGCGCCTGCTCTGTAACGAACAAATCGCGCTCGCGCCAAAACTTCAAAACGGCGTTTTATTATGTTGGTCACATGACTGGTAGTGTTTGCTTTGAAGGTTGCTACAGGTGATGAGAACAATGACGAGGACATAAACAAATCTTCCGATTTGCCGTCGTGACCCTCGGCCTCTGAGAATTAAGAAAACTCATTGGTATCACGCAGAAACCATGGAGAATGATTTGTACGAAGACGAAGTTAATCCAAATAATCCCAGCACAGTTCGCATCTCCATAACCAGAGCATCTTTCTCGGAGGACGAAGAAGATCTCGAGTCACCTGAAAAGTCCCGACCGCGAGCAGATTCTGACAGCAGTATAGACGAACAAGAAATGGAGAGAATGATGCAAGGAGGCGATGAAAATGAAAAAGAACAGTTGCACAATGGTGAAGAAAAATTGAATGGACATAGTGACGATCCTTCGAGCAACGATGTTGACAACAATTCAAGCAAGGTTGAAGACGATGAAGTTACTAAAGCTTTCGAAAATGGTGTGACCATAAGCGACGCAGCAAATGAACGCAGCGAATCAACAGGAAACGTTGGTGATGAACAGAATGATTCCTTACAAAGTAATAACAAAGAAGACTCTTCGGAATCGTCTCCTACGAAAAGTCCAGCGATGGAGATGATCGGAGAGCGTGTCCTTATAGAACGTGACGGGAAATTCGAACTTGTAGATGTCAGTGAAATTAAAGCAGAGTATTACGATATGTTGGGAATAGAGGTCGAAAACAATGACGAAAACGCCGCGAGCGAAGAAACAGGCAGTGAAACCTCTGAAAATAGTGTTAAGGAAATAGCCGAAGATAAGTCCGAAGAACGGCCAAGACCGAAAACTACATCGGTTCACGAACTGCTTCGAAGAAATGAAAAGAAGAGAACTGCAAAAGGAGTTGATCGGACTCGAAGCCAAAGCGCGAAAGCTCTTCGACGGAGGAGCGACGAATATGCTCATATCAAATCTGATTATGCAATGACTGAACAGCAACTCGAAATCAGAAGGAAATGTAAAGAAGCCAAACTTAGAAGGCAAAAAGAGGAGCAAGAAAGAGAAAGGGAAGAACAACAAAGGAAGAGAGAGGACGCAGACAGGGCCTTTCACGTAAGTATTCTTTTAAACCTTACAAACCTTTTGTTTTAGGTAAAGCTTGTCATGGTATGATAATTAATCAATAATGTGTTCTAGAACGTTCGAAGGAGGTTGCTGAATATCTGCTTCAAAAGACAAAAACTTTCCAGTTGGTTAAACTAAAGGGTCATGAAACACATTACATTCCTTTTACAGTGGTAATGTTATAGGATACCTACTGTTTTTATTGACTTAGAACTTCATATCAACTTGTGGTTTATTGTCCACTTTTGCTTTCATAAAACTACTACTTACAGCATGGTGGTCATAATATTGTAAGTTAATATTAGGTACTCCGTTATGTTACAATTTCCTTAACCCTTTCACTACTAGAGCGGCCAAAAGCGGCCAACCGGAAATGGCCTTCAGTCACTAGAGTGGCCAAAAGCGGCCAAACAAACGTGCCTATTTTTAAACTACCCTCCCTTCCCTAAGCAACCTTTTGAGTCCGAAAACAATATTGCTATTGTTAAAATATGTATAGACCAATCAAATCCCATCCACTGCGCATATGATTTGTACTCCTATGTGGAGTGGTGAGCGGCCGAACTTGTACTGTTGTTTTCACACACGAGAAACATGGCCATGGCGGAACCTTCGATGATAACTCCGGAAGAATATCATGATATTTTCGGTAGTTCAGACGAAGAAAATGGCGATGTAGATGCCGAAGGCTCTGATATAGATGTCCCAGAAGTTGACAGCGACGAAGAAGCGGAAGAAGATGTTCAAGAAAGCGACAACGAAGACAACGCGGCTGATGCAATCGGCGAAGAAACCGCGTGGTCAAATGAACTTGCCGACTTTGTTATTTCTCAATTTAACGGCCAACCTGGAATAAAAGTCGAAGTTCCTGAAGAACCAAGGTCTGATTTCTTTTTCAATTTGATTTTTGGGGATGAAATGATCGATTTAATTGTCAGGGAAACAAACAGGTATGCACGGCAAAAGCTTGCTACCAACATTGCGCGACTCAACAAATGGCAAGACACGACTCGCCAAGAAGTAAAAGCCTATTTAGGCATATGCCTTATCATGGGAATAAATAACCTTCCCCGACTAGCAATGTACTGGTCTTCAGATCCATTTATTGGAAACACGGGGATTCAGAACGTTGTTACAAAAAATAGATTTGAGGAACTTAGCCAGTATTTACATTTTTCGAATTCGGCAACAGAGCCGCAGCGTGGCGAAGATAATTATGATCGTCTTTATAAGGTTCGCCCAGTTCTTTCGAAAGTTTTGGAGAATATCCAAAAAGCCTATGAGCCCTCTAAAAATCTCTCTGTTGATGAGGGAATGATTGCATTTAAAGGCAGGCTTTCCTTTAGGCAATACATGCCCGCAAAACCAACAAAATATGGCATCAAAGTCTGGATGGCAGCCGACTCTCAAAATGGCTATGTAAGCAACTTTTCTGTTTACCTCGGGAAAGAAGCAGATGTTCCTCGACTCAATGGCCTTGGCTATGATGTCGTAACAAAAATGGCAAGACCATTTCTCAAAATGCATAGGCATGTTTTTTTTGATAATTTTTTTACAGGTACCAAGCTTATGGAAGATCTGTTGGCACAAGACACCTACGCGTGTGGGACTGTTCGATCTAATCGCAAAGACTTGCCTCCCTGCGCAAAGAACAAACTCAAACAGGGAGAAAAGGTTTCTGCACAGCGTGGCAAATTAGTTTTTACAAAATGGCACGATAAAAGAGACATTTCATTTTTGTCTACAAATGTTTTGCCCAGCGAAGTCCCACATATTGTTCAACGCAGAAAGAATGGGCGAAATATCAACATTGAAAAGCCGCGTGTAGCCGACGTTTACACGGCAAACATGGGTGGCGTTGACCGCGCCGATCAACTTCGTTCGTTTTATTTTGCCGGTTATTCTTCGCGAAAATGGTACAGGTACATTTTCTGGTTTTTATTTAATCTTTCAGTGTGTAACGGGTTCATTCTCGAATCAACTTATCGTGCTGACCAAGGTAAACACAAGCGACCGATGATCAGCTTCAGACTTGATCTTGCGAAACACTTGATCGATGGTTTCAGCCAAAGAAAAAGAAAACGGAGATCTCAAGAAACTCCACATCATCCTGTGGCTCGAGAAGAACATGTCTCAGTTCATGTGGATGGAAGGAAGAGAAAATGTGTTCAGTGTATCAAAGTCGGGCGAAGAACACCCAAAGGATACAAGATCGAGACACGCTTTGAGTGTAGTCTGTGCAAGGTCGCGCTCTGCCGAACATGTCACAATGAATACCACACACAAGGATTGTGAATCTTTTATTTCTTTTCAATGAACAGACAATCAAATTTAACACATCAATTGTTTTTCGTTTTTACCTTAAATATTATCCCATATTGTAAAGTTGCTAGCGGAGTTGCTGTATATTGTAAGCTTTGGATATTAGGAGTCGTTTCGTGACATTGTAGAATGGCGGCAAATTTGAAATTTTTATTGTGTTGATACTTTCAAGGTAAATTGTATTCGTATCCACACAAAACTGTACGTTTTATTCATGGAAAACAGTAAAGCAACTATTTCTCTTTACTTTTGTGGTCTTAAATTTATATAACTTGTCTTTAAAATCTACTGAGCATGTATATTTTGATTCTTTGTCAAAATTAGCAGGGAAGCTCTAATTACATACAGGAACAGAGGGGTTTGACCTCATTAGCATATAGTAGTGAAAGGGTTAATTATATTATAAAGTATATTTCACAAATAAAGAAGCCTTAATCGTGTATTACTTATTGTGATAAAACACGACGGGTATTTGAGAACACGAGGGGAAGCCGCAGGCGAGTGTTTTGTACATTTCTTGAGTGTTTTATCACAGTGTAATACACGGATTTTCATATCAGCCATTTTTTTTACTAGAAAACTTTTCTCTGTATAGTAACCAGTAAAAATCTGCCCCAGAGAGGCTGTGTTAGGAATTTCAACAGTAAGATTATGTAAACAGGAAATAATATTTGTTTACAACATTCGCCTCATAATTTAAGCACTTCAGTCAGTGGCTGAGAAGATACAAGAACATCAACTCTGAAAATTGAAATAGCGTACTACATTTGAACTATCACAAAAAATTAGAGCCTGCTTTGAGTGACACAGTTTAAAAACTCATAAATTTTACAAACAAAAATGGGCTCACCAACACTTTTGCCATCTAGACATTTTTGAAAGCCAATATCTCCCTTGGACTATATTAAACCCAAAGAACTTTTCACCAATCACAAAGTTTCACAAGTGCTTTAATTATCTGGGGTCAATTTGTATCCAACATGATGCCTTCTTTTTGCAAAGTCATAATTACTAATGATAGAAAATGTAAACAATGATGTCAGCAAAGATTCCCATATAAATAATAGGTCAAACAATTTTTTTAACTATAGATAATTTTTCAGAAAGCTAATTATCATGTACCACTGCCCCTCCTCCCCGAAAAGCAAATAGACTTACTGATTACTGATGCCAGTATGTGTTTTGACTACAGACGATTGTATGGCTCTAAAATGTAAATGTAATCCAAGATAATCTCTTTAATTCCTATTTGATATAAATCAGAGTGTGGCGTGTTCAACAGTTTCCCCAGTCTCCTGGATTCTTGCCCTTTTTCTCTGAAAAATGACACAACTAAAGACGACATATCATGATGTCAAACTAAAATTGATGTAAAAAGTAACATATGATGTTATAAATTAATAACTGTAACTACATGTAGGAGTTCTCATTGAGAAGTGAGTGCTGCCGTTAAGAATAATTTTCAACAAAAATATAACTTATTTTATTTGCAAAATGACATGGTTACATGTATGTTGTTTGAGTATAACATTAACAAGTAACTATTGGTGTGGCTAAGGCTTTTCTTGGGATTATGCTTGTAGTAATTGCTAAAAGTGGAAAAGAAATATATTGGTTAACGAAAACAGAATGTGTAACAAATAACACTAACATAACATGTATTAATAAGGGCTTTTAAACTGATTCTTAGAACGATTAGTGACACTTTCTTTTGTCTATCCAGCGCAACGTGGAAATAAACTAAATATTTGGTGTAACAACAGTCACTGTTGTGTAACAACAGTTACTACATGTATAACAGCAATAACGGGTTCATGAACTGATCGTTAGAACAATTAGTGACAGTGACACTGTGTAACGCAATGCGTAAGAGACTATTTATTTCTTCTAACAATGTTAGGCTATATTTGAAGCCTTTTAAATCGACCAAATTCAATCGATTGAAAAGCAATGCTGCAAGTGACATAAATGTCTAGAATGCTCACTGAAAGCTTCATGACCTTGATGAATGCTTCCTCTAATATAAGTAATTATAACAGATCAGCAAAAAGTGCCAAAACTCACCTGTAAACAGCGAAACTTTGACTCTGATCAACTGTATTTATAACTTTCTGCAAGCACATGCGATTTCCCGCAGAGCAAGCACAAAACACATGTCAATTTTTCTTATAAGACAGCGGCTGATTGGCTAGACTGCGCCATAAAACAGGATTTCTGATTGGCTGTTTCTTAATGCGAATGATGGGTCGAACCGTCAAACCAAAATTTCTTGATGGCTTCAAGAATATGAAGGCTATCGGCAGCAAAAAAAATGGCTGAAGCATTCTGCTTGAAAAATGATCTTTCCTCTTGTCAATCTAGAGCAGTTTAAATTCTTTGACATTTCTTCGTGGTCATGTGCCAAGGGTTATGAACTCTTCGAAAAAAAGTCTGATGTTGTCTAGCTACAGAGAGACAGACTTGAAACTATATTGATTTCCCAACATGATTTCCATTATGCAGTTCAATGAATCTATGCCAAGTCTCCTGGATATGAAGAAAAGCAAATTCATAAAGTACATTTTTACACAAAGATGTTTGGCATTTTGGGAAAACTTTGGATATTTTGCAGTTGAATTGCTGAGATGTACTTTGGGCAACTTCTTTTAAGGGTCAAGAAGGTGAATTCGGCAATCTCTGGATTATAGGATGGTATCTCTGTTAATGTTATTTGAATGTTTGACTTGTGTAATTGCAGTGTACATAATACAGTCAAGAGAACAAATGATCAGTTTGAAAGCTCTGTTATTATGAGACAGTTAAGTTAGTCCATCCACTAGTATTTTATCATTCATATCAACCAAACGGGAGGGAATATTATTTTACAAATAAATCTGATCCAGTAATTTTTGGTATATTTTTTGTATGTTGTAGGCATGGTTATATGCTAAGGTAGAAATGGCACAGCAAGCCAAGTTGAACCAACCAGACCCAAATCTAGAAAAGCAGGCAAAAGAAGCAAAGGAAAGTGATGCACAGATAGCTTACATTGAGTGGCTGGATATGAAGAGAAAACAAGACAAAGCCCTTAGACAGTTAGAGGAGAGCAGAAGAGCAGAAGAAGCATCACAATATGCAATAAGAGATCGGCAAGTCTGTGATGAAGCTTTCAGAAGGTGGGTTTCTTATAGTGAAACCTCAAAATACCAGCAGCAGCGTGCCCCTCCCCCCCCCCCCCCCACCTCCTGCCAAAACAAATAGTTTATTTTTGTCCCACACGCATTATACATCACTGGTAATCAATGTTTCCTTTGTAGCTAATATTTGACCCACTCCTCCTCTGTGGTTGCCCCGCTAGCTTCATGGTTAGAGCACCTTTCATGAGATCAGGGTGTGGTGGGTTTGAATCATGCTTGAGGCATCTGATTTTTTTCAGCACTTGTTCTCTTTAATATAGACAGGCATATCAGAGTTTTACCCCTCTTTCAGATCAGTTGATTAATGTCTCTGATAATGTTGGTCGACTTTGAAAAAAATGGTCAGCCACAGGGTTCCACAACCAGCTAACCAATGTAACCTAGAGTGGCAAATGGTAAAGTTCAGACTTCGTAAAATGGTGAGATAGATACATTTCTGTGCGCCTGAGACTTTCTTACCATTTGCCACCCATTTGTCAGAACGCTTTGAATTCTCTGTTTTGTTTTGTTTAAAAAACAAGGATATAGTCTTGAATGTCATCAGCACGATGTGCTATTACTGTGCCAAGCCAGTGACTATTTGTGAGGTGCAAGCATACAGCACTGACTGCCTGGATCATGTATACAAAACAGGCATACATGGTTGAGTGTCAACTGATACCCTCAAAGGACCCTTCAACAACATCTCATCCAGCACTCAATGGACATCTTGATCGATTCTCATTCGACAGTTGATCAACATCTTGGATTGACAGTTCAGTCAATAGTCTGCGGAGTGTTGACCAACTCATATTTATTGATCGACACTCAATGGCATGTCTGCCAAAATTTGTTCACTCTTGACTGATTGTTGACCGAGTTGTTGATCAAGTGTGGATTGAGTGTCAATGGAGGTGTTGATCAAGTATCGATCAAGTGTGTAAAAAGGGTATCTATGAACAGTCGATTGTGGATGCCTTTAGCACACATGATCTGCCTTCCCCCTCTGCCTGTGGAGCTTAAAGAAAAGTGGTTAAAATTTAGAAAATTGTGGCAGGTGAAAAAAGTGACGAGCTGTCACATAGACGACGGACATGTAACTAGTATAAAACTGAAGCTGGTACTGATTACAACAGGTGGCTAAAGAAAAAGAAACATGAAGAAGAATTAAAGTTTGCAGCAAAGAAGAAAAAGAAACAGAAACCTAAACTGAAGAGAAAAGAGCAGCCACCACACAACTCACACAAGATTCGGTGAGTACAGAATCACTGCAGCAAATGCAGTTTTCAATGTCAAAATCAAAAAGTAACTTCTCCCAACTGTTCATCACACAGTTCATTTTATGTTAATAATGAGAATTCAGTGTACCCCTGGCCCCAGTTGTTCGAAAGGTGGATAACACTATCCCCTTGATAAATCACTATCCAGCGGATAGTGCAGTTTGTTTTGTTAACACTTATCCGCTGGATAGTGATTTATCCGCCGGATAGCATTATCCACCTTTCGAACAACCGGAGCCAGGTCAGGGTTCTACTCTATCTACTGATCTTAGCAATGCTTGTCTACTAATGATGCATTGATGCTGTGGAGAAAAATGTAAAAAGAAAGTTAATTGATTGGGGAGTGGTATCTAAACCTGACAAAGTTGTTGTTTTGCGCTCATACATGTAGCATGAATTACATATATTAACCAAATTGTTTTCATTGGTTAGTACCTCAGTCAGATTTAAACAACTACGTAATTCATGCTTAGTGTATGATCACACACAAAAAAAATAAATAAATAAATCTAGCCATCTTTGTTTGCTCTTTTAAATGTTTGTTTTTCAAAACAAACGAAAACAGGAGATAAGAAAATTATTGTTCACTTTGGCAAAAGTGGCACTTGTTACAGGAACTGCCCATTCTCCATGGAACAGGTACTTCCTCACCCCTGCCCCACCACTTTGACAGGTTCTCCTGAGAGTTCATGTGTGTTCCTTAAGTTTATACTCCTGGGTGAAGAGAGGTTTTGACATGTTCTCCTGAGAGTTCATGAGTGTTCCTTAAGTTGATACTCCTGGGTGAAGAGAGGTTTTGACATGTTCTCCTGAGAGTTCATGAGTGTTCCTTAAGTTTATACTCCTGGGTGAAGAGAGGTTTTGACGGGTTCTCCTAAGAGTTCATGAATGTTCCCTAAGTTTATACTCCTGGGTGAAGAGAGATTTTATGAGTCAGGTAAGAATCTTGCCAAAGGATACAAGGAGAGAACCCTAGGAACGAGGTTGGACCATTGCTAAAACCCAGTCTACCTTATTATGTGAAATTTTCGTGACACAATAATTTTGCAAATTTTGCAATTTACAAAAATCATGAAATTAAAGTGATGCGGACAATAAGTGTTGCAAACATAAGATGATGCGAAAATTAAGTGACTTACTTTATGTTAGTGTTGACATGTAGTCCCACTGTTGTGTTTTTTGTTAATTTTGAAGTTATTGCTCCTTTGATAAAGTTGGTGTACTATTATCAAGGACATGTTGAAGTAAGATTGCCAACAAAATAAATTGTGTGTTACTCAAAAACTCGAAGTTGAAGTGATTTAAAACACAACTCTTTAGCAAAATAGTGGAATTTAAGTGTCACAAAATATACGCACCTCAAAAATAAAGGTGTCATGAAAATTTCATGTAATGAGGTAGATGTACTTGATTCCGTGCTCAATGAACTAGCTGCTAGACCACAAGTGACAATAGCAACCAGTCTCTCTCTCTCTTACTTTTTCTAGCCTTCCATCTTAACTTTAGTTTACACTTTACACCCTTGGTTCTGGACAAAATAAGATTATTGTTATTATTTTTTTTTTCAAAAGAATATTATTGCTGACACTATTTCATGCCACTGTTTTTTTCTGTTTTCACAGATACTATGAATATTATGGCTATAGAAACAATGTGGTACTGTGACAAAGATTCTCTTACTGCAGATAGGATGTTGAATCCTTGCTCAAATTATCCCAAAGTCAAGTGTCCAACTGGACGAATGAAGTATCACTTAAGTTATACAAACACAACATTTACAGTACTCAGGCTACTTTCAGTTAGGCGTACTGAAAGAAGAAAACTGAAGGGTCTAATAAAAACTGTGAAACATCTCGGGGAGTAAATACATGTAACTCTATTGGTATTTGAAAGTTTTTCCGAGAAAAGGGGACAGGACACTTCAAGGCAAGTGATGGGGGAACTTGGATAAGATTTTGTACCAAAGACAAAATTTCCCTCCAGGGACTCTGAGGTAATGCTCCTTTGGAGCAAACTGTTGCAAACATTTTCTCAAGGGAGGGGTAGGGGTGGAAACCTGTTAACCCTCCCAGGTTGGGATGAAGAAAAACAGTGATAAATCTATGGTTTTGGAAGGGTACACACAAAACTAGTGTTCTTTTTAAAAAATGGCCAGAAAATATTCAAATTTGCTTCTGTACATAAGTGAAGACCAGAAGTTAGTGTTATTTTGAAGAAGAAAATAAAATTAGTAATAACTAACCATGGAGGCAGCTACTCGACAAAGTGTTATATGGGAAGGCTCTGCCTGGACGTCCAGAAAACCAATTTCAGAGACAAGCTAAAATTAAAATGTAGTAGCCCAAAAGTCATTCTCATTCCCCCACCCCCTCTTCGCTTCGCTAGTTACTATCCATTCTGTTGTAGATAGTGAGTAGCCTAGCAGCGTGCAGCTGTTAACAAAATTGCAGCAGCTTCTTTGCGTTTTGGAAGTTTTCGAGTTTTGAACGACTGGTAGACTGATACTTATTAAAAACACGTTATAGAAATCTCCAGCTCATAGTCTAATTGTTAAATACACTTCAACATGACAAAGGTACCCCTTTTAAGCAGAGCCTCCCCATATATTAAAATATAGGGAGTATTTCTCCCGGTAAATTTCAAAGCAGTTGAACACAGGATGTGGCTGTCTAAAGTAAGATAGAATCTTAAAATTAAAAATATCTAGTTAGATCTATTAATAACTTAATATTCTAATATATATCGTTTGTTTAGAAGAAGTAATTTTTGTTTAAAAAGATAGTGGATGTTCCTGGTTTCTAGAGCAAAGTATTTAGTGGAATTGATATGCTATTATTTATCCAAGATCACAATAAACGTGTGATATAGTCTGTAGCAGTGTCATAGTGTGGTAGGTTTGACAACTGGGTTCAATTCACGGACATCTGCTCTCCTTTTTGAATTTTCTTAGTTGATTTCCGGGCGGCGTTGTTTCCTACAAAAAAGTTTTTAACAGAGTGTCGCAAAACCAAAATAACCATATAAGAACTTTTATGCCATAGACCACATAAGTGGTATATTATAACTAAACACAGCAAATTGAAACGAGGCAACGAACCATTGAAAACTAGAAGCAATCGGCGCAAAACACGGGAAAACGCATGCAATCAGTATTTGGGTTGGCCTGATTGGTTGACTGGGTGCTGCGTTCGTTTTGAACCAATCAAATTACCTTCATTACCTGTCGTAAAACCCAAACCAAAGTTATCAATAGATCTGGCCAATCACAAAGCACACAGAAAATCCAGAGAACCAATCAAAACTCGTGCAGCCTATGAAAAGCGTGGGAAAACAATCTATCCTTTTAAGTGCTCGGAAAACTGCCGAAATACAAGTTCGACAATCGATCACACTTTGAAGAGCTCAAGAGCATCGTGGAAGCTAATGAGGTGACATACAAAATAGCCAATGGGAATATTTAATCAGCCAAATGTTTCAAAATTGTTTCAATGAAGCAAGCAAACAAGCTTACTAGTCCCAGTTTTGAGTAACCGGGCAAACCCTGTTACTCTGTGAAAACGGACGGATTGAATAATGAATATTCAGCTGAATCTGGGTGTAATAAATAGCACGGTGCAAATTTGTAGAAAACCAAAATTACGTCAGATATGATAGACAATGTGACAAGATTGTTCGTAGGCATGCAATATGAAAAATTATTTCTGATAAAAGGAAACACCACAATAATTCAAAGATTATTTTAAAAAATAATGACGTTTATGGCAAGCGGCCAAAACTTCTCCCTGAGTTTCCTTTTCTTTAAAGCAATCAGCTAAACAAATATAGAAAAAATTCTCGAATTTACTGGGCCTTGCAGATATTTACAGACAGCGAAAGAAAGACAGAACAAGCTTATTTTTGGTCTCATATCAGCTGCGCATACAATCTTTTATTTATAAGAATATTGTTTTCCAGCTAAGGCTGAATTGTCTTATTTTCTGCCGATTTTAGGCTGAAAATATTCTGTTGCACAATCTTAGATTATAGCGTATGACATTTCTGTTTTTGAATGTATTTGGCTGGATGGTATTAAAATAATTTTAGAGCCAGCCTACAGGAATTAAAGCTTGTTATGAATAACATAACTTCTTGCACAAATGTTATAAGCCTCGAACACACGGATAATGCTGTTTTTTGTTGCTTTAAAGCTAGTTTTCATGCTTTGACGAAGGAAGAATTTTGTACAGTTTTATTACTTACTTACTTAATCCTCTTCGTGCTCGGTAGCCGAGTAATTGTATTGTATTTGCAAATTTTCAACATACCGAAATTATATTCTTTTCAAAGTCTCAACCTCGGGTTTATTTTTAAAATATTCTTAAAATTTCGCAAATTCCAGCCTCAATATTCTTATAAAAAAAATTCTTTTTAAACAGAGCCAACGGTCGCTCGAGCTCTGATGCACTGTATTGATGTCATTTATAATGGAGATACTTTTTTTTGTGGACGTATGCCGGCACTATGGCACTTTAAGGCCCTGTGTACCTTACGCCTGAGAAATTTGAATACGCAGTTTTGGTTCTACGGTTAGGCTGAGCTTTTCGAAAACGCTCTTTAAACCGGAGGAATAGACCTTTTTACCGATACGGCGGCCATCTTGAATTCTATTGTTTTGACTGAGAAATTATGGGCTGCCGAGGGGGCAATCGCTGGAAAATTTATCGTATACACAGCTTTCAGGATAAATTTTTACTGCTTGTCTCTCATATTCCATAACAAATATTAAAAGCGTTACATCTTTCCGTCACGATATTTGGCAGTTGTTCCTATGGTTATCGAAAAATTATTGTTTAAAGTTATCACGCCACAGTATTCTTTTTAATTATTTCTCATCTGCCCCCTGGGCATCCCATAATTTCCTCGGAATTCAAGATGGCCGCCGTATCGGTAAAAAGGTCTATTCGAAAACGCCGGCTTTGCGGCGTTTCAGTGTGAACGGGAAACACATTCAAGAAGAAGCTTTTCGATGAAGTCACGATAATCATGTGATTTCCCTGGCTGAGTTTTCCTCAAACACAAATCCAAAATTGTCGTGATATCGCTTAGAAATTAGTATTTCCGGCCTGCGGTCGTCGCATTAGTGCCAGGCCGTTCGGTGTGTATATAAGGCCGCTAATTTATTCATCGTGTACTCTTTTTCCTTCGCTCAGTTTTTGTAATAAACGTGTGTGCATTCAACTCACGTCTCTGAGTCCGTGTTCGAACATGAACCACAACATGGTGTCAGGAGCGGTGCCAGATTGTTGAATTGGAAGTCTTGGATACCTTCGCCGTATCTTTCAGCGAAACCTGGTCGGTTAAAAGGCTTCTCTTCACGTTCGTCGGAATCAAGATGGCGGAACTTGCTGGTTTACCTATTCCTTCTATGGACTGGCATTCACCGGACGCCCCGCAAGCGTTTAAAAAGTTCAAAGCCCGTTGTGAGCTTTACTTTTCTGGCCCACTCAAGGAGAAATCGGAGGAAGTGTTCCCGTCAAGTGTTCCCGGTGATTGTTGCGTTTTCAAATTCCTCAAGTCTGGACGGGGCGTAAAACCTTGAACTTCAATCTACGAGCGAGTACCCCTGGCCTGGAAGAAAAGTCCTTATCGGACAGTGTTTGAGATCAGTTTGATAACGTCACTTCAGTGACATCTAGCGTAAAAATAAACAGCCGGCCGTTTATAGCGCTTGGCCTATCCCCGTTAGAAAAATATCCAACTGGTTTTGTCAACAGAGCACAAGGTTCCCCAAAGGCTTACTTTCTACCGAATATGTAAATAAAAAAGATAAGATAATAAGATAAGATAAATCGTGGGCATAAGTAAAGAAAAATCGCCTTTGGGAAACCTAGTTTTCGAAAACAGGGGCCAATTTAATAAAGAAATTACACTTGCAGTTTTTACACGTGTAATTTACACGTGCAACTCGGATTTTGGACGTCAAACAGCCGTCTTTCCTCAGACTTCCTAGGTCTACGGATTATTTGACGTTTCAGCAGCTCGTCAAGTTCCTCCTCACTAGAAGTCGGCATGTTCCGACAATCCAATATCTTTTAAACAAGTCGTACTCAATGTTTACAAGTGACATAAGACTTGTAATTTGTACTTGTGATTTACAAGTTGGACTCTTGTAAAGATACAAGTTGGATTATTGTAAAAGGTTTATTAAAATTGATTCTTACCATCTTTTGCACGTGTAGCCCTACACGTGTGATCACAAGTCAGACACTTGTAGCCTGGACTCTCTCAGTTAGTACGCACGATGTGATTGGTCAGTTTAGTGGGCCGTATTCTACTGTACGGCCCGCTAAAATTTGAAGCTGTTTTTGTTGCCAAAACGTTTCTTGATTTATTACCAGGTGTTCTTAACTTTTCTAGAAAGTAAAAGTTTTCAACTTTCTTTTACTTCTGAAATTTTGTGTTAAAACCTGCTAACGACTTAAGAGTCAATTAACAACGACTTTAAATTGACTCCTTTTGCTTTCGAGGTGCGTCGGAAATTTGAAGGCGTTCCGCGTGAATAGAATTCGTTCCCGAACGTTAACCCGTCAGGCAAACAGTAGAGATATAATAAATATCTTACTAACCTCGTTTTCTCGGTCCGCACTGTAAGTTACAGATCCTCGTTTTTTTATGAATCGAAGGGAAGGGGAAAAACTCGGTCCGTAACTTACAGTAGGGCCCTCGAACTCGGTTAGTAAGAGGTATTACGACTTTTATTAAACTCGTTTCCGTCAGCGCTTGTAAATACAATGGTCCGACTTGTAGATTACAGGTATAAAAGTTTTATTAAATTGACCCCAGGTAAAAATAAACTGGAAACCAAGGCCTTATTTATCAAGAGTCAGATCTGTCTATTCCTGCAAGTGAGATTAAAATATCCTTTCTGTCCTGCTCAGATACGGGATCGATATAAGATGTAAATCACTTGTCTCCTTCCTTTTTAAAAAACAACGGTTGATATGTGGCGACTAACTATGATCAAACAATCCTTCATACGACTGAAAAACCATGCGAAATGTTTGATTGCCACTCAAGGCGACAAAATTCATAAATCATAAATATGTTTTTCTCTTAAAATAAAAGAAGAAATAGCCATGAGATTGTGATCTCGTAAAGCATATTTAAACATGAGCGTTATTATTGGTATCCTTTTTTTTTTAGATCGAACTACGGAAATAAGAGTTTATATTTAAAAAATAACAGATCTGAAATAGGATGAAAGGTAAGTTTGCCTAAAATCCAGTAGGGGCCCTGACGAAGATAAATATTTCTGTAAGTTTTTGGCTCAGTGTTTGTGAAGGTTTTAGTAAAACCAGCTGACGTTGCCTTGAGGCAGCTGATCTAAAGCTGGCACTGTTGCTAATTCTTCGCCGACATCCGAAGTATATTTTTGGCATGTGATATTACGCTAAGCCTTAGATGTGGGCCACTATTATGTAATTTTTAGTTTAAAAGCTTATCCAAGTTTTTTCGCCGTACAAATATGGGATAAGTAGGTGTTACACGGCAATCAAGTTAATTCGAAATCACTAGGGCAACGAATCCCACCCTTCGGAATTGGCAGAGACCTAAAAATAGATCTGGCGTGTTAATTTATGCTCCTTTTAGTGCAAGTAAATGATGAATAATGAAAAAACGTGGCAACGCAGTCAGAATGAATAAATAAACTCCTGCTTCGTGTTTTGCGTTTCGTTTCAAGCCACAAAGTTTTAATTAGTTCTTTATCGGAAAGCGAAAATCTTTATCTCGGCCACTTTCGAGGCTTGGGAGGCAGTTGCGGTTCAGTAATAAATTGCGGCGAAAGTTTCAAATTTACTTTGGAGGCGGAGTTGTGCTATTTTTACCTGACCTTTTCATGAAAAGCAAACAATATACTGAAAGCCGTGTCTAGCCTATTTGAATATCTATATTTAGGTTGACAACAAAAGCAACGGGGTACAAAGCGAGCTGTTCTTAAGACCGAGGGAGTTTATCTTCAGCGCTTCAAGCTATAAACACGATTGTGCTTGTGGGAGAAGTGCGGACACGGAGCTCAAGATATAACTGGATTAACTATAAAATCTGTAGAGAACTATCCATTTATACCGGCATAAGACTTCACTTCAACAACACGTCTAAAAGGATTATTTTATATCTGCCCGAACGAGGATCGCAATAACAAAGACCTTCGCGAAGAAATGGTCTGCAGTCATTCAGAAATGAATGAGTCTTCGCTTCAATGTGGTCGCCAAAGAAGTAACTCGGAGCCCGTACCGAGACAGAGAAGAAGCTCTATCGTTTTAACTCCTGCCGTCCTAAATGAATACGCTCGAGGTAACGAGGACGCTGCGATGTTCAAAAGACAATATGAACAGGCTTATTATAACGTGTACGGATCGCATCTTCCACAAAACAACGCTGCGGCGACGGACATGACAATTCCTTGGAGCGATCAAACTGTGTATTCAAGATATAGCTCAGATCCACGCCTAAATGCCATGGGCTTTTTCGACGTTCGGAGAAAATCTTTCTCTCGTTGTTCTTGATTATGTTTTCACAATGTTTGTACAAGCTGCAGTGAACCCAACCCAGAAAATTCACAAGGAAATAATTCATGAAAGCCTTGGAGCGTCATCCGCGAGTCTCGCAGACGGCGTGTGAGGAAACTCTTCCGCTGTGGAACTGAGAGTGGCTCCAACTCTGCTTTTTGTGGTGATGTTTCAGTTTGAAATATTTAAATAATACTAAAATGGACAGAGGATGAATGAGTAGAAACGCTTCGCCATGTTTAGATTGTGGACGTATAGCACCAAATGAAAACATTGGGTTTGTAGTGTAGTCTAGTGTGCTACGGTTCATTTTTGAGTCTGTGAAATTCCTGTTTAAAAAATGCTAACGATGTTTTATCATTTTAAGTGAACGACAGCCTTTTAGTTCTAGTGATTTCGCGTTCATAATGTTAATTTTGATTTAAAAGCTTCTTTAAGTCGGAATATTGCCAGTTTTTTAAAGTGTTGTCAGCAAGTCTTTCCGAATAGATGAATTTAACTTAGCTTCTTAGCTGACCAACGTTTTTGCCATCACTCACCAAATAAATGATGCCACGATAAATAAATATTTTTTTTAGAAATCGCTGAATTTGTCTGAAATAAAGGGGGAGAGATAGTTGATAGAATCTTCATGATTTTCTTTAATTCTCTCCTCATAAAAATAACTGTTCTGGCGATTTCTTAGTTGTATCAATAGGTTAATAATGCGTGGTACAAAACGTGTCTAAACACTGTTTTTAACTTTCATTTTTCAAACATTGCTCAAGAAACGAGAACTTGCCATAGCAACGGATGCCTCTATCTTCAATTGCAGATTTCGGAAACCGAAAACAGCACGAAGCAAACGGTTCATGCAGAAACAAGTTGAAAAACAATCCTTAATTCCTTTCGTTGAGTTCACGAATGAAACCTTTGATTTTTTTCTATTTTGAAATGTTATTTGTTCTGGCGCGGTCTTCATGTGGACTATCTATAGCGAGAAAAAGGCAAAGTTCAGCACTATAATCGCTTCCCTTGCCCCAAGGCTTCCGCTGGTTGGTTGGAAAAAATCCAATTTTGAAAATATCAAGCCTTTCGAATAACAACCAAAAGCAGTTACCAGGGTTATGACAACATTTAGGGCTATAAATTATCGTCGAAAAAATGTTGGTTACCGAAGTATGTCTACACGAATAGCTATGTTACGTTTCTTTAATAGTTTCCAGCACCAGCCTATTATTAGTCAGCGCGCTTTCGGTTCGGCGATTATAAGATATAGGACGACACTTTCCATTTATTTTGGTCAGTAGAAACACATTTCCTCAAGATGATACGTGATTTGAGATCAGGAAATGGCCAAATATGTAGTTTACTTTAACGGGTGGTATTAAAAATAACAGAACATGTACTAATCAAGAATGGCTAAAAATAGTCAAAGTACCGCATGGCTAGCTTCTATTCACATTCGAGGAATCGTCGAGCATCAGTTATCTCAAGTGGGGCTTTTCCCGAAAATATCGTCGCTGCGATTGGACTGATATTAAGAAACTTTTCATTGAGAGAATAAGCAGGTGCCTAGGGAATGCTAAACCGTCTTGGCTTGATGCTATGGCACGTTACGATAGCATTGATGCCATGTTGTGGTTATAATATTTTTAACTGTCCGACCATTAAGTTTACACCGCATAAGTTTCGAAAGGAACCTCTCTTGATAACGGAGAAGCGAACCTTCGAAAATAACGGCGGAATTCTACAAATCCCGAAAGAAGCGACTCTCTGAAAGTGGCGACAGTAAATACATGTATTCAGTATTGTGCGTGAAGTGAAACAACGGAGCCAAAAAAAAGATTCTGACAATCCAAATTCCACTTTCACTCATCTATTGAAGGAAGCCCCCGTAAAAGAAGTGTGATCATCGCGCAAAGAACGACTCCTTTAACGTTTCTATTCGAAACATAAACACACCTAATTAATAGCTTAACATAAATTTAAAAAAACCTATTAAAATTTGGGTCTGTTTCCATGTTTCCACAATTTTATTTCGTTGGATTTCCCGGCCATTTTCGATATCCATCCGAGATTAGCTGCCAAAATGTAGTGAACCGCGGAAGCAGAGCAGCGTTAATTCGATAGGAACCAGTGCTTTAGTTTATCGGAACTTCTCGCCGTCAGGCCTAAATTATTAAAGGTGTTCAAAATTGATCCTTCCCCGATGAGCGCGAACAAAAGCCTCAAGTGGACGAAGACCCGACACGAAACGGTGTACTCGATCACTGAACCGTTGATAGATTTACAATGCTTGTTATCTTTGTTAAAGTGATCTTTCTAGGTCCTCACTTTAATTTCCGTTTCAGGAATTTTGACATCAAGGCCATGAAATGAAAAATACTCATAATTTTTAAATTGCGTTTGTCATGAATGTTTAACAAGGAACTTCTTGTAGCACTAAGTTATCCTTATAATAAGCGTGACATTCACAAACCGCTAATCGTCTGAACAATTTTGTCACAATAGACAAGCGTTTTTCAAACAAACGTTGACACGTATTACACTAAAAATAACTACAAACTGGCAGAAGTTTGAAACGAATAGACTGAAAGACCCGGCTACCGGGTAAACTTCACAAAGAATGTAAATATTTGTTATCAGTTCCTATTGTTATTCCGATTATGCTAGCCTCTGCAACTCGCCGTGGTGGTGGCGTCGCACAAGGCAGAGCTTGTGTTCACTTGATTGATATTTTGACGGAGTTTGTAAGCACTTGTCACCGACCGAAAGGTGCAAAAGGCCTTCACATAATTGATTAAAGCCAAAAATAGCTCTGTGTTGTATGTTTTTAGTCCCAAAAATGGCGCGGTTATTTTTGTTTGGCAGTACAACTATCCTAAATGTGGGGTGTTATCGCGCTGCACGCACGCGTTCGTGTGGCACAGCTGAGAAAAACACGAGTGTGTGAGTCTTGAGGAGCACATTGTTTTTAAAAAAATGCTTTCACTTCAGTCAGGAATAAGATACCGATTTCTTTACTTTCGTAGCTTTAATTACACAGTTGATTTAAGCTTTGGGCCGGGCAAATTTCACTTTCGTCTAATTATCGGCGTAAAGAAAATAAACGGAGATTACAAATCCATGCCTGGTGTTTATAGTCCCGCAGAGAGCGATTAGAGTGTTTTGATCAATACCAGTGTCTGTTCTACGTTGGTGGCAATGACAAAAGTCAAGCTAAAACGTCTCGGGATATTACTGTGATCTTCTGTGAGTCACGGGACGTAAAGTGCTGAGACCATATGCTTTATTTCAGTTTAATATTGCCGTAGTTTGATTAAACAAAGATTAGTTTAAACTTTGCCGTGTATGGAGGGAACTGAATTACAAGTGGTAGGCCATTCACATTTTGTTTTTTGTTTGAAATATGGGAACAAGTGGAGTCTTCAGTCTCCCCGTCAATTGTTGGTGATCTTTATACGAATATTGCGTATCAGTGTCGGAACAATAACAGATATTATATTTATGTTAGTCTGTGAGTTGTGATGGAAGTCTAATTGACAGCTGAGAAGACTAAGAAAGCCATCAACCAAAGGTCTGATCATAGTTAGTAGAGGGGACTCTACTAACTATGGTCTGATTAAGTACTCAAGAACTGATTTCGGTATTATGAATACGGACAGAAGGAAGCTTAAAAAACTAACGAGATTGACACCGGTAACTTGCTTTTTATGTCCTGTGTGGGTAGTGTTTACATTGAGCGCAAGTTTGTTTTAGCTGAAAACCAGCTGTTCACAGCTGGGAAAGCTGCCTTTTTTGGAACTGAAGAATTACACGTTTTCATGTTCCTCCTTATGACAGAATTACTCGCATGTGGAATGTTCATGTAGCGCCGCTTCGGGCTATTGATGAAAGTGGAGGACCTAATCCCTGCCTGATCGTGATAACGCACAGGCTCTGGGCACGAATTTGATTTCTCCTCAAATTTACAAAGCATGCGATTCTCTTAGAATTTGGTTTTATCAACTGAGTTGATAATGCGAATTGGCCACCTTAATCGAAAGCTGACGTTTCGAGCGTTTAGCCCTTCGTCAGAGCGAAAGGAGGATTTGTGGGTTGTGTGTGGTTTATATACAGAAAGGTGGAGCGACGCTATTGGTTGGTGCATGGTAACGTGAAAAACAACAGAATAAATTAGTGAATGTAAATGTAAATGTCGCATCGCTGTCGCCAACAACAACAACAGTTTATTGGTATTCCCAAATAGAGATGGTATTACCTAAAATAGCAACTAATATAATACTAATCATTTTAAACTAAATAAGATTAAAAGTTTCCCTTATATTCAATGCTTCATAAATAAAGTAACCTAGTTTCTTATGTAAAGCGTTCGTTGATACCGTAAGGGTTAAGAGTGCCGATTTGAAAAATAATTTTTTGTTCTAGAGTTTTGCGGCTTTCCGTACTTCCTTGATGTAGGGAAAGGCCGCAGACTGCCATATGTTGCTTAGAATGACCGGGGAGCTTAAAGTGTCTCGCGATCGGTTTAGTTGCGTTTTTGTCGTCTTTCTCTACGTCACGAGGGCGTTCTCTCTAAATATCACTCGGTCAACGTGGCAAGAACGAGGTTTGAGATTTTCCCGTTAAGACCGAACGTTCGAGGTGAACAAGCTGTTTATCATATGGCTTTTTGCTTTGTCCTTGCAGGCCGAAATCGGCCAATGGGTATTACGGGAGAATAATGCCCTAGAGTTAGTCAATCAGAGCGCGCGTTATATCGGCTACAAACACGAGCCGCATAATGTATTACTGAGCAGCACGTTCACGTGGTACTGTTTATTGGGCTGTTTCAGATGGTATTGACATTTAACGAAAAGACGAACCCCTAGAATTTAACCATTTCATTGAAAGCTGTTGGAGCAGTACTTTACCCCTCAGGATCGGAGAGCGGCCGGAGTCGGTCGAGTGGCATTCATATGACTCCTCATCAACCGATCACAAAGTGAATGAATTTGTTGCCGACACAACTCGTTCCAATTTTATTGAAAAATGAATAACCTCTAAAGCAGTCGAGCTTTTCTCACCCAGGCATCGCATGTGAGCAAGTTACAGGTATAATGGTCAATGTTTATCATCAATCCAAATAAAAGAGACTTCAGCGGTGAACTCTCAGTTTATTGCTGAATTCTGCCCCACGCCGGACATCCACAGGTTGCATTGACACGTTCCACGTTCACGTTCCATAATTTATCACTTCGCATCTACAGTATTCATACGTATTCGATATCCTAAGAGGGCTGTTCGCCAGAAGTGATAAAATTCTGCGGGAAAGTGTGGGGAAGAATCCAGTGATAAGCTTGGAGTAGAAATGAATCAAAACGCTTTTGTTTGTAGCATGATCGCAGGCTACTTGCATAGCATCAGCTCAGTAAAAATAACTGAGATCCTCATGATAGTGGCATATACTAATCACAAGACTTTTATGAACATTGCTAATTTAGTTGTGCTTTCCTAAATGTCCTAGTTGAAACTCATGCCGGGCAGTCGGTGGAAAACGAAAGCTAAAAATAAAGTGAAAAGCCAAAAAGAAAGCCAACTACCACTTCCGTCGAAGCATTTTGGGGGCGGGCGTCTGAAAGTCGTCTCGACTGATAAGGTCGGATTATCGTGCGTTCATGCTTTTTCTTGTGTCTCGTGATCTGTCAGTGTGTTTTAAGCGCCGTTTAAGTGCCTGTCAAAATGACAAATGAGTTTGGCATGTGAGTTTTGTGTTAGTAGAAAACAGGCAAGGTGTTCTCGCACGGAGCCCGAGAAGCATTACAAAGAGACGAGTGTTCTTAATGGACCCCGCGTCCAGAGCACGTTGTTTTCAACTTTTAATATTGGCCACCTTAACTTAAAAATTACCAAGTTTAAAGACGCATATCTATTAAAATCTATTACAAATACATCATAAGATTTTTCTTTTCTAATTGTCGTCTATGGCCGTCGATAACCATCATATGCGACGCTGAACATCATATATTCAACTGCGGAGAAAGATATGAAGACATCAATGATCATCGCAGTTCTATACACAACGTAAGCATCTGTGAAATTAATCCTGAAAAAAATTCAGGCCTGAACGGGATTCGAACCTATGACCTCTGCGATACCGGTGCAGTGCTCTCCCAACTGATCTATCAAGTCAACTGGAGCTGATAATGTTTTTAGTTCATAATAAACTCGTAGATGGTCAAGAATGCAAGCAGCACGCTGTTTAAGGTAATTTTGTTTAATTTTGTTAATTATGAGCTCTTAACGTCAAATTGGCAGAGCAAGAGTCTTTCATTTGCAAAATCACGGCAACATATAACAACTGAGGATGGTTTTCCAGCTGTTTAAATGACATTTTGATATAAACTGACAGAAATTTGAAAACAGGTGGGCCAACGTTTTTCAAATTTACCCAAATGCAATCATCGCCATTTCAATCCTCCCCAGTTTTGTCCATCCTTGTCCCTTCTTAGCTTTCCTGTGTTTTGTTTGCGTTTTTCTATAGTTTTGAGCCGTTGTTTTGTTATTTCAGTTAATTCTATGACCATTTGATCAATGCTGAAATTGCCTTAGTAAAATTGCGTGACCTAGCCCCTTTAAGTTGTGTTTATAACTGCGATGATCATTGACGTCTTCATACTGGACTGATCCGTTCATCGTCTCTTTTGTGACCATAGGTTTTTCCTGCAAACACTGTTAATTTCTGAAGGAACAGACACTTGGGGGTCGGAATTTAACTCTGGAGAGCAGTGCTTGTTTACGGAAACGGAAACTCGTCTCGATTTCCTGGCACACGGGAATAATCTACTTCAATGGTCTTCACTATGAGGAGACATAACTTGGTCCAACTGTAAGTAAAGTCAATTTAAGCGAAAAAGCTTCATAAACGTGCTTGCTTATAAATCATCCTTTACACGTTGAGTGTTTACAATATGACAATGCAACTTCTAGCATACAATACGAGCAGAAAGTACTTAAATTAAGATGGCGAATTCTTATCAACACTAACAAGTTTCCAAAATTAAAAATTAGAGAATCAAAATCAAAAATTAAGATAGAACAAACTTGGGAATTTAAAGTGACTTAATGTAAATTTCAACATATTCCCAAAATTGTAATGACAGTCAGGTTTGAGCAGTGCCAGTAAGGATTAGGGAGCTTAAGCAAAGGCGTTTTTTTTTAAATTTTAGAAATGCCTCTTGTCCGTTGGTCCGCTGGTCCGTTCCCAAGAGGCATTTCTAAAATTTAAAGTTAGAATCATATTTGCTTTAAAACTGAAACACTTTTTCAAATCAATCTGGCTTTGAAAAGCGGACAATTCAATTTAGAAATTGTAAGGAGAATCGAAGATAAAATAAAATGAAATCACGAATAGAGTTGATTATTTGATTAGAAAATAAAGTCGATCTCTGTTTTGAGGCTAAAAAGACGCGTGATAATGATGGGCCACCATACACAGGTGTCGTTACTCGTATAGAGACGATTTACAAAAAAATAGAGCGCATCCACTGCCCAAAAATGAGAAACGTCCACTTCCGGTTGCCGTACGTCGCTCTAAAACGCCTTTGCCTAAGCTCCCTATTAATATTTTGACTCTGAATAGAACTAATTGAATTGCGTTAGTTCAGCTGGTTGTTTTTCAGTTACGAGTGAAAACTCAAGGAAATTGAAGACCAAGGATGTTTGACCACTAAATAAAACTACGGCTACGATCAATCAATGTATGGTGTGCAAAGAGACGGCAATGTTCAAAGTACTATTTTCTAAACACAATAAATGAAACTCCTATATGTTAACAGACCATTTCCGAGCTACCTAAAGCCTCTCGAGCTCTTTCAAAGCGAGGCCCGGTGCACAACCATTCATATGAAAATGAGTTTAATTTGCATGTGAATGAAATCTCGTTTTCATATGAAAGGATGAGCACCAAGACTCGTTTTGAGAAAGAAGCTAAAGGTAATTCGGAAATGGCCTATTGGAAGAACTACTATTGGCTTTTCTTTCTAGAATTATCGATCAACAAAGAATGACTGAGCTACGGAAAATCCTTTCATAACACTTTTCCTGCAAATGGACACAAGGCCCTTCCTTGCTGCTCGATGCTGCATTCATTACTAATGGGCGACCGAGTGTTCAGGGCAAACTCAATTCTAATGGTTTCAATGGTGGTTTTCGTAGTATCTGACGTGACTGGAAAAAAAGCTCAATCGGTTATCGCTTGTGGGTGTTTGGATGCTTGGAAATTGTCCATAATTGGACACGGCTAGAATCTGACGAGCGTAGCGCCGCCTATCCGTCAAACTTCCTTCCTTCAATTCGTCGAAACTCCGCATGAGTGTACGCAGGGTATGTTATTCTCAGCAAGAGGCGAGTAAGTATTGTTATACTGCCCTGAACCTCTCTGTTGGGTCTCAAAATGATGTTCAGGTATTTAGAAAAATTTCAAGTCAGTGCCCTCCCCCTGGAAATAAGCCCCTCCCCCCCATATCCCGGCCACGATTCCTGCAACCTTGTTCCCAGGCCTTTACACTCAAAATTTGAAAGGGGTTAAATTTCACGGGAAAAGCCCTGGGTCTTGCATACGGTGGCTTCGACCGCAAAACGAGCGGCAGTCAAAACCGAACTGTCCTACCGAGAAAACACGATAATAGTCTTTTTCTTCGCAGCTGACAAAAAATAAAGACAATGCTCAAGTTGCTCTGGCCTCGCTCCTAACACTTAGCCTGAGAATTCTGGCTTTAATTTGACGAGGAATAACACATTTTGTTCAAAATAGCAACTAATATCCTACCTAGCGACACTTGACAATTCAGTTACAGTACGCGGGCGAACTATTTCTGGCGTCAAATTAAAAGTTTGGTGACACAAAATGTTTTATACCTCTTACTTTTTTACAATCTGATATGGCCTTATAAATACCTTTTCTCGAATGTTCGATTTCAATGCCGTCGTCTCAAGAAGGAAAGTTGCCCGACTTTCCTGTTACCGTACATTTGATGTCAGGACAGAACAGTTTTTTATTTTATATATAATGAGATTTACACATGAAAAAGAGCCCGCAACCAACCAATCAGAAAATCGAACGACTGTGAAAATACATCCGGTTCGTCCAATCAGAGACACTAACGATAGTACTTCTCACAGTGGAGGGCAACAAACGCGCGGCCTTCTGTAAAAACAAAATGGAAGAAGTGCAAATTGTGCTCTCCTTGAAGGGACAATAAATGACTTCATAGATGAGCAAAAACAAAAACACGAGAGCAAAGACTGACAGAGACGCAACCCTGCTAAAAACCTTTCTTCAAAGGAAGCAAGAGCTCAGAAATGTTGAAGAAATACCTCTCGCTCAACTCAATGAATTGCTGAGCGAGTTCGTACTCACTGTCAGAACCAAAGAAGGAAATGACTACGAGCCCATATCACGGCCGTGGAAAAGTCTCCGCGTCTTGTTCAGCAGTTCTGATGAAGATTAAAGAAGAACTGTTTTATACAAACTATGTAAGAACTACCGTATTTTGATTTTTGGCAAAACCGACGATGTCCCATTTTTTTTGCAAGTTTTCATACTTCACAACTGAAAACATCTGCAAATTCGCGATGCCATTTGTAAATTGAATTTTAAAAATATTAATTATCTTTGTCCCTCTTTTACATGAAAAAATCTCAGTACGTATGAAATAAAAACATCATAGAATGCGCTTGAACGATTTTTATTCACTCGTTGCGACACATCAAAAACTCACTCGTTCGCTGCGCTCACTCGTTCATTTTTTGATGCATCGCAGCTCGTAAATAAAAATCGTTCGTGCGCAATTTCCATGGAATTATCTCTATTTCCCGCCTGTCGAATCCTGATTGGTCAATTAAAATTTCAGGCGCATGGATCGTATGCAAGGCTGGGAATGAGGTTGAGATTCCTGCTGATATCTATACCGAGCACGAGACCATGGGGTTAGAATTAGTTATAGCCTTTTTCTCGATTATTAGGTTCCTGTTGTGTCGTATGCCTCAACGCAAAAGCCGTTGGGGTGGTCTACACGAAAGAAAGCTACCTCTGAACAATTTCTGTTGGGTACAAGAATACTACACGGTGAAATAGTGATAATAGAGCAGTTTTCACATCGCGTTTGCTTCGGTTTTGCATTACCATACTACGTGATTGGCTTAAAAATACTCGCGCCACTTTCGGGTCTCCCACATTTTCCCGCGCTTTACGTCAGCTACATGGATCAGTTTTGATTGGTTCACTGGATTTGCCTGTGTCCTCTGTGATTGGCCAGATTTATTGCATTTGGTTTGGCCTTACGAACTGCTCTATCACATACCAAGCAAGTTTAATTAACAGTTATTAATTGAACATCATCTCTGCTTTGGTCAATCAGTTTATCTGAGGGCATGATGACAATTTGACAATTTCAACTGATGGAAAAATAGCGAGTCATGCGCGATAGTCTCTTAAGCCTTAAATATAACAAAACTAACTTACGCAGGTTTTGTTGCGCTATAAATATATACTCCTTTGAAATTAACACGACTCGCTTTAGAAAGTGACAATGGCTTTGCATAATTCTACAAATATTGTATATGTTTCATTAAACAAAACTCTTTATTGGCTGGCAAATAAACTAAAATTGCAAGACCGGGTTTTCGAGCCGCCTTTATCGTTACCGCTCCTCGACTTGTTGTGCATCCACAACGCACTCGCTGGCGGAACGGGTTTTGGCTTCATTGCATTAATGGATATCTTAGCAAACAAAACAAAATGCTTCCGAGGATTAAAACCACTCAGTTATCATGTGAAGAGATGGAAAATGCGATTGGAGATTTCTATTGATATTTTCAACTCAAACGATGGATCTTCCAGTTTAAATATTCGTTTAAATTACCCGGTAACTAAAGGGAATTTTCTTGCTGCAAATTATTTTGTGTACTCTTTAAACCAGTCAAACTTCAACGTCTCCATTTCTAAAGAAAAGAGATTTGTAAACCCTTGATTCTTTTTTTTTCGTCCTGAGCCTAGAACAAGAGGAGTTGTTAATTGTTTCTATTAAATGACGCGTCTTATCGTAGAAATAATTTATTTTTGAACAGGTGCACACTCAAAAAAAATCTCCTTGCATAAACTGAAGAGAATTTGCATAATTGTCATCTCTGCACGAAACCAGCCGCAAAAAGCAACGTTTCGTACGATCGCAAATTGAATGTGAGCTGAGTTGGCTTCACCGTTACAGCAAAAACACAAAATGGCGTACCAAAGAACCGAGTACGCGGACAAAACCATGTTTATGAACTCAATGGCGGACAGAAAACTCAAGATTCAACTAAACTCCATAAACTACCACAGGGACTCTGAATTGGCAAGGAAATAGACCGCGAGAAAAAAAAGATCCAAAAAGAGCTCGCAGAGGCGGAAAACCACATGAGGAATCGGTTGTGTTTGCCGGATGCCTCATCGCCAAGCGACGGCGCAAAGAAATTAAGCCCTCGCTTGCCGCGGAGGTACAGTACACCGCAAGTTTTGCTATCAGCGACATTGTCTTCCCGTGATCTATCTGACATCGATAAACGTTCACCCGCGGCTAACAGGCGTAGGATTTCTTCCGAAGGGACCTCGGATGTGGGAATGAGAGAAAGATCGCTGATGAGTCCAACTCGTCCATTAAGTCCAACTTCACAATTCCTTCTCCCTCCGTTGAATCAGCCGCGGAGGCAATCTTTGCCACCTATAAGCGCGGGTGGATCGCTTGTTGCCGTTGATACAGCTAGAGAGGGACTCGGTGCAAGCTCACCGTCAACTCGCAGAGGAAGCACAGCCGGGAACAAATCACCTCGGGGTTGTTTGTCGCCAAGCTCTTCAAGTCCCCGAGGATCGCCTCGAAAAGGGAGCGCTGCCAACGAAGGCGAGCTCGAAGAAGTAGCGAGTAAGGTGAATCGGTTTTTACAAAGACTTGACTTAGGTAAACAAGAAGAAACACCGAATATCGACGCGAAAGAGGAGGAAGAGGAAGACTTAACCGATGAAGAAGAAAATGAATTTATTCATCCCTTGACTGACAGAACCGTGAAAAGAGCATCGATTTTTCAGCCTTCAAACTTTGAATAAGATCTCTTTCTCAAGTTTCCAGTTCTTGGAAAGCAAATATATATTGTATGTATTCGACGAATCTGCGCTCTGAGTTATTTAAACGAATTTCGTTCCCGTTTAATACAGTAAACTTAGACATTAGGGAGTTTATATCTTGACAGGGAAAGCGGAAAACAGATCAAAGGGAAATTCTCAACGGCGAGAAAATTCACTCCAGATCGACAGATGGTAACAATATTGCAGGACAAAAAAAGCAACAATAGTTTGTAAAACGAGACAAAAATATAAAGTTCAGCTTTCCTGAGAAGGTAATGCTCAATACCATTGACAATATACAAACGCGACTGAAAGTACAAAGTAGTGCGGAGTCAACCGACTCTCTGATGAATTCACAAAAGCGTTAATTCCGGTTTGAACGAATTGTTATTTTTCGTCGCCTCATTTCCTACCATTTAGAATCCTGGGTGATATACATGTAAATGGGTTGTGAAATAAATCGTGATTAACTGAAAAAAAATCTGACATCAGTTGAATCGGTAATAAACTAAACGGGAGAATTAAGACTCGAAAGAAAAAGATTACAAGTATAATAACTGATATTCCCGTAAGCTGGACGCAACATATCAAGATTAGTGGGCAGATTTTGAATCAGCACGGAGATAAAAACAACCCCAATAGCGAATTATCGAGAATTACACGAAATGCAAACAAAACAGGTAGCGAGTTATTAGAATCGAGTTAAATTCAGGAAAAGACAGCTTTCCCGCTGTGGCAGATAACAGCATCCAAAAATAAACTCTCTTCACAACCTGAAAATTATTAAAGTGCTATTAATTTCCTGTTCAAGATGGCTTACATTTGAGTTCTTAGAGCTTTTAAAATACCTGCTCGTGAGTCAGCGAGAAATAGTGAATAATTTTCATTTTCCAAACTGCCCCTTCGGACTTTCTAAAGAATTACAAATGGTTTCCTTGGAGCTCTCCCACTTCGAATCAAATAGTAGTTTTTTCTCGCACGTACGTACTATTGTTAATCTCGTTTCCAAGGGGATCATCTCGCTCCAAGGAAAAAGGGAATAAGGATGAAATGCTGTCTAATTTAACACGTCTGAGGAAAGTCAAAGAGAAACGAGAAGAGCAGAAAGAACAGACGTGTATCTCCGTTGCGTTTTTCATGCAGCTGTAAATTTTACTCGAGCCAGAGCGAATTGGACGTCAACAATGTGTTTCGAGGCTGCCGCTGTTTGACTGTCGAAAAAACTATCATACTATGTCAAAAATGGCCCTACTTTAACTCTAGCTTTTACTCTCCCGGTACAGTCCAACTGACATCACTGAGAGAAGATTAAGGAAGTGCACCGGCGTTAATGTGAGACGGAAACAATCAGAAATCATTTCTGGGCTCGACCCGATGCAACCAGTGGGCCTAAATAATGTTTTCCATCAGTTTCCAATTTTTGTTTTCTTTTAAATTTTTATATCCATTTAAGTGTCACGCATCAACCGGGGAGAACAATTTACTTCGTTTTGGGTCATCCCAAATGCATGCCACAAATGCTCCTACTTAAAAAAAAAATTATCCCTTTTTTTGGTTCGTCACTTGAAATTCGTGTTAGTCTGAGGAGTATTATGTCTTTGGATCCTGCGTAGAATGTGTAAGACAAAGTCCTTGGCGATAGCATCTGTTGCAAGGGAATAAAATGACTACCTCATGGGACCAGTTTACTTGGGCCCGCGTTGCGTCATCTGCGGCCCGAGTGCGGCGAGGAGGTACGTACGTCATTGTACGGGACGCAAATGACACAAAGCGGATCGCCTGCTTTGCAACATCACGAAAGGCAAGCGACAAGACTGTGACGTGCAGCATTTTCTAGGAATAAGGAACCAATTTTGAATCAAGCTAGTTCATAAACCAAGCTGGTAACGTTGAGGAATATACTTTATTTTGATATTTACAGTTTAATATGGCGACAGGTTGGCATCAACAGAATCCATGACCACTGGCAAAGTCTATAACAAAAACAGAAGAACTTTGGTTACCGATACTGAAGTAATGTTGTTTGTGAATGTTTATTGAGAGCAGTTTTCACTTGAATGTGCGATTGGCTAAACAACTAGTGCCACCTTGTCATCCAATCAGAAGAAAGGACATAACAAAGCGTGACTCGCTCGCAAACATCTTCCCACGCTTCGCATCAGGTACGCGTCTCTGGTTCGAGTTTTGATAAGTTCACTGTATCGCCTGTTTCTTTTGTCACTGGCCAGAGTGATTACATTGGTTTTGGTTTCACGCTACTCAAACCACTCTAACTTGTGTAATGGGGAGTCACTTTGGTCCACCTCAATTCAAGAGTCGCAATTCTTGTAAAACGTTGCAAGACATCACAAGCAATATTGTGTATTCAACCGAGACAAAAAAATGGCACCCCTGTCCAGCCGTTCTTGTGGTCTGAATAGGACGCAGCAGCCAAAATTAATATTCTTTTGTCACAAATGGTTCATTCACTTATGCTTGAGTCTTGTATGGAAAAGATAAACAATACTGGGAAACAGACAGTTGCGATATCTTTGCGTCAAGAAGGGTTTCATCTTGAAAACTGTAACAAGTCGATCGGGAAACGAGCGTCGTTTGTTTCGTCAAGCTTACACAGTAAGGTACAAAGACTTGAGAAACGAGAATGAGAACCCTTAGTAAATGAACACGCATGCTCATAACGAGTTGTCCTTCCCTGTGTTTCTAAAAGTGATGGGTTCGAATCCGCTCGGGGACTCAGGTTTGTTTGCTTTGTTTCAAAGAAAAGAGAAAAATAGCAAAGGAAAAAATCTTGCATATGCACACAAACCTGTTTTGAGGTCCAGAGTGATATATGTGTGAGCGACTATCTGCGAAGCAGCTGCTAATGGAACCTATAGTACACAAAACAAAGCAAAACATGAAGGTCTCCAAGAACAACCGATACGAAAGTAAAGAATGATCATCGCAGTATATTTTCCAATTTAAGAAATCGGAAAGAAGAAGCCTGAAAAAAATCAGGGCTTCAACGGGATTCGAACCCGTGACCTCCGCGATACCGGCGCTCAATAAATTGACCTCGCTCCCAGTGTGTGGCTTCATAGCTCAGTTGGTAGAGCATCGCACCGGTATCGCGGAGGTCACGGGTTCGAATGCCGTTGAAGCCCTGATTTTTTTCTTCTATAACCGCGGTTCATATATATGAATTATTTCGTATATACATTACATCATTTCATTCCTCACTGGAAGATATGAACTCAATAAATTAACCTCGCTCCCAATGTGTGGCTTCATAGCTCAGTTGGTAGAGCATCGCACCGGTATCGCGGAGGTCACGGGATCGAATCCCGTTGAAGCCCTGATTTTTTTTTCAGGGTTCTTCGTTCCGATTGCTTAAATAGGAAAATATACTGCGATGATCATTCTTTACTTTCATCTATAACCGCAGTTCATATATATGAATTATTTCGTATATACATTACATAACAACCGATACGTTAACCTAACTTCCTATAAAGGTTAACTCTGCATACGAGCCAAGTGGCCCATTTTGTCCGAGCTTATCCCACTTTCTGCGACTAGGAGTATTACTCCTTCCCCTGGATGGGATGTTGGTCCATCACAGGGTTACCCCGAGCATTAAGTTCACCAGTACCCATTTATACACCTGGGTGGAGAGAGGCACTGTGAGAGTAAAGTGTCTTGCCCGGACCACTTGATCCGGAGACGAGCGCACTAACCATGAGGCCACCGTGCCTCCCCTCTAACTTCCTACAGACTGGATCAAAACAGTAGAAACTGCCTGTAAGCATACCATACTGTTAAAGTGTTCCTCCCATATAAACACGACGGGGGTGCTCATCGAAAATTTTGAAAAAAAACCCTAAGAGGTACCAACATCCTGTTTTGTGGGTGTGGCTTGGAACATTATTCACCCCCAAGAGGTATATAATCTAACCAGACTTGAATTCAATTTATTTAAGATAAAAAAAAACACAAACGTGAGCAAACCTGATCTATCAAAGTGGTTACTGGTAAGCTTGATTTCGTTTGAAATACTTGAATTTACACCACGTTTAACGTTCTAAAAGTGAATTTAACTGATTGATCGCGTTCAATTCATTTTTTTTAGACGTTGAATAGGTGTGATGACTTGAAATATTTGAAAGAAAGTGTGTGCTTCAGACATCAGCCAGGCTGAATTTGTGATCAACCAAGTGAAGTTGTAGCAGTGGGTTCAACCATTTCTGGCTCTGCTACAAACAACACTCTCACATCTGAGCTTTCATCACTGCACAACACAACATTAAAGATTTAAGAAGGAACTGGCAAAAATAGGAATACCGCAATGACTCGATTTAGAGCCGTCCTTCCAATAAAAAGGTCAAGTCTGCATACGTGCCAAGTGGCTCATCAGGGCGGAGCTTATCCTGGTTTCTGTAGCATGTAGCTACTGGGAGTACTTCCCCCCTGGATTGGATGCTAGTCCATCACAGGGTTACCCCCAGCATTAAGTTGACAGGTACACATGTATACACCTGGGTGGGGGGGGGGGGGGGGGGAGAGGCACTGTGAGAGTAAAGTGTCTTGCCCAAGAATATAATGTCCCCAGCCAGGGCTTGAAACCAGACTGCTCGATCTGGAGACAAGCGCACTAACCAGGAGGCCACCACGCCCTCCAATAAGTACCCCCTTTTTAACAAGCGCCCCTATTTCAATAAGCGTCCCCATAGTGAAAGTGACATTCATTACATTGGCATAGAATGGAATGGTTAGAGGTCTGCTTTTAAGTCTGCTTTCTCATCTGAAAGCAATATTGAACGTTATGCGCATCAGAGCTATTATTGCTACAGTTTTTGGTTTTAAATAAATGTTGCTTATATATTTTACCACATCCAGGCCCCACTTGTTCGAAGGCTGAATAACACCAAACACCAGATAAAGTGCTATCTAGTGGTCAAGTGTTAACAAAACAAACCATGCTATCCATTGGATAGTGATTTATTCAGTTGATAGCGTTACCCACCTTTCGAACAACCCTAGCCAGATGTATAAGTTTAAAAGTAAGTGCCCCTTCACTAAGAAGCACTCCTTCCTTAAGGACGTTCGCGCCCATTGCTACTGCGCATCTCTAGTGCGCACGCTATTCATTGGTCACGCGCGTGCCACGTCATTTTCAAGCTCGCGCACCGAGTCGAAAACTTAACAAAATATAGAGCTGATGACCTTTGCGTTAACTTGGTGTGCGAATATTTTTGTTGGAAGCTCGGTGACCCCCACTTTTTTTTCGGCAGATCACTTCCTTTTTTAACTCTCTACATTATACTAAAAAACCAAAAAAATCTGTGTGTGGGAAGTTGTAATTATTTGTCATATACTATTAAAAAAGGGTCGAATTGGTACATGGAGACAGGTGTGCGTGACTTAGAAGTTGTCTTTTTTAAGGCTAATTCTAGCAGATTTAATGACATATGTAGCAAAGATCTATCAATTAGGCCTATATAAGCCGTGTTAAACACTCATAGCTTAGAGATGATTCTTCAACTTAAATATATGCCGATAGTAATGAATCCGGCCAGAATCGCCTCGAATGACTGAGAATCGTAGAAATGCTATGGTCTGAGCTACGCTTTATCTTGAAAACGAGTTCGGTGACCCCCGATTTTTTTTACGTTTTTTATCTAATCTTATCATTTTCTACCGTCAGCCAAAGTTTTAAAAAAATCTGTGTGTGGGAAGTTTTTGGGCGCGAACGTCCTTAATATGCGGCTTCCCTCGAGCTACAAAAAGTAAAAGTAAAACAGCGCCCCAGGCGTTAACACGAATCATTACGGTAGCTCTGGTTACACTTTGGTGTAAATTCATGACACATTTGGCACAAGTGCAAACATTGCACAAAACATAAAGTTATATAATAATAACTCCACACATACCAGCAAGATGATGGAAAAGGAACTCAAGATATCTGTGGGAATCTCTTGATACAGGTAGCTGTGAAACCAGTCCAAGAATTAACGCTTTATACAATAATTATCTTAAGATAATAAAGATATGGAAGACCATAAACCTTGCTTTGTGCATCAGACATCAGCCAGGCTGAATTTGTGATCAACCAAGTGGAGTTGCAACAGTGGGTTCAACCATTTCTGGCTCTGCTACAAACAGCACTCTCACACCACAATGATTCATCATCGCACAAGTGCAAGTTAATAACTTTATTCCATGTCGCCATGCGTCTGTTCAGTTATTGATCAGAGATGATGTCAAAATGCAGTAAGAACGAAAAAGTGGCACACGAGCCGATAGCTGTGATTGTCACTGATGTTCTTATCACATTTTGACGACAACATCTATCTGTCAAGAATCTATCTGTTTTATGTAATGAAGAAAGAAAAAACTGTTTAATGATGTCTGTGTGTCTTGTCCTTCAATTAATCATAGGTAAGAACCAATCAAAATGTGACAATACATGGCAGTTGGTAGTTTTCTCTTTGCAGGTCCTCAGCATTTGAATGAGTTAAATTAGAAGCATTCCATCTGGGTTACCCGGGTGCCACAGGCAACTAACTTTTGCCTTTGGGGGACTGGAAGAACTTACTTCTTCATATAAGCGTAAGTGCTGGGGAACCGGGATTTCATGGTTAGAAACCTTTAGGCTTCTTGTAATTATTCTTAGACCACAGCCTTGCATTCATTGGATTAAAAGTTTAAGAGGTAAAATAAAATGCTAAAATATTCAACAAGTCATGAAAAAACTCATCGTGTGTTAACACTGCTGCTGTCTTCCTTTGGACACACCAACCTTGCTGCAAGAACATATTTTTACACCAGAAGAGAAAAGATTGACAGCCAAAAAAACAATAAAGCAAAAATTCTTACCTCTCATATATTGTTACATTCCACAGGTAACCACATGGAGCTGTTGACAAGGAAAAATAAAAACAGCAAAGAGAGGTTTTTCAGTATGTGATGAGTGCTAGAATAATATGAAATGCCAATGCTACTCCCACAATTCTCAGGCCAAGTTGAAATGCCATTCTGCTCATGTGCCAAACCAAACTAATGAGCTATATGTAGAAAAAGAGATGTGTTTGAATCAAGTTTGAGCGGTATGCTATCTGAATCAGTTGAACTAGAAATTGTAGTATGTTGGCATATCAGCAGAGTGGCATTTGGACCAGGTCCACAAATCAAATGGAACATGAAGAAAAATGAAGAACATGAATATCAACAAAGATCTAGAAAGAGGAAAAACAAATGTAATAAAATTCAGGTTTCTTGTAATAAATGGTGAAAATTAAATAAAATAATGCAAAAATAAAAAAAGCTGCATGCTAGTCTTTATTGCTAAATGTTTTTGTCTTCTCATTAATTACCACTTTAATTGCTGGCATTTTCACATGCACAGAACTTCCCCAAAGTTTGAATACAATGCTGTAGCACTACAAAAAAAGTGAATAGCTTCTGCATAGTTCTTAAAACATTTGCTCTGAGCTCTTTTCACCCCGGATCCATGGAGATGCAACAACTCAGGGGTTCCCTTTTTGCAAAATTAATTCACCACGAACGATTGTGTTAAACATGTCCTCTTGTGTTCCACTGGTAGTAACTAATGCTGCAGTATGTACAATCTTACCACAGGAAACACTTCAACCAAATAAGCTAGCATTTTAAATGCAACTTAAATTAACCAAACAAGTTGAAACCCACTTTTTCAGATGAAACAATGCTGTGTAAACTAGCAAAACAAAGATGTCACTTGTATGTCCTATGATACAATACATTGGTAAAAAACTGCCAAGTGAACTGCACAGCTCACAACAAGAAATTTGTAACTCAACACCAAGTAATATTCTTACTACTTTTGTTTTGACTGATATGAAACGACTTGTTGTTACGGAAAATACCTGTACCAAAAATTGTAGCAGCAGATCTTTTCAATGAAAGGACGACACATTTTACAACTTAAGATCACCTGGGTGATTAACCGCTGCCTGGTTAGCTCAGTTGGTAGAGCGCCAGTCTACTGTGCAGGTTAAACTTTGCAGAATGAGTTCATTTGTTTCTTTTGCAATATGCGCTTCGCAGATGAATTATTACATACCAGCTTACAGATACCAAAATCTTAAGAACTTACAATACGTTACCTTCAGTTTGCAATGTACATCGCATGGACAGAAATGTCGTCAACATCAGACACTGAAAGTTAACTTGGAAATCTGAAAATTTTTTCATATTTTTGTCTGCTGCTTAAGCAGTAGTTAAATTTCATTTAACGAATATCGCTTACGCTTCATGGCTTGCGGCTTTGCTGATAAACAGATTCATGCTTCTTGTTCATAATGATTTCTACTGATTGCACAATGTGCTCAGTCTTGTTGTTAATAGTGTAACTTTCACTTGTCACAAACTAGTTATTAAATGTTATATCATTTCCCCTTTAGTATGGCATTTTATAAGCTCTAAATTTTCTGAATGTACGATATATTTGTATTTTTTCAACCCAGAAATGTTGGAGTTTCCAAGAGCCAATCTCTCTATCAATATTACATGCAAAGACCTAAAACATTTCTCAATTTACAAGTTTCACAGGCTGTTTAATTGTCAGGTTATTAGAGAATAACTAATGGTTGCCACAGGCATAACTTTTCAAAATTCCCTGACTTTTCCCTGATAAAAATAAATTTCCCTGACCAAATAAATACTGATAGCGGCTTCTAGCCTCAATTTACATTCGTCCTCTCCACTCTTTCATTGAGACTGATTAGTTTTCAACAAGTTTTCCTTCTTCATCAATTAAAAATATTGTTGAGATCACAGTGGCCCCAAATGTTTCTTCCAACTTTCAACCGTGCTTAATCAGCCATGTTAAATTATCTCAATTTTCTCTGACTTTTCTTCAAAATGTCAATTTTCCATGTATCAAAATAAAATTCCCTGACCTTGAATTTTTTTCCCTGACCTGTGGCAACCCTGTAACTACTGTTAAATAAAACGTAAATATAAACATAGCCATATAGCATATCAGATGAAATCCTTAATAAAGTTGCAGTGCGCCATCTTCATTGACACCACACCTCTGTAAAATTTATCAGTTTACAATTTTGAAATGCATTGAGCTCTACTTCAAATTCAGCACTTGAATTTTATGCTTCCTTGACTATCAACTTGAAGTTTTTTTTTCAAAATTTAATTTTTCACAAATAATCATTGCTTTATTTACATGAAGTTGATAAAGGTACATTAATGGATGATTGTCAGTTGTGCATGTGTTAATCTACTTATTAATCAAGAGCGAGGTCTTTACAGGAAAATCTCAAACAATACCTTGCCGTACTGATCGAGCAATAGCAAAGTCAATATGGCAAGGCCAAGGTTTGAGATTTTCCCGAAAAGACCAAATGTTCGAGGTTAATATTGTTTATTGTATAGAATTTGGTTTGTTTTTGCAGGCCCATAACTGGTCCCTGGGCAATATGGGGGATAATGCTCTAGAACTGGCCAATCAGAGCACTTGTTATATTGGCTACAAACACAAGCCATATAATAATATATATTATTAAAAACTGGATCATTGGATAATGCAATTCGAGAGTTTTCATTGGCTTAGCCATCATGGTATATGAGCCATTATACCATGATTTACAAAAACGGCGAGCATATGCATGATTTTTTGGGCCTTTTTATTTTAATTGTAGTCTAGTTTTCTATATTTTGAGGGCGTTTTTAATAAAACAATTATTCCACTCGCGCTTGTTGGATATGAGATGATTATAGCCAACTCGGCGCAGCGCCTCGTTGGCTATCTGTCATCTCATATCCAATGCGCGCTCATGGAATAATTGTTAACTAGTACATGGAGTTATCTATTTGAGGGCACATAACAATATTAATAACTGATCCCATGAAAGCCAATGTCCCAATTTCAACGTTTTACGACTTGCAATGTTGCTGTGATGAAGAGAAAGCCTGCAAACAATCATGTTTTAAAAGTACACAAAACTCACAATCCTGCATCTTAATTTCACAAGGTGCTGACACTAGAAATGTCAGCTTTTCCAAAACACTTAACCAAGTTCATGATCAATGACTAGTGTTTTACCCACTCGCAAATTGCTGTGTCTGTTGTCAACTTCTACAAGTAAACATATACCTGTACACATTTATGTGCAATACACAAATTTATACATCCACATACCTTCGTTCATCCATGCGGTAACATCCATGCGGAACACAGTTTCACTTCCGTGAAACACAATTAAGATATCTGCTGCTTTCTTCCATGGGTTAAAATTCTTACTTGTCGCACAAGTCTGTCTTTCATTAAATTATCAAAACATTTTTTTCACAGCACAAGTACGATGTTTTTTAAAGCTGCTTTGTGAAACATTTTTGATATGATTTAGCTCCAGTTGGTTGTAGCTGTTTGCAAGACACTAGGAAAAGACAGCCGACACAATATTGCAACTTTTAAATTCTCCCAAAATCTCTCTCATGTTTGTTTACATCAGACTTGAGTGCATGTAAACATGTGTCACACCATCCATTTCCTACATTGAAATTCTTATTCATTTCTGACCGATGTAAAAGCCAAAATAACAAGTGGAAAAATTTGATATTGACTGATACTTTGTAGTCATTTTTCCCTGGTTTTAAATATCACATGATCCAAACTGAACTGAAACAAAAAGCACTGTAGAAATGGGCAAGAGGGATTTATCAGTTTCTCCTCAAATGATCTTTTGTAAACAGCTCACCAAACACACAAATTTATAAACACTGATCATTCTTGAAGTGTTTTGTAAGGAGAACAATGAAAAAACATGCAGTCACAGAACCCTGATGAGACCAATACCAAAATATCTTGTTTTCAACGTTCTCAGCTCAAAACAATTTAATATACAGCTGTTTCGACAAACCTCATCCTCCAAAAGTGCAAAACCCTATGGGTAGTGACAGTTTATCATTGCTTGGTTGAGGTCCACAGTGTTTCAGCAAGAAGGAAAGAAAAAGCATGAATGTGTAGTTCCAGAAAGTTCCATACTGTTATTTTTTTTGGAAGACCAAATAATTTAAAGAAATGTATGAAGCTTAATAGGAATTTCCAGGGGGTGGAGAGTCTGGAACTACACAATGTACATGTTTGTGCTATCTCCTTCTGTCACATCAAAGCAATGGGAGCTTCAATCAAGCATTGGTAAAACAGTGCTACCCATGATAACTTACTTCTGACATTGTTACATACGCTTTAATGTTTTTGGCAAAGCAGCTGTATGTGTCAATGCCCCATCACTTACTTAAAGAGGCTCAGGATAATTAACATGTGCGACGCTACACACCAATTGAAGTCATGCAATATCTTCCTGACAGAACGGCTACATAATGTACTTCACAACACTATGTGACAGTGTTCCACTGGCATCATCAACAACCCCTTCCCCTCCATCAGCACAAACATACAGCAAACAAAATTAATTATCTTGATAGAAAATTTAAATACTCCATTATCTGGTTTACATATTTGCTGTGTGGGAATCAGATGAAGCCCTTTGTTATGTTTTTTTTTTCAAGACTTAAGGAGCTGGCAGCTCTAGCTTCCAGAGAACAGCTCCCCTGTAGCAAAAAGCTGAATTTTAGGCGGTCAGTTCTTGGTGTTGAGGAAATTATAGGCTCTCAATAAACATGTCAAAAAGATAACAGGGCAAATGTACCACACTGGCCTTTTGCTTTGCCCTTCTGACTGACAGAGTGTTGCAACCAAGCGAGTTAAGATGCCGCCTAAAGTTTTTGTCATATCGGAACTTTGTTATAACCCAGACAGTACGATTCTGCAGTTTCTTACTTAGCTGTTGAGACAAGCCATCCCAAAGAGCTCTGTAGTATCTATAAAACCATATAAATTTTGTTTTCAGCGTGCAAGGAAACAAATGGCCCAATTCATTTAACCACACCAATACTAGAAGCAACTATTTGAAAGTTATTGGATGTATAATGCTCCTTCCAGGAAAGGTTTTCATCATGTTAAGTCCAACAAATGTGTATATCTAAGGGATGGTCATTTAGGGATTGCAATTTTTGTCAGAGCGGATGATCATAAACTTAGTTTTTGTAGCATACTCATTCTCCAATTGCAGATTTCCATTAGTCTAAGTACAGGGTGAAGCTGAAGCTCTGTTGCAGCCATGTGACACGCCCAAATAGTTACAATATGGGACTAAACCCTCCCTAGGTCTCAGATTCACTATAGAGAAATACTCTGCAGTGCACATAATTAATGGTTTCAGCTTCCTCTCACCTATACACTTGGTACTTTGATGTTGAATACAAGGGGTCAAAAAGTTACATGGCATTGTAACATGGTTCCTAATGTGTCCTCTTTCAAGGCCCCCTTTAAGATCAAGATTATTTCTGAAAAGGAAAACTTAACACAGGTCTGTATCTTCTACATTCTGTTTTCATTTAGACATGCTTTTGGTCTTTAAAAACCCAACACTGATTTAATTTTAAGCCACTTAAATAACACTGACTCTCTGCCATTTACAATGTTTAATTACAAACTTAATGAATGAATATTTTATACATTCTCGGTCTTCTACTGATGAAGTAGTGTACACCTTTCTCTCTCCTTAACATTCAGTATAATCAATGGTGAGACAAGTTTTATTTGCCATAGTCAATCATACCGAGACTCGAAACATTCTCTTCCAATAATTGCTTTATTATACAATGTTGCAAAAGAAAAAAAGCATCTGAATACTGGATGAAGATTTCATTCAATGCTAAAACTTTTGTGTTTGCCTCAGACTTTGTGTGGCCATTTTTGCCTTCAGATATCCTTGCCATACTTCCTCAACTTTCTTTGACTATTGTTTCTGTACTATGAAAAACACTCTGTAGCTATGCAACTGTGCTTAGCAGGAAGGAAGATATCCAGAATTATCTGCAACCCCAGATTTTAGCTTAAGCCCTCAATGTATATTGACATAAACCACTCTCCAAGCAGGAGATTAAAAAGTGATTTGAAAGTTTGGAAAATAAAGATTTCCAAGAAAAAATACAGCTTTCAGGGGCAAGCTTAGCCAGCAACTATTTAAAGTGAGCTAAGACTTTGAAGCGGAACTGTAAGTTAAATTAACCAAAAGTAGGGGTTAAATTGGCATTCAGATAATCAGGATCACAATGACAAACCACAGTCCAAAAACACAAAATGTGACTTGCATCTACAGAAGTAGTGCACAAACAACACTAAGCTGTCCACACAACAGATGGAGATCACAAATAAAAGAAGATCTTTCCATCAAATTGCTTGCCATTTATGCCAAGAGCTTAGTCAAGCTACGTTAAGATGAATATTTGGATTTTGATCAGAGAAAAGTATGATTTTTTCCTGTTCTACTAAGTTGACCAATATTTAAAACCATTTCATTTCAAATCCATTAAAATTTCAAGTTTTAATAGTAGTTAATAATATACATATTGACTACAGAGTAAACTGAATGAAAACCATATATGATAACAATTTTTTCAAGAAATGTCCTTTGTCCATTGTGATATAGATATTTAATGAATTTCATTAACATGTATGAAACTACAATGATTGAATGAGCAAGCTCATCTTATCAGTCAACAGTATCCTAAATGAAGATTCAAATCAGCCAACGAGCTTGTTTCTGCCAATAAGCAGCACAGTCAAAAAGATGAGGTAGCTAACAAGCACTTGCTAGACTGCTTGATCCTGGCCAAAAGAGTCTGAAAATTGTGATCATCGTCAATATGCTACAAACACAGATGGAAACAACAGCTTAAAGAGGCAGTGCCAGGTTTTGACTAATATTGGTCTTCCTTACTATGGCTATGTTAATGTACAAATTGCAGCGTTGTTAGATTTGCAGCTCCCACAAGATTTATTCACAAACACTTGCAATCTTCACACAGGATAACAAGCATTAAAAGTTGTTTCTTCATTAAGAAAAATCTCAAAACTAACACTGATAAATAACACTGAAACAGTACTTTTAAATTCAGTTTCATCTCCTACATGCAAAACTTAAAACTTACTTAACAAGCAATGTGTTACGAGCTAAAACCTGATTTCATTGCCGTGTTTTGCTTAATGTTACATGCAAATTTCTCCAGCTAAAAGGCAAATCTACTGTGACCATAAGGTACATCTAATGTATCTCAAATCCTTTCAAGTGTATCAACAAAATGTTACTGCTAGTACGTAAAATATTTTATGGTGACATGTTCCACTGCTCTCCATTGTATCATCTAAAAGTACCACTATGCCCGCTAAAAGTTCAATGTTTTTGGCCTTGTCAATCAACGCATCAACAATGCCAGAACGCAACAAAGTTTGTGAATAGTGCACCGTTTGTGCCTAGTAACGTGGCCTCTTGAAATCTCCATGATCTCTTGAAGGTGGCTCACGTGAACGTGCAGCAAGTCGATCTCGATCGACCATGTCACGATCACGTTCTCTCTCATTTTCAAACCTTGGCCTCTGAATGATTATTAATTAAAGTTCAATGATATTTCGATTGCAATGTACAGTTCATGGGATGATCCGTGAATCCAATGGACAACAGAGAAAATCCAAAAGGAAAGATATCCATGGTGGACGATGGCAGCAAAAACAGAAAGCAAACACATCATTAGAATACATCAAAGCAACAATATTGAGCTACTCTAGATCTATCGCTATTTGACATGTTGAACACAACGTGTTGTCTATTGTAGCATGTATCCAAAGAAAGTGTCTTTACTCACTGCAACGCAAAGTTGCATCAAATTTATCTAAGTTCTTCATGTCATTTTTAAAACACATGCTAAACTGATGGAGTACACACTGTGCGACAAAGTTGCATGGACAAGTTAAGTTTTGAGTTGCAACAAAACACTGACATAAAATCCTTTTTTCACTTTGATGCAACATGCACAAAACATGTCATAAAAATTCTTGGTATTTTACATCCCCCGTTGAAGCAACTAGTTTTCTCATTAGTGTCAAAGAATTCAGGAGGCAGCAAGATAATGGTGATTCGGAGATTCTCTTCTTTTGAGTCCCATCTTAATTTAAAATGACTCTGGAATGTTTTCAAGTACCAAGAATGCCTTTCCTACAAATGTAATAAGCATTGTGCTGTTCTTTGAAATGAAAGCAGTTATTGCCCATTTCTTGCCGAGTTGGCCAGCTTAAAGTCTATCTTCTACGAGGTAAACTTGTTAATAAAACACTTCATTATACAATTCTAGATCTGTACCTTAACCTACATAAATTTCTTAAGTGGAAGAAACTTATGCAAATGGTTGCAAAGCTCTTGAACTATACTATTCCATAACAATATATTACTTAGGTCATTTCTTGCATTTTAGCAGGTTCAGGTTCTGCATTTTTCTTTGAATAATTTGTAGCATATAAGAGGCTCTGTTTGCCATGAGCTGTCCACAGACTATCAACAGTCTTTTGCAATAGCATTTTACATTCTGAAATCGACATGTAGGAAATCAACAAAAGATCTTTTTCAAATCTATCAAATGGATTGTCTCATCCATCTTGTAGCAGAGCAAACGTACTATAGCACTGTGGCATAAGTGATATTAAGCTATTATTTCACTTCTGACCTTGGTTCTTTTTATCAAGTGACAATATATCATTTTTATAATGCAGTTTCTGTGAACATCTAGTCTACAAGTAGCACTTACTTCTACACACACTGTAGAACTGTTCTATACACATGTAACATGTTTTCCCCCAACCTATATCAAAGACTATTCAATGCAGTTCCTGGAGGATTTGAAATTTACATTTTTGGAATAAAACCTTTGGCACTAGGTTACTTGTCCTTGCGTGCCACAAAAAGGAGATGTGTTTTCTTCTTTGGTAAGACAAACTTCCACTTGGCACATTGCAATTCCTGGTTTTCCATGAAGCTGTTTTACCATTCAAGTTAAAGAAAAAAATTCACAATTACTGATGAATATTAAATCCAAAACTTACCCCTCCATTAGGTCGCATGCCAGGTCCCATAGGTCCACGTGGGCCTCCAACAGGTTGGCCTCCCATAGGTGGTGGGCCTCTAGGAGGCAACATTCCTGGGCCCAACCTGGGAGGGTTCATCATGCCTGGCTGGCGAGGACCAAAGCCTGGTCCTCCACGCCCTGGTGGTCCTCCACGTCCAGGGGGCCCTCCGCGGCCAGGTGGTCCTCCGCGGCCAGGTGGTCCTCCGCGGCCAGGCGGTCCTCCGCGGCCAGGCGGTCCTCCGCGGCCAGGTGGTCCTCCGCGGCCAGCTGGCCCTCCGCGGCCTGGTGGTCCTCCGCGGCCAGGACCAGGACCCCAATCTCCACCTGGAGGTCCCTGTTGGCAAGAACAATGTTCATCAAAGGGGCTACAAAACAAACAGTGTGGTCATAAAAAGACTGAAATGTTTCCATTCAGATAAACTGGATATAGGTTAGTTTGTCTCAAAATCAGCTCAGCAGTGCCCAGAAATTCTTTGCATATTATTTAACCATAATATAGGTAATAAGGACCCTAACCCCAGTTTCCTTTTAGAAACTAAGGCACTAAGAAAAATAGAGAAATAAAGAAAAGCCTTTCTTGATAGCTCTACTTCATCTACAAACTAAAATTTGGGCACGAGACAAATAAAATACAACAGAATCACCCACTAGCCCCTGCCTTATGGACAGTATTTTCCTTGCATGCTGTTATTATTGTAATACCACTGGGGCAAAGGATGCATGCAACCTACTTTAGGAGGCATTCCTGGTGGGAAGTTTGTATCCATTCGTCTTAAAGATTCCTGAAGTCAGATTGAATTGGTATAAATAGACGTTTCAACTATTTTACTGGACATTAATCCACTAACATGGAAACAGCCTCCAACCAGAAGACTTGGAATAAAGTATTTCAACATCAGTAGTTCACACAAATAGTTGAATGCTAGTTTGAGTAATTTATATGCAATGCAATAATTAAACTCATCAGCAATAGATGAGCCCGGTAGCTGGTGCCCTGGAGGTTGGTGGAGCCCAGCCAACAGGTCTGACATGGGGAAGGAGGTCACCATGGCAACCCTAGGGAAGCGGCGGCCACCACAGGGACTGTCGCACTGACTCAGTCACAAAACCCAATACTTACCCAAGGGAGGGAGGAGTGGGAGCAAGAAAAGATCAGCAATGATCTGTAAGCAATAGCAATTGACCTACACAGGCAGGCAAGCAAGCAAACTATACACAGAGCACAAGCTCCCCCCCCCCTGCGAAGAGTGGTAGAACGCTGGCCCTAAATTTCATTTAGCCACATGTAAACTTCTTCTCAAGTTTACTATTTAGCTACCTGACAGTTAAGGTGGCCGAACACAGTTTTCGCGCGTGCTTTTGCTGATGTAATTCAGCACGTGCACGAGGATTTCAAAACAACAAACATGCTGTCAATAGAGCGATCATTTTACTTACTCAACACCCGCACTATCTGTGCTATTTTTCTCTATAATTGAACGCAGTGTATTGATGACTTTAGTCTTTTATTACAAAGATATGTTGGAAAAGGTAACGATGCAAGAACCCAGCAATTTTCAGCTTTTGTTTGTTCCCGTAAGAACCCAGTTAAATGCAACGCATGCGCAGTAGCTCGAAAAATTGAGACCGATTGCTTTGGCACAAACTTGCCGATTTCTAACGATCCAGTCGTTAGAATTTCAAGAAATTTGGCAAAATAATAGTTCAGAACCCACTTGAATGATCTATCGCGAAAAATGTGAATTTTGACATAGGGAATTTTTAGTAATACAGAAAACGATTTAAGGCGAATTACGAAAAACGCCTATGTCAAAATTTTATTAGAATAGTGTTGACAGATGAGATTCAATGCCAATTCGTAGTGGGCAAGCGATGAAAAAAATCTAACGACTGGATTTTTATTAAATAAACAAAAACCATTTTTTAAGCCTTGTTTTTAACCAGCCCTGTTGCCATTGCAACAGCACACATCCTTGCCAAAATGCGAGAAAAAATACTTCTGAGGTTAACCTTGATTCTTGCAGAAAACAGGCGCCAAAGCATAAATGGTTTAAAAGTAACGGTGAATTAGGCATAGGCACTTGAAAACTGTGTTCGGCCACCTTAACCTGCCTGCTCAGGATTACCTGCTGCATCATTCACAACACGTACCACACGCAGTGACCACAAACTTTACAAGCACCAAACATCCAAATACACATAGTAACCAATCACACACAGTCGTCAACTGGAACTCATTAAGTGAGTGTAATGAGAACTAAACATTTAACGGTAACATTCACTGTACTGACTTCATTGTGACACAGTTTAGTCTTTCACCAAATGTACATTTATGCATCTCAGACCATAAAAAGTCCATTATCAAGCTACTTGGTCAATAACAGTTATATATTGCAGAGGTATGTGCTACACAGTAATCTTTTAGACAGATCTTTCACAAAGAGTAAAGCGTGTGTACATTGTGTTTGTACTATACACATACCAAACGCAGTGGCCACAAACTTTACAAGCCCCAAACATCCAAATATACATAGTAACCAATCACACGCAGTCGTCAACTGGAACTCATTAAGTGAGTGTAATGAGAACTAAACATTTAACGGTAACATTCACTGTACTGACTTCATTGTGACACAGTTTTGTCTTTCACCAAATGTACATTTATGCATCTCAGACCATAAAAAGTCCATTATCAAGCTACTTGGTCAATAACAGTTATATATTGCAGAGGTATGTGCTACACAGTAATCTTATAGACAGTAGTTGAAATAGTTAGTTTTCTTGTAGAGAGATTCATTGAAAGAACTAGACAAAAACACAAAACAAACAAACTGACCTGTAAGTACATATCTTCTTGTCTATGCCTCTGAAGCTCACGTTGCTGCTGCCTAAAGAGCTCCTCCTTGCGGCGAAGTTCATCTTCTCTGCGCTGCAGTTCATCCTGAAGACGCATTTCCTCCTGTCTCCTAATTGACAGAGCACAACAAAACAAAATCAAAACATCTCTAGTGTAAAAGTTGTTGCTCAATTTTACCCTGTGTAACTTTTTTCTGGTGTATGATAATATTGTGGTATGCACTATAATAATTACAACATATTTGAAACAAATGAAAATTCCAAATTGTACCAAAGGCAATCTTGAACCACAACAAAAGGTTATCACAAAACAATCAAAGACATGAGAGACGCATGATTTCTGTATGAAGTATATACAGTTGAACCCCGGGGGAATGAAAACTAGTTTGAAATAGCAGGAGTTCAAAATAATAGGCCATTTCCGAATTACCTTTAGCCTCTTTCACAAAGCGAGTCTTGGCGCTCATCCTTTCATATGAAAACGAGATTTCATTCACATGCAAATTAAACTCATTTTCATATGAATGGTTGTGCACCAGGCCTCGCTTTGAAAGAGAGGCTTTAGGTAACTCGGAAATTGTCTATTGATAGTAAATGACTGAAGGACAAAACCAAGGGAAATGGTTTTGAGTTCAAAATACAGGGAATTGAATTGAATTAACCAAGTCCAAATTACCGGGTTTCAACTGTATCATGAAACTATGTTGTTAAATATGTTTATCTTAAATTTATACAAACCTCCGATGTTTTTATAGAAAACATAACACAAGTTATTGACAAAATGAATGCAATTACTTGAGCCCTTGAAACTGGGTTTTTTCCTGACTAATTTTCAAATATTGACCACACAGTTCCATGAACAACTGCCCAACAATCCCATGGTTCATACAGACGTCAGACATTTTTTCAAAAGACAATTCCAAGACGATGTTCATGCAAGGACTAGTCAGAGCCACATGCAAAGTTTGTTCTGGTAGGGTGGGGGGGGGGGGGGGGCAGACAACACAGAATACTCAAGACACCTTGGAAAGAAAATTACTTATGCAGATAGGAGTGTGATAGGTACTTCACACTCCTTTATCATCAAAATCAACTTTCTGACAATGAAAATGTGCTTCTTGTTTACACCAATATGGCTTTTTTTATCTTGTAGTCTCAAGTGTTCAACGCATTTCAAAATAGTGAGAACTAATACTAGTTTATCTTGTAGTCTCAAGTGTTCAACGCATTTCAAAATATCCCTTCATGGACTTCTCAAGGATATGTCAATGTTAAAGGACTTGTATGCAAACTAGTCAATCCAATATTTTTCAAAGGAGAGCTTATCTGTCTCCCTTACCGCATCTCTTGTTGTCTCAGCATCTCTTCTTTTTGACGTATCTCTTCAAATCTGCGCAGTTCATCTTGACGACGCTTAATTTCTAAACACAAAAAACCACTTTGTTAGCAACAAGAGAATGTTGTTAGGCACTTCTTGTACCAGCTTAAAGTCTGCATCTCTCAGAAGCCAAAACCTACGCACTAGTTTCTTCAGAAACTTCATACGGTAATTCCAATAAAAGACTCATCACCAAGATGCAGCTATTTTGTACCCATTTGCACTGAGGAGTTCTAACAATGTACATGTACATCATTATTTTGTTCAAATTTGTGTTTGCTGATATTGCTTTCAATTATTATAGACTGAGTTCGGTTTTCTTCAATTTTACATCACTCCAAGAGTGATCATCACCTAACTTTCCCTAACAACGTGAATACATTTGTCAAGAAGACACATTAAAAGATCACAAAATGATACCAAATGCACATTGACCAGAGGGAATCAATGTGATATGGTCATCAAGAACCAGACTTCTTCCTGATTTTTAGGGCAAAGAACGTCTTATCACACATGTGGAATGTGTTCCAGTTCAAATCATGGAAGTCACATAAACAGAACACCAAGAAGTTTGTTTGGTGAAATAAAATGATACTACATGTATTTGATCATTACCGGTACATGTAATGCTATAAGGTGCATGTTGCAGTCTTTAAACGTTTAAGGAAAAAACTGTTATTTGGAAACCTTGTCTCATCAGCACGGCCTCGTGTTCCTGTATAGCCTGATCCATTTCAGACTCCAATTTCTCACGAGCTTCCTTGAACTGCTTGTCCAATGCTTCTCTCTGGGTTACTTCCATTTCTTCTAAGGCACGCCATCTTTGTGCCCATTCTGACTCAAATGTGTTTGGGGCTACAAAGTGGGGCTGGGCTTCTCTTTCCCTGAAGTACAGATTTTAGCCCTGATCAACATACATACTAACAGTACCAAAACCAAAAACTAAAACATGTTAGTGTTAAAGTTAACAGTAGCATCTCTCAGGAGCCAACTTGTACTCATTAGCTTCTTTAGAAACTTCATACGGTAATTCCAAAAAAAATTATCATCATCAAGATGCATTACTCTTTAGACCAATTGTAAGAGTAGTCTTCAGTCGAGTGTTGTAAAACCAAAACAAAAGTAATCATTCTAGTCAATTACCAATTCTAGACCATACAGTAAACCAATCAAAACTCCAAGAAATTACACAAAGCTAATGCAAAGCAAGGGAAAACGTGTGCGAGCAAGTTACGATTGGTTTTGGTTTTACTTCTGATTGGGGGAAAAAGAATGCGCAAGTTTTTTAACCCAATCGTGTGGTGTAGTAAGTACAAAACCAATTACTTTTTAACAATTGGTTTCGCTACGAAAGTACAGGACTTTGTAGTTCACCATACACATCATTTGAAAGGAAGAGAGTCGAAGACATCTCTGACTACAACTTGATCTTTAAGTTCAAACCCAGTTGAAGTTACATTACAATATATGCAAGTCTGCATCTGAAGTTAGTGGCACACAATTGAAGCTTTCATCCAGTTAGCATAGCATATTTGACCAGGGCCGGGTTGTTCGAAAGCTGGTTAACGCTAACCCAGGATTAAAAGTTCACCAAAGTATTAATTTTTCTTCTATAAAAAAACTTTTTTGACCGCTTATGTTTTGCATAGTTTGAGCTTACTCAAGCTCAAAACTGAAGGAAAAACAATAAAAACATAAAACCTCACCTAAAAGTTACAAAACTGAAATCAAAATTCTCGCTAATCCCGGGTTAGCTTAATCGGGCTTTGAACAACCGGGCCAAGGAGTATTATGACTTCCCCCTTCCCTATCACAGGGTTACTCCATAGCATTCACCTATTTGAGCCTCAGCCTATTTATACACCTTGGTGAAGAGGACACTATGAGAGTAAAGTGTAATGAAATTTCTGCTCAGAATCAAGTTAATGTCATTTCTGAGGACCTGAAATAAATACATTTTCCAATGGGCAGGGGGCAGGGGCAAGCCCCTGGACCCCCAAACAAACAACTGCCTCCAGCACAGAATTGTCAATCCCACCAGCAATAATACATTAGGAACCCATCCATGAAAAAATGCTGGCTATGCTCCTGTAGAGACATAATAAAATTCATAAGGCCAGGATATAAATCAATGGAACAAGGTCCCCCATCTCTTGTACAGAGCAAAAAAAACAGGGTTGTGGGCAAATGCAACATATCCACCAAAGATGGTCATGAATTCTAAATGACTGTAACCCGAGAAGTCGAATCGATTTCTTACTTTTGAAAGGCAGGGTTTCTTTTGATATGTTCATCTGAGATGCCATCTTCATCTTCTGTATGCTCCAACTGTTTAACAGACACAGGACGTGGTATCCTTTCAAGTGGAAAGAAACAGAGAGGTAAAGCACAATGCAAATATCAGGTACAATTTGTAATCAAAACCCAGACTCTCAGAAGCCACAATTTATACACAGGTTTCTTGAACCTCATACGGTAATTCCAATTAAGATACATTTCATCAAAGAGTCAAAATCACAAAACATGTTGAACTGGAAAGAGAGTTTTCGTGATTAAAATCTCCATAAAGAAACTGACAAACAAGTTAATATTGTTTTGAACACAGTTATACAATGCCTTGATTTTCTATGCAGTTGACAAAAGATAAGGATTTCAATCACCTTCCCAGGAGAAACAATCCATCATTGATTTGTTGTAATGCTTGTTGAGCAGAGTTCTTTCTGGAGAACTCAACAATGCCATATCCTTTTGTTCTTCCCCTATCATCGCAAACAACAACAGCTCGCTCCACGTCCCCAAACTGTGAAAATGCTTGATGCAAGAGTTCATTGGTGACTACTGGTCCAAGACTAAGAACTTTAAGAGCAGCCGCATGTGTTGCAAACCGTACTCGCACTGTTCTTCCCATGCGAAATGAACCATCCACTGCTTGCTTAGCAGATTCTGCATTCAGACGTGTGTCCTGGAAAAAGAAAATTCATACTGTTTTACCACATAAAAAGTAGAACAGTGCTACAGGTAAATGTTAGATACAGGTGTACAGGCAGCTTCTGGTTAAACATTCTCTGATTTGTGACCTCACACGGGAAAACGTACACTAACATTTTACCGTTTAACGGCCGAAAGCGTTAGTTAGCGTTAGCCATCGGCAGTCAGCCGTTAGTGATCCATTAGTCAACGTTAGACGGTTTCACCAAACCGTTAGACGGTTTTACCGAACCGTTAGACGGTTTCACCAAACCGTTAGTAGTAGCGTTAGCGTTAGTGGTTACCTTGTAACCGTCAGAAAAATTTAGCATTCGTTAGTCCATTTAGCCGTTAGGACCGTAACTGTTACAGTGCTTTTGGATCGGAGCACTCGAATACCACTCGTAGTAACGTACTGATCTGATGCCGCCTCTTACAGACAGTGTAATTGCATATATTATTCTTTGTCCAGCAACATCAGAAAGAAAAATTGGTTAAAGCCAGCATTATAAAAGACAAGTGTGAGAATAAACTGAATAAAAGCCAAACACTTGCCGCGTTTTTTCCCCCACCGCGGCCCCAGATTGTATTTTGTTTACGAAGACTTGCAATGATTGCGGATGTGTTCTACGAACTGCTACCCTAAAAAGTGATGTAGTTGAGGAATAACTGACAAAATAGATCAATCCTGACAACAAAAGATGCCGATGGGTTAAAAATCTGCAGCACTTGTCTATTTATCGTTCGCCGGTTAGGCTTACGCTTCAACTTTAGTTTTGTTCTGTGGATAAATGGCTTCCTCCAACAGTTAAACACTTGTGACCGTGAAAGGAAAAACGGACACTAACGGAAAACCGTTCGAACAGCAAAAAACATACAGAAGTTACTTTTCGATAAACATTTGTTTTCACCCATGTGAAAACCTTTCATCGAGTATTCACGGCCGTAAATTGACCGCGACCGCATCACATCACGATTAATTTATGACAACAAGCTATTTTGTACCACGCTGTTTTGATGTTCACTGAAACGCCCGTCCATTAAACTGACGAAACTGCTTGTTAGATGTTTGAATGCTCCTTGCTTTAAACTTAGCATTCGAGCGACTTGCGTTTGTGACATTCTGAAAGCTTATCCGCAGTCACGCTGTTACTTCACGCTGATTGGATGATGGTAAGGAATGCATCCAATCAACGTGGAAAAAAACAGCGTGACTGTTGCTCTTAGCACACGAAATCCGTGGATGCTGGTTGCTTCGAAAGCTGTATTTCTGGTGGGAAATTATTTGGCGGTTAGCACTTGGATTTTAAATGGATCTTCGATTGAATGCCACGAGAAGAAGCATCAACCTTTCAGTTTATCTGGTGTTCGATTTGGAAGCCGGGCGATTCATCTACGTGAAAATCTGCTTGGCGCTGGGCGGTCGAAAATGAGCCTTCCAGTTCCACCCTTGACTCCTTACAACGTGCAGTAAGAGTCAAAGCAAAACCCACCAAATTGCTCAAATTCACCATTTTGTAACGAGCAAACAGTTTAAGTGGAAAACAAAATTTAAAATACTTGGGACAGCTTGAGAATTAGTTTAGACAAAACATACGCAGAATTACGAAGCACGCAAATGACGAGTGTCGTGAATCTCGCATTTACATTCGCAAATGTCCAAAATTTTCGCCGCTAAACTTGGGAGAAGTTTCACATGCGTGATATCTTTTGATCTTTCAACAACTAGAAATAAATAAGTACCGTACCATGCGGTAAAATAACATTTCTGAAAAAAAAAGCGAGAGAGTTATAGTATTATTTATGGAAGATGACATCGTAAGGTTATTGCATGCGTGACAATAGGTAACTTATGCGAATGTTATCTCGTTTCTGACACAAAAAGCAGTTTCTCTTGTCAGTCTGCATTTTAAGCTCAGTCTGCATTTTGTACCCGGTCTGAAGTCTGCAGTCTGCATTTTGTACTGACCGATTTTGATATCTTATACGACGAGAATAGATGTTGAAACCTTTCGAACGCTGTTTCAAGTCTTCGAACGAACATTTTTTATCTGGCAAAATGGCTGCAATAACCATTCGAACGACTGCAAGAACCATTCGAACGGATGCAAGAACCGTTCGAACGGATGCGAAAACCGTTCGAACGGATGCAAGAACCGTTCGAATGGAAGCGAGAACAATTCAAACGGATGTTGCAATAACTTTGAATGGATGTCAGAACCGTTCGAACGGATGGGCAAACCATTCGAACGGCTCGTCGAACTCTTTGAACGGATTTTTTTAGGCATTCGAACGGATAACGAACGGATAATGAACGGTTAACCTCTTGGAACGGATAACCGTTAGTGTCCGTTTTGCCTTTCACGGTCACACTTTCAGGTATTCTATTCACTAACCGTGTAACACTTCTAGCCATTCACTAGCTAGCTGACCGTTTAACACTTCAAGCTGCCTCCGAAGTGTTCGTTTGACGAACTGGCTTAACCGTTAAACGCTTGCAGCAATGCATTAGCACAACTTTGCAAACCGTTAGTGGTGCCTTTAAAAGCGTTAGCACACCGAATATAGCGAGTTTCGCCCATAACGAGTTTCGCCCACATCGTTTCGCCCAGAACGAACGAGAATGGTTTCGCCCAGAAGTCGATCAGTAGAAGTAACTAAAAGGAAATAACCATCTTGCAAAAAATCTCACCCTTTTGAAAAGAAAACTGAAGTTTACTCGGGAACGTGTAATGCCCAGAACGAACATTGAGTAATGCCGTGAAAACGTGACTTGTCTCTAGCCCATGTTGAAACGAACAAGTTGTCACTTTCATTGTCAGTACTTAGTTCTTCCAAGTATAGTCAAGTATAGTCTGGGTCTAGGTCTGGGCGAAACGAGTATAGTTCTGGGCGAAACTCGTTATGGGCGAAACCCGCGGTTACCAGCACACCGTTAGGTACCGTTAGTTTCTATTACCCGTCTGTTAGTTAGCCGTTAGTTTTGTCCGTTTAACGTTAAAACGTTAGTGTACGTTTTCCCGTGCGAGGTCACATTTTATTTATTAATCATATCTTAAACAAAATTCTTGATTGTGATTGGTTCTTTGCACACCTTTTTGTTACATAATGGGCGTGATCACGTGGGTGTCCAATTACAGGTATCAACTTGCAACTTTTTGTAATTGGATTCCCACATTATTTGCATGTCAATTACATATGCTTTAATGGCTTGCTTCTTAATATTTCCTACAGTTTTTAAAACATACGGAAAGTGACTTTTTCACTTAAAAGGAGTTTTCCAAAGACTTTTTTGTATCAAAACTTTGTTATGAATAGAATTTAACTCAGAGAAATTTTATTTTATTCTACTCTATTTGATCTTGATCAGCTTTATTTTAGCTATTTAATCACTTATACTCATTAGCTATTGTCCATATCAATGTCATTTTACATCATCATCATTTTACACTCATTGTCCTTAACATATTCACCCACATCACCTACACCACAGTTATACCACACATTATGGAATATTTTCTTTCATTCCCTGATGATGCCGTAGAACGGCGAAAGTTTGGAATTAAAATACAGTAGCTGGAGGCCTCAATCGAATCAACATAGTTACTATTACTTAGTTTATCTGTTAGTTTTTAGGGAAAGGATGCCCCGGGACCTCCCTATAGGAAACCGCCTTTGGTGGTCCGTATCTTGGGTATCCGGTCAGTTCGTTCCATGGTCAGATCGTTCCAAGTCAGATCGTTCCAATCAATAGTCAGATCGTTCCACAAAATAGTCAGATCGTTCCACAAAATAGTCAGATCGTTCCACATATGTTATATCTATTTCTAAATGTGTAAATGTGATCTGAGTACAGAGTAGACGAAGACGATGGTTTCAATGCTCGATTATATTTTCGGCAAGACAAATTAACATAAATCGAGATTGTAATTCGAAATTTGCATACATCTCGCGTTGAAAAGAAATTAGGTTACTAGCGCTTCGAAATACTGTACTTCCAGAACGGGATAGCTTTTACTTTGTTGTGCTATATCTCGCGGGATAGCTTTTACTTTGTTGTGCTATATCTCGCGTTGAAATACTGTACTTCCAGAACGGGATAGCTTTTACTTTGTTGTGCTATATCTCGCGGGATAGCTTTTACTTTGTTGTGCTATATCTCGCGTTGAAATACTGTACTTCCAGAACGGGATAGCTTTTACTTTGTTGTGCTATATCTTTCCGAAACGTCGATCGATTCCTCGTTGGTATAAAATTATTCGTTTCTTGTTTGTTTTTAAACGACTTAGGATAAAGTCTCAACAAATTTGGCTTTTCATATGTGGAACGATCTGACTATTTTGTGGAACGATCTGACTATTGATTGGAACGATCTGACTTGGAACGATCTGACCATGGAACGAACTGACCGTAAACCGTATCTTGAACTCCCTTCTCTAAAATCCTGTATCAGCCCCCAGTTGTTGATAGTTTTAGTACATGGAGAATGAAAGATAATCCAAGAATATTCACTGTGTCAAAATACAGACAACAATTGGCAAAACTAGGAGAATGCCTCAGGCCCTACAAAAAAGACCTTGGCCAATAATATTAATATCCAATCGCCTTGATCAAACACGCTTGGTCAGTAGCGTATGTATGGTCAATTTGCGTTGTATACACGATGGTTTCCATAGGTATTACAGTTTTTCAAAGATCGGACGTTTGAAAATGCCCTACTTAAGCGTTTCACCCTTTTCTTTTTAGAACTTGCATTTGCATGTTGCGATATTCTGAGTGCCCTCAATATTATTCAGTAGTAATGCAAGAATACTAACCATTCTGACAAAGCCAAATCCTTTGTCCTTGTTCACAAACACCTCTGCCACCTCTCCATACTTTTCAAACATCTCTCTCAGCTCGGTTTCTTCGCAGCTTAGCAAGTTCCCCACGAAAAGCCTGCATCGACCAGAAAACTTACGTTCCTTGGATTTAGGTTCCTTGGATTTCTGAGAAGAATTCCAGTTATTTGCATTGTTACCTTTTGAAACCGGTGATTCAGACGGCTTGCGAGGAGGTTTTTCCGATGGTTTACTGTCTTTTGTACTTGAGGCATTCGATTTAGACGACTCCGACGCTGTGGTCTTCTTCGCAGTGGTTTCCGAGTCTTTCTTCTCGGTTTTTATCGTGATTAGTTCACGAGAGTTCGGTTTCCCGGTCTTGTCTTTTGAGTAAGATGAACTAGACGTCCGCCTAGGCGACCTAGAACGAGAACGAGTCGCCGGCATGCTACAAAATTTGGCGAGAAACGCAGTGCTTTGAAGAGCTCAACAGCTGCAACAAGATGGCGTCGACGAAAGGAGACAAACCACGTGGTAGAAGCTAAGAGGTATCCCAGAGTTCCCTGCGAGGTCACGAGGGAGAGGTTTTGCAGAATGGCCGCGAAGATAGCATTGAAGTGCGTAATATAAAACTTGGGCCAATCGAGTGTTTATTTTTTTGTTGATTCCGACTTCTCTACTGGCTACGGTCTCAATAAACATTGCCTTTTTCTTTTTGTCGAAACAGGATAGCGCCTGTGCTGGAAAACCAAGAACACGAGGAAGTTTTGGATCACGATGTGCACGATCTCAGCGGAAGCGACGAAGAGGTTTGAAAAAATTGTCGGAATTGTGCTAATGATGCAGACTTGCTGTGACATTAATCTTTTGAATTTCTCTTAGAACTGATCGGTTCGTGATCGAAGCCTTTAATTGGTTATTTGCGGATTGTTTAAGCTTCGTTTTCCACGCGATTAACTTGGTATATTGCACTTCCATTTCGTACAAAACCCGCAAATTATGGCTCGTGGACTTCGACACGTGTGTCAAAGTATGATTTTTGCTGACAGAACTTAGGAGACGAAAGCAATCTTGATATTGACAGAGCATGACATATAACAAGTACAGGTGAAAATAACAAACTGAAAGATGTAATTTGATGCAGTGCAGTCCAGTGCACTTAGTACCTACTTCCTGTGAGGGTTACCGCAGTTCCACTTAAACCCCAATTGCAATCTTCCGATTTCAGAACATTCTATCAAATTGAAGGGTGATCATGAAATTTCTGCCATGGGATGGCTTTCTCAAGGAACCAACTGGGACAATGAAAAACATGAATGCCAAGTTATTTCTACCCATCAGTTGCTAGTTCTGGCCTTGTTTTAATATAGAATAAGCAAGAATAATTTATTTTACTGTTTCATTTCATGGTCCTATGGAATAAATTTTCTTCTCGTCTCTTTACACAGAAAGATAGTGGAGATGAAGGGAAACATGAAAATCTCCTGCAGGCAATCAAGTTGTTATCATCAAGTGGAAAGAAGAAGTATGTTTACCTCAGAGTTAGATCAAAATACCGTGCTAGCATTAATTTAAATAGTGAAAATAAAGCTGTTTGGATCCTTGTGGTTCAAAGGCCTACCAGTTAACTCAAGTTTTGTTAGCAGTTTTCTATTCCCCTAGGATGGAATACCAATGCATTAGCCTTGCCAGCATTCATGTAATTATATCAAACCCCAGTGACAGTGTTTCATCGGGATACCCAAACACCGAGAAGAGAGTTGAAAATATGATGCGCAGAGTATTTTTTGATGAAATTCACGATGTTTGGATAGCCGATAAAACACTGTTTCGAGTGTTTGATATATCTTCTCAATTGAAACAAAACCTAACGAGTTAACAGCGAAGTAAAATCATCAACATCTATGCTAATTAAGACCGGGTATCCAAATCTCCTTCATGGTTGTGATTTTCTTTGTTTAAACTTGATGAATAATTAATGAGTTGAGAAGTACTATTGAAGAGTTTTTTGCATTCAGGGTCCGAAATTAACTTTTTTCTAAGGGAGCCAATTGGCGACTAACCTAAACATTTTGGTCACCAAATGGAAGGGTTTGGTCGCCAATGACAAGTGTTAGTTTTTTTGGTTTGGTTGTATTAATTTTTCGTTTTACTCTAATAGTTTTAATTTACGTTAATTTATAGTAAAAGCACAAAATTTAAACTTTCTTTCACTATAATTAAACAAAATATTCCCATTTAACACAATATGATTACATACAGCTATTAAAGGAGAGACTCACAACAGCCGTGTAGCGATAACATAGTCCTACATCTCAATGAGCGTGTTTGTCAACATTCATGCGAAGGCTTCGGATTTCTTTTTCTTATTATTTCCATTTAGCAGGAACTATACTGGTCTCCTGTAAAGTTCTGTGTACTAGACATATGAGGGCCCTCTTTCAATACTTAGATTTAATCAAGTGTGCAAATCAAGTATCTGTTCTTCGCCGAAACGCAACGAAAACGCAACCAAGCCATCTCGATTGCTCGTAAGCAGCTCTTGGCTTCTGGTTGGATGATGACTGCACGATAGACTGTTCATTAGTTAAAAGTGGCCATACTTTTGGGCCTCTTGTTTTGTTACTGGCATTTACTCTGTTTACTGGTATTTAGGTAAAGTATTAAAAGATTAATTAAGCGCAGGTGTTTCGGCTGACGCTTTAATCGCCACGACTTGTCACGATTTTCGCCACGTCACGTTTTCGCCCGCGATATCTGAATTGCGAGAAGCCGCTGAAACAATACAGGGCCGGGTAATTATGGCGATCGTAAAATCGTCGCTTTGTTGTACTACAATTCTCCACGGCAGCTTTATGCTTTCTTTTAAAAAAAGCCCATTTACCTTGGATTCCAAATGCCGAGGGGACAAAAGGTTAGTCGCCTGCTGGCGACCAGTTCTAAATTTCTGGTCGCCAAAGCTCAATTTTTGGTCGCATTGGCCACCAGTCAGTCGCAATGTCGGACCCTGGCATTATGGCATACATGTATAAAAGCCTAAGAAAGAGCAAACATTTAGGAGAAGGGGAAACAGAGATGAGAGGGAGGACACTTGCCAGCAAACCTATATACAGTAGTTGTGCAGTTCAAGGAAATATCCATGCCCACTGGATTGCTTCTCTCCTCCTTCTCCACCAGTTTTTTACACTCACTGCAATGATTGTGGACACAAAATGCAGAAATATTTGATAGAGTGTAGCCTGTGAATGCAGGCGTACATGTATTTATGCTACCCCAAGTCACTCCACTATATTTACTATATTACCCCAACATACATTGTAGCACCAGTTGATATCCATTTAATATATTCCTGAGTGGAGAGATGGACTAAGTTGAAGGCTTATTCTTGTAGTGGCAAAAGATCACATATTATTTTTTAGTTGTACAGTTATTAATCTTGCTGATATAATACGTGTAAATATGTTTTTAAAGTGATGGTGTCAAATGCACTCAATATCTTTGATTGCCACTAGTAAATATGTTTTTTTTAATAGGCAGAGGACATCGGGCCAACGATCAGAGCCAAATAAGACAGTGTCTGAGTTTCATTTAAGTGCTGTTACAGGTATTTTATAGTGAATGCTTACCAACTTATAAACTGAAGTCCCTTGGAAAAAAATTACCTGTCCAATGCTCTCTTTTACGCAAATAACCCCATACATTTCACCTTTGCCTGATACCAGTGATAAAAATATTAGCTCTCACTAGCTTTGGATAAAAGACATTTTTAAATTACAGCAATTTGTCCGTATTAGTATCATCTACGTTTTGCAGAACAAGCTACAAAAACTACAAAACAGGGCAGCCCGTGTTTTGACTCATTCAAATTATGACGCTGATGCTGGTCACTTGTTTGAGCTCCTGGGATGGAAAAACCTAGCTTCCCAGCAGCAAATACAAAGAGCCACAATGGTCTATAAGTCTCTGCACGGTTTAGCTCCAGACTATTTATGTTCTAAATTTGAAAGGGGAGAAACTGCGTATAACCTAAGAGACTCTGAAAATAAGCTTAATGTTCCATTGCCACGCACAAACTATTACATGTATAAGAGTAGCTTTAGCTACAGTGGCGCCACCCTTTGGAACAGTCTTCCTCGTGACATAAGACAAGCAGAGTCCCTTGGGTTATTTAAGTGTTTAATTAAAGAGGTACGTTGATGCACGACATTCGTGGGAAGGAGCTTTAGTTAAGTTTAGGTTTTAAGTATAGTTTTTATAATAGTATCTTATCCATTTAATGCATGCTGTTACTGATATATTTTAAATGTTTTTTATGTATAGCTGATGAATTGTCCGTGGATAAATAAAGATTATCTATCTATCTTCAGTTAAGATTTTTGAATGAAATAGCACACTTCTGAAACAGATTTTACATCTTGCTTTGGTGAAGTGGTTCATTAGTACAGTGTTAACAAAATTGTGTCAAATTTACAGGGTCAGTAAATAATCAAAATCGTAGCAAATCACTCCAGATAATTCATCTGATCAGCTGTGAAATAAATGCATTAAGAAATTTACTGTTAGATGGGTTTATGATATAATTACATGTATATAGATATGTTTTTCTCCTGCAGATAGCAAACAACAGGTGGACTTAAACGATCTCATTGGATCTTTAAACAAAAGCAATGAGTATGGCAATCTCAAGAAAAAGTTGGTAAGAAAGTAATCTCAGTGCCGGTGTAGAAAATTTTAAATATTATACCAATTTTTTTATAATGAAAAAGCTGACTTGACTTGTCAGCTGACTGGAAAGGTGAAATATGAAACAATGGTAATAGGAGTTGTAAAATGACAGTGTACAACAGCAAAAAAACCTTCTATTTCACCCCCAATGTTTTGCTAGAGTAAAAACAAAAATGATATGGGTGTTGGCTGAAGTAATGTAAGAGTTAAAAATATTTCTGTGGTAGCATAACCTGAATCTTTTCCTGTTTTAAGTATCTGTTAAATGCACTCCCTTTATATGCAACATTATAAAAAACTGTATCATTGGATAATGCAATTCAAGAGTTTTCATTGGCTTAGCCATCATGGGCTATGAGCCATTATACCATGCTCCCCTCCATGCTCTATGAATATGGTAATTGCACAGTCATGTGATTTTTTTGAGGCGTTTTTATTTTTTTAAAGTTTAGTTTGCTATATTTTTGGGGCGTTTTTAATAAACAATTATTCCACTCGCCCTTGTTGGATACGAGATGATTATAGCCAACTCGGTGCTATTCACCTTGTTGGCTATCTATCATCTCATATCCAACGTGCACTTGTTATTGTTAAGTATTTTAACTGTTGCTGCAGCTATTTTTGTGACAATGGTTATGAAAAACAAAATTATGATTATTATTTTCATTTCATCCTATTTTAGGACAGCATGCAGAGAAACTCAGGAACTCTTAATGTTCCCTTACCAAAGCCAGAAGTACAGAAAGTAAGTTACATGTATTACATTGGTAAAAACCTCCTGATCAAATAAACCTGCAACAGAGTGAGCCTGAGGGCTTCAATCCATAAATCAAATTTAATAGAACTACAATAAGCAACAAAATGTTGAGACACTTCGATTTTCAAACATTTCCCCCCTTCCTCCCCAAACAATGTTGATTTTTCTATTTCTAAGACTGCGCAGGCCACAGGGCCTACACAACATTGAATTGGGGAGCCGGGGGTATCCGGGAATTAATGCTAGATTCAAATATCGAAAAGCATCATTTTCGAAAAGTGTCTCAACTACTTTTGTCGCTCATTGTATCTTTGCATGATTGCAAACATGACTATGACAATCCCAAATTCATCCTGGAACTTGAAATATTTGTGAGGATGTATAGAAAATTTTATTGTAATTATTTTGTGTGTTGCCAAAAGTACACAATGATAGATAATCCTAAAAGTTTACAAATTACAATGTTGTTAAAAATATTTCTGCTTCTCCAATTCTCAATTCTTTGTTTCTCCAGATTCAACGTACCATTGCATATGGAGAAACCAAGAAAGATATCGAAAAATGGACACCGACGGTGAAACAGAACAGAGAGGTATCAAAGATTTACTTGATTTGAAATTCTTTCCTTACAAGAATTCTGTCAGCCATCATCAAAGTAAGATTTTTAGTCACAACTTGTCCTGCTGTTAGGGATTGTAATTGTCCGTTATGATTTGTGTTTTCAGGCTGAACATTTGTCGTTTCCACTTAAACCCTATGAGCCACCTGTGCCAACACTGAGAGGTGTAGCAGTAAATTTCAAGGTAATGATGGTATAACAGGGCTCGGAAAAAAAAAACTTGAATTCCAGATTGCCCTTGGGAAAAGTTTGCTTGCCCTGGGAAAGTCTTAATTTGCTCTTTTAATGATTTAGTTGGCCAGCAAATGACTTGCCTGATACCTTGCCCATCAGGCAAGTGAGGATGAAAAGTTACTTGCCCAAAAGGAGAATTTAAATGTCCCAGAGGATCGGACAGCACTTTTTGCGAGCCCTGTAATAAAAGATGTACTGCAATAAATGTATGACTGCTTTCTTACTGTTCTCTTAGTGTGCAATTGCAAGTTCTTTTAATCTAAGTATGTAATTTGACTTTAGGAAAAATAAGTGATGTCTAGCAGATTTACAAACTCAAGTACTGTTGTAAATCATATACAATGTAAATGCAACATCTGCATATGCTTGAATGTGTTACGACATTAAGTGTTTTCACTGGGTTTTCAACTGTGTATACAGGTTTTTTAGCAACTAAATTAAATGTATATGTTTCCTTGTTTCGTTTTCCTACATGAGCTTGCAAAATTTTGGCTAATGATCAAATCCTTTTTGTCTGTACAACTCTTGAGAGTATTCTTTAAACACCAGTAACTGATTTACCAAACTGGTTTTTGGTTTGTCAAACTGTACAAAACAAGTGACTGGTGCTTTTATTTCAGTATGAAGTGACCTACTAGACAACACAGTCTTCTTTTATTTCGTAAGTGTGTCTTACAACTTGGGGGTCACTGCCTCTGATTTTTGGGAAAGTTGTGTGGATTTTGAAGTTTTGTAGTTGGGTGTGGCATAAGGGCAGCCACCCCCTTTTACAGAGGGTTGCTCCCCTTATGCCTCATGTAACAACAATGTGTTCTAAGTATTAACAGATTGCTGTAATCCTGATATTCTCTACCTTGACGAATGCATGTTATCCCATGCTTCGTGCCAGGAGCATGGTTTAGCTTTGGGTGCTTGTTGGTTCATTTTAATTATTATTTTTATTTTCAACTGATACCAGCTATTACAAAACTGCAGTATCAATTGTACGGTTTGGGTAGGTGGTGAACATTGATGTGTTCTTGTTAATGTATTATATCAAATAATCATTCAGCCCCGTACGCCTTTGGAGGAAGAAGTTGCTGCAGTCTTGAGAGGAAGTGCTCACGTTCTTGAGCGGAGTAACAAGGAGCTGACAGAGGAAGAAGAGAAAGCATTACTGGCCATGGACTTAGAAGAGGTATGTGCGCTGGAACTCAATGAAATGAATCACATGCTTTCCTCCGAAATTGGTCAGACCCAAACTGACTGCCTAAATACCTTCCTATATAAGTAATTTCTCTTGAAAAAATTAAAAATTGAAATTTGATGTGGTTTGCCCTTAACCTTAACACTCTTAGGACCAAAAGTTTGAATACCTGTTCATCTTCATGTATATCAGTATGACTAGTGGTTCATTTCTTACCAAGTTACATCTCATCTATTTTTCAGGCAAAGGAGAGGAGACATGAACTTCAGAAGCTGCGAGCACTCCAGTCATATTACGAAACAAAATGTCGCAGGATGAAGAAAATCAAAAGCAAAAAGTATGTTTCCAAGTAAACTTCCAGGTGTGTGTTGGAAGTTGTGGGGCTGGTCTCAACATAACATTTACAGATCAGCATTTAATTTCTGACTCATTGCTAACAAGCTCTTAGCATCCACTTTAAAATTTTTGGTGCATTACTTTATAAATTGTTAGCGTGAGCAGATCCCCTTGTATTGTAGCAAATTTTGTGGCCCCCCATTTTCGAAAGCATAAGTCTCAATGCATCTTCAAGCATAGAGGAGCCAAGAACAAGGAAAATTTACAATGTTTGGATGCACTAGCAAACTCTCTCAATAAACATTAAAAGAAATGGATAATTAATGATTTGATCTTGGGATGGGAAGGGATTGAGAAGTCCAGGTTTGAGCCTTGGGTGGGGTCTTTTGGTGTTGTGTTCTTGGACAATTTACTCTCGCAGTGCCTCTCTCTGCCCAGCTGTATAATGGAGGTAACCCTTCTCACTTCATAAAGTTTGTGAAGAAATTAAGGAGTATCTCTTGGCTCAGGGCTCGAAAAAAGTGCCCTCCAGTCATCCAAGACAAGTAGATTCTCCTTCTGGGCAAGTAACATTTCATTCTCGCAAGGCATCTGCCAACTAAATCCTTAAAAGAGCAAACTAAGACTTGCCCAGGGCAACAAAATTTTAGAGCTACTTGTCCCAAGGGCAAGCTGGAGTTCAAGTTTCTTTTGAACCCTGTTGACTTCTTTAGCTCCTGTGAGAAAAGAATGTTGTTGTGATTAACCATAAAATCCTTGAAACTGAAATTGAAAGATATGCATAGCAATCAATAATTAGAATTCTTGAACTGAGGACTGTAATGGTTAAACAAGTATGTGGTATTTGTACCAGGTATCACCGGGTGAAAAGAAAAGCTGAGAAACGTGCTGCAGGAAAGATTGCAGGAGAAGATACAAATGAAAATGCTGAGGAGACCTTAGAAAAAGCTGAAAGACTGCGAGCTATGGTGAGAAGTTACTTTTCACTCTGTTATTGATCGGATGTAAACTTCTCCTAACTGGCTGACAAAATTTGCAAATTAAGTTATTTAAATGGAGGAATATTTAACTCTCAGTGTAACAGGCAATAGAACATAGGCCAAGTTACTAAGCACACAACTTTAAAATGGCCTGTTGACAAGGGTTTGATAATGGAAAACATTCATTTTGTATGTTGTGTACCTACTCTTTAGGAACGTGTGTCACTGAAGCATCGGAACACTTCCAAGTGGGCAAAACACCTGATTGCCAAAGGAGGCAAAAATGCAGATGTAAGTTGTTTTGTTGCATTCTACTAATGATTCCTCTCATAAACATGATGTTTTCACCTGCTTTTATCGGGATGTTAGTAGATGCACTGATTCTGTTCAGTTAGTTTTTTCCAGTGGCTTTCTGGTCCTTGCTGGTTGCCCCTTTACCTACTAGCAAACACATACCCCTTCCACCTTATGAACAGGGCATGGGTCTCACAATTCCTCTCTCCATCCAGGTCCCAGTTCTTCGAAGGCTGGATAATGCTATCCACTGGATAAATTTTAACAAAACAAACCATGGCTAGTGATTTATGTGGTGAATAGTGTTATCCACCTTTTGAACACCCTGGGTCAGGAGTATAAATGGGTTCTGGCAAGTTGTCGAGGCAGCCTGACAGAATGCTGACCTTTGATTTAACTTGTCTGAAGAAGTATTTTGTTCCACATCTTCAGGCCAAGAAATTACTGCAGGAACAACTGCGTATCAGCAGAACCTTGACGGAGAAAACTGTGGAGTTGGAAAGCGATGAAGAGATGGAGGCCTCTGCACAGGATGCGGGTTTCAAAGATGATGAAGACAAGTCAGACACTTATGGAAGCCTCTTAACGTCTGAGGATAATCCATGGAAGTTAGACACTACTGAGATACTTCATCAAGAGACCTCATCAAGCTTGGACAATGGTAATTTGTACTGTTAGGTGCTTAATTAAGTTGTTTTGTGGTCTGAAATAAGTGGTATTTCAACAGAAATACAGGGTGAAAGCTGTAATCATTCCAAATTTCAATCATGACTGTCCCTGAATTTTAGGACACAAATTCCTACTGAATGAGTACTGTAGTAGAATAAAAATAATCTGATTGATCCTCTGTGCCTTTAAATTTTTTGTTGTCTGTTTGGAGTGCTTGTGGGAAATGTGGTGGCCTCATGGTAAGTGCGTTTGTCTCTGGATCGAGCTGTGGTCATTGCGTTGTGTTCTTGGGCAATACACTTGACTCTCTCAGTGCCTCTCTCCACCCAGGTGTATAAATGGGTGTCGGCAAACTTAATGCTGGGGGTAAACCTGTACTGGAGTAGCATCCCATCCAGGGGGGGGGGGGGGGTAGAAATACTCGTAGTTGCTTCATGCTACAGAAACCAGGATAAGCTCCGGCCTGATATGCCACTTGGCAGGAATGCAGTGGTTACCTTTGGTGTTTGAATAGCCTATGTGGTGTTCTCACATAAGTTTTCCTGGGAGTAAATGACCAGAGGTTACGGCTGAAGTTCAGGCCATTTTACAATAATTGTTTTGGACGGATTGGCCTTTTCCCCATCTACATAAGCTGTCGTCATGATAATGGAGCAAGTTAATGTGGTGTTTATCTCTTATCAGATTCTTCAACCAAGCTCCATCGGCTCCAGGCAATCAGAACAGAGGAAGCAGGAAACAAGGATGAAGATTCAGAACACGATGACAATGCGGAAGAAGAAAGCGAGGAAGAGTTTGAATTACAACCTGTCAATCTTAAGGAGAAAGTGGCAAAGAAGTCAAAGAAACTGAATGAAGTTGAAGAAAAAAGGAAAAAGAAGAAAAAGCGTAAGTCTGAAGGGGAAGAATTAGACGTGACTGCAAAGAAAAGTAAGAAGACTGAAAAAACTAAAAAGAAAGACCCTAAAAAGACTGCTAAACAGGGCAAAAAAGTGGGCCAGAAAAGGCTTACTTCTAAATCAGAAGACACGTTTGAAACTCAAAATGCATCTGAGGACACCAATGGAAGTGATGCGCGGACTAATTCTACTGTGGACATCAGTCAAAAAAGTGAAAAGAAAATTAGTCACAAAGAACAAAGTGGCACAGCTCTTTCAAAAGACATTCACGTTGATCCAAAGAAAATCTTCAGGATTGAAGATGATGGACATGATGTTGAGAGCGATGAGAGGGAATTACTTCAACAGAAACGAATCGATATTCAACAAGCATTCGCCAATGATGATGTCATGGAGGAATTTGTGACGGAGAAGAGTGAGATCGAGAATGCAGCCAAACCAAAGGATGTAGATCTGAGTCTTCCAGGCTGGGGGGCCTGGGCAGGAGTAGGAATTAAGCCATCAGAGAAAAAGAAGAAAGTTTTCACAAAGAAAGCAGACCCTGCCCCACCGCGGAAAGACAAGAATTTGTCCCATGTGATTATCAACGAAGAGAAAAGCAAGCTGTTTAGTAACACACAGGTAAAGAATGGTTTCAGGTTGGAAAATCTAAAACCTTTCGTGAAAAGAAAACCAAAAAAAACCTAGATACTTGTGCATTGTGGACTGATTTTTTTTTATCATTGGGCGTTGTTTTCTCAGACATGCGTGGTAGGCTCCCTCCGGACACACTTCTCACAGCTTTGATTGCATTACAAGTCAATGTGTAAAACGACTCCTGTCAGCCGGGATTGAGTAAATTATACATTTACGCTGGTTAAAATTTGGGTGGTTTTTCCATGACAATCCGTGTGATATCATCTAGAGAATTTTTCTGTTCTCCATCTAAAAATGATTCATTTGTATACACGCGATTATTTGAAAATTTGAAAGCAAGAATTTTGAAGAGTATCATCATATGGTCTGAATGGAGTGACTAACCGCTAAAAGATTTTATTAATGTTTGCCAGAAAAAAGGAACCCTGATTGGCTGAGATTGTTTGAGTAAAAATTTACAGCCAATATCACCAACTTCGACAACTTTTTGACTTCTTTGTTTTCACAATTTTCTGGTGGTTTCCGTTTAAGTCCGCGAAGCAAATTGCATGACCTATGGGAGGCAGGGACGTTAATTGTCATTTCTAGCTTACAAGTCTACTCTCAGAGTTCTTGCATTTTGATAGGACAAGTGCAATTAGATTGTTGTGTATTTCTTGGTTAAATCTTGTTCTTTTTGCGCAGGTTTCTTCAGTCCCACACCCATACGGCAGTCACGTGCAATTTGAACGGAGCATGCGCAATCCTGTGGGAAAACACTGGAACACCGGCACAACTGTCAATCAGTTGACAAAACCACGTGTCGAGACTCTGATTGGTACAATTATAGAACCCATCAAAGCGACCAAGGAAATCAAACGGAGGAAACCGGAAGACAGGAAGAACACCAAGAAGGGGAAACAGTCCTCGGGAATTACGATTCATAGTTGACAAGTGTTCTTCTTACCGACTGCTGACTTGAGATGCGAATTATCAATAAAATCCTCAAACTTCAAAGAATTTTTTTTGCCTGTTTCCTCCTGAGCTAGTTCATTGATACTCCTCGCTTTTCTCTCGATATCCCAGTTGTGAATGTGCACATTTCGCTATGACTCTGAAACCCTGAATATAAGGTCAACCGTTTGAATATTTTGTGTTAAACTTCCTGAACATTTACATGTAAAATCTTTCCTTCATAGGCCGTTCCGAAATTCAACAGGGAACTGGGGCGAGTTTCAAATTTAAACCAATCGATAAACTGACACCACCACATGAAAGATCATGTCAAGATTGATCATTTGACCAAGTATGATGCTTTTAGGGTGAGCAGAGACCAAGTTATGGACCTTGAAATATGGCTCAAAATCCATACAAACGTCTCTGATTTTGAGACAGCGCCCCCCAAAACCATATAAACTCTAAAAATTGTTTCATGATTTCCGTGATACTCTTTAAAATGGGCAAACATAGTGATTTTCATCTCAGCTTCTTTCAAATAGTAGGTGCATGACGGGATTTTACAGTTGTCACAAAACTGATAAAAAATTTTAAGGGTTCATATGGTTTTGGGGGATGCTGGCTCAAAATTAGAGACGTTTGTATGGGTTTTCTGGCCCTGAAGAAGACTAGCTCTGCTAGTCGAAATATTGGCCCATTAAAGTTTCAATTGCCCGTGCCGTAGTACCAGCCTTGCTATCAAATTGGTTTTGTTCACACTTCAAGTGACGTCTGGTGCGTGAATTTCTACAAGAGATCCGGCAACAGAGTGGCCAAGTTGTTTTGTTCGACGTTGTGTGGTTCTCCTGCATTCAATCGTTTGTTGTTGTTTTGAGCCATATTTGAAGGTCCATAACTTGATCTCTGTGCACCCTAAAAACATCATACTTGGTCAAATGATCAATCTCGACATGATCTTTCATGTGGTGGTGTCAGTTTCTCGATTGGTTAAAATTTGAAACTCGCCCCAGTTCCCTGTTGAATTTCGGAACGGCCTATACCTGTAGCTTGCAGGATTTTTCGAGCGAGATGGTGGAGCCGTCACGCAAGAAGATTTCGAAAATATACAATGCCACAACAACTTAGGCCTGGGCCAACGTCGAATCTTAGTCGAACTTAACTCGTCTACCCTATTAATTTTGGAATAGGCGCATGAATGGTGCGACCTTTACTGCAATTAAGTTCGACTCAAATTAATTGGTTCGACCTTGACATAAGTTCGACTTGCCAAGACGGATAATGCGACAGTGGTTCGACATTTCAGCAAACTTCGTTCTAAACACGCACTGAACTCAGTTTATAAATCATGCAAATTACAAAATTGATTCAAATGTGATGGTCTGGGGAAACGTCAAAAAATACATACTCCCTCATCTGCCATGCGCTGTACAAAGACAATTTCGTGACCAGGAAGTGGCGAGCTGTCGAAACATAACGAGCCAGACGTTCTTAACAACCAAAAAACAGACCCGGGATCCCGTGGAGATCATAGACTTTTAGTCCATGATCTCCACGGGATATCCAGTGGCTTGTAACATTCCAGTGTAATCATATCCCTGGCGGTGATCGTTTGTGGTCCTCATGAAGTGTCACGTTTAGCGCGAATGTGTCATAATCCTAATTTATCCTAACAAAACTCCATTGTGCCATTAAAAACGTGTCAGAAATGTACAAAACATATTAATTAGTCGGCGATTCGGGAAGTCCATCGACACGAATAGTTTCGATTCAAAGAAAAGCGTTGCTTTTTTTTAACGTCGCCGGGACAATATGTTTTCTAGGCTGGTGCGCAACCGCCGGGTTAAAACTTTGGCGCTTTGATATATTTCTTACTCTTGTAAAGCTATGCCTGTAACATGTATAGCTGAAGCGTTTTAGCTTATCTCAGTTATCACTGCTATTTTTTTTAACCGAAGCCGATCATGACCGGCAGCCAAGAAATATCCGAGAAGTAAGAAGAAATGTTGTGATATTTTCCACGGAAAGTCTATTCAAACATGCGAGGGTATCTCTTTTCAGTGAATATATGTTTCGGTTCTTCAAAACGCCTAGTGATTCCAAAGATAATTTCAGATTTTCCACAGAAAAACTAATTCAAACCTGCCAGTGTATCTCTGAATATATGTTTCGGTTCGTAAACGCCTAGTGATTCCAAAGATAATTTGATTATTCTAGTAGTCGAACTCGAAAATATGTACCGACACTTTGAAAATCGGTTAATTTTATGGACGGGGCCAGTCAGAAATAATCACAAAAATTATCACAGACTTTTTCAAACCTCTCGAGTATTCTATCTTTCTTTAGAGATATTAGTTAAGCGATTCCGGAAAACCCATCATCTGAGCAGTATACTGTAAAATAGCATGTTTATTTCGGTCCACCCTGCAAGCAGAGCCTTTTCTTACGGTACATATGCTTTGTACCGTCTCCTATCAGCTCAAAAAAGCGTTCACAGAGACTCTGCTCGAAGGGTGATTTCGGTCAGACCCTTGACTACAAGATGAATCAAATTTAAAGAATTTAGGGTATTGTACGAGTACTTTAATATGTAAAATACTTTCCTGTTACCGTGAACTGCTGGTCGCGTTTATCCATATGCACCCGGGAGGAGTGTACTGAAACAACTTCACCCCGCCGGGGCGCCCTGCCTCTGAGTGACTCGAGCGTAAATGCTTCTTTTCACATGCATGCGACCTTATTGCACACGCAACATCCGGGTGAAGAACAGGGACAGAAAATAAAAAAAATATGGACTACAAAGTCCATTCGACATGTTTTTTCTTCTTTTCTTTACAAAATTTACACAAAAAATATAATCTTTTCATAATCTCAGACTCGGGTTTATTCCTGAAATATTCTTTAGACTACAGCCTCGATATTCTCATCAGAAAATATTCTCGTCAAAAAGAAAAGTGAATTCATTTTATTATCAACTTTTTTGGGGAAAGAGGATGCAGAGATGCCAGGACTTCAACCTGGATGAACCAGAAAGGATATATAACATTTCCCTATTAACCGTCTATGAACGTCGAAAAAAAACACTGGTAAATCATGTTATATATCCCAGAAATACTCAGGCATACAGATGATGCCAGGACTTCAACCTGGATGAACCAGAAAGGATATATAACATTTGTATATTAACCGTCTATGAACGTCGAAAAAAAAACACTGGTAAATCATGTTATATATCCCAGAAATACTCAGGCATACAGTGATGCCAGGACTTCAACCTGGATGAACCAGAAAGGATATATAACATTTGTCTATTAACCGTCTATGAACGTCGAGAAAAAACTCTGGTAAATCATGTTATATATCCCAGAAATACTCAGGCATACAGTGATGCCAGGACTTCAACCTGGATGAACCAGAAAGGATATATAACATTTCCCTATTAACCGTCTATGAACGTCGAAAAAAAAAACACTGGTAAATCATGTTTTATATCCCAGAAAAACTAAGGCATACAGCAACAACCTCGGTCTTCAGTTTATACGGTTTTCCTCTTGGATATTTTGTAACCTTAAGGTAATATCACTGAAGCTATTTGTAGTGCTATCCGCACACGTTTGGGGTGTCGTTTCGTCTTTGCGATCGCTGCTCTCGCTGGTCTCTGGTCTTGACTCTATCTTTAGGCTATTAATCGCGTCAACCAACCAGCTGTACGCGTCTCCTTCGTCTGGTTTCGGGCAGAATGGCGGAAACAACACCGAATGAAAAGGCAGTAGGAACAACATCTTTGTAAACACCTCGATCCAAACGCGCGCCATCGAGTGAAACCGTGCTAAATTCACCAGGAAAGCTTGCAACTAACGGGCTGGTCGCCATAAAACGCGCCAAAGCGCCGGATATCTTAGAATTGAGGAGGAACCAATCACTCGAATCAATCGTTGGACATTCGACGATCTCAGCTCGTCGAATATCGAAGTCAACCATCCTACACTTCTGAATGAAGGCACTTTTCCCAGCGTTAAATTAAATCCAACCTCATAAAACGTCAACCTAGTAATCCAGCCCCTCAAAATAAACATGCCTCTCTCCACATGACTTTATGCATTACTGTTGATAAACTAATTGCCGAACTCGGCGGTATAAAACCGCAAATCAAGCCAACCTCGTTCCCAGGCTCTCTCTCCTCTGCCTCCCTTTGTCCAAATGTACCATTGCAGTTATGTCCTATGTGGCAGACATGTCCTCTGACGTAATGGGATATACTGAGCCAATCATATCATGTGTTCTATCTGATAACACGCAACATAAGACTGGTAACTAATCTCCGTTGCAGTTCGGTCTTCGAGTAAAACTGAGTGTTTCGAGGGGTAGGGCACGAGAGCAATATTTGACTCTGTATTTATGTTTTGACTCTCAACGGAAATATACAGCAGGTTTTTGCAAGAATTGCATTTAACTTACAAGATTTCTGTCGCAAATTGATCGCTTAGTATATTTTTTAGTTTCAAATTCATCATGAATGCTCGATGGAAAACTTCAAAACAGTGGTTGCTCTCTGGTTTGCGAACTGCGTGTTCCAGGCCAGCCACGTTTAAACTCCGCGCGCTTCGATTATCCTCAAATCATTCAGATCGTTTAATGATATTACAGGGGCAAAACAAAATCTCTGAGAAGCAGCGTAACCAATTTTAGTTTCGGTGCTGTAAAACTACCACTCAATCTGCGCAATATTTCTCTATTCCCAATCTTGTCACTCGCACGCCGGTTCGCGACTGAAAGCCTTCTTCTCATAATATGTTTGTTGAAGCTGACTGAACCTTTTTGGGTAAGCCTTCCTCGTGGATTTTTTGGATCGAACATTTATTACAGGAACTTTCTTGTTGATTATATTTTATGGCCGGAGTACTTTCTAACTGTTCCTAGTTTGCTTTGCTTTATAAAACAGCAGTAGTACTCGAAACACCACATAGCGCTTTGTGGCCTTTTCAAAACACCACAAAAGCGCTTTGTGGCTTATTCAAAACACCACAAAGCGCTTTGTGGCTTACTTAAAACGCCACAGAGCGCTTTGTGGCGTTTTATTTTGGGATTTAACTTTGAAAACTGGATGGCTTGTTGACTCGCAGATATCTCACAGCTATTTTCCGAATTAATTTGGTTTCTCCGATTTTTTACACCACAAAGCGCTTTGTGGCCTATTCAAAACACCACAAAGCGCTTTATGGCCTATTCAAAACACCACAAAGCGCTAGAGGTAGGGAGAGGGGTATATCGAAAGGTTTTACTTGTTCCATTGAGAATCCGAATACCCAACACTCCTAGAAATGTCAACCAAGTATAAGGAGCGTCTAAGATGGTAAGGGAAACAATGTTTAGGATGCACAATCCTCATAAGTGCACATCTCTAAAGCTTTCCCGTAAAGTGTTTTTAAAATGAACTGAATTGAATCCATTTTGTGTTGCTATGGGTGTTGCTATGTATGATGTAGCTACCAGTGTGCAGATTTTTTAACTTTAATGTTAATCAAGGAGTAATCAGAGCGAAATCGTTTCAAAATACGCTTTGCAAATGGTCAGGCATGTTGAATCTTTATGTTCCAAAATGGCTTTTTATTCAAAAATTAAATTTGAGGGTAGAAAGGATTGAAATCATGACCGTGACAGTGTTTGGATATCTGATCTTAATTAGCGTAGATTTTTACGATTTTATTTCTCCGTTTTCTCCTTAGTTTTAGTTTCGATTGAGAAGATATATTAAACACTCACGACAGCATTTGACCACATTTCCAAACACCTCAAAGTTCGTCAAAAATACTCTGCTGTGCGTGGTATTTTCAGCTCTCTTCTCGGTGTTTGGAAATGTGGTCAAACACGCTCTTTCGTGTTTGATGTAATATATCAAACACGAGCGACAGTGTTTCATCGGGATATCCAAACACCGAGAAGAGAGTTGAAAATACGACGCGCAGCGGAGTATTTTTGACGAACTTCGAGGTGTTTGGATAGCCGATGAAACACTGTCTCGAGTGTTTGATATATCTTCTCAATCAAAGCAAAAACTAAGGAGAAAATCGAGAGGTAAAATCGTCAAAATCTATGCTAATTAAGACCGGGTATCAAAACCTCCTTCACCGTTGTGATTTTCTTTGTTTTAGCTTGATGAATTATTAATGAGTTTGAGAAATATTACACTCATATGGGTATTTCTTTTTTTACAAGTCATGGATCTCGCCATGACAACTCGACCAATGTTTTACCAACACGGGCGTCGTACTAGTTCAATGACATTCAGTTATGACATTGAAAAAGATTAGAAATCTTTTTTATGGCTAGACTGGAACATATACAACTAGTGTTTGATGAAAGAAATATCACCGAATCTCCAATAGAAGACTTAATTCCCTTAAAAGTACTCGTTAAAGGTTATCAGATGGAGCACCGACTACCGGCTAACAATTTGCATACCCAGGATCGGCTGGAACTAGCTAAAACGGTTGCCTGTTATTAACCGGGAGAAGCGATGAAATGAAAGCAGAAGAAAGGGTCGAAAATTAGGAGTTTAGTGATATCTCAACAACATATCACTTTTTTAAGTTGGAGAATCTTAGAAGGATCTACGATATGTTCATTGATTTATAGCTCTATCGTTAGTCCTTGTTTGTAGGCACACCGCTCTGGAAAAGGGGGGCATTGAACATGGAATGAAACTTACTTCGGACACTGATATGGGTACTTTTTTTACAAGTCTATGGATCTCGTCATAACATTATAAAAAGAACTCGACCAATGTTTTACAAACACGGACCTCACACTAGTGCAATAACACTGATAATTCGGTTATGGCAATGAAGATTACAAATCTTTTTTTTATTTATGGCTAGACTGGAACATATACAACTGGTGTTTTCATCACCAATACCACTATCAACTGGAATCCTATAGATCTTTTACAAACGGGCGAACCATAGCAATCCTTACTCAGTTATGACCTTGAATTAATTGGCTTGAATTAGCACAGCATTTCTCGTTCTCCCAAACTTTCACTCGTGTTTCTATAACTCGATAGAAACACGGTACACGTTTTCTATTCCTTAAATAATCTTGAGATTTGTATTGTTGCAACGGCAAAATAACCAAAGTTAGAATTACTTTTGGAAATTCTCTTTTTGACAGGTAATTGCCTTTTGGACATACTAATATAACACGTATCACTGCATTTACAACGGTGCTCTTCTAACACAGACCACCAAGCTAATATTTTTTCATTATTTTTTGACATCTTTTCAACAACTTCCTCATAGCGTCCATTCTCAGCCAGCAAATCCTAAATTATGAGAGGCGTAGTAGTCGATTGACTGACAGGTTACAAGGTGCTTGATATTTTCAGCGTACCTAGTGCATTTTGATTAGCTAATTTAACCAGAAAATGAAGGAAGGTGGTCACAGTTAGTCATGCACGACTGTGACTGGGTTCTTATAACGAAGATGAAATGTTCTGTCACCGTCTTTTGTTCCTTAAATCTCGATCCAACAAAACTATTCACAGACAACAGAATGATTTATGGTTCATTTAGCAAAAAAAACCGGTAATGACATATTTTTTCAGCCTTTTGGCGGGGGCTAATTTGAAGAAGCTGTTGTAAATTACGCAGAGCAATAAAAACAATTTCAGACTCATCCTTAACTTACTTAATTATAAATTATTAATACATCTATGGAAGAAATACTGATAAAATTGAAAAAAATCTATAAAATAAAGACTGATTGTTCTACATCACTGGCACTAAACTCGTCCTCTATAAACTTTCTGTACAGGTCCTCATCATCATCGTATTGTTCTTCTTGCCCTTCCTCTTCTTCTTCTTGATCCTCTTGTCCTTCTTCGTCATTATCAGCTTCTTCCAACTCCTCTTCCTCCCCCTCATCAATAATGTGATCTAATGCCTCTAGGTATGGTTTGGCCAGACTATTTTAAAAATATGGCAAGGGATTTACATCATTAATAAACAACACAATATTGTGGTAAACTGACACTTACTGTGAAGGGGCCCCTTTCTTGAAACTTCGTGGCTACTCAAGGGCTTAATTTTAATTGGGTTACAAAATTACATGTAACTTGCATTTGGGATTGCATCACTGTGCTCTATTTTGCATCCGGTAGTTTCTCTGTTGTGTTGTTTGCAATATTAATCCCGATATCACATATATGAGAAGAATGGTGCAACAGGGCTCTAACCCAAGCAATTTTGCAAGGCCAACGCTCATGAGTAGAAAACAAGACCTACTGTCCAGTGTGTGCTTCCTATAAACATCAATGGGTGTTCTTTTCAGAGAAATGTCCAGTTAATGGACCGTGTCATCTTCAAATTAGTTGACTGTAAAACATGTCGGATTTATTTGGTTCGTCCATCAGCAGTATATCGTTTTAATAACATTCATAAAACTACTCAGTTATATTGGCCACTATCAAGCATTTTACGAAGAATATCATTTTTGAGTTCTATAATTAAAAAAAGACGGCTTGATGAAGAACCCAACAAAATGGAATCAATTTGCTTGTTGAGTTTTCTTTCACTTAATTTGGTGTTAAACAATTTATCATCATTAACTCCAAACAAAACAAATCTGAACAACTGTCAGGGCTTGAAACTGCCTGTCCCTATAAAGCACAGCCACAGCTTAAAATCTTTTAAGAATGCTATTTTTAAGTCCATCAAGGATCTTTATGGGGGGCTAGACCATTTATATTGTGATATCTTTTACTTTCCTTAGATAGTCTTTTTAACTTTTAATATTTGTACTTGTATTTGTACTTTCATACACCATAAGACTTTAAATCTCCTCAGAAAACCTATTCACAGATCTTCACGCATTCCACTGTCGTACACTAAAATGTTGATGAAAATAAAAATATCATTAAATCCCAAAATACTAATTCATCCACACAGCAGAGTAATGACCATTTCCTCTTAGAGTGCAAATGAGTTGTTTTCCTCTCGCAACCACACGAGAGAGTAATACCCAATTCCTCTTTGAGTGAAAACAAGTTGTTTTCCTTACACATCTACACAGAAGAGTACCATATGTGGGTGGTGTTGGTGTATTGAGTTGTGTTTGACGAACCTTTTTAGTTTTTATGTTTCCACATTAGCAATGTAAAGGGACTGTTTTTTAACTGTTTAATACCTCCCTCATTAAATGTATGATGCATGGAAACTATGATCAGGATGGCCCTAGCTGCTACTTGAATTTTTCGGTAATTTTGAAAAGCCAAGCCCCACTGTTTGTCATATTGTAGCAAAAGGATAACACCATTTATTCTTAACTGGCACTGTGCAATCACTTCTTTCTTCCTTAAGATTTGGAAATCCCATCTACTAAACACTCCCAATGCTAAATTTTTAAACTTAATAGCAGGGATGAAAAGGAATTAAACATTAGAAACTGGCTAATTTATCCAGGCTCAGAGAAGATGTGTTTTCAAAAGTAATAGCCAAAACTATTAGTTTGCTTTCTCTAACACATTTGGTTTGCAATGTTCTTCTTGGTATTGCTGGACAATTTGTGTCCAAGAAAAAATTCATTACAACTTAACAAGATATTCAACCATGATATACTGTATAGGCATTTAAACCTTAAAATTCTTGAAAGTGCTGCCATTACGATTAACACCCATTTACATACGTGCAAAAAAGGAATAATCATTTTGGCTAGACAATATCAACACATGGCAACTGATACACATATAGTTAAGGTTGATGCTCATCATCCCTAGCCTCTTTTCTACTAAGACTTTCTTCGCTTTGTGTATTCCTTCCCTCGTCCAACTCTTGATCATCATCCATTAAAGTGCCACTATGACGAAGATCGCATCCTTCAAATCCAAGCCATTTTAAGACATAAACAAGTAGTCTATACCAGAGTAAAAATGCTGTTTACTGTTTTCAAATATCTCTTTTCGTTCCAGAGATATTCAAGTTTTTAAAATATGCAAATTAGCCAAGTGATGACGTCATATACTCAACCACATTTTGATCAAATATGATAAACAAGGATATCTCAGTCAATTTGTATAATAAATGTTTGAATTTTTACAGTAAGATTCTACTAGAGGTGCTCTGCAATATGAGCTTAACAATTTTGTTACCATGGCAACATACTAGGTTCCAGACCTCCACAATATTAAAGACTTTTCTGACCACTTTTAGGGTTCTATATTGATATTTGCCAATGGTGCCTCTTCTCCATAATCCAGCAAGCATATAAACACATTAGGTTGAGTTCATAGCCTTGTGTAATGTTTTCCATGCTTAAAATCACTAAAATATAGATATCAGGCTAGAGGGACTGGAAAAGAGTGGGTTGCCATGGGAACGGAAATTGTTATAGCTGTGGATGTGCGGCATTTAGAACTATTAGGCTACCAAGTTTCAATGGTTTCTACTGCAAATTGACCGAGATAACGCTATTGATATACTTCATGTAATATTTGGTTGAGTGTATGACGTCATCAGTGATCTCATTTGCATATTTTACTCATTTTTCAAACTTAAATATCCCCTGAACCAATGCAGATATTTGTAAACGGTAAACGGCGTTTTTAATCTTTCGTAGAATTCTATGTGATTAACCAAAAAAATCAAGGGGTAAAAATTTGATCATAGCGGCACTTTAACACTAAAACAAAATTCAAAGATTTTTTTTTTAACACAAAATCACATGAATGCAATATTTTATATATTAAATTAGACTGACTTTTCTAAAGTAACATACAGGCTTGTAGAATAAAAGCAGTACACCAGTAAAGGGAAATTTACAAGAAAACAAAATTCACTAAGAAACAACTGCAAGAGCACAATGTACGACTATCTTATTAAGACCTAGGTTTTTAAGTAATGCTAGGATAGCAAAAACAATAGGGCCATGGCAACAGAAGCTATTAGTAGCTGATGAGCAGAAATGTGATAATTAAATTAATCTGAGCTCCTTTATTGGCTAAATCGCTAATAGCGCAACATTCAAATGGTTTAATTTACAAAAATTGGGGTATCTAGAGGTGAATTCCCTAGCTAAAATTAACAGGATATCTTTGTTATCACATATCATACTTGGCTACGACGTATGAAGAAAATTGTATGTGAGGAACTTTATCTTTTTGAGAACTAGTACTGCCAGACTTAACGCTTTATTTTGTCTTCTTTTCGCCATAATCCTGACATATTTATAATTATCAACAGCATTTTATTGTCTTGGTTTCATTCTGGTGCATAAATGGGGTGGCCATACCCAGGCTACAAAACCAAATCTTTCACAAAAACAAAGTTGCAACTTAGTTTCGTATACACCAGCTTACGGCAAGCAACATCTCAGAATAGATCTTTACCTTCATCTTTGCAGTGTCCAAAAAAAGATTAATATTTTATTTAGTTCATAAATAGAAAAGTCTTGGAAAGAATCTGACAAGAAATCAACTCATCTTGAAACCAGTGAATAAATGCTGATATTGTTTGAGCTGAGCCCAAAATATCTTGTGATATGAGCAAACATCTTGAGCTGGCAATGTTACAACCACCCTCACAAACAGTGCTGCCTTTCTGAAGCCTTTCGCCATTAGAAAAAACAACACAAGTACCAAAAATATGAATAAATTATCCAAAAGATAACAAGAATGGAAATGTTCTCAGATAAGAGCTGGCACAATGAGATAATGGCAAAGCCACCTAATGAAGACATGACAAGGCACTGGCATGTATCCCTGTTATGTGCTAATTAAACCAGCTGCAGAGAAATGGACACCTGGCAAGCACTTCTTGAAGCAGCATCACATGATGACTGTGTACAGTCACTATGTCTACAAAACATTGCTTTGTAACAAACAGCTTAAAGGATGGCAGTTGGCAACAGCAGAAAAGAAGAAAAGAAGGGCAAACAACCCTAACCTTTACTGCTTAATCAAGGTGATTCTTTAGCACGTACAGAATTTTGCACTTATTCAGTGGCATGCAAAATAAGAGCTTAAAATCCACAACTCGAGGAACGCTTTGATTCTTTGATTATTTTACATTCTTTTCCATAAGTTGTTTATTATAAAATGTATTGTGGAAGTGATGAAATAGTGTAATCTCGTTCCCAGATCTCTTGTGCACAAGAGATCTGGGAACGAGATATGAATAGAACTGGCAAAATAGGGTAAGACTGGTAGATAAAATATCTTTTGCAAGCATGGTGACCTACCTTCTAAATTTATTTTTAGAGACTGTGCTTGGTAGGGAAAGTTCAGGAAATGGTATAATACTGATGTGTCCAGGAGCTTACTTTAAGGTGGCTCAAAACAGTTCTCTGTTTTTTTAGACTTACAGAACTAGGTGTGATTTTTCAACTCTCCACTGTTCCTTTCATTGTGTTTAAGTCACAAATATAGGTAGCACTGTCCTGTTGCATAGCAACAAACTTGACCCACTTTTACCATCAAATTGCAGCTCTCTTAAAAACTGAGCCAGTGACCCCATATTTTTTTGATAACAATCTTTTCATTACACAATGAAGTAGAAACAGGGAAAATAAGAAAAAAAAATTGCTTAAATTAAGAACAATAGAAATTTCCAATTTGGGAAAATTCCACTCCACAGTGTTCGCTAATCCTGGGTTAGCTTCATCGGGCTTCAAACAACCTGGCCCAAGGGCTGTTTCTTGAAAGCCCCGGAAACTTTTCGGGCCCGTAAAGCCATTTTTACTTCACCTGTATCTGAAAACGGAGAAGTGTACACGCCTGAAATTTCGTTTGTGAAGAGAACCTCTGTTTATGTTAAAAATACGTGAATAAAACAGCTCTGTAATCATAAGCTTCGAGAATTTGCTATGGCTTTCCGGGTGCGAAAACTTATCGGGACCTTTGAGAAACGGGCCTTGAGGCCCAGTCCAAACGCCGCTCCACTCATGTGCCGAACCAAACTTGATTAAGTTCGACTTTAGAGCGACGGCTGGTTCAGACGGCGTACTTGTGTCGAACTTAATTCGGGAAGACGGTTATAAACATTTTCGGCGAGAAAAGATGCACTCTGAATTCAAGAACTCTGTCTAAATAGGAATTTCGCTGTTATAGCAATATTTAAGGAAGCAAATTCAAGGTTCAGTGTTTGTATTTAGACAGGTTTTCTCCTGGTTAATTCGACTTGTTAACGGGAAATCTCATAAGCTGGGATATTATCACGAAGAAAAAGCAAAAAAATGAATTTGCGCTAAAGAAACTCGCTTATACAGTCCCGTTTCTCATAAATCGATTTCTTGTCTCTATTTTTAGTTAGCGACGACTTCAAGCTTCATGCATGACTGGTCACGCCGCTCAATATTGAGCCAATCACGAGTCCTGTTATGTGAAAATTACATTACACTAATTTATGCATTAGGTTCGGCACATGACAAGAGCGCCGTATGAATCAGCCGCCGCTCCAATGTCGCATATTGCGACAGACCCTGCCGAATTTAATGTCGTTTGCCGCTCCAAATCTAACCTGCAGAACCAAACTGATTCAAACGCCGCTCTTCTGCCATACTTGACTCATCAGTTAGGTTCGGTGCATGAATGGAGTGGCATTTGGAATGGGCCTCAGGCGTCCAACCAAAATATTACTGTTTTGAGCCACCTTATGCATACTTAAAATTGGAAGAAATCATTGCCATTACTGAATGAAGCAAAGAGATAATGAACAAAATCAAGGGTCGAAAGTTCAAACTCTCACAAGAATGGTATACTTAATTTCTTGACATCCTGAACTTAATTCAAATTTCTTGAACTGTAAACAATGTCCATCCTTGCAATCCTGCACTTTACTTCGAAACTACTGCTTTTATTTTGCTCTATACAACTTTTTTATCCAACTAAGGTGTATATATTTGGTGGCATTTGGCGATACAAGGCGGAAATAACCTGAGTGAAAATTTGCTATGTTGGTATGACAGTGTTTCTTTACGCCTGTGACGAAGACAAATGATGTACTACGCAGTTTCTCAGCACGACAGAATCCAAAATAAAACAGTGTGGACTATATAAACTAGTGCCACCTTAGTTCGTGCCGCTTGAAATCAATATGATTAATAATACTTAGATTGCTGATGAACATGGACGCCTCGGTCAAAAATTTCGTAAACTTGTGCCATTAATTACCCACTCTCTTACTACAAACAAGATTATAAAATACGTTACAGTTCACAAAGCTTCTTACCAACAATATTGAGCTTCACATGTGCAGCTGTGAATGTGTTTCAGAACAAGCAGATCGGAAAAAGCATCCTCGCAGTGAAAAATCGTAGGTTATCGAGCTGGTATTGACGTGACAAACACCGTCCCGTCCCCAAGTAAAATAATCTCAGAAGACACGATCACAACGCATTTTCATTGGAAGAAACAACAACACCTACAATTGGTCAAAAGGTGTCAGACATGTCTGCCACGCAGGACGAAAGTGCAACGCTATTTGTCGTTGGGAGAAAGACCCTGGTTGCGGCTGGTCACGTGACCACCTGTGACACAAACTTTTTCACCAGGGTGGAGTCAACAAATAATTTTTGTCGATATCAACTGAAGCGAAAGAAAGGCGATCACTGCATGGTCGCTATATTAAACTACACACTGGCAAATACTCCTTTGAAATTCTTCAGTCCTATTTTCATACAGGACAAACGAAATAAATTTGTATGTATCCAGCGTATTGAATTACCACTCTTTATTTCAATTCCAGCCGGTCGAATTAAGCGTAAACTGTTTCATAGCATGTTGCCGGAATTAACCTCATGGCACATTGTTCGCTATATATTGTTCGATGTTTTATTTACTATTTTGCAAAACATAATTCTTGACTATGTCAAGGAATCGTGTTTAAACATCTGCCTAAAAATAAACTTACATAAACCTGATGCAGATGAAATATAAGCCCGGGCTTAAGTCAACAAAACTGCAAATCATTTTACATTGCGTTAAACCAAATGCAAGTCAGCTCGGCTAATCGGCAATGTGACAGAAGTACTTTTTAAATTCAAATTACCGCACAAAGAAGAAAATAAATTACCTCCGAACGCAAAGATTCAAGAGACTGATCCACTGGTCGGTCTCACTTCGATTCGGTACGTGACGTTTTACAAGTGATAACCGTCGGAAATTTTGAGCTCCATTCGGCTGCCGAATTGCTTTGTGAACGAAAGTCTTCTATATTTTGGAGACGGCAGAAATAATGTAGCCTTCTTGATCGGCAAAATCCGACTTCGAACCCGATAGAGCGGGTAGCTTTTTAGCGACTGCTCGTTTGCCACAACAACAATCAAAGTACTCTGCCACCCCTCCCACCCAACAGATTTTTTTACCACCCAGATTCTGGGTGGTCACGTGACCAGCCGCAACCAGGGTCTTTCTCCCGACGACAAAGGGAGGCAGAGGAGAGAGAGCCTGGGAACGAGGTTGAAATCAAGCTCGATGATAGCTACATGACCGACTTATGACGTCACTCCGTAGCAACCAGACAGAACGAATTTTTGAACGTCTGGTTCTCTCTGGCTCGTGATGTCATTGGCCGTCCCGAAATTCATCAGGGAACTGGGGCGAGTTTCAAATTTTAACTAATCGATAAACTGACACCACCATATAAAAGATCATGTTGAGATTGGTCATTTGACCAAGTTTGATGTTTTTAGGGTAAACAGAGACCAAGTTATGGACCTTGAAATGTGGTTCAAAATCCATACAAACGTCTAATTTTGAGACGGCGTCCCCCAAAATCATATAAACTCTTAAAAATTTTTATTATTTCCGTGATACTCTTAAATGGACAAACATAGCGATTCTTTCAAATAGTTGGTGCATGATAAGATTTTACAGTTGTCACAAAATTGATAATCAGAAGCAGGGAGTGACGTCATAAACCTCTCTCGCCCGGGGATTGGGTTGAGGGCGGGAGATGACTGACGACACTTCAGGTTATTACTAGCCGCGCATCGTGTGAATAGTAAGGGGACTGGTGCTTATTCCCGTGTTTTAACGAAGTGCAACTTGTGAAATAGGATCCATGCAGGTTCGACGTTTGTTATCACGCTGGAATCAGAGTCGACTCTTTGTCGCACCTGTTTTTAATTTATTCGACGTGACTGATATTCAACGTTTGCCCTAGGCCCAAGTGCTGCCTTTTTTAAAATCGCAAAAAGTTGCCAAAATTTCTTTCAACAACGTAGCTGGTTAAACTTACCACTTTTGAAATGTAGATACTACGTGAATACCAACTGAAGATTTATTTATTTATTCATTTGTTTATAACAAGTAAATTTTAGAGTAAGGAAATTGAAAACGCAAAATTACTCGCAATTGATTCAACTTTAACCCGGTTGAGCACTTAATTCAAAACCCATTATCCCATGATAACTCGCGAGAACCTTCATGAACCAAATAAGAGTTTTTAAAAAGGACTTACTACTGAGAATGCAGTCGAACCTCCACTCACGGGCACCTCTGTACAATGGCCATTTTTTTTTGCCCAGCAGGACAGTCCATATATTATTCACTCTTATTTTAACCTGTTTACAACGACCACCTCTCCACAACGGCAGCAGCCACTAAAGCGCGTTCTTACTCTCGCAACGGCCAGTTAATCAACAATTAGCAAACGGTGAATTCAAAACCCTACTATTGTTTTGTAAAAGGCCACGAAACTTGATCCGCGCTGAGGGCCATTTAGCCTCTTTGGGCTCACCACGCAATCTTCCTCTCCCAAAGAGCGCCTGTGTAGGAGGCTATGGGCCATTGTACTCTGTTTCTGTTTTTTTTTTAAATATTAATAATTATAATTAATTATATATATTAATTGTGTTTCGTATTTAAAAAATAATAAAAAGACAAGTGTCACATTTCACCCCTACCTCCCCATAACAGCCATATTTTCCCCCTGCTCCCAAGGTAGCCGTTGCGGGGAGGTTCGACTATATGTCAGAAAAAGTGATAAATTAGAAATGATGTAACGAAATTATAAATACAAGTGACGTCATCCTAATCCTCACTGAATTCAGATTGTAGAACAATATCAAACACACTCATAAAAACCCGCATCAAAACATAATCGAAAATCTAGATTTTGGAAGTCCCAACGATTTGACTAAAATGCAACTATTGAAAAGATTAAAAAAATAGTCCTACTTTTAATAACTTTTCTGCCGTTCATTTACATGTTAAAAACTATATACAGTCCTAGGCTACGAGTATTCCCTCTGTCGCTTAGTCCGTCGAGCGAGACAAACCGCGAGGAAAATATGGCCGCGTGAAATCCTGGGGACGAGTTCGCGCGGCCATTTTTTCTTTCGCGTCAAGCACGACGGACTAAGCGAAAGAGCGGCTACTCGTAGCCTAATACAGTCCTAGTGTGATTTAGGTTTGTTTTTTGTTGGCCCCGCCACTGGCGACCCCATTTGATGGTTTCAATCCAAAACTGCTTCCTTTCTTGGAGTCACTGAAGTGAAGGAGCACTTTGACCATGATGTAACCTACAAAGGGTATAGAGAATATCGGTTAGTACAGCGCAATCTAAGCTAACAGACACCCGTAGTCCCTTAACAACAGTGGACAGGCTCGTTTCTAGAGTCTCCTCGGGTGTCCAATCTAAGAAGGACTTCTTTGGCACTTTTTTAAACTGATCGTAACGCCCGATAAAGGCCTTCAGCGATTAAAAACAAAAACAACTTTGTAACTACTTGACATAAGCTTCACCAGCTGTTGGTAGCCCTATCGCTCAGTTCAGGTTTCTTTTCACGTTTTTAGAGCTATCTGTTGTGTGATACATAGTTAGTCTGATGATTATCTTAGTGATCCGTGAGTTCTGTTTCGCGTTTGATTGTTTCGTTAGTGACTGGCGCAGTCATTTACGCATTGATCGATGCTTTTCTTTGGTTTGTGTTTGATGACAACGTTTTGGTTGGCGAGTGTTGTTTTGTTTGACTAATCTCGAACCCAGATCTCCCACGGCCAGACGGAAGGGATATCCCTCTTTTCAGCGTCAAACAGAGTGAGATCTGGGTACGAGATCAGTGTTTGACTGTTACGTAGTTGGTGCTGTAAAAAATAATAAAATAAAATATCAAAAAATATGATTAATTCAACATCGATTATGCAACGTACCTACAAGAACAATTGCAGCAACAGTTAAAAGAGATGCAATGGAGCCAGAAAGAATGACAGAAATGAAATACCAAACTAGTGGTAAGCTTAATATAGTATTCCAGAATAAAACGATGAAGAGATTCTTGGATTTCCTCGGATATTGTTGTCTGTCTTCTGGAAATCTACCGTGTTCAAAAAAGTAGCTCATCGCCTTGTCCTGAAAGATATGATATAGAAAAGGATCAGAACACTGGGAAATTTCACTGCAAATCTTTGAATCATTATCAAGGTAACAACTACCCACCCAATAAGAACCCAAAATGGTACACGTGACTGGAAAAAGCGCGGGAGAACGTGTAACTGGCAGGTAGCGCGGGAGAGAATTCGATTGGTTGAAAGCGCAGGAAAACGCGAAATTGGCGACAAGCGCGGGAAACTGGTAACCGCCGGTGGAAAGCAAATGCAATTTGGTCTGATTTCAAAACCAAACGAGCCTGCAGCGCGAGTTCGATTTGAAAACTTGTGAAATATTTCTGAGACCAAGGGTAAAATAAAGCTTGTTGTAAAAGTATGATTTCAGACCAAAATTGCACGACACGAAGTTCAATTGCCACTTTAATATATCCATTTTGAAATCGCACAATGGAATTGCCTAAATACAAGATGAGATTCTGTTGCCTGTTTGCTAAAAAAACAGAACCGGAAATGCTTTTACACCTCATTTTGTATACAACAGAAAAAGATATGTTTTAGAGGAAAAAGTAGTGCGATTCGTGAATGAATCACATTGCCGAGAGCCATTCAGATTGCAAGGTTCACAAGTGATTTCAATGTGAACGTAACAAAACAAGAAGTAATGGTTAGATATCGAGTGAAAATCAGATGGCGCGACTCGAAACTATTATCCCCTGGCCCAATTCCCAACCCCCTCCCCCCCCCCCCAAAAAAAAAAAAAGAAAGAAGAAGCACGAAAATATATTTGTCCATGTTATTGTGAAAAAAAATGTTGACCTTTTCCTGGAAAGCCTCCCTGCACCATTGGGAAGCGTCCTCGATACTATCGCAAGGAATATCTTGAAGTGGAGTTCGCCTGTAGGAAAAAAAAATCATGAAAACAGTTAGGAAGGCGGAACAGAAGGAACTCAGTGCAAACATACAATACTCGGTTTAGCAAGCATTTGATAGTTAAATCAATCTTTCCCTTCTCACTGACAATAACCTAAGCGCAGAAAACAAACGGTCTGAATGAAACGTTAACCAGTAATAATCACCTAACTAACATTGTTATATCGAAGAGCGGTTTTCGATTGAGTGCCGAAAGTAATCAGTTAATTACTTTGGTTTTGGTGTTTAGATTACTAGGTCTAACGTTTGAGATTCGGTGAGCAGTCTTATTGGTATGTAATTGGTATTGCGACACTCACTTTAAAACCGCTCAACTATTTAGAATTACCTCAGCAAAAGATGCACCTCACTCCCCTCTCCCATGAGCATTCGCCTGAGGGTTGGCTCCTTGCCTTTTGGAAAAGCAACTTCCAAGTCATATACGGCAGGTACTAAACACAACATAAACCAAGACAATAATTACAGGAAAAGCCGAGCGAATGACTCACAGAGCTGCTGGTACAGTCTGGTCTCTGCCGTGTAATGCAACTAGGAGTCAAACTTTTTTTCTCTCGAGCTCTATGGATGGGCTTTATTAAGGATTTCTTCATCGTTTAACATTAGCTGCCACCTTCCACTACAGTCGAAGCTCTATTGAGTGGTCACCCATTATTAGGCAGCCAGTAGTCAAAGTCCCGAAATTATTGTCAGTAAAATACTGTAAATAGAACTCCTATTAACCAGCCACCTATATTAAGCAGCCGCGGCCACCTTTCAGTCATCCCGATGATAATGATAATAATAATAAGTAATAGTAATTGGACCGAGTGGAGTACAATTCAGGGAGTAATCGAGCAAGTAATTTCAAAATCGGACGAGCGCGAAGCGCGAGGCCGATTTGAAATTACGAGCACGATTACTCCCTGAATTGTACGACACGAGGTCCAATTACTAATTAATCATATCTATAACAAATTTCGAAATTAAAAATGTCCTTTGAGAACTTCTTTTGAGCGAAAACGTCTGTATCGCTTTTCCTAAGTTTTGAAAACTGTAGAAAACTTTGCTAAGGAAACCATTAAAGCGCGAGTAATTGACGTGAAAATCACGTGGGTATCCAATTACAGGTGTCCGATTACAAAAAGTTCAAATCGGACACCTGTAATTGGACACCACGTGATCACGCGCCGATTACGTGACAAATAGGCGCGCAGAGAACCAATCACGATCAAGAATTTTGTTATAGATACGATAATAATAATAATCATAACTTTATTAACGAGTCAATCGTTCTAGTTTTTGCAAGTGATGATGGAGTTCTCTATTGTCTGTAGCCCTTTTAAGCTTCCTTTTGGACAAGACAATGACAGATAACAGTCCGAAATACTGTTCATTATCATTGTCTTGACGTGATTCTATGTTCACTGAGCAATTTACCCAAGTTAAAAAATATTCAAAGTACAAAACCTGTACCCCTATCAAGCGACCACCTCCCATTTCCCGAAGGATGGCCTCTTAATAGGGGTTTGTACTATTGAGCCTACATTATACAGTTAGAGTAAACTTTTCTTCTCTTCTCTTATTTAGATTCTTTCTTAGTCTAGAATAGTGTCCCCAGTTAGCTTGTCTCATTTTGCATAGCTCTATACCTTTGACACTGAAAAAAAGTTTTTTACTTGCATTAATTGTTAATAGTATATGTGTGTAGCCCACACTAGGATCAAGTTTGCTGACTAGACTGAATTTCATCTGTCTCCTCGAGCCACAAACCCCTGAAAAGACAGTGTTCAACTCCACAAGACAACTGAAATTCAGTCTATTTGGCAGCATTTGCAACTACACTTGTGTAAAGAGAGGTACTGTGTTGAACTGTGAGCGGAACTTGAACAGGAACACAACAAGGACCCTACTATGTTCAAATGTTTGACTTCTGGATCAATAAGAACCATGGAGCCACTGGGTTCCCCACCCTGGGGGGGGGGGGGGGAATCCCACATAGAAAGGACAGGGGGGCTTGTCGCAAATTTTGAAAAGAACCCCTGAGAGGTACCAACATTCATTTTTAGGGCGTGGCTTGAAATTTCCTTCACTCCTAAGAGGAACCATTTCTCAAACAACTCATTAAATGACATTGACTTTTCACCTCAATACCCTAAAACGATGCTGCAAAAGCTCCCGCTGTGAACCTTCTTTTAAAGCCTAAAAGGTATGATGAACACCCCATCCTTTTCATATTGGGTTTTCCCCGGGTCCCCACAATCAACAGATCTGCACAGGCCTGAGAGCTTCACGAGTGTATGAATTACCGTAAACAAATTTAAACACATCTGGATTTACCTTTGTCTTTAAAATACTGAACAGTCATAGAGAAGCCCTTGGATCTTGGCAGTAGATGGTGTTTCAACTCAGGCAAACCATTTACTCTCGCATATTCTACACTAGCCTGTCTTTTGGCCTCCGTGAGTCTTGTTCCTTCTGCAAAAATGGCCATCTAGAAGTTTCGAACCAAAAAATTAATTTGAGACAAACAGTCTTGGAAAACATTATTACATGTAAAGGAACTATGAGAATTAAAAACCAGTCTAACTTCCTGCAACTGTCATTCTTTCGTAAGACTTCTTTTGTACAGCTTGTTTTAAACTTTATGTAATTAGGGTAAGCTCAGAGATCTGCGGGTGTTTATAAGGATGTTAATATAATATATTGATCAAAAGGTTTCTATTGTTTCGCGGTAGACAAAAAGATGCCACTAGGAAAAGTGCCTTTTTTGCATATGTTTTTCTCAAAAATGAAGAGAAACCCAGTGAAAAAAATGCAGGGCAATGTTTTTCAACTAAAATAAAGGCCACATGCAAAAATTCAGCTAATTTGGAGGAAAAAAAAAACAACCAAAATCGTCACTTATCCCCTTTTATCACTAGCTTCTTCATATGCAGCTGATGAAAGTCTAACCATTCTTGTTTTCATAATAACCTCTTTGTTTTTTGTCTTGCTTGTGCATTGCGATTTCTTGCCATTAGAAGGTGAACTAGCTGATCACACAAAATTATGACTGACTACTTAAATTAAAAGCAAGTGATATAGGTAGTTGTTGTTGAAAACATGTTCCAAGTAGCTAGAGATTTTTGCAGTGATATGTGCTGTGGTGTGTTTGGAATTTCCACTAACTCTTTACAGCTTGAATCCCTTGAGTTCTGTTTGAGTTGACCAATCAAAATAAACCCCA
>OZ026598.1:36424871-36449871 GCA_964020085.1 Micromussa lordhowensis | reverse complement strand
TTCCCAGTCTACATTTTCACAAGTTTAAAAACCAAAAATATTTCAAGCGATATTTGCAAAAATTCAAAACACAAAATGGCTGCATTTAGTAATTGTGAACAATCAAGGTAAGAGTACAGAATAAACAGAAAAGACCCATAACACACACACCACAGGCAAATCATCTGGCTGAAAATTATGCAAATAAAATGAGGAAACAATGAAGGTAGATTACAACTGACCCCTCTTAAAATATCGGCGGATATTACTGCCCATGTTCTATATAGTATTGGCAAACTCTTCCACATAGAAGCAAAGTGATGATTAGAAGCAAGACAAATTAATTCTCAATGAACGTGATTTGGTGAGTTGAATTTTAGGCTGATCAATGGTATTTCTTTATTGTTGTTGCATTTTAAAATGGGATCAAGACTAAAATGTAAGTTTTTGTAAGACATAATCACTGGTACTAAACTGAAAGATATACATTTTTGGAAATGAAATTGAGTTAAAAGTTTGAAACTCTGTGGACTTCTTTGGTGTTTGGTGCACATATGAAAACCGTGTAACTCAGAGAGCATGGAGAACCAACAGACTCTTGATAGGTAAGGATAACGAGAACCAAATGAATAAACCTTGACTCGCTAAACACTGCCGAGTGATGCAATATTCAGAGCATCCACAAATAGCCTAAGCATGTGTATATGGATCTACAATATTATTAGAAATGGACCATTAAATTATAAAAGAACTTAATTCAGACCCATGTAACACCAAAAAAATGCTTAACCATAGCTTCAAACGATTGCAGAAAAAAAAATAGATAAACAAACATTAGGCATAGGCTGAAAAAAGCAGGTCTGGCTGCAAAACATCATGTGTATTGTGAAGGAAGTAGATATCGGTAGCATGCCACCTGAAATGCTCACTCAGTCAATACTCGACAGAAATGTATGTTGTCTGGCATATCATATTTGCTTGTTCATTGTCAGCCAGTTATTGCTTTAGCTGATATTTTATTTTTAGAACCATGTCTAAATAAATGGATGGAAAATTATCTATTTTGGCCTGAAATAAAAATTCTGGATACCTGGGTGGCATATCCTCAGCCAAACATCCACAGAGTACCTAGCTCTCTTCCACCTCCCCCCCCCCCCCCCCATTTAAAAGTCTATCTAAACCCTCTTTGCAGACACCTCAAAAGTGCAAAGAGGCGGCCTTCATTTTGTTACCAATCACACACTATCTAAAACCCACTAGCAAGTTTCTGATGTTATTCCAGAATTTTGATGTCTACGCTACTCGCTATCTAAAACTGTAGCCAATCAGAGAACGGCATTTGTGATAGAATGCTAGTAGGTTTATACTAATATGGTTTAGCTGTATAAATTTGTACTTACGGCACCAGTGCAGGTAAACCACATTCAAATTAAGCCATCTGAACAAGTCTCTGTTTATGATCCAAAGAGGCAACAAGAGGAGCTGAATAAAATTGACCATAAGACCACTGGCTAAGAAAACTACCACCAGCCACAACCACACTACTGCAAATTTCTTCACACTCATTGGCAAGACCATGACTCAAACAGCAGTTAAATTAAAACTTCCTTTGACAGCTTTCCTGATAAAAAATCACAAATTAAAAAAAAAATTACATCAGTATTCAAAAGACAGGATCCAAGGTAGGTTCTGCATTGACTTTGTTTTTTTGCTAAAAAATCTCTATAGTCCTTTCAAGTTAAGTGGCACAAAAAATTATCCATTTTGCGTGAAACCTTGATTGTTATGCGCCATCTAAGTCATGAAAAATGACCCTAAAGTAGTCAACAGGGGCGCTTACCATTCAAACAAAAATTCTGAAATTTTTGAAATGGGGACAAATGGTATGGAAAATTTCCAGGGAATAGTTCCAGAAAATCTGGAAATTGTTGAATTTCCGAAGAAAATTCCGGAAATTCTGGGATGACAATCAAATAGAACGGAAATATCCAGGAAAAAAATTAATTTTTGAAAATTTGAGTATACCTCACAAGGTTGTCCTCTTTTTCAGAAGTGATGCCAATTCCCAATTTTCTATTCAGCGCTACTTCTTTTGGCCGCAATCACAGTGAGTTGGGCATCTTCCGCAAGGATGACAGTGACGTATATTCAAAAATGGATTCATATTCTTCTTTAGAATCTTTCCACTTATATGTCAACAAGACAGCGTTTTATAAAAACAATGCTCACATGGTGTACTTGTTTGTTTTGCATAACTTAGCTAGGAAATGTACAAAGATTTATAACATGTGCCGAACCATTGTACAACTCATTAAACCCTTTGTTTTGGACGTTTTCGCCACTGTTGTGGTTTGTATAAAGTCCCAGCCGTAGGGGTCTATAAAAAGTCATAATGTTGACTTATCAATGTTCTGTTTGCTTCTTGAAATCATTGAAAAATTCCAAGCGAAGAAAACTGTGTGGCTTATTATTTTCTACACCGGAAAATTCCATTCGCCCATGAAAATTTCCGAAATTTTGGTCAAATGGAAAGTGCCTAGGTCACAAGTCACTGAGGTCTGGGGCTAGTGATGTCAACCTAGATATGCTTTGTATGCCTTGTTGTTACTTATTTTCATGAAACTTAATTTGTGTAATTTTTAAAAACCTGTGAAAAAAGTCTTCATGAAAATTAACCACACAAAATTTAATACCCCGCTACATAATTCTTTAATGAAGGGATGGGAGAAAGCAGGAGCTGCTGGGATAGCAAAGTGTGAGTCCACTGTTCCTCACGAGGGTCCATTTGAAGAAATTGACACTGTTTAAGTGCAAAAAGATGGTATTGTGTACTCTGTATAGCTCTGCTTTGTTGCAAAGGAACACGTCAAACTGGTTTCAGTTTCGTTTTGTTACTGTAAATTATGATATTTAGAGAGGAAGCAACATTGACATTGACTGGTTTTCACACGGGTCCTCTATCCTGATCGAATTGGAATTTGGAAATGTTCATTTTTCAAAAGGGAGGGAAACCGGAGAACCTGGAGAAAAATTGTCGGAGCAAGGCGGGAACCAAAAACAAACTCACCCACACATATGGCACAGGGCTGGAATCGATCCCAGACTGCACTGACCAGTGGGAGATGAGCGCTCTCACTATTGCTCACTATTGCAAACTATTGCAATGGAAAATTAAAATTAGTTGTGCCAATTGTGGATAAACTGATTGTTAATGAAGATCAGTCTTTTGACATATTACAAGAAATTTAGTTCCTTTTAACATCATTTTTGGGTCAAATTGCAAAATTTAAGTCCCGCGAAATATGCCCGTCCTATTTTTTTTTCAAATTAAGTTCGCCCAAAAAACAAGTAAGTCTTAACATAAGGTACTTTAATTTATGCGAGCCTCGAAGGAAGAAGTATTGAAATTAATGTCGACCAGAAGTAAATTACCAGGAAGGTAAATTATTTTGCAGACAATACTTCATTATGGTGACGATCGACGACAGGCACCAAAAATATTTAGAAGTGAGCCGATTTCGTAAAATGAATGCGAGCAAAGTGGGATTGGACATGGCTGAAACCCTTCCCGTTTCTCCTGTCGACGCACGTGCGCTGGACTTAAGCTTATATATTTGCAATCTTTTTTTGTGGTCGTTCTTATCATTATCAACTTATTTAATGAAGTGACTGCAGTTGCCGTTTTTGCGAATATTCCATCAATAACACTAAACCAAGAGGTCTTACGTAAATGTAGAGATATAAGGGGTGATCAAGAAAAAGGAAGGACCACGAATTAAAATAAGGCACGCGCTCGAGCAAGTTAAGGTGTCACCATGAAGCAGAAATTACTAATCGTTAAAAAATGCGGCTTAATATAACAGAGACAAGTTAAAAGCGAAGAAAACTCTTACCTTTATTGTCCGACTAAGTGTCTCACTCAGTCAACCTTCCCCTAATCAAAATCTCAACAGGGCGCCATTTTCCTTCTTGTCTTATATGAAGAGTGTTTGAGTCCGCTGACTGAAGCCTTCGATAATTCAGACGTCTGGCGAGTGATTAGAAGTACTCCTTGTAAATCACGCGGATGTCGCCAGTTTACATGATTTTCGTGCGGCAATTCATGAAAGAAGCAAGCAAGAACAGCAACAATAACAATACAACAATGATTTTCAAAAGAAATAGGAATTTGTATATTTGTGTTTGTAAATTATTTTTAAGCCGGCGATTGTGCAGGACAAAGGTCACATTAATTTATCTTATATTTAAGGTGGATAACTTTTAAGGATCCACCAAAATAGCAACACGGTAATTTTCGATCAAGGAGTCATTCTTTTGTTGGAGTGTAGAACAGGCCATTTCTTTGCATTAAGTCATCTGACATTCACAAAGACAGCAGGAGGCGAAGTGAATGTTCTCTTTTCGACCACCATGATAACCGTATGACATTTTTTATCAAGAAGACATTCTCTTGTTCAAGATACGTGCTTTATTGTTGTTTCTATGAAAGGACTTGACTGGATTATCAAGCCAGCTCCTTTGTCATGTTGAAAATCCCTTTTGAAATGATCCGGACTTTGTGCTATTCCATCATGATCTTAGCCACGTGTCCTTTCGCGTGACCGGCGGCACTCGGGAGGCAAACAACAAAACACCTTTTTATCCTATTAATCAGTAGCGTTCAAAGATCCAAGATTCGATTAAACTTGATGGTTTCAAAAGGAAACTGATAGGAAAATATTTCTTCTCTGTTGCACGGTGTGTCACTGAAATGTAACAACTTCATCGATCATGTAAGTACTTGACTGTGCGATTTACCTAGCTGATCTGTAGTTTCGGCCAGAGTTATGGAAATACGATTCAGAGCTTCTTTGAGCTTTGTATTTTCAAATTTTTGTATTTGTATTTTCACGACTGCTGATGCAATATGTACTGAACTGAAAGATCTGATTTCCTCGAAGCTGTTGACTTCCTTGAAAAGTTGAAATTCCTCTTCCTTTAAAAATTCTAACACCGCAGCGTTTTGGCTGCTTCCTTTAGTATAGTCTCACAACACAATCTTCAGAGCAAAACCTTAAACTTAAACCGTCCGTTTTTGATCAATGCCTGTCTACACCTTCGTTTTCAGCGGACACTGAAGATTCGTCAGTTATCGTTCAATGCACACCATGGGTTCAGCTCCTTTAGTTAGCAAAATCCCTTAACAAAGGGCTTTATCATTATATGTAGGTCCATGCCTGTTTTATGTCTCTATGTAGTCCCTCTTCTTTTCTTTGCAAAGTTAAGAGGAATTTTTTTTGCAAGTTTTGTTTGTAAAATATCAAACTACATTAACTCTGAAAACGTTTAATATTCGCATTTGGGACTGTGGAGAAAGCAATGGTGAATAGGTCAACTTCGTTGGATAGTGCTTGTAGTCATTGTATTTAAAAGCCATTACTACTCTCAATTTGCCAACATGATCGTGTTTTCTCGCTCTAATTTAAACGTGGAACAACTTGAAAACCTTAGAGAGGTCGCTTAGGGTGTGTTATACAGGGAAGATGCCTTCAACTTCGATTTTCTCACTAGAAATTGCTCCTGGTGTACCATGGCAACAAAAAAGATCCACGACTTCAAACATGCAGAAGTTGAATTTGTCTACTCCTCCCAATGACTGTGATATCACTGCAGTGACGAAGGTGCGGTGGGCCGCACCTCGTGGGAGTTTTTCTAGAAATTTGTTGCGAGCCAAGTTGCACGAAACAACGCGGGGGAAACGGGACGCGGCTGCTGTCACATTTCGCGGGTTCGAGTTACCACTCCAGCTGCTTGGAATATAAGTGATCTGTCATTTTCAGTCACAATTATCTACAGCTAGTATTTTATTCAGAACAGAAAGGTTTGCCTCAGTCTGTGCATTGACCATTAAGCATTCGTAAGTGAATTATTTACGAACTTTAGCATTGCTGCGGCGTTCTTTGACCCCCAAAGTGGGATAAATGCAGTATCGCCCTTAATCCTGTTCAAAGGCTCTTGTTGAACGTTTGTCTAGGTTGCAAACTGTCCGGCCCGGCCTTAGAAGTCAAGAATAAGAACTGAACTGGTAATGCTTGGGATAAAAACATGATCATGCAAAAGCTCGAGCGAGAAAGAAGAGGAAAAAAAAACACTTGGCGTGATTACGTAAATGTTGTTTAGCAAGACGTATATTTTACCTCTGTTAGTGTGCTTTTATCGCTTTTATTTATTTTTTCCCCTTCCTTTGCTTTTGCGCATTCGCGCGTTTAGTTTTGCTTGACTATCTTTTTATCCTAAATTATTATTATTTTGTGTACCGATGCCAGCACTTTTATTCTGTTGTTAAGACTTAACTATTTAAGGTAGTCCTTTACATAAACCTTATTGGCTTCTCTGGGCTTCCTTACCCCCAATATACATTGATGTATTGTTTTATGTTTATAAATGTCAAAAATAAAACAAGAACAAGCATTCCGGATCGACATAGCTGTTCGTTTTGGATCCTGGGTACTTTGTGTTCGCTTAAGGCGGGGGTAAACATGAATAGGCGTGAAATTTGAAGTGATATAAAAAAGGAAATTGTTAGGATTAAGATGGGTTGAAAACACTACCAATAGTCAGTCATTAACAGGGTGGACACTAAGAAAACTAGACAAGGTCGATTTATTTTCTTTTACTCTCTTTTAACAAAACATAAATGTCGTAAATAAGCAAGCCTGGAGGCTGGATAGATAATTTTTGTAATTCAGTTCTCCGACCAAGCGAGCCAGCCATTTGTTTTGTGAAAAAGAAATCCATAAATTTATATATCCGAGACTGTTCTCGTATTATGATCAGAGAGCCATGTGGATTTATTCTAGCCATGCCTGAAATTCTGCCATTGCAGAAGTGCTGTCAAACTTCGGGTTTCTGAAAGAAAATAGAGGCCCCGATAGATTGCCGCAAATCAAGGTGCACCTTATTTTGTGCCTGTAGACATCACTTCTCGACTAGTTTGCAAACGCACGAGGTCATCTATCAGTGCTCTGTGTATGTGAATGAGATGCCAAGATACTTCTCAAGAATAACTTGAAACTGGTTCGACAACGGTTTGTACAAATTGTAAGCAAAAATGCTTGATGATAAGTTCCGTTTGGTTTGGCTATATTTACTATTTACTCACAGCGCTCAATTTACCAAAAAAGACTAGGACGAGTTCGATCTGATCATAATTTCAAGATGGCGATGAAATATTGCAAATGGTATGCACAGTTTCCAAACGGATTACTTGTCGGTTGGAAACTTTGGACTACCTTTCAAGACGTTCCGTTTATTTCGCAAATTGTCTTACCATTTACATTCTGACCAATATTTCCGGAATTTTGGGTAAATGGTAAACAGCTCTTGCCAGTAATAACTTCAAACTTTGTTCAAATAATCCAGGCTTGGAAAATCATAGCGAACAAAATTCAGACAAAACGGTGAATTACTATTCTTTTGAGAAAGTCATTCTTCCAGTTTGTTAAGCCCCGCCTTGAGACCACCTTGCTTGAACGACCACGTTCACTTTGGGATTAAACAATAGCTCAGTCAGTCATTTTCCTATCAGAAAACTTTCAATAGAGCCACCCATTACTAAACACAGTAGAGCCACCAAAGTAAGAGGGGTGGTCGTTTTTAAATGGGCTCTTGAACAACGAAATGGCTGACTGAACTTTCGTTTCGACCGAGGAGTTACTGGGTTTTGCACAACTGATTCCCAAAGCCTCCTCGCAAACACAAATGGCTCTCGAACGTGTTTTAAATCTGGCAGTTCTATGCTAGGAACCACAGAGCTCATTTTGGCCGGCCCTTTCAACAGGTAGCCACGTGCTTTTAGCGATAAAATAGTACGTTTTTGACACTCTTTGGCTGTCAAAATGTAAAGAGCAAGGTAAACTTAGTTTTAGGTTTGTGCTTGAAAATCTCACTTTGTAAGCAGTTGGAACAAAGCTAGTGAAAATCAGAACATAAACAATGTCCGGTGATGCCGTCGTAAGTTGTTCGGTAATGTTCGTCACTTCGGATAAACCCTTACCGCTCAGAAAGCAGCCGCCAAACCAGACACTAACATTTTAAAATACTTTGTTATTTTAATTAACCGTATTAGCATATGACACGTGCGTGACAACAAATTAAAAAAGCTCTGCAAGGCTAAAAGTTTTAATTGTCTCATGTAGATCACGCAGACATTACAAAATCCAAACAACAATAAGCTACCCTTGAAATAGGTAAACCACAGAGCCAAAGAAACCTCACAGTGCGTCAGGCTGGGAATAGCTCTGAACGCACACGTAATCTAATTTAAATTTGCAATTTCGCTCTACTTGTAAGTATTTCTTTAGTCTATTTCGGTTTGGTTCGTGAGAAAAAGAAGGCCACGGTCTCGTGAGTATCTTACCAAACGGATCATAAATCATTCTTTATTCTCGATCATTTCTGTGTTGAATTGCAAGACTCCTGGGGCGAATTTGCAATAATTCATAGCGAAAGTATTTTCTACGGCGGCCGTTACTACTCAACAGCTGAAAAAAAAATCCTTGTTTAAATTGAACGTAGCGTTTTCAATGCAAGAAACGGGAGAAAAGGGAATTAATAAAAAGTTAAAGAATCTTTGCTGGCGAGTTCTTGTGGCAAACAAAGAATCAGGTGGTTTGAAACTTTTGCCTGCAGGCGACTTGTGACTGGTACCAGCTAATTTTAACATCTTCGAGTTCCCTGACTTTCATAGCCACTCTGCGATAAATTCTTGTTTTACAGACAGCCGAGAGTGATAATCACATGGCCGCAGAATTTTTCGCAGAATTTAATCAGTCCCGGCAAATATCGTGTTTGGGTTGCTATACGCTCGGAAATGTACAGTATTTGACATGCTGGCTTCTACGAGCCGAATTGAGACCCAGGGAAAGGTTAGTTTTAAACCATTGTCGCATCTAAACCATATGGCAGTTGTCTCTCTATGGCGAACAAGACAAAACAAACTTTTGATTCTAAGATGTAATATTTGGACATCCTCTACACAATACATTCGACAAATATGTTTTCCGTTAAGGGTACAGGGATAATTACGTATGTTTCGATCGCTCTGGTGTTAATAATTTGGATGTATTTCCAAAAGTAATTAAAGACGACTATTTGTTTGAAGACATTTCATTGCGACGGACCAGTGGCGGCGAAACAACTCAACCGTTAGCAAGGCGACATGGTTAACTGATCTCTCGCAGTCCGTGAGATAGCAGCGATGATGTGAAAAAGAAAAAAAGAGAGAGAGAGAGGAAAAAAAATCACTTCCTAGACATTAGACGTTTCACGTTATAATAGAAAGGACGGAGAATTGTTTGGGCAATTTGCCACTTTTCATGAATCATTCAAAACAGACCGTAGACAATGGAATCGTCTTTTCATAGTTTGTCTCCTTGAACCACCTGTTTAAATTTCAGGAAACTCAAATTCAAAGCAAGAAAGTCGAAAGAAAGCTCTCCTGGCGAGGTGTAAATACAGCCCGCCAAACACAGACCTGTGCTTGGTTTCTATGAGCGTAATTCATGAACAGCCGTAAAAACTTCCACAGTTTGTGATCTGCCCTGCTGAAAATCCTTTGTTATAGTAGTCTAACAAATGGACAAATAGAAAAAAGTAATTGTTTCAGAGGGCAAGACCCACACCGCAGTACCCTAATATTGCGCAAGGCGCTCGACTTGGAAGTCAATTTTTTCCATAAATTGTAACAGGTGAAGTAGCTATTGAGCGAAAATTTTCATTTTGTTTGTCTAGCGAGGGTAAATTTGAAAGTTTTGGGCGTTATTTAGGAAAATTCCATTCAGTTGTTGTTGTAGCAACCGCACGTGACAGTTTAACCCCCGGCTGTTTTGCCAATGATAACCAATGAAAGCTTCTATCATGTAAGATCATTTGAATATTCTTAAGACAAAACACGGCTCGTTGAGCAAGTCGAAAAAACCACAGTGCTCAGACCTATGCTTGCTAACTAACATGTCGTTATGGGCGTTAAATCTAAATGTTACTTCGCTTGGTAAATCGAGTGCCTTATTATCATCTTCAACGCAAGCCGCTCTCTTCAAGGCAAATCAAGGTAGGTCGTTGAGGGGGGAGGGGAGAGGGAAAATCGCTACACGTCCGCAATCAGGTTGAACAAGGGAATGCATCTCTGGTGAGGGCCACGTTTTGAAAGCTTGAGTGAATAACAAATTAGGTATCAATTTGCCAAAAGATGTTTTGTGTTTCGGACTCCAGAACGACTGGACCTCCGAAACTGAAACATTCAAAAACTCAGAATCTGCTTTGAAATAAGTTAGAGGCACAGATTCTAACAACATTCGCAATTTTTTTTTCTTTGCCCTTGATTTCATCGTCTACGCGTAACTTTTATTGGTGCAAATGCTTAAAAACGACAAGTGTCTGGAAACTTTGCATAAATTTGCTAATCGACAATAAAGAATATTTTACTCACTTTTGTTACTCGTTTGTTAACGCGAAGAAATATTGTCTCAAAACAATTGTCAGGATTCTGCTAAAAGACAAAACTCTTTAGAAGTTTAGGCCTTTGATTGATTTGATGATCGATGATAAGCTACCAGCATTAAACAGCTTTTCATGTAAGACCCTCCGGGACGATTTAAGCGAGCGAGCTCTGATAGAATCTCAGTGAACCGATCGAAGCTGCTCTATCGATAGTAAATCATCGAACTCGACATCCGTCGGAGAACAGGAGTAATTAAATCACTGTCCTACTCTTTAGCCGGCGCTAGAATCTCGGAACTTCTCCAGCTGTAATAACATCAAAACCTACGACAGCTCTGTTTTGACACGCGACCATCTTTGAACATATCTCGTTTTATTTATCCACTAAAATATCGAGATAAGAACATTATTGCCGGAAAATATATCTAACAGCGACATAGATAACAACAGAAGTTCATAAAACTTGAGTGAAACCTCTTTAAGCTAAGTGGAGTGATTGGAAGAACTGTGAAAGCAATGAAGGCCGTCGAGCAATTATGTTTCACTTCAGCTCCCTTCGAAACAAATGTTTCAATACGGTTCTACATCAAAACAAACTCTCGATTAAAAACAAAAGTTTTACACACTTCTTCACGGTGTTACAATATCTGAAGCTATTTATCGTAAAGAACTGTGGACACGTTGCCCCGAAACCACACACAACTGTGGAACAAGTGTATTTTTACTCTCTTCTTTGTCGAATCTGAGGCTCACGTTTAACACACGCATTTGCGCATTTGTCAGCCTCGTCGAAACGGTTGCCACAACTTTCCGGCAACAAATGTATACTGATTTCGGCAGCGGTTAAATGAAATTCGCCCAGTCGTCGGTATATTCTAAAGTCAATACAAAGATGAACGAAAACGATTTAAAACCAATATTTAGTATGTCGTCGCATCAGTAATGCATTTTGCTCGGTTGACAGTTCCTCTAGTCTTTGACTACTTTGTTGTTGCTTTTTATTGTCAAACATCTCGAAATAACTGTTCATCTTTACTGGCAATTATTCATGACGAAAAAAAAAGGAATACAGCCACTACCCACTAAATTGTTACTAGTAGTTATTGCCCCTTGTTTACGACCGAGAAGGGGTTAAATTTAGTACAGTGTTGCCATGCTTGGTTGAATATTTTAGAAGTAGAACGTTATTCAAAACCTACCCTCGTTGAGTAGGTGGCGAAATTCAACTCCCCGCTTAAGATTGAACTATGCAAATTCCTTTTTCTAGGGTTGTAGACAAACAAAACTCTGAATGACTTCAATATTATCCTAATTTGTTTGTGTGTGTGTCTGTTTTCCGGCTGGGCAATAGTTTTACTCGAAGTTCAAGTGCTGCCAAAAAAACTTATTGCAATTCGTTTTTGGTAAATTTGCAACCCGCTCAAATTTGATCGGTAAACTCTGTCACCAGGTTAAGTATAAAGAGCGCGAATTGTAATCACTGGCATAAATTTATGAACATTGGTATTCCGGAAACACTCAGTATATTTTAAGCCATGTTTCAGTGGATCATCACTTACGTGAAAACGGCGAAAACCACAAACTGGTCTACAAACATCTTACATCGAAAAGTTATAAAGCGCGCTGTTATACTCTTACAAAATGACAGTTTTTATTCGCCATCGTTGTAGCGAGACCATTGTTTCAAAAGGAAACAAAAGTCTGTCTGTGCTGTGTGTAATTATTCTCTGGATGTATTTATCATGTTTTCTTGTTGGATTCTGCCAAATACGACATTGTACTAAAAATTGCTAGCTGCTTTTCAGATAATAAGCAATATCTGCTCATTAGAAACCAGCCCAAAGAAAATACGCGCGCTGAAAAAAGCTGTGGAAACACTCTCCTGTCGGATCGTGTTCCCACAGCATTTCTCATTCTACCAAACTTCCACACGTGTATCTATCTATTTAACAAATAGGTTGTAAGCTCGAGATTTCTATCGCATGATAGTTGTCGAGGCCGCAGCCCTAGTCAACTATCAAGCATAGAAATTGGGGAGATAAGAACAATATCATTATCCCGGATTTTCTTTTGGGCGAGGAGGCGGGTGTACACAGGCTAAAATTGAGAACGAATAATCTAGTTCTCTCGGTATAAATCTACTAGTCGTTCAAAACTTTATCTAAATTCTGCTAACTATCTACAACAGAATAGATAGTGAGTAGGCGTAGCTACAAACATGGCACATGTTTTCTACTTCTTAAATGTTGCTGGCTAACGTAAAAGGTTTTTCACACCACGCGACAAAGTCAACCAGTCCCATCTCGAAAACTCTTCAAGGTCTTGTGGCAGGGGAACATGTCCCCTTTGATTGTGGCGACATAACGAGATCGCACATTAGGTCGAGTTCGCTATATCAATATTCTAGCATAACTCCTAGGCTTTCAGGACAGACTTCTATATTTGGTGGTGTTTTAGTCTTTGTACCCAATTCTCTTCTGGGAATTGACGGACAAAAGAAACTAAATAAATTTGCAACTGTGTCCTGAAAGTGCTGGACACGTGTTAGAATATTATAAAATATCTCTGACGTGGCCAACAATGCGTTAAATGGAACAGTTATTGATTCAATCAGTGATGCATGATCATCATTTTTATTGGCAAATAAAATAAGCCAGAGTTCTAATCACATGAATAAGTTAATACTGCTGCTAGTGTCATTTCTTTCTTGCTTATAAATTTAGGAACAACTTTCCTCCTAAATTCGTTTGGATTTGAGCATATGTCCCTTGAAATGGAAACAAATTCTATAATATCAATTCAGTAACTAAAGCAGTTTTCATCAATTAATTGTCATGAAACCAAAACCAAAGCAATAACTCCAGCCAGTTACAAAAGACATTAACAATCCGGTGAACCAATCAAAACTTGAAGTAAATACATTGAGCTGATTTGAAGCAGGGGAAAACATGTGCAAGCCAATCAAGATCGTTTTACTTCTGACTTGATGAAAAAGTGGCGCGAGAAGTTTTAAGCGAATCGTGTAGCGCGCTCTAATATGGCGGTACATCGCGACTATCTCCTCTTGTTCATGATTTTCCTTATTCTCATCACTTGTCTGGTTGAAAATTATTAAAACAGTCTTTGGGGGAATTAGCTGGCGACTCCAACAAGCTCTTGTTTGATTATCAGTATCTGTTCTCTAAGTTCACAACAGTTCAGCTGCTTACAGCAACTTCTACTGCTAACAATTCACTTCACACGTTCTTTTTAAAGGGACAACTTCATGATCTATCAATCAACTGTCAAACTGTCAATTAGCCTAACGTAATAGCATGCGCAGCTCGCATAATGTACTATTGCGATTGCGCGCAAAGTTATTTAGCATATTGTCCTTCGAAGCTTTATAGCAAAGATATCAGTGACGTCACCAATTATTATTAATATATATGCCAACCAGAGAACTACTGGCTGGTGAAACAAAGAATTCTTTTGTTGAACGTTTTGAACATTTAAGTAACAAAGACAATGTTTGTAAACAAATATCTTCCCTATAGGTTGACTAAATTAAAACATTTTCTACTTAGATTTTAACCATCTATTCCTAAGTGGTCGACCAAAATAAGGCCACACCACTAAGTTACAATCTTGGTTTTTAATTCTTAAAACTTAAGGATTACACCAAGTTTAAAAGTCAAAGTTGTTGTCATAAATTTCTTGTGACAAGTGTTACAAGCAAAGTGATTGCATAATTCTAACTTCGTGGGTTGGCCTTTCTAAAATACTGAACCCGTCTAGTTCCATATCATTATTTGTACCTGCTCTCAAGTTCAAACATGTCCAAGGAGTCACCATTTTGTTGTTTGTGGTGTGGTCACAAGTTCTTTTTGCCTTTGTGCAAGGTGTGATAGGATACTAATTTAAATCAGACAACCGAATTTCAGTGTCCAAAAATGCTGACAAACTGAATAAGATTTTAGCTAGAAATTTAGATAACAAATTTCTGATAAGTCCAGGAAGAGCGTTTTCAAAAACTGAACCTCGCTTAAATTTTAATATTTCGATTGGCTACCGTTAGAAGAGAATAGATTAAGGTAACGGTAAACACAGTTGGAAAATTCCAACAAATAATGGTGCTCAGCGGAATATGGATGAGCTCAAGTTCTCCTTCTGACGTACCAGCTGCATAATAACATAATGTAAAGAGAAGGTATAATTTGATCAGCATCGAAATAGGAAAGCATAGATCAGAAACCTAGCCTGATAAGTAACCCTTTTAATACGCTGAAATATCCCACGATTATATTATAGCTGCTTCAATAAAATATGCCTTCTTCACCAAGAAACCAGTTTTCTCTGATGAGTTAATAAATAAGAGATAAATATGTCGAGTACTTTCTAGCTTGCATTTTTATTGTTTAAAAAAATGTGCCGATATTGTATGGGGAAATTTAAAGTTAGACATTTGTAGGAATTAAATCAATTAACTATGTGAAAAATTTTTATTGCTACTTTTACATTAGCAAGACTCAAACTCGTGACTAGAAGCTCGATATTTTAATTCTCCTCAATGATTGGCACATGCTATAATAATGTTACTTTTGAGAACTTGGTAGTACATCAAGAAAACATCCTCAAGTACATAAATCTCTCTACTCTTTCCACCTGTGTTTAAGACATGGCATATATACTCGAAGGGGAAATTGGAGTTTGATCATTCTTTCCTAGCTTCCAATTGAGTTTATTCAGATCAAATTATACACCAACATAATTACAAGGAATTAAGCTCTGATTCACTAAGCAAAGCTAAAAAAAATTCATCATTGTTCCGGCCGGTCTCCTAGTGGAGAATTGGATTGTCGTCTCTCTGTTTCCAGGTTGTCTTATCCTCTACAGCTGATACCTTCTCTGCCCAAGATTTTAATCCTTTCTCCCTAACCTCCCTTTGCACTGTCTCTTGCGGTCTACCCTGATTCCTTCTGCCTTCTGTTACCCATGTGTGAGCGATTCGAGGATATAAATGATGACCCAGCCACGTCCATCTTCTCGTTGTCACCTGCTTGCTTATTGACTCAACCCCAGCTCTAATTCTAATCTCCTCGTTTGTTACGCGCATGGGCAATTAGATCTTTAGTATCCGAAAAAAAAATATCAAGCGTGTTATGAAGAAATTCCGGTAAAAGTCAGAACGAAGTTTCGATTAGATTTAGTGCTTGTAAGCTATAGTAGAACCTAACGTCTGATCCAATCGTTCTACAGAGGTCAGAGTCAATTGAAACAGGGCAAATGTAAAATCTTATTGGGATTTCTTGCGTTTTTAGTTTCAGCAAATATCTATTGAGTGTCAATTAGGCCTTTCCACAAATATCCCGATATTTTTTGGGATATTTAGAAGTTTCCGAGATGTTTTTAGAAAATATTAAGATATTTAGAAAAGTTAGGGACATTTAGAAATATTCATAATTTTTTTTTGGCTTAACCCTAGGCATTCCTCGTTATTTTCTTTAAACAATACTCAGTTCTGTGCCATAAACAATCCAGTTCAGCAATTTCCCCCTTGGAAAATGTATTCTATAGCACGAAAAGTGCTAAAGCAGTAAGTTTTCAAAATGGCTGAAGAACTCCTACTACTGCAGGAAGAGTTTTAAAAATGTCTTTCTGGGTGATTTAAAATTGGTTTATTTTTAAATTTAGAAAGAGATATTTAGGGGGGGGTTTCGAGATACTTTGAACACTTATATCTTTGTGATATTAAGAAAATTTTAGTTTGAGAATTTCCAGAAAGATATTTAGGAGATTTTACGTGATACTTGTGTAAAGGCCTACTGTCAAAGATTAGTGCTACTCACCCCTGGATGGGTTGTTAGTCCATCACAGATTACCCCCCCCCCCCCACCACCACCACCACCACCATGGCCCTCCATGCATGTGGAACGCTCGATCTGCTAATGTCACGTGCCATTTCATCACCAACTCCTCCCACCAGTGACACTAAACTTGCATGATGGTTTATTTAGTCAGATTAACTCTTTGAATTATATTTCAGGTTGTGGAGGAAACAACGAAAACATGGACAATAGACTAAGGAACGAGCAATGAACGATACAATTTGCCAGAATGGTGTTTCAAGTTCTCAGTCGCCGAGTCACGGGCATCACGGAAGCATGCCAGACATTCCCACCCAACGGGATGAGCTACATGGCCGTTCACCCAACCAGCCATCGGCACCTTACGAACCTGTGTCTGATCACAGCGCGGAGAAAGAAAATGAGAGATTTCAGTGCAGAGCAGTTCTTCTCAAGTTGCTGCAACCGCCTGGGTCTTCAGTGCTGCATGATCAACATAACAGATGTTCTTTAGCGTGTCAACAAACAGAAAAGACATTATTAAAACCCGATTTATGTGTCTCACACTGTTTGCGACACGCGGGCAACCAACCAGCTTCTCGAAATTCTGTGGACATAGACAGGGAAGTAAATGAGGACTGGACCCAAAACATTCGGCAGTGTAATGAAAACCTTTCAAGAAAGGACAGCAACAGGACGAGTTTAACTCCCTTAACGGTCCGGTGTCAAAGGTGTGAAGATAGAGCGCGACCATCTTATTCCGAAGAATTACAATCGCGCACAGATCGCTGCCAATATTTTCCAGAAGATCGCCAACAATATTTCAATGGACGTGCTTGTTTTCGGAAAGGCACTTGCGATACAAAGCGTGCTCCGTATATAACAGTGCAAATAAACCGGGAACTACAAAGGAAAGACGAGGATAGCCCTCAACAGATGTGCCCTCCCACCTGGCGCTACAAGGGTTGCGATTCTTCGATGTGTCAGCTCTCACCTTCTAACCAAACATTAGAGAACAGCCGTCCAGAAATGGGCGTTACAGGTGCTAGCAATCGCTCTATTTTACAGAACAAGGAGAGATTACCAGATCATTCGCGTGGACCAGCTGAAAGTGGAAAAGACTCAAGCTACCAAATTGAGGAAAGAACTCATCAGGATCCTCCTTCGAGTACACAGGAGAAACTAGAGGATCATAAACTGAACTCTTCGTCTTCTTATTCAATGTGTTCACAGGAAAGTAATCGTCGGGAGCCTTTTTGTCTCTCCGGCGAGTGGAACTCGCCAGTTGTAAGAATTACAAATGGACAACGACATCACCGTGAGGTCAGTCAAATGATGAATTTAACTCTGATTATGTTCGTGCTTTGAGTTATTTTTCGTCTTAACTTGCTTGAAGCTTTTTAGATCTACCAAAAATAACTTGGCAAGATCTCGAATATAATTTTTATTACTTACGAGACTGCACTATTTTTCAATTATTTATTGTTTTCTTTTCAAGGAAAGGAACGTTATATTGGAAAAAACTTCAGAAAGCGACAACCAAACTGTTCCCCGTAAGTGCAGATTTTGTTTTCCGTAAACTTTAAGGTATATTGTTTTAAATCAATTTTCATGATGATGGTGGACAAACTTGGGTCCTGAGGGACTTTTTCTTTTAAGAATCGATTTTATGTACCTAACAATATTGAGAGAGGTGTTATGTTTCTTTGTGCGCAAAAGAAATATTAGTTGATCCGTGATAAGAGTTCAAAATGGTTGTTGTTTTAGCTTGCAGTGTGGGCAGCGCTATCTTTGCAGTGAGCCTAAATTGACACTTAAAGTTATGTAAAGATTTTTTTTTAAAAGTTTTAAGCTAGAGCATCAGGCAGGCTACAGTAACCAGCCGCATTAAATCGCAACCTCTGTTTTGTTACAAGGAAGCCGATACCTTTTTGTAAGTAGTTGTGAGTCGCTGGCTTCTAAATGAGGTAACTGAATAGTCAATATTTGTCTTTGAAACCTTCAATGTTTGTATTGAAAGGCTTTCTTAAAACTCGCTTCTTTCATAACACAATGCAATACCCTAAGTTTTCTTCCATTGTATGTCAATCAACCCCAATGATAGGGAGGGCGAATTCGTACCAACTTGACGGTTTCAATTGCATTCAGAGGCGACAATGGACGAGCCTAGACCGATGTTCAGTTTTTGTGAACTTAATTCTGATGACTTAAGGCATTTCCATTTACTATTCATGTCAATAAATGCTAACCTTGATCTTCCCTTGAAAAAGACTAACTGTATTCTGTAACACGGATTATTTGATTCCGCAAATGATACCGTCGCTTGGAAAGTCTTTTAGCTTCTGAAATGTTATGTACACAATAGGTTTTCCACTAAGAATGCTTTGTTGTGATATATTCAATTGCTGGCGCATATTGTAGCTTTTCTTTCATTATGCATTCATTTAGAGCTGTGATGTGTTATTTGTTTTCATAGATTCTCCAAATGAAATCTCGCCAGTGATCGAGAACCAGAGTGATGAGTGCACCCCAGTCATTGTACAGTGCTACAGTCTTTCAACTGCAAGTCCCACTTTGAAACATACATCGATGAGCGATTCGCAGTTCATGAATAGACAGAAACACGACGCAAGCGTCCACGTTCGTAACGTTGGAGCTCCAACGGTTTCAGTGCGTCATTCTCGCAGCTCATACGAGCGACATTCTCCAAGGAGTCTAGAACCTGCCAACCATCTGCAAAATAAGGACGATTTTGTATACGATTCACCGGCTTCCCGTCCGAGAAACATCGCAAACCTGCACAGCCACAATTTCACAACACAACCAAACCACACGACAGACGAATCATCAACTTCCGAGATCGGTGTTGATGATGAAGAAAACCAAAGTTGCAGTGCCGTATTGCCAGTACGGTTCCACAAAAGTAGCGCCATTCCGGGAGGAGTTCCTTGTCTAAATTGCCAACCAGCTCACCATGCTTCAAGACGACATCAATTTCTTTACAACGACCCGTGGAGCGCGGAGCCACACGTGCATTCCTCACAGAGTGGTTCCTACCAAAAGACTCGCTGTCCACCGGGTCATGAATCAGGGGGGACGTTTACGAAGTGGCACACCGGACAAGTTCCACGCGAGAGCAAGACTGCCTTAAAAATTCACGACTACTACGAAGAGCGACGAATTCTAGTTGGAAAGGTCTATCAAGATATTCCTGATTCAGTGGAGAGTTCTCTCTGTAATCGGAAGTCGACCTCTCCATATGCCCGTATGAGACAATTGTGCCAAGACGATCGCTGCCAGAGTCCTATGGAAAGCGCCGAGATATTCCATGCACAAGCTGGAGAAGAAAGCTCTACACAAATTTGTGCTCGTCAACGGGAAATTGCTGTTGGAAGTAGAAAGCGGAAAAGCCGACAACCACGTCCTCAAAGAGTGAATACAAACGACTCCGCTTTGGCAAGAGAACAATATCAGCACCCAGTTCAACATGCTGAAGGTCGACAAGAAGTCTCCTTTCACAACAAGTTCCATCATCACGCAAGTTCTCCCTTCCAACCCGACGCATCATTGTCTAAAGAGGTACACCGCAAAGGAAGAAAGGACGATGAAGTTTGTGGTACTGAGAGTGAAATATACTCATTTGAATCTGTCCATGAGCCCACAGATCAACACGAGCCGGCAACAAGGTGCAATGATCATGTGTTCGAGAGCAACTCATCAAGACCAAAATTTTGCCGAAGTGAAATTCATTCAGAAACGTATTCACCATGGCGTCCCTTATTTCATGATAAACGAGCCAATAAAGCCCCCTCTTTGGACAGGGTTGAGCACTTTTTTGTGTACCCAAGAGGACCAGTTCCATCTTATGTACCTGTCGACAGGCACCACCGGGCAAATCATGGTCCAAATGAATATCAAATGAATTCATATTGCCAAACTAGGACCCCGCACCCGTACTTTGCATATTCAAATGGGAATGTCATGGAACATCCCTCGAACTCAAGCCCAGATGGGAATGCAACTGAACGGCATCAGCATGTTCCAATCTGGAGGAGAACTCCAGAAAACCGCTTTGCAACCGGGTCACGTTATGACAGTACTCAGAGGAGTTACTCGCCCAGAATGTTAGCGAGCTACTCTGGCCCATCAGGACGAAGTATGCCCTCTGACGAACGCGCGACTTCGCACTTTGAAAGAAATTCCGAGTCTTCGTGGAATGTTCGAGAAGTTCCTGTTCACCGGGGCAACAGCCTTTTCTACCATGCTGTTTCATCAAAGAGGAAATCGCCACAACACAACTCGGAGGAGCAGTCATCATTACCTAGTGACCAAGGATGTGTCTCCAGCACCACTGTCGACGACGGGGCTGATCTTCAAGGTAAAGATGACAGCGAAAGACCATTCCAAGCTGTACAAGCCTCTGCTACTACAGGTGGGATAGATGGGCCAACGAAAGAGGAAGAGAACCGAGATTTGTTTCTGCATACAGGAGAAGTGTGGGCAAACCACGTGACCCCTACCGTAAAGGAGAGAAAATTCCTTTGCCGATACTGCAGCAAAAAATTCGCGCATTTCTCCACTCTTCAAAATCACCTCCGGACACACACAGGCGACAAACCGTTTCAGTGTAAGTTTTGCAGTCGAAGATTTGCCCAGTCGGGAGTCTTAAAGGCGCATCTACGAACTCACACGGGTGATAAACCATTCGCTTGCATGTACTGCGGAAAGGTGTTTGCTCAGAGCACAACGTTAACAAACCATCTCAGAACTCACACTGGCCAAAAGCCATACGTATGCCAGTTTTGCGGTAAATCTTTCTCCCAGCCATCTACGCTCAGAAAACACGAACTCTCCCACACCAAGGAAAGGCCGTATCCATGCAAGTTCTGTGGGAAAGCGTTCGCCCAACAGTCAACCCTGACCAACCACTTGCGCTCGCATACGGGTCAACGGCCATACAAGTGCCACTTCTGCGACAAGAGCTTTGCCCAGCTAAGTACGTTGGATCGTCACCTACGACTCCACTCCAGCGTGAGTCTCAAGCCTTATCAATGCCGGCATTGCAGTAAAAGTTTCAGCTACTTCTCAAACTTGTCGTCTCACATGCAGAATCACGAACAAGAACAAGGTGATACTTAAGGTCTGTTTGCTTCGATAGTTTCGTTCCTGTTTGCTGTCACTTTCGACCCGTGATTTGGGACTAGTAAAAAAAATTCAAAAATGCTTTCCGCATTAATTTAGTAAGACGACAGGCTCAACGCTTCATGCTGGAGCTATTTAGTCAACCGTTACTTACATTTTAAGTAACACTACTGTTTAAGATTACTAGAGATTGTACTCCTATTCTTTGTTATTGTGGACCATTTTCTAATTCAATTTCACACGCATCAGAGGGTGGAGGGTACGAACACGTCGCTAGCAAAATGACACTTAAATCATAATTTGGTTTTTTCGAATCTCGTTACGGTGGACAATTCACATTATCAACCTAGTTGATAAAACCAAATTATCTTGTAATACTCCCACCGACGCAGCACCACAGTTTCTTTAGAAACTTGCCCCCTTTTGACACTTAAATCGATCGTTATTATTGCTGAGCACGTGTTTGACCAGCCTCAAATGATTACAAGGTGGTTTTGGTTGTTTTACAGTATTTACGCTTTTTGTGTTGTTTACAGTTAATTTTCGATAGTACACAATATCGAATTCTATTGAGTCCATTTATATCATTTATATGTGCTCAACAATGCTTGCTGCTTTGGAAATACTGTTTTCATTCCGCGCGAGATGCAAGCCTAGATACTAAAACATGCGAGGGACAGATGGAAATTTCAGTTGCGCTACTCACACTACGTTTCTAGCTAGAAAAAAGCATGGATTATTTATTGACTCGCTAGATCCAAGGCTATATTGGATCATTAGGCATTTCTCATGTCACTTTGTCCAGGGTTGTCGCTAACTAGAAAATGAGAGTTGCAAGCATATCGCATTGGTTGATTAGAACAATGATAGTGTCGGGTCTGTTAAATAGGAATTTTTATAAAACAAGATGATGTTACAAATATCGCGCCTAAAGATTAAACTCAAAACTCACGATTGTTGTTCTTTAAGAACATTATGAGAAAGAAAATTCAAGAATCGCTTTCAAAGGATAAGCAATATTAGCAAAAATGATGCCCAGATGTTCGAAAGCCAATTAGCGCCAATTGAGGATCAAATTCCATCCAAATTTTAGATTCTTTTTCTTTTTTATGAAAGTGTTTTCTCTGCTCGTGTTTCATGAGTCAAAAATAAAAAATACGAACCCTAGACTTCAGTACACATTTATCCATTTTTTTAAATCAAAATTCACGTGAATCTGGGAGTTAGTTATATCCTGCTTAAACAATCTGGCCTGAAGCTGCGAATTTGCGAAATTTAATAACAAAATAAAAATTCGTCATTGTAGGAGAAACTTTTGTAAGTCTTCCAAAACATATATCTGTAGATTTGTGTAGCTTATAGGGGAATAGACTAAGCAATTTAGCAAGTTTTAGATTTGTATGTACAATCTGCCCTGATTAAGTGCTTGAGTTTTGAATTCAAGTCGTTTATATAGTCTTATAGCGGTGGTCTGTGACTGAAAAATTGATTACATAACGTTAAAAACGTTGCAGTTAGGTCACACTGAATTATTGTCCTAAATTATTAAACTACCCGGAAGATAATACTGTAATCCGATAAGATTCTGTAGTTTAAAATCGGGAAAAGATAACTTAAGGCGAAAAAGAGCATTTGTTGCTTTCTAATTCGCTTGTGATGATGTCATCTTTGCACTGAATTTCAGAATGCTCCCGAAGATTTTCCTTTGTCTTATTATTGCGTCTTCAATTAATGCATATCTAGAATGTGACGAATTCAATTCGTTACTTATTGAAATAAATGTAGTTATAAAGCTAAAGTACGAGCAGTCTCTCTTGTGTTCAAAATTCCTCGAGAAAGGCAAAGCAAAAAACAGATCGACTCGCGGCCAGGAGCTAGTCTGTTCAGATTTTTTACGCTGCGTTCTTCCGCGCGGATTTTTAGACAAAAGAGAAGCTGCTCGTAGTCTATTCTTAAACAGTCTTGATTCAGACTCTAAAATAGAATTGCTAAAGAATGTTTGTATTTTTAGAGAGGCATTTATTTTAGATAGTAGAGTTTATGTGGTATCCTCAAAAGTAATACATTGTAAGTTACCAGTTTGGGAAGTAAGCATTATGCACGTTTATTCTTCACAGTGTCTATTAATTAAGGGGCTGGTCAAAAAGCAATGGGGGGTGGGGAGGGGGGGTGAGATAGAAAGCACACGACCCAACCCTTCCATTTGGCACTAAACTGAGTGACCCACCCTTAAATGAAAGTTGAAAATTACGTGACCCACCCCCTATAAAACATAACGTTTTTGGTGGCATAACCCAACAAAATCACATTTTCTGTATGAATTTGTGCTGTTTTTTACGTTTTAGATTTAATTCTTAACAATAAGCCCCATAGCATGTAAAAACAAGTTGGCCTAAATTTTTAAAAAAATTATTTTGGTTTTCTTTACCGCACGGAGCAATACAGCAATGAAATTTAAAACAAGAAAAAAAAATTCACACATTATAAGTTACGTTTCATATAAAGAAACAAAAGTGGACTTAGAGTTTTTTGTTTTTATACAATAATAATTACGGCCTGATGCGTATAGAATTTCAATGTATAACGAACTGTTCCACTAGTTTAAGACTTGACCCAGGATGACCCACCCCCCAGTAGTAGCTGAAGTTCAACCACCCACCCCTTACCAAGGGCTCAAAAGCTGACAACCCACCCCCTCTCTGCTCCGGCCCACCCTCCCGCAATACGTTCTGACCAGTCCCTAATCCCCCAGTGAGTTGTGGTCGAAAGTTACAAGTTAGGTCTGAGCAGCCATATTGAAAAGATTCTATTTTATACTGAAAGCACTCGAACCATGAGCACTTGGCGTTTTTTTGTACATTATTTTAAGTGACTAAAGAATAACGTCTCTTCATATTAACAAAAGTATTTAGCGTTTTTACACTATGAAAACACGAATCTTGTAGACTATATGAAGAGCCTCTATTTCTTTCAAAAAGAAATGATACCATCTGTAAAGGTTCATTTCGTTCAAGCAAACGAACTCAAAATAAAAAATGCTAACACTGTAGTTGTGCTAAGATGTTTTTTGACTAATCCTCTACCAAGGAAGGAAGGAAGGAAGGGGTGGGGGTATGTGGCGGGTAGTTATGGCGTTGGCCGTGCAACACGCTGAGATACAGTCTTCCCTCGCTAAGGCCCTTGCAGAGGTGGATCCACATGTGATAAAGAGGGATGGGAGAGGAAGAGGCTTAAAGATGTGATCATGGCTTTTCTTGCTTAAAAAAAGGATGGACGAGGGTGGGTGGGGGCATAGGAAAGGGGACTGTCCCTCTCCCTAGCTCAGCTACTGTCTTCAATTTCCGTCATGGAGACATGGCTCGATTATCTTCCATGATTGCCGTACATTTTCTGTGCCATTTTTGTGCCATGTTGGCGAGAGGGGAAGAAGGAAAAAGTTAATTCCCCATATGAACCTTATTCCCAAAGTAATCCAGTGCTCGGCCAGGGTAGATACTTCTTATATAGCATTTATAATGTACCTTAATAAACCCTTGTACACCCCTTCAAACCCTTGTATACCCATGTGTACCCTT
>OZ026598.1:36379871-36419871 GCA_964020085.1 Micromussa lordhowensis | reverse complement strand
TTAAATAGACGCGCTGATTGGTTTAAAGCCGTGTTTCTATTGAACAATTAGATTATGAGCTCGAGATTTCTGTTAAAACGATCGTGTTTCAGTCGATTTGAAGTTCTCAGTTAAAACAAAAAGAAGCGAAGCTTCGAGGGCCAATACGCCCAAGAAGCAACTATCAGACCGATAGTTCCGAGACCTAAACACTCTATTGTCTTTATTGTTTATCGTTAAGACTAGGTTTACACTAGAGGAAATTGTTCTGGACTCGTGACGAATCCGGAACCTTTAGTACCGGATTGATTTTGCCGTTTACATGCAAACGGGACGAATCCGAAATAAAAACTCCCCGGTTTGGTCATGTCTCTGGAGATTTTGAATCTGGAATTTAGACTACGTAGATTTACACTAGAGGAAATTGTTCCGGATTCGTCTCGAATCCGGAATGTTTCAGTACCGGATTGGTTTTGCCGTTAACACACAAGTGGACGAATCCGAAATAAAAACTCCCCGGTTTGGTCATGTCTCTGGAGATTTTGAATCTGGAATTTAGACTACGTAGGTTTACACTAGAGGAAATTGTTCCGGATTCGTCACGAATCCGGAATGTTTCAGTACGGGATTTATTTTTCCGTTTACATGCAAATGGCGAGTCCGAAATAAAAACTCCCCGGTTTGGTCATGTCTCGGAAGATTTTGAATCGGAATTTAAAAAGGGAACTTTGGATCCGAAAACCGTTGAATCCGGAGAGTTGTGTTGTGTAAACGATGTTCTCTCGAATCCGGATATTTTTTCGCCTGCGACCTTTAGAGTTTGCGGTAGAATCAAAATGGCGGATCTAGTCGTAGTCATATTGATGCCCATCGATGGAGGTCACTGGCTGCCTCATTCTGTTACAGTTCCAGGCAATCATTTATAATGGAAAATGCTATATTCCACAGAATTGAAACCGAAATGGTCGACGCAAACAATATTGACGCCCTCGACACTTTATCGGAGATGACGATGGCACGATCGAAAATCGTTGAGTTAAAGAATTAAAAAAAAGCAGAGCGATCAATTGTACGCACAAGGTGATCTGACTGCAACCGTGGCAGTTCTATCGCGTCAAATGCCCCATAGATTGTATCTTTTTTATGTTACGGCAATTGGGCGTAAAATAAACAGAGATTTTGAAAAAAATGACAGTTTCTTTATTTTTCGTTTGGCACGCCCTATTTTATATACATAATTGTGTCAACACTTAAAAATTTAATTTAAACCAAAGAAGGGCATAAATTCGAAAGATTCCGAACACCCCTTATGGAGTCTATATCTTCTAAATTTAGATAAATTCATGTCGTTTTGAATTGTGCGTATGCCGCTTCAGGAAATTTAAAAAAAACTTCAACTTGAACACGCTGAATGCAAAACCGCACGTTTTTTTTCTGCGTCTAAATGCAACTAAATGCACTTCTTGGCTTTATTTGAATGTTCATATGACAGACAATATCGAGCCCAGAGTCTCTCAGGATTGATCAGCGGTTGGGTCGCTAGCCCCTTGACTCGTCTCCAGGCCCCAGTTGTTCGTAGGCTCGGTAACGCTATAATGTGTTTTCTCGCGTTTAGGAATGCACGCTTCAATTCCGTGGATGCGTTCCATTGGTATTTGTCGTGTGAGTTATTTCGGAAGTACGCGTGACGATTTGTTGTCAGGTATATATAACAATTATTCCATGAGCCCGAGTTGGATATGAAGTGATAAAATAACCAACGAGCGCGTAGCGCGAGTTGGTTATAATCACTTCATATCCAACAAGGGCGAATGGAATGATTGTTTTAGTAAATTCTCAAACCGGGTTTTGCCGCCGATTTTTATTTCGGCCATTATAGAGGGCTGAAGTTGAAAACTTATAGTCGGAGTTTTTTAGCCAATCAAAAAGCTAGAAATGCAATAGTCGGAGCTGAGAATTTACTAAAAGGTGTTAAACGACGACGGTTAACTTTTGGTATTTCCATTTGGAATTAGGTGCCCGCTGTCATTGCATATTTAGTCTGAACACGTTTTTAGAGCTATTGGCGTACTGAACAGATCTAGACAATTGTGAATTTCGCTTGTAAAATATAAATAGAGCGTTTTCACATGACGTCACGGCAGCCATATTGGTGTTCCAAAACAATGAAACGGCGGCCATGTTGTTGTACCAAACCAGTCCTGTGGGAGTTGAACTCTTTTCTTATGTAAACACTTCCTTTTGTTCCAATAAATTTGCATGTGAGCTGGCCACGTGAGTGAAAACGCTCTATAGGCGAATCCTTGTTTTGATTAAACGGAGCATGCGCGGAGTCTTGGGTGGCAAAAACAAAAAACATGGCGGACAAGGCAGAGGGCTTAGGAACTCCAGCAACAAGGATCGGTGGCACTGATTCGAGATATCTGAGCACTTTAGACCCGGAAGACAGAAAAAGGTTTCAAGAAAAGCTTAGGGTTTCAATGGTCAGTGGTTTTGTCGAAATTAAGAATCCTTATGAGATGTGGAACGAGTGCCATCTGTGGAGTGATAAGCCCACGCTATGGCCGGATTTAAGTTTCGGCGATCTCTGGATTTATCTCGTAGAGAAGCAGGGACCTTTCAGTGCCGAAAAGTTGAAGTGTTACAAGAGTTTGGAAGCGTACCAGTATTTCGTATCTCGCAAAGTAGGAGTCGTTTATAGCTACGAGGTGCGAAAAGATGCCGGGGTGTTTGTACTCAAAGCTGAAGTACGACCAGGTCAAGCCGAGTCTCAGACCTCGCATTTGTGTTGGCTGATTGCGAAAAGCAATGGCGAAATAATAACTACCCTCGGCTTACAGCTTCAACATTTGGCAACATCTGTAGTAAAATGGAAAAGTCAAGAGCTAAACCAGAACTGGTAGCTAAAAATTTATTACAACCAAAGCCTCATATAGCCTTTACCAATAGGATGTTGAAATGGGGAAGGGAAAACGAACATGTTGCAATCCAGGTTTACAAAGGTTTACCTGAACGAAATCATGTGTTGGTGTATGAATGTGGAATCTATATAAGCCCTGAAGATCCTTACTTAGCTGCCACCCCTGACCGTATTTGTTATGACCCCAGAGAAAAAAAACCCTGGGGAATTATTGAAGTGAAATGCCCCTTTAAAGCAAGGGATATGACACCAACAGAAGCTAGCCAAAAACTGAACAACTTTATGAGCACTATCAAAGATGGCACATTTGACTTGAGGACCACCCATGACTATTATTTACAAATACAAGGGCAGATGGCTCTTACAGGGGCAACATGGTGTGATTTTGTGATATATACGAAAAAAAGGACTATCAGTACAGAGAATTTGATTTGATGAAAAATTCTGGGAATCCAAGGCTCGCCTTCTTTCATCCTTCTTTGTTCAGTACTTTCTTCCAAAATATGTTGAACTAAAAGAACATTCACAGAGATGAATTAAAAGACATACATGACTTGTACAAGTTCAAAGCAAAAAGAAATTGTCTTCCTGTTGTAGTTTGGTTGAAGAGAAGCTTGTGTACCATTTCACGATTTACATGTATTTTAAATTTGCAAGATGTTGTTGTTAAGATACATAATTTACTAACTGTACATTAGTTTTGTTAACTATGTTAAGCATAAAGAGGGTGAGACATAGACAAAACTGAGCATGTAGTATTTTAATTCACCAAATCACCTCCCGCAGGCTAAATCCTAACGTTAATGGACTACTTATTGCCTTTACAAAAATGCTACCTACTACAAAATGTATGCACAGGGTACCCCCTTAAATTGATGCAAATACCTTAGCAATCGACTACCATTTATGCTACATCTTTTTGTGTGAAATACTTTTGCTGTTCAGTGATGGTTTTTAAAGTCTGGGAAAAATGAAATGTGAACAAATAAAAGTTTGCTGTCTTAATAATTGCATGAAACAACACTGTGTCAAGTGATAAATATCCACTGTGATTTCTTCATACGAGTTTAAACCTTCTTTACAAGAGGTGGTTGAAGATTAACAAGGGCTCCTATTATTAACAGGATACTGTTTGCACATTTTACTAAATTAAGATCCCACGTTGTGGCCAGTATTCTGTAAAACTTCATGCGCCCAATAGCACGTTCAACCTGTTTTAAGAAAACTATATAATTATTTTCAGAGGCAACATGAAAGGTACCAGTAAGAGTAAAGTCAAACTAAACAAATTCAAGCTAAACAACAGTACAAGGAAAATAATTATTTCCACATTGACAGGATTAACTTACATGGATCCTCAAGTTGGCAATTTTCCTTGACATGACTACCTCCTTACCCCGCAGCTGATTCTTTCCTTTTGTAAAAGAAGGGATAACCAGACTTGCCCCTCTGCAAAGAAGTTCCTCTTTGATGAGGAAACCACGGTCAGCCATTACCTGGATAAGTCAGGGAAGACAGCATGTCACAAAGGTTTTTCACATGTATGCATTTCATAACAGTTACATGTAGATTTGCACACCTTCACTTGTAATTAGGTACCTGATCATCATATTCCAGGAGGTCTAAGAAACCACTGCTAATTGTCAACTCTTTGTCTGAAACTCGTCCACCCCAACATTTGGACAGGAAGGATATGGCACCCACGGGTGTTATTCCAACAAGGAACTTTATGGTGTTGTGGTGCTTGTAATTTGAGTATGTGATGTTACGAGCAAGTAAATTTGATGGTCGTTTTATGAAAACTTCTGAACAGTCAATTATCACCCTTGTCTTTCGATATGCACGAGAGTGCTTGAAGACTTTTGGCATATTCCTAATGATAGCATCTTTTCCAGGCCAGACAATTAAGAACCTCAGAGTCTTTGCAATCACAGGCAACCCTTGCACAAGGAGGGAAGTGACTTGATTTTCCTTAATTTCAAACCTGATAGGGAAATAAACAGTAATGCTATGAAATCAGCTGCACAGGACTTTAATAATCATTTTTCTCTTCTTAGTGATGAATATACTGTAATATCAAGTCAAACCATTGAATGATGTTTACCAATAAATTTAAACACTTTGCCTAATTTTCCATCTGAAACTTACTAGAATTCACCTATGTATACTTGCCGATATGCTAAGTCTTTGTTTTCCAATGCAAGTCGTAACTTCATGAGGATCAACAACACCTTGTCTGCTGGTGCTAGCTTCTTACACAGGCTTGGGAGCCTAGAGATTACCAGACTTACAATCCAGTTGAAAATCAAGAAACTTCGAATGCCTGAAGAAAGTAAGATTAGCATTTCCTTAGCAGTTACTTCCAATAAGAAAAACAGGTTTTTTTAACATTCAAACTCTAAATGTATTACTTTACCAGTGAAGAACTTCAGCTTTTTTTCATCCAGGTTAGAAACTGTAAAAGCCCTTTTATCTAATTGATTCCTAAGAGCCATGTTTTCTTTAGAAAGTCTTAAACATTCTTGGTTAAAATATGTTGCTGTCTCTTTCAGGGTAGTAATCTCAGCCTTAAGGTAATCATTTGCAGCATTAAGTCTCTTAATTTCTTCCTCGCAGTTGCAAGATTTAGTCTCATTTTCATAACCAGGATATGGAATTTCCTCAGCTTGAGAATCTGCAGTCTGTTAAGCTGGAATTGTCTGAAGATGAATGTAACAATTGACTTGTACTTGGCAATGATGAAGTGGCTACATTATCTGACGACAACACTGAAGAGATGCTTTGGGATTTACTTTCACACCCTGTTTCAGTCAGCTTCTGTCTTTTCAGCTGTCGTTGATATTGTTCCATTGCCTTTAAGTTATCTTGACAGCCATATCCCATGTTGAGATGAGGACAATAATCTGGGTGTAAAGGATCACCACTAGGGGTTCCTATAACAATGACAGGGATAAATAAATAAATGAATAGATGGATACATAGACAGACAGACAGACATAGATAGATAGATAAATATCATTATCATTACCGTTATCATTATCATAAATATATAATAATCGCCACCAGTCACATAAGTAAAAGAAGGGTTAAAATTACAAAATGGTCTTATAACCGACGCAAACATGAAGGTACAGCCAGTGCTCTCCTATTTTATTTTTGTAATTAATAATAAACAATTATTGGATGAGGTTTTTGTGATATCCAGAATAATCAAGGTCGAGGTAAGAGTTATCAGCCGAAGCCGAAGGCTGAGGCTGATAACCCTTACCGAGACCTTGATTATTCTGGATATTACAAAAACCGAATCTAATAATTGTTTTATTATACATTGAACGAACGCAAAAACTTGGAAGTCATGTTTCTGCTTCTTCACTGACGGCAAGCAACACGAATCGCGCGAAGTTGACATGATTACCCTTGGAAATCATGCATTGCGCGCGCAACCTACAGATTATTCACTAATCTGTAGGTACAGATTAGTGAATAATCTGTAGGTTGCGCTGTTCCCCAGAATTAACAGTAGGCTTTTAGCCAATGAGAAGACAGATGGTAACTACAATGTATAATAAATGTATTTATACGTAACTTTTCAAAGTGAGAGAATAAACTTGTTGTTGTTGTTGTTTTTTTTTTTCTATTGCATTAAGTTGTGACAAATCTCACATCACATACTAATAGATATGATTCAAAGATGGGGTTTCATGACATAAATTAAAAAACCGTTCTCCAAGCTACGACGACTCAAAAATCCATTTTATATGGAATTTAAAATATGTGCAGTTTGGTCGATTAATTAGGAATAGACAATGCTCAGAGTTAAGAAAATTAAAATGTACAAACAAATTCACAAATAACATGCATATTTCTCGCAGAGAGAAAACTCCCCGTCTTCAACTACTAATGCAACGGACTTACAATTACCTGTTAAGAAATGAGCTTTACAAACTCGATCGCCAGAGGAAGGACTCCAACTTTTGCTTCGGTCATTTGGATCCGCACGACGTATACTCTGCAGCCATCGCTGTCGTTTTTCTGGTTCTTTTTCTGAAGGAATTCTAAAAAATCCTTTATCGCTGTCACTCCACCTTGCCGTGCAACCAATAACACAGCATGAATGAACCATGAGGGACGTAAAAAAGAAAACAAAAGTAACTACGATTCCTCACGCGCGTAGACGAAACACTCGGCAATTTTAATTTTTGCCACCCAAGCCCATAATTCCTTGGGAGTTTTTGTAAACAGTGACGTCACGATGAATCCGCCTATAGGTTAAGCTCCGTAATGACGATATTGCCATCCTCGTCCCCAGTGCTACTCGTCTTAAAATGTCGTTGACGAGAAGCCCTCCGTTCGCCGACCACGTGACCAAAAGAAACGGAGGCTCTGGGGACGAGAATGCGATATTGCGGGACTCTCTCCTGCGCGGGGCCTGGAAATGTTCAGAAAGCCGCTATGAGAAGTGAGTGCAGGCTCAAAGTTGCACTGACCCTTCACGTAACCCTGCGCTTGCACTCAAATTGTTCAGCGGGTTCTCCCCACCCGAAAAAACCGGCCTTTTGATTAGAATTTTGAACGACTTGGCCTGAGTCATACAGATTCCGTTAATTTATGCTTGACTGATGGACTTTAGAATTTATCAGCAAAACTTTCACTTCTGATAGCTTCTTTAAAATTAATTTCCTGTTAAAAGGCCTTATGACTCCACTAATAAAGTTTAAGGTTTTTTTTTCTCCATTTTTTTGACGGTTGTTTAAAGCGAGAGCCGAAAAGTCGTAAGCAGTTACAAGTGCGAGTAATAATAGGTTGACATCTCGGGATTAAAGCAAGTTAAAATTGTTCTTAATGATGAATTCGTTTAACTGTAATTTTATTATAATCCACCATTAAGCTGTGAAAAAATGCCTGATGACTGACATCAAAGGATAATTTTACTTGTTTTTCTACTCATGATTAATTTGGCTTTGTTTTAAAGTAAGGAAAAATGACCACGTTTCTATAGAACATGGCAGACAACTGTTCCCAAACCACTGGGAGTGATAATCTTACATGTAAATGAATCGGCAAAGAAGGCAGCTTCAAAGGATTATTCGAAAAAATAGCATCCTTTTCTTATTCGTCTATAATCCAAGAAGCGCCCATTTCTCATTATAATTGCACTCGAAATGTCTGTCATTTTTCGCCAACAAATACTGTAGGTGGAAAAGACAGGTGATTGTATGTAAATGTGTAATCTTTCAGCCGTAAGTTTCTTTTATTTCGCCATTGTCATAAGACTCAGTGCATAATATTAAGGAGTCTTCGCAAATTGACGGTCTCTTAATTGCGAATTGGAACTCCTCCAACGTTTTTGAAAAAGTGTTTGAACTCAATGTGAAAATGGGTTGCACGAGCTCGCACAGCGTTCAAAATTCAATGATTACATATCCGTTCACGGCGATCGAGAAAACTGAAATTCCTTTGACAGCTGAACAAATACGAATGGTGCGAGAAACCTGGGAGATGATCGAACCGCATAAGAAAGAGATCGGCGTCAATGTCTACACAAGGTAAAAAAGTATTCTTAGATGAAATTATGAGTAGATAGTTCTCTGACGCAGTAATGTAACAGATGTAACAAACGAAATTCAAAGGGAACCATTTGTAGGCCAAACCGTGTAGTTTATTTTGCATTTGCTTTAGACTCGTCGGTAACGGTTAAGAGCCGTCTAAATTTGTCAAACTGGTGTCACTTCATGTTATGACTATGGTTTGAATTTGTTTGTGATTTGCTAACATCTTAATACTCTGTGGTCAGATTATACCATTTCTAAATTATTCGGACATCTATTTTTCTATTTTGCATCGGGAAACACAACCTTTTTAAAGACTTTTGTGTATGTAAGCCTCAGGTCTCGCTAAACAAGGAAGGAAGTTATATTTTTCAGTACATTAGGAACTGAATTGCATATCTTTAGCTCAAGTTAGAAAAGTAAGTTTATCGCGTTACATTATAGGATGGACGACTTGCCAAATTGCAATCAAAAGCGGTAAAAGTAGAATTATAAGACTGGCGGATCCATCAGATTAACCTTATTACAACCACTAAGTTATCTATACAATAATCAGTAACGTGACTTTGTCAAACAGAAACGTGATCTAGAGAACGATCATTATCTAGTCCTACATGAAGCCAACTTCTCCCAACAAAGTTTGGAAAGAAATGTGTCAAATATATTACACTCCACCCACGTAGGTTCACTAGCTTAGTTAAATCCATTCATAAAAAAACAAAACAAAATGCAGCATTATTTTCTCGGATCAGGTGTGAAACGAGAAGCAAATCAAGTTTCTTCCCGCGTCTATACTTCATTACCGGATCTCAACTTGCACGGCTTGACAAGAAAGAGTTCAAGCAATGTACGATCAGTTAAATTCAATCAACGTGTAATTTGTTTGCGCAGAAACTTAAGGTTTCAGAAAAAATAATCACTTCTAGCAGTAATTGTGAATAAAAGGCATATGCAATAGAATTAATTACAATTATATCATTCAAGTACCTGTGCAAGGTTTCACGGCAACTATGAACACTAATTTTTAAAACGCTCTTTAATAAAGGGACCAAAGTCACTATATTGTCTTCAGATTAAAGGAAATAGTATTTTTCTTAGTAAAAAAGCACCGAACACTTAGTATGACTTAGGAAGATTAAGACGGATGATATGAAAAACAAGTTTAAGAAAATCCATTTTCGACTGATTTATATCTGTATTATTTTTCAAGTTTGCTGAGGTCCTGAGGATTTTCTTCTGCAGTCTTGCAGCGACCGAAAATACCTTCGTGACTGTAGTTTAGCGTGGGAGTAATTAGGCTCGATTTCCTACTCTCTCTCTCGGGTCCGTCCCCGAAGGTCCTCCCCGAGAGGAGCCTTTGGGGAAGGGGAGTAATCTTTGTTAGGGCCTTTGGCTTGAACGACTTCAAAAGGTTGTGACATGTTCAAGGTCGAGCTGTTCGTAGATTTTCTCCATTACATTGTAGGCAGGTAAAGCTAGTTAACGTAAATTCCCTTCTGTGAGCCATGTAAATCAAGCGTCGATGGAAATCTACCACAATTACTCATATCGGGTTAATGTAGTCTGCAGACGCGCAATTTCTACCAGCGTTCATGACGGGACTTGTTAGAAAACAGAAGCGTTTGACTATAACTTCATATTGGCCGAGGTTAGCCTTCATTGGTGCAGACACAGTGGCCTCATAGTCAGTGCGCTCGACTCCGGATCGAGCGGTCCGTTGTGTTCTTGGGCAAGACACTTAACTCTCATAGTGCCTCTCTCCACCCAGGTGTATAAATGGGTACTGGCGAATTTAATGCTGGGGGTAACCCTGCGATGGACTGGCATCCCATCCAGGGGGAGTAGAAATATTCCTAGTTGCTTCATGCTACTGAAACGTGGATAAGCTCCGGCCTGATGAGCCATTTGGCTTGTATGCAGACTTTACCTTTACCTAGCCTTCACTGATTGAATCTGGATTAAAATAAACATGGTCACTTTTGTTTCGTTTTCTTTACAGATTTCTGTCGATGAATCCTAAATTAAAGTCCAACTTCACTAACTTTAAAGATATCTCAGTTGACGATATCAACAGAAGCAATGATCATCCCAGAAGATTAATGGCTGCTATCGAAAACTCAGTGTCCTCTCTCGAGGACCCAGAAACCTTTGCAGGTTACGTGCTGGAGTTGGGAAGAAGACACGCCAGACTCAACTTCAAACCTTCCAAGTCTCACGTAAGAATTGAGTAGCACAAAGGAACTCCGCCGTACGATCACCTCGTTATTATGGCCACTTTTTTGTCTCGACAAAACGCCCAGACATTTTCTTACAAGAAAACCCCGTTAATGCGTCCACCCTGGGTCCACCCCGTTTATAGACCCGCCCAACAGCAACATTCTAAAATCCCGACCTGTGTAATCCTTTACAATTTTACCCCGTTTATACGCCCACTCGAACCATTCATGTTCACCTTTCCAATGTTATTATTAACTGCTGGCAGCCGGTGTTTTCTCTAAGGGTCAATAAAAAAGTGTTTTTAGCCGTCGCAAAAGGGCGGTTTGGCCGAGTAGAGAAGAAGGCGAGTCTCGTCCCATTCCCTTTTAGGCTAATCAGTCTCGCCTCATATTCGAGAGAAAAACAACCTGCCAGCAGTCTAATGTTAATATTGTACGAACTGATTGAAGTTTCAATTTTGAACTTTGAGTATTTAGTAACTTATCTTGTCTACATGGCAACCTTTGGAATAATTGATAGTAGGCTTAATAGGAGAGATAAAAGACTGTGAAACCAGCTGATTTGATTACTGAAGACACTTTTGGCCAAGAAACTTTTTTTCTGGATTCCCGGAGTTACGCACGTTCCTGCTTGCGTTTATAGTCGCTACACTCCTGACTCTTGATACAAACCAAAAGTCATTTCCCTCTCCTCAGTCGAACACTGCAATTTTACCATCCATTTCTCGATTTTTCAAACCAATTTCTGTTTCTCTTGGAGGTTCGAAAAAAAAGCACACAAGAGTTCAGTCGTCATAGCGTTCTCGTTCTTTCTAGTTTAATTACAATGGGCGACAAAAGTGTTGAGACACTTGGCAGTAAAATTCGATTTTCGAGCATCTTGGAAACATTGCCTCCTTTTCCCCCAAACAGTGCTGATTTTTCCATTTCTTAGACTGCACAAACCACAGCGCCTACACAACACTGAATTGGGGGTCCGGGGGTATCAGAGAATTTACACTAGATGCAAATAAAATGGAATAAGTGCTTAAATATCGAAAATCGTCATTTTCTAATAGTGTTTCAACTACTTTTGTCGCCCATTATAGGAACGAAGCAAATATCAAATACTCTTCTTTGTTCCTTGTTTTGCAGTTCACGGATTTAAGAAAAGCTTTTATTTGTTCCATTAAAGAATCCCTTACTTCTTGCTGGAGATCTGAAGTAGAGGAAAGCTGGGTACTACTCTTCGACTTTATGACTGTAATCATGATAAAAGGCTTCAACTAAGTCTTGATGGCTGTACATCATCCACAGTTGTATACAACTCATAACTTACAGAGTGTCACCGTTAGCCTGGGGAAACATGTTTATCTTTCCTCCACGCCAATGGGAGTTATTATTACATGTAACACTATTCACTTGACTCTGAAGGTGACTTCCGCTCAGGTTGTCGAAACGCCAGTCACCAACAACTGTTCTCTTCAGATCTACCCTCACCCGGACGATCACGAAATTTGTTTGCTTATTTCAGTGTCTCCAGTTCGTACAGCATTGCTAAACACCTCGACACTTCAATGAAGCGAAATATAGCTTAATTGTTTTCCAGCTCGATTCGTCCCGACAAATTTCCTGGGACGTCTCTAATGACTTCTGACTGGATCGGCTTCAGCGCGCGCTGAATTTACCGATAACCAGCATCAAGAGAATATTTTGGTTAGGAAATCGCAGGTGTTTTGGGGACATTTAGAGCTGAGGAATCAGTTTAATCATGATCACGCTAATCAGAACCAAGATAAAGTTGCTTGTAGAATACCTTATTTTGCACATAAGAACTAAAACAAATTACAGTAAAATCTACTACATTCAAATAGAATGTTATTTTTAGCGCCGACTTTGCAAATTCGCAACCTAGTGTTCCAATTTTGATTGGCAGTTTCATCTAAAAACTTGCAAATTTAACCCTAATTCAGCTCTCGGAAGTTGACAAGATCAGTTTTGACAAGTTTCGACAGCAAATCTTGAACACGTCGCTATCCCGGGGTCGATAAAAAATTGATGTCAAGTGGATCGGAGAATAGCTACCCGTTTGATTGTTAATACAAATCAAACCCTGAAATATTTTTCACAGTGTCTGAACGTTGCCGTCGAAATGGGTTGCAGGAATTCTCACTTTGTTCAAAATTCAATGACTGTATATCCGTTTGTGGCGATCGGATCGGAGAAAACTGTAATTCCTATAACAGCTGAACAAATACGAATGGTACAAGAAACCTGGGAGATTATCGAGCCGCACAAGAAACAGTTTGGATTAGATGTTTTTACGCGATGAGAACTTATTACTGTATACTTTCATTTCGCTTTTGCGATAATTATCTATCGTTCTACATGTTGAAAGAGCGGTATTGGTTACGATACAAAGCAAGAAAGTGTTTTGCTTCACAAAACAACCTTAAAGCTTATAAAAAAATATGGGCCTGATTACATGAGCCGGGCTGGCCCGGATAGCCGGGCTGGTGTCAGTTTTCCGGGATCTCGGCACGTTTGTTAAACGCAACAAAAATCAACTCCGCGATTACATGCCAACCGGGCCAGCCCGGTTATCCCGAGATCCCGGGATTGCGGTGCCGGGATCCCGGCTAACCGGGCTAAGATTTTTCCATGTAATCGCGTTTGCCGGGCCAGCCCTGCTTATTAAGCCGATGAGAGTACAAAATCAAGCTCGCTCCGGTTTCCCATGGTTCATCGCATCAGCCATCAACCGATCAACCGGGCTGGCTCGCCTCATGTAATACCGGCCTGAAAGTCATCTCGGCACACCGAGCCAGCCCGGCTCATGTAATCAGGCCCTTTATTAAGAAAGCTTTTTTTTCTGAGGCGGAGGTGTCACCTCAGTGCTTTACTGAATTATATACCCAAAATATCAATTTGCTGTACTTTGTCTCAGTTTTATAATTTTGGTTATACTACTTTTTATTGATTTTGATTGTAACTCGGAAAGTTGTTCAAACGAACACATGAAAACGCAAATGGTGACAAGATCACATGAAAACGCAGCTTTATTTCTAAGGCAAGGCCCTTCCGTCCACACCACTCCGTCACGGTCGGTCGAGAAAAAGACACGCCAGACTCAACTGACTTCAAACCTTCCCAGCCTAACGTAAGAATTTAGTGGCATAATAATTATTCCTTCCACATAATACCACACAAAACATATTGAAAAAATAATTAAGCAACTTTCTTCTACTCCCATTGTATTGGGGAGCTTAAGCAAACCTCAACTGCAACGGGAACGAGAAAGTCGCCCAACAGAAGGTTAAGCGATTTTTCAGCCGTCCCCTACAAATAACCAAGTTCTGTGAAGTTTGGAGAACGGGAACCACCACATCCATTTTTTTTTACCACAATTGATACTAATCTCGCAATCTGATTGGCTAATTTGCCGTTGTCGATAAGAGTCCAGACAACACTGCTCTCGTCAATGTGTCACGCAATGCCTTTTTCAGCTCGCGCTCTGAATTTTCTTTGATGCTGATATTGTGGTTAAAAACAAATCGAAATGTGGTTTAGCGTGGTCTGTACTCTTATCGACAACGATACGTGTAATCACATCGGCAGCGCCTCCCGAGTCCTGACAACATTTTGACCACTATGATGACACGTAACCCTAAGAGTACAGACCACGCTAAACCACATTCGAATTTGTTAAATGTTTTCCGCATTTCCCGTTCTGGAATCTGATTAAACGCTGTCAGTTACATTAATTTGAACGAGCATTGTAGTCCAATAGGCGTACTAAACAGATCTACAAATTGCGAATTTTAAAGATAAAATATAAATTTATTCCTTACTGGGCATCATCCTCGGCGTTGCTTAAAGCTCCTTAATATTATGTTCCTTTTTGTTGCATAGTAACGCTTGAAAAAACGGGGCGAAGTCGCAACAATTAAAAAGCGTGATAAAAATAAACCCCCAGTGAAACTAGAATGAACAGTGGTATTCAAGTTAAGTTCTCAAAAACCAAGCTGCTATATTCAACGTAGTTGGGAGGAAGGGTGGAGGGGGGGGGGGGGAGGGTGGGTACGGTAAACTGAACCCTGGTGTACAACAAACCTGGTACTCCTTTGGAGAAAGCGCGCGTCAACAGCTCGAACCACCAACGATTCGTACCCAATTTCCCTCGGTTCGTACCCAGCCCTTTAACCCCAAATAATCGTCATAATAAATTAAATCTTGTGGCACAACATGTCCTCACCTCTGAAATTACCGATTATCGACAATTCCTAATTTCCTCTGAATTATTGATTATCGTAAATTTAGAACACTGTTTCCCAGGACATTTCAGAAAAGAAAAAAAAAATCATATTACTTGGACCGGATTTGAACCCGGAACTACCCGGCGCTAGGAACGACTACTTACCACTAGACCACTGAAGCACAAGACGACGGTAACGGTATTTAACTAAATATTTAATAGAATCTTGCATAGAATATCACTGATTAGGCCTAAGCGCAGATTTCAAATGGTTAGCTTTTTGTTAAGGTTTGGTGATCGACCTTTCCATTCACTTACTAAAATTATTTTTTTTGCGAGTAATGATATATGCTTACTGCAGGATGTAGAATAAGCGCATGAATTATATTGTTTAAAAATTGAGGTTTGTTCAGCTAGCGACGTGGTGGTCTAATGGTTAGAAGACAGGATTACAAAGCGAGCAATCCCAGGTTCGAGTCCCGCGTCTAAGCAAGATATTCATTTCCCAGAATTCCTGTCAAACTTTAAGTGTTCTAAATTAACGATAATCAATAATTCAGAGGAAATTAGGAATTGTCGATAATCGGTAATTTCAGAGGTGAGGATGGGTTGTGTGGCGCAATGCTGGATCATTTAGCCCCCAGGGGACTCCCATACAAAAACGACGGGGGTGCTCGTCGGAAATTCTGAAAAGAACCCTAAGACGTTGTTTTGTGGGCGTGGCTTGATTTCTTTTTCACCCGTAAGGGTACCAGTTATCTCCTGTCTGTCTGTCATGTCGGCTCAATACCCTAAAAGGTACCGGAAAAATTCACGCTGAGGACAATTTTAGGCTGGACACCCTAAGAGATACCAAAACTGCTTTTGATCCCCTAAAAGGTACGATGAGCACCCCTGTCCTTTTTATACGACAATTCCCCCCCCCCACCCCGAGTTAAAGCCTGTGCTTCAAATGTTCCATTCGAAAGTCGCATCAAGAACGTAACGAAAAAAAATAAACTTAACTATTTCTCGCATTCAATAGTGCTTTATTTTACTCTCCAAGGATTTGCTTTTTGTACATTTATATTCAAATAACTTTTTCTTATTTATTTTGACTTGAAAATGACGTTGAGTAAACGTCGAAACGTCGTCGTCGCTTTTAAAAGTTTTTTGACATTTTTAGAGTTTTCAACCGTGATGGTTTTGGGGTTATTTTGAAAGGTGAGTTACTTCAAGTACAGTACACCTTGGGATGAAACAGAGCGCACGCAACAAATCTGTTTCGAACGCAGCGACGCTTCGTACCCATTTTCTCTCGGTTTGTACCAGTTCTAAAGCACAGTAAAATCTCCTGGCAAAATGTTGGGTCATTTAGCTGGGGCAGGATTATACTTCAAACGACACTAAATATCAATGTCAACAATGGTGGCCTCGAAAGATGCTAACAAACTAATTATTGGCCAAAATCAGGTAACTTTCAAACCTAGTGAAAGTTAGTTGTTGAGAGCGTCCATATATAGTGACGAAACGACAAGACAGGGGAGGGCGCTTTTATTTCCCAGCTTTCTCAAACCCAGATTTCTGTTGTACAAGAACGCAAGATTGCTGACTCTTGAAAACAAGCCAGTCAGTCTCGGTTGTGTTTCATCTCTTATGACCAATGTTGTGATCAACTTTCCTCTTCGATGGGTTTATGCTAGGAGGAATAAATTCAGGTTGAAAATGTGAAGTAGAGGAGAGCTGGGTACTACTGTTTGACTTTATGGCTTGCATCATGATAAAAGAGGCTACACTCACAAGTCTTACGACGCATGGGCAGTAAAACCACCCGTTGATTCTCTAGCTGTGCAACGTGGCAACTCCTTCGATTTAAGGAACTAAGAAAATTACGATAAATTAAGTCGATCTCGCGAGTACAAAATAAGCTAGACATCGAACAAACCCAAAATCCCAGTTCCCCCCCCCCCCCCCCCCACCGGGAAAAAACTAATAAGTTTGAACAGTGGACAAGGATGGTTTTGACGGCCCATGATTTTGGAAGATCGAGGAGCTCCTCGTGGGATTCCTTTTGTACGGTTTACGCCGGTTTCGCTACCTGCCGAGTTCGCTACATGGTCGCTACCCACAGGCCGAGCTCGCTACCTCAGCTAACCGAGTTTGGTTCGGCAGTGGATAAAAGAACGATATATATATAATTTATATGTGCGTGAAGTCTTAAATCTATATGTTTTTGTTTTGCGAAGTTTTAGTTTTACCGACAATAGCAAATGCGAATTAAATAGGTAGCGAACTGGAAGTTGTGGGTAGCAAACATGCAGCGAACTCGATAGCTAGCGAAACCGGCTCTAACCTTTTGTACGCAAGTGCAGTAGAAATTATTGTCAGCTATTTACACTCGAATGAAGGCACTAAGAAATTAATTATTTTATTTCAAATTCGTAAATGAGAAATTAAAAAGTTGTTACGGCTTAAATACAATAAATAAAATGATTCGACATACTGGAGAAGTACACACTGAAGCACAGTGTCACGCAACAAACTTTACCAAAACTTGAAAATATTAAATTGACCTAAAAATTCCTCTTTATCCACTGCTGTGTTTTTAGATCATTTGAATCGATTAAATAAATGAAAGAAAAACCTGCACTATTTACAAACAGTGTATTGTGTGTTAATTTTTTCTTTGCCTACGAAGAAATACATTTTTAAGCCTGGTCCATCAAGTCTAATAGCTCATCACCCTTTTCACCTAAAATGAAGATAAACAAAATAACAATCGTGAAATTCAAGTTTAAAACGTTCGCTGACTAAAAATATTTTTTAAAAAACCCACAAGCTTTAGCCTAAACTGCCGTCTTCAATGGGGTGAAATGATGAAAATATGGTGTGAAACTAAAATAAAGTGTTAGAAATTTTCGTGCCTCTTTCATCATTTCACACGTCGAAGACTGCAGTTCAGGCAGTTGAAAGCTTGTATCTTTAAAATATTTTTAGCCAGAGAACGTTTCTAATTGCATTATGATTCATCCTAGCTGCATTCCCTCGATATTTTTCGTAATAATAACATTTCACAAAGTATGCATATTTCTATGAAACTTAAACCTTCAGTTCGCTGTAGTTGCAGACATGCGACCTTTAATGACTCCGGGTTTTTTAAGAACATAACGACTAGTTAATCTTGTTGAAATATTTGCAAACATTGTCACTCTGTATGAGGGGACTCCATCAGAACACAGCGGCCATAAAAAAAATGAGTTTCGCTGTATCGTGATTGATAGGAAACTTTCCAGTGTTGAACATAATAACTTGTGACTGGTTTCAAGTATTTCAAAATTCGAACGAGATGTGCAGGGAAAAGCTGTATAGGTTAATCTGTACATTAATAATACACGGTATTAATAATACACGATATTTTGAGTTATTTTGGCCAGGTACAAAATTACCTTGAAATTAAAGGAAAATAGTAGTTTACCAAGAAAGAAAAACACCAAAGAGATAATAATAAAGCATAACGAAACAAGGATGGTTAGAGATGGAGAAGATTGACACGGATTACAACTAACGAACTTGAAAAATTTAGGCTGCGCAAACTGTGACGTAGCTCCCAAAAGAGCCAAATAATATTCTGCAGTTAATAGACCTTGCAAAACTTGTGACAGCCATTGACTACATTGTTTGCCTCGGCCAACAAAACTACCGTGCAATGTCATTCCCAAGCCACTCCTTCCTGGAATGAGAGCTAGACCCTGGGAAAGAAGTTGATGGCTGTCAAAAGCGATGAAGTGTTTGTGAGCAAAACTTGAGTACTTACGGTCTCCGGTTCCTTCAATTGAAAATTCATTCATAAGATGAGCCAGTTCCTGTCTTTGTTGCTTCTAAAAAACATAATACACGGTTATTTTAACCCTTGTACATTCCCAAGATTTAACACAAAGATTCTCCTAGCTGATCTTGTACATTTTCCTTAGTCGAGTTAAGGAGAATTTATTTGTAACATTTTCTTGCAATAATCAGGTCCTGTCTTTGACTATTGAAGCTAATGGCATTGCACACCAGTGCTCATTAACAGAGATTACATATCACATTTACAGTTAAAAAATACGACTTGTCATAAGCTAAATCAGAGTTTTTATCACTTGTTCAAAAACTCATTAATAATTCATAAGCACATGAGCCTATCAGAGACGTCAAATTGATCACGTGCATGAACCTTTATACCTGGTAAAAATGAGAACGACTACCATGATCTTTATATAAAGATCACACGTAATCTTTATATAAAGATCTCCGTGTGATCTTTATATAAAGATCTCAATCAATTGTTCTCAATGCACGCGTTTTCTCGGGTTTTCGAAGCCGCAGAAGAATTCGCATGCACGTGTTTTCTCGGGTTTTTGAAACAATAGAAAAATTCGCAGGTAGGTGTTATCGCGGATTTTTGAAGCTGTTCAAAACACTCGCAGCACGTGTTTTATCGGGTTTAAAAACACTCGGCTACGCCTCGTGTTTTTAAACCCGATAAAACACTGCTGCTCGTGTTTTAAACAGTACTACATGAACTGTTAAAAGAGAGCTACTTTACCAAACATGTTTAGTGATCTTGTAAGAATATTGTGACATACAAATTATGACAAATCATCACACGGCGTAAGAAAATAAGTAAACACATTTCAAGTTTGTCAGCTACCTTGGTGGCATCTATTTTGATAACTCTGTGGGGGGCCTCTTTGCGGGTTTGGATGGCTGCTTGCCTGTGAGTTAAAACAAACTGGATGTAAGATGACTGAACAATTTAAATTATATCTTAAGGACAGGCAGCGTGGCTGAGTGGTGTAGGGTGCTGGATTTGAAATCTGGAAGTCCCTGGTTCAAATTCTCCTTTCTACCGCTATCTGGATTTGTTCTTGGTAGTCCCGAGTTTGACTCCTCGACCGCGATGTAAATAGTCAAATGGTCAACCTCCCACCAGTTGGGATTCTTAACAGTTTATGTTCCATTTGCAATATTTGTTTATTTATTTATTGGTCACCATTTAGCCCAACAGTGCTATTTTTTAATCTATCATTTTATGTACATACCAGAGTTTGTAAGGCGCATTTGATCATATTCACATGATAATTTGCGCCAAATAAATATTAATCATTAGTATATACCACACAAGTGAATAGTACTTTTCGCGCGCGCTGATTGGCTAGCTCAGAGGTGACTAGCCAAGTACTATTCACCTCCACTTCGGTGAATAATTGTTAATTATCATTATAATTATTGACTAAGAGGAAGCCGAATGAACAAACAAACAAAAAACAACAAGAAAGGAAAGGTGTTTTGCATTGATGTAGCCAAAAGCTGACCACTGTCTATGGTCATCAGCTGGAAGACAGTGCTAGTAACCAGCTTACTCTCACTAGAAATCAAACACGTGGGTCATTGAGAAAATACACATGCCAGCAAAGTTGGTTACCTACATCCCTAAAATATCCCAGCCTATGTGAAATCAAATATTCTAAAAGGTTTACTGAGTATGGAAATTTTCAGGCAAAAAGCCACGGATGTAGGCTGTAAAATAACCTTATTTCCTCACTTCTTATTTCAAGCCACTGGATGATACCTAACCCATCTAGATGACCCGATAGAGCCTTCATGTAGGGGTTGTCTCCAATTTGGACTTAAATGAAAGCACTTAGAAACTAAATCAACTCTGCCTGTAAGCACCATCTGTGATAATCTTTGCATTGTCTGACAGGTGCAACTATCATATAATAAAATCAGATAATGATTCAATATTTGTTATAGCTAAGAGCTGCTTTTTATTTCTTTAAAGATAGAGCGAGCCTATAAATGGAGGCTGAGCGGCTCAGCCCGTCCATCACAAATTGGAATACTCTGCTTTGATTGGCTTCTTCACCCAGGCATGTCGTACTCCCGCGAAATTCGCACAAAGTAATTATTTCAGGCGACTGCACAAGGGAAGGTTTTTAGTTTGTTTGCATTGTTTGTAAAAAGGTCAGCGAAAACAACAAGAATAACATCTACAGAAGAAGAATTTAGACAGGTATCGTACTCCATATACATGCATTTCAACTTCTTATTTTTGTTGTTTCACTTGTGAAAGCACATCAATTGTTTTCGAGTTGTTTACCCAACGTAAATGCCGTGTTTTAGCCAACAAAGTGCAAACCGCTGACCTTTTATAGGCTCGCTCCGTGTTTAAATGTTTATTTACGAGTAAAACGACTCACTCTTCTTCTTCATCTGTGCTGAAGAGGTTTAATCTAAACTGATCTACATAAAAAAGGAATAATATTTTACTATTAATTTCATTAAAAAGGAGTGATAGAAAAACAAGATAAACTAAACAACTGAAATGTCAAAATAACAGAATAAAATAATATGGTGATTTAATTTTCATGCACTTTTGATCACGTGTAATATCTGGAGTGTACATTTTCTCACACGCGATCACAATAACTTACTGTCCTGTTTCTTATTTGATCCTCCAACAAGATGAGCTAAGAGGTTCAGCTCAGCCTTTGCAAGGGGATTTGGGTTATCTGATGTTTCCTAGAAAAAATATGGTAAGCAAAATGTCAGAGTTCACATTTTAAAATATCTTCACAACAACAGAACAAAAGACCATGAATGGAGCAGATGCAAAATTGCTAAAAGTGGATGGAAGTCATCACATTCAAACAACAAAACAGAAACAAGACTAATGGCTCTAGAGAGCTTAATGAGTGTTGGCAAGTAACAATTACTGGTTTTGCATTTCTGTGCCACACAATGATATTGGCTTCAAAACCTGTACCACTTTTCATGGTATATATGTTGTAGGTCAAAATGAAATTCAGGTTAAAATGAAATTCCCTTGTCTCTTAATCCTAATTATTCATGGATCATGAATAATTAGGGTTAGAAGACAAAGGAAATTCAGAATCAAACTAGGTTCAACTCATTTTAACCCGAATTGCATTTTGACCTACAACATATACATCCAAGCATTCCTAAATAGGAGTAGAGCTGGTCCAAGTGGAGCCCCATAACGATAGGAACAGAACCATATGCATGTATAGAAAAAGAAAACCATGCAACTCTTTTTTCATGGTCAACATGGCTAGCATGGATTGCTGGTGCGTTCACCCAACAACGATGACGCACAACATGGTGGCCATGCTTCAGCTAATACCAAGCCATGCAGCCTTGGTTTACAGCGTACATCTTTGATATTGGACATCCATGTTATGGACAATTTACACCTGTCAAAACAAGGTATCGTCTGACCAGTATCACATGACCATGTCGCAAGCTCAGGTTTTGAGCTCATTGAGGTTTTTTTAAAAGTTGACCGCTGACAAAGTACTGTTGTAATCAGGGCCGGGTTGTTCGGAAGCCGGTTAACGCTGTCTCGGGATTAAAATTATCTGAAGTCGTGTTCAATTTTTCCTTGTATACAAATGTTTGTCACTGCTTTTGTTTTAAATTTGTGTAGTTTGAGATTATTCAAACTCAAAACAGAAGGCCAAACAATCTAGAAAACATTACCACAAAGTTAGAAAACCCAAATCAAAATTCTTGTTTATTCTGGGTTAGCTGAGGGGGTTAGCTTAAATGGTTTTTGAACAACCCAGCCTTGGAGCTCCAATTTTAGGCTTGGCTAAATCTATACATTATTCGCTTTGTTTAAAGTTTGAAACCAACTGAGGGACACAGAAGATTTGGCTAAGTGCAAGGTCTCACTAAATCCAACATAATTAGGTCGATTTTGCCTGTGTGCATGGTTTGACAATCTGGAGGAAACTGTTCTTCTTATAAAGAAGTTTAGTTCAAAACGTTTTGCCTTCTTGTGAAAACCAGTTGCTGAAAACGATTATGGAACCCTGAAGGATGAATAACAATAAGACCTACAAAGAAGCAAATACTTACTACCTCTGATGCTACTGACACAGAGCTTCCAGGGGCTTTCTTAGCGGCAGTAGCAGAGGCAGCAGAAGCAGCAGGTGTAGGAGGACTGGTTACTGTTTCCACTGCTCTAGAGGAAGTGTACCTGGGTAAACAGAACACACCACGGTATATGAATCTTGAATATCACTGGATCTTTTTTATTACATGATGGTCTAATAGGAACCAGGAGACATTTTTGTTTTAAATTCATTGTTTTTTTATTCAGTTATTTTATTTATTACAAGTCATGGTAGGGTAAAAAAGTATACATAATAAGAGAAAATAAAACACTCAAATACAGTATATAGAGAGAACAAATGGGGAAAAGCTGTATCAGATAAACATACAACCAAGTTGGAGGCCCACAAAAGAGTTCAAGACCCCATACTGGGCAAGCAACCACAAATTATGAAAAATAACATGATTATTAAGTAACCATACTGATAACATCAACTCGAAAAAAAAATCCAAGTTCCAGATGGGATTTGAACCCACGACCATCCATGATCTAGCCGGACACTAACTACTGAGCTACTGGAGACTCTATGGTGAGCAAGGGTGAAATGTGGGTCTTTGACTGGAACCGCATTGTGCAGTCACACCAGCAAACAATGATGATACATGTGGATCGACTAAGATAACCTATTAATACTAGAAATAATAAATATAAAAATTTTAAATAGCATCATAAAAAGTTTATCAGATTTTTTTAAAGGAAAGCCAAATTCAGTGACTGTTGGAAAGAGGTGTTTGCTGTGATGAGATTTTAGAGGAGTAAATGTATGGATTGATGAATGAGTCAGACAGAGAAGTCATAAAGAGTTGCTAGAGTTAGCGAGGTTTTTAGCAGAGTGAATACATGGATTGATGTATGATCGAGACAAAGAATCTGTGCTGTTGTAGAGAGGTTGGTAGTGTAATAACAATGATGTCACTTGCTACTCTGCTAGCTTCAGCATGGATCTGAATGGGGGACTAGTTTTACCTCTCAAGTGACTACATGATGTACTCAGTACATGTATGTCATGATTTTTATTTCCCTGAGGTGACTGTATGACATACTGAGTATGTCAAAATGTTAGGAGACTAATTTTAAGTCAAACTCCTAGCATACTGGAAGCAACTTTAACTGCAGCCACCCAAGATTCGTAGGAGGCTTTTTCGGAGACTACTCATTTTCCCATGGTTGTGACGTCATGAATGTGGATATCAAATTCCATTAACCTCAGTGGAATTATAGCATTGGAGAGACATTTTTATGACTTTTCAGATTTGAATTTTCTTTAACTAGACACCGATTTACACAATGGTCAGGCACTCAAGGGGTTAAGAAAACATTTCCTGTTATTTATCAACATACATGTTGGTTCCAAGCTTTATGACTCGGTCGCCAAGAAGTTCAAATGATCCTGGCTTGTCTGCTAGTTGATGACGGCATCCTGTCACAAAATGACTTGTTCTAGAAACCTGACCCTGGGCGTTAAAATATCTGCAATGAAATCATACAAATTATCACAGGGTTAATTTTGACATAGATCTATACTGCATTTCTGATGGGAATCACACAGGTTAATATTGCTGAAGAGGCACAGTAATCAAACAGTCAAATGCAAGTGCACTGTTTGTAGTCAATGCATTCTTATGATAAAGATAGCTATCAACTTTTGGGTAAAGTAATATATCATTTCTTGACAAGCCATTAAAAGTAAATTATATTATGTTACTGGTAGTTCTTAATTAATGGCTTGTCCAGAAATAATTTATTACCTTATGCAAAAGTTATTATTTATATTTATCATAAGAATGCATTGACTACAAACAGTGGACTTGCATTTTAAAGATTAAAATGTACTATTATAGGATAAGATTATAAGGGACGTCACTAGAGAATAGGGCCAGTGGCTAAATTTACCCAGTCAAAAAGCTTTATTTGTTTTGCTTGTTAAAGGTTTGACAGCACATAAAGTTGTGTACAAATCTCCAACCTATCAACCAAGCTTGCTTTGGACCATACTAGGAGAATACTGGCCCCTGGTCTTTTATTTTCTTTGCTGCGTTCAATCTAAACTAGTCTCCACGTACAGCCCATGTTCATGGCTTGCAAAGATACATAAAATTTACATTCTGGTTCATCACCTGATTGATCCGGGCACCTCGGTGTCCCAAGGTACAGGGCCATCAGCAGCTAAAACAAACTTGCCATTGGCATTTTGAACTTTGTCTTTTAGAAATATAGAAACCTACAACAAGATAACGAGAACAACAACAGTGAAGACAGTGTGAATGAGGATCAGAATACTAAATGGTAACCAACAAACAAAATTGACAGACAAGAGTGACCACCGAGGGTGGTTATTTTATTGACTAACAGTTACGCCATTGGAAATGTCACTATTTCGAGAGGTGATTCAGAAAATATGAACAGACATGATATTCTTATAACTTTTCAAATACTAGCAGTGAGACTACACATAATTATACATGATTGTGTGTAAAATCACACAGCACAAATCACAGTTGGAACCTGACAAGTTGATCAGTTTCTCTGTTTGGTAGCATGTCCTTAATATTTTGATTTACACACATACAGTGTATGTACTCACCCTAATATGCATATCCTGGAAAAATGAAAGAAGAGTCTGGCGTATGATTTGAAATTGCCCTGCTGTCAAATTGGAATAAGTCTAGAAATGAAAAAGAAAAATCAAGATGCACATCAGTTGTATCCATTACCAACTCAAAAGAATACAACAAACTTTTATGTTTACGGTTTGAAAATTATCATAAGCATTAAACAGTTCTGGCACTGGCTATCATTTCCAGCTCTCATGTTGCAAATTCAGCACATCCGATAACCTGGGGCTCATGGATTTTGCAGTTGAGTGAATGGATTCTGTGCTTCGTCTGCCTGATCATGGGCAAGTGAAAGTTCTTGGAAAAACTGTTCTGCAGGAGATGAAATTTTGGGGGGCTAGTGAGAATGAACTTTGAGCTAAAAGTACATCATAGTTTACAGCTTGCCCAAATTAGGACAAATTAGGTTTTCTTTGCATCCTGAAATTATATAGCAGAGCCCACTTTATTACAAAAAGGTAAAGATTAAGAATTATGGTTGTGTAGTCAAGACTACATTACCTCATACAGAAGTTTGTAAACATTTTCTACTTGGTTGCTTATGGCAGGATTATCACAAGCAAAACTTCTTATTGCATCCATGTGATTGTATGTGACCAAGAGAACATCAGAAGGTCTGAGGCACAAAGAAACCTTCCAAAGAAACAGTAAAAGAGTTAAACTGAATGAAGACTGTGCAGTTCAAGAAAATATTCATACCCAGCCCAAGGAACGTTGATGGGAATTCCAAGGGGGACAGGCAGCTTCAAAAGCACAAATTTTTGTAAAGGGAAGTATGAAGCTAAACTGGAATTTCCAGAGGGGTAGGGGAGTTCACACAGAGTTCACACGGAGTTCCGTGGAAGAGGGGATGTATTTTTTCCGGAATCAGGCTACATTTACAGATTTAATATCACCGATTTCAAAAGAGAGAGCTAGCCTGCTCAGTGATAACAGACAGCACCTTCAATCAACAGGGTTCTGTATCTGACATTAAATGTCACAAATTTTGTGAAGCTGATAATGTCCATTATGATTACGATCCATGAAGCATCTGTCACTAATACTTTTCACATTCAGTTATGATTTTCCTCCTTGCACAAGTAGCAATAACTGACAAACATGTCATATTACATAAATTGTTATGCTTAATTCTAAAACAACGAATTCACGCAAACAGGTTACAAAATCATTATAATAATTTGAAGCTTAACTTAACTAATGACAGATATACATCCAGACAGTTTTCTAGTCACAATGATTTCTGTATAAGACCTAGCTGATATAAAGAAATACTGAAACAACTACAGAATACTGTTTTCAAACATTGACACTCGCAGTTTTACCTGATACTTGAAAGCCATTGTCATCAAGTCATAGAGCTGCCAAAAGGGATAAACAAACATGGTCAATTTTGGTTACTCTACAGCCAGCCATTCTTACTTTTTACATGTTTCAAAACAAAGTTCTCCAGCTGCAAAGTGCATGGTTCAACTTCTAATTACTCAAACATTTATCAAATGAATAATAGCTCATTTGTCAGTTATTGCAATGTTTTGCTCAACCATCTAGCCACATAGGCTTGATTATCAGCTGCTGCTCGAGAGAGGAACCCATGCTCCTCCCACGAGCTCATGACTAGACAGGAGGAATGCAGACTGGACTCAAGTGAGCACTGAAAATCACCTTACATGTATATATAGGCCATTGTGCCTCCCAAAACTACCACTTGTAGTTCTACATCTGGGTTAAGTGACGACCTGAACTTGAACCAGAAGACTCTGGGTATCAGTTTAAACAAAAAATACCCTGTAAAATGCAATTCGCTTCTCATAGCACTAATCCTCTCACCTTGTCCATGCTTGCCGAGTTCAGTCTCATAATTGATGCATGTGCCAGTCTGTCAAACACGGTTCTCATAGCTTTCTTGGAATAAGTATCCTGTGGTTTAAAAAGCTCCTCCATGAACCGTTTATTAAACATTGTTCCAACGATATCATGCATCACTAAAAGGAACGAAGAAACATAAGAACAAAAACAAAGATCTGCCTAATATACATGTACTCAGAATGATGCAGATCAGGATCAATTATTCAAGATCACTCTGATCGTGGTGCATCAAAGGAACTGGTCAATCCTTGTCCCGAGTGGATTCACGCATCATCACCCGAGTGATCTCGCATCATTGATCCTGATCCAGGCCACCTCAAAGAAACATGCCCTTAGTGCAGTACATCATCGCTGTAAAGACCCACAAGCAAGCACTCTGACTACTTTCAGATTTAGCGACCTTTTTCCAATCACATCCACTTTGGGGTAGAGAAAAAGTCTACAGTACATAGTCAATCCATCTTAGGCTAATTGTGTTAAATATGTAAACAGACATGCACATACACAGCACATAGTTGATAAAATGTAAGCATAAACATGACAAGGTTTGTTTATGGAAGAGTTTTAGTGATCTAGGGACCAAAAGGAAAAAAACACATTCAAAATGAGTAGCTCCTATGCATGTTGACATCAGTCTAGCATTCTTCAAGGTTTCTGGTACATGATTCCATGGTCCACAGTCAATCGTCAAAATGTCATCATTTATGAACAAAAGCTTTGGAAACTGCTCGTTCGCATTTAGGTGCAGTAAATGTGAGACTTTGTGAGAAGGCAAGACTAGTATTTTCCTTTGCAACTCAAGACATTTTGACATTATAAATTGTGAAACTGAGACTTCAAAGTGTTTTCAATGAGAGCGCGAGACGTTCAGATGTCACTTACAAAAACAAACAAACAAATTGAGACTCCTAGACAGTTTTGAGAGAAAACAAAGACCATAAGATGCACAGAACACATAAACCACTAAAAGAGACCCATGAAGTCCCAAATAGATGTTCAAATGAGACCCATGGCTATTGAAAAACTATTCATCAGCCTTGCATTTCAAGCTATCACGACAGGTATTGAAATACTGTATCTGGGTGAAAAGTAATCTTGATCCAAACATCAAGTTTTTTTGTCAATGTTGTAACTCTACTGTAGGTCTAATTTTTGAGCTAAAGTCAAGTATGAGTTTTCATTGCAACCCTGTTCCAGTGACAAAGCAATTTAGAAAATCTAAATTCCACAAAAAAGGAGGAAAATAGTTAAGTTCATGTACTATTTCCACAACAAGAGTTTGTGTGTTTCATTGGGGTATTCAAACACAGAGAAACAATTGAAAGCATGAGGCCGTAGAAGTGAGTGTGAAAAACAATAATTTTGTAATTTCAAATCAAAGCCCTAATTTTCAGTTTTTCAATAGTCAAGAGTTTTTCATTGAAGTACTCCTTTAGAGGGCAAATTTCATTTTCAGCAGCTCTGTTAACATTTTAGTCCACAGTTTGAGCCACCAAATCTCTCAGAGAACATAATTTAAACATTTTTCAGACATTTTTTGGCTGTCTTTTGGTGCTTTTTTGGGGACGTGACATTTTTTGATATTTGATGTCTTTTTTAAGGTTGTTAAATGGCAGAGCTCTCCTTTTTACAGTTTTTTTTTTCCAGAGTCAAGAGGGTAAAATTAGAGATCTCCCACATGATTTTTTAGGTTGGCATTTCTGTCATTTGCAAATGTAATCTATTTTTAAGCTTTCTGTTAGTTTATTATGATAATTGGTAGGTAGAATAGACATGGAGGACCTAAGGTACTCAAATTGACAGGGCTGCAGCTGCTTCTGGCTTTCAAAAGAAAGACAGCAACAATAAAAGCCTTTGGGTTAGACGTAACAACCTCATCAAAAGTGTAGCCAATTTTTTTGACACAAATTATGCATATTGATTAAATTTTGTGCATCTAAATGGCATTGTTTAGCCCAAACCATTGGTCCACAGTTTTTTACTACCTACTAAATTTTACCCATTGACAAGGTTGAAGGACCCTAAAACTAGTATTGTTAAATTTTCCAAAAAAACACTAAGAAATTCGAGTCTATGTTTTGATACATGTAGCTTCAGTCTTAGAAAACTAATTAAAATGGCATCTTTAATAATATTTATTTCTAGTCCTACAGAGGTTTGTTCATTCAATTTCAAGATTTAAATGACCTTGGTCAGGCTCTCAGTATCAACACTACAAGGCAAATGTCAGACTAAAAGCTAGAAAAAATATCAATGATCAATGAAAAACTGTAAAAGTTATTTGTGCCTAATAATATTCTCGCACGGGTGATTTTAAAAATTTGCTCTTGTTTGCTTTCTCTCTAATATTAAATCCAATGAACGGCAATGCAATTAGCAAAAGCTAATATCAAATGACTCCGTTTGGGAATCGGCCATTTTCATCTACCTTTAATTTTCCTGGTACTGATAAATTATATAGGCAAAACTTTCACCCATAATTGCATTCGATTGACATGAGTCCGGATTTTTTTTTTTTTGCTTCTGTTTTTTTTTTTGCAAGTGAACACCTTTCATAAAGGACCAGCCTCAGGGATAAGAAAAGGCAGGAAATAAATGATATTTACGACGTTGGAACAATTCTTCGCTGACTAATTATGCTAGCCTAGAAAATACGATTAAAACAGTCTTGCACACAAAATATTTCAGTATATTATAGCTCAAGCAGTCATTAAAAAAAGATGTCCACGATGGCTGAAAAAAAATATGAGAAACATCCAAACTTGTCGCTATTTTATAGCAAAACTTCCCAGTGATGAAGTTGAAATCGCAAATTTCGTTGTCGCCCAAGGCAAACAGAATACGAAATCCTTAGTTAGAAACAACGGCGACCCCAAGGTGAGTTGCTCTAAAGAATGGAAAACAAACTCGATTCACATTGTACAATTCAAACTTCTGTCAGAAAAGATATCGAGTATTGGTTTTTCTGAAGTGTAGCAAAGCTCACTTCCAATGAGGACGACGCCATTTAACGATCAGTGCGAGAGTTCACACGCTCTACTGAAGCTTACCTTTTCTCGCTTTCTCGTCGGGAATAGACTGTGCTCTCAATCTTTGATCCAAGATATAAAGCATCTCTCCCCCGAGGTTGAGAAATAGAATAGGTAAAGTTCGCAAAGACATGCTGTCAGAACATCCAGCCGCATACACCAGACGAGACTTCTCGATAGCTTGGTAGCAACTGCTTGCCAGCGAAGATCAATAGATTATTAATCGCTATTAATCCGCTTGGTTAACAGAACTGTGCGAGGGAGGCTGGGGTAAAGACAAACACGCTCAGCGGATTCTCCACACCCCAAAAAAGATCAGAACACGAGGAGTCCATTTTCTGAAGAGGGATGTAAGACCGAGCCTTACATGTAATTTTTTTGCTAAATTTACAATTAACTTTTCACCAGTACCATGGGAAGCGGCGGTGGGTGGGTATAGGGGGGGGGGGGGGGTTGGTTGGTTAGGTGGCGGGGATGGAGGTTTTTGGAGTGACCTGCCTGACCTAGGCTGCAGCTGCGTAGGGGCGTAGGAAGTACTCTTTGTATGATCTGTACCTACGCGTTGCGGGTACGGCTAAACGTAGGCTACATGAGCTGTCTCTTTTATCCGCCTCGAAAAATTATTTATTTAAATTTATTACGTGACTCATTGCACGTCGCGAGACATCTGATGGCGCGAAACTTTTGAAGGCTTTTCGAAGGCCTTTCATGCAGTGAAAACAATTGCAAAGAAGAGAATGCAAGTTAATAATGCAGGATGTTCGCTTGTGCCTCTGTGTCAAAACGAGTCTACGTGAGAAACCATTCAAATGAAAACATGTTCCCTTTACAGGTTTATTTTCTTGCAATTCGAACTCATTTTCATTTGAAAAGCTTTGCACGAAGACTCGCAGCGTTTTGACACAGAGGCACAAGCGAGCTCGGAAATGGCCTATTGCACTGCGTCAGTAGGCTCGATTTCCGCAGCTCTCTGGGGTCAATTTTACGAAACATCGGCTGGTATAAATCGAGCAATACTGCGTCAGGGAGCCGGGTGTGGTAATTTGCGAAAGGTTTTCGTTCGTCACGCAATGTGAACTTAAAGTGTGCACGCCACAATAAACAAATTCAGAGCGATGATTTTTAAAGTAAACAAGAAGCGTAAGGAAATTTAAAGGGCATTTTGGCTCAAAAATAAGTTCATTGTCTTGAGATGGAGTGACGTGAGTAGTCTGAGTGTGGTTTTTGGTGTGATCGAACTTTCCTTTTATTAGTCTCCAGTGCTGCAGTGCAGGCGTTTTCCATGCGCTCACGAGGACCGCTTTTCGTCTCTTGCGAGTTTGACTCCAAGATGGCGCTCGCCTCATCAAAATGCGTGCGCTCGCTCGCCAGATTACGCCTGTATTGCAGGCTATCCTTTTATTGGTGTGACAACGTTTAAACTCTGAAATGTTAAAGTCTTCACTTTTAAATGAAAAGAAAAAGGAGTGATGTATGATCTGAACGTATAGAGAGTTTAGTATTTGGGCGTATTAGTATTGATTTACAATGAGTGTAAAGGTTGTCAAAAGAGTTAACGCCCGCATTCAAACTCAGAAACCTTTCCACTTGACTTTGCATGCCACGCTGGAAATCAAGATACAAGCTGACAAGTGTATCTCTCGATGGACAGGTCTTCTCCACTGACGAGTTTCTACGCGAGTACTTGCGTTAAAAGCGAAGACGAAATAATGAAAGCGAGGTCATAGCCCCAGAAAAAAAATTCAGGGCGGCTAAATGCATTTCCTCTGCATTACGCAGGACACCCAGCAGGTAACAGGAATCCAACACAAAATTTTGTTTGCGTTCTCCTTCGTCCGAACGCAACTAAATTGGGTTACACTTTCTGTGCCACCGTCGTAGACATTCGTAGCGCGCCATGTTTCTGCTTCATGGGAAAATCGAACTTTTGACTGTTACGTTGCCTAAAAATGATGGTGGAGAGGCTTTAGACATGAAAAAAACTTCACTTAACAGCCATTTACAAGCCAAAGAGTTTATTCTTATAAAACCACAACATGCAACTGAAAAACCATTTCTCCGACACAATTTATAAAACCACGAAAGCACATCTAATTCTCATCAAGTCTAGAAAATCAATGATTATCCAAAACTATCGAGTTCAAAAACCAGGATTGGGACTCCAATATAAAAAGGACTGGGGTGCCGGGGGTTAGAAAGCGATTTTGGGACCCCTTAGGGTTTTCAGTCTCGAAAGGTCTACAGCGGCAGCCTCTGCGGTACCTTTTCAAGCCCAAACAAATACGACAGGAGATAACGAATTGTTTTAAATTTAGACCTCTTGGGTGTGAAAACAATTTGAAGCCACGCCCACAAACTTTTAAACACACAAATGCATCTATTTGCACGTGGTTTGGCTATGAAAGCTAGGGCCAGCATTTTTAACATAAACAAAAATACTTTGTGTGTATATCTTGTGCTATAAATCCATTGTTATCATCAATAAGTCACTAAGTGTTAGTTACGATATCTACCGCAAATCAAAAACAGATATTGTTATCAATCAGTGTTAAGTAATTTCGTGGTTTAATTTCAAGGTCTGTCGTCGTTGGTCGGTTAATTGTAAGCAGTGTCTCCAGCAATCTGCCTGGGACGGCCTGTGTGGTCTCCTGACTGAGAGGCATATTTGTTAGTGCCAGCCTGCATACTAATATGACCTTCCCTGCCCGCCTTTATGTCCTCCTCGGTGAAACCTCGTTCATTTCTCTCAGCTATCTTTGGTCCCAGGGTGGGGCCGTCAAAGCCTTTGGTCTGAGCCTGCAAAATGGCCAAAGAAGAAAATGGCGAAAATTTTACAACGTGGCCACGGAAGGCAATTGAAGGTTCACATTGATGTAAGCCGTTTAAAACTTCCAGCTGATCTTAAAATAGAGCGTCAAATACGAAATGGAACAGTTTTAGTTGTGATAAATAAATAATGGAAGTTGTTGTCATCGATCGTTAAATGAATGAGCCTGCCCGTACAAAGCTTTGCAGTTTACCATCCCCACCCGGGGGGAAAAAATCTGCAGCGTCTACTGATCTGAAGTAGCTGCCTCCTCCACAGGCTTTTCTTATTTTTTTCTTTAGCCTAAGGGGCGATTGGGAGATTGGGACTGAGCAAGAAGGCACGATGGGGAGCTGGTAGCTAGTAAAGAGCGCGAGCGTAGGGAGCTCCGCGTTTCCTCTCCTCCCCATGATTCCCTGCGCCCGTCCTCCCTAGTTAATTATTATTTCTTTTACTATCGCGCGGGCGACTGGGGACGAGGCAGCTGAAGTAGATCGACTTGAATCGACCAACAAGGTGAAATAACTTACTGTCTTCACACATCACTTTGGCGCAATTGTTGGCCATGCCGGGACAGAGAAATTATGTCGCTAAATTTAAAACCCTGGACTTAAAATTACAAGTAAAGAAAACAGAGGAGATGATTGATTACGAAAAGGTAGCAGATGATAAATGCTCACCGTACTTCCTAACTGGCAGATGGTGTTGACAACCTGGAATCGAAAAAAATAATAAACGCTCTTCTCCAGAATACAACGCTTGATTAAGCCCTGTCGGTTACGTCGGGCTGGTTCACTGATTGGATCTATCAGTAACTAGCTAAGTCTAGTCGTGAATGAATGATAATATATATATGGTAGCCTCTTCACGCGTACAGTTAGTTGGGGCGCGGCGCGAAAAACGGTGAGCGAAAAAAGGAGAGAGGGGCTTGGTGTGAGTAGCGCGAGGCCATGATAATGGAGGTACGTAACACTTGCGTTATCTGATTCATAGAAAAGGAAGATAAAGATTAAGCTAACCCAGGATAAGCGAGAATTTGTACTTGAGTTTTGTAACTTTATTGTGAGGTTTTCTCTTTATGTTGTTTGGCCTTCTGTTTTGAGTTGAATAATCTCAAGGTCATAGGCGTACGAGCCGGGAGGGCGAGGGGGGCTGCAGCCCCCCCAGTTACAGAAGTTTTTGAAATTTTTCGGGCAAAACGCTGATGATTCGGGCAAAAAGTACTCGGGAGAAAACTCTCTGAAAGGCTGTCAAAGCCAGACTTGAAGGCTACTTTCTCCGATGTTTGCCTTGTCAAGACGGAGTTAAGGTCAAATGATCGAACGATCCAGGTAATTTGTTTTGTAAAAGCCATTTATCGTTTACATGTGTTTCGTAGAAATCCACGAGATGGATGTTACTTCCATGAACAAAAGAATGACATAATCAAAACAAACAAAGACCTAGACGTTTTTGTGGTGGCTCTGAAAAGAGCCGTTTTCAGTGGATTCACAAAGAGCTGTTTTCTTGAACTTCACGTAGAAGAAAGAATTAACTGTTTCTTTTATAGCTTTTTGATTTTACTAGGCAATCGATCGAAGTCATAGACTATGCGAGGTTTCAAAATAACTACAGTTCAATTCCGATTTCTTGATTTTTTCGAACCACCCGATAACTCGAAACGTAAGTCGTTTCCCTCTCCTCAGTCGAACACTGTAGTTACCCCAGATTTCTCGAAATATCCGATTTTTCGAACCTATTTTCGTTTCCTTTGGAGGTTTCAAAAATAGGGAATGAAAATACGTTCATTACACGTCAGAAATGTGAACGTTTTGTTTTTACTGCGGTTTGAGTGCGTTTGTACACTGACACATGCTTTCGGGCATTGTGTAAATTTTTTCGGGCAATAAGGTCACCGTCCCCCCCCCCCCCCCCCCAGGTCCAAAGGTGCCCGTACGCCTAGGTCCTCAAAATACACAAAACAAAAGCAGGGAAAAACATTGGTATACAAGAAAATTTTTACTTCGGTTAGCTTTTATAATCCTTAGTTACTATTAACCGGCTTCCGTCTGTCTGTCTGTCTGTATGCATGTATGAATATAATCTTACCGCCATGACGTTTTGCTTCTGGTACAAATAAGGGGTCGAAAAGCGATCTACCACGCCATAACTCTCGCAGAATTTCAAAAACTTCTCAATGTTTTCCTTCTGTTTAAAAAAATCACGAAGGTAAGTTACCTAACTGGGATAAAAAAAGACCTTACCCTCCTCCCAAGCAGAACAAAACATTTTATGAAACTAGTTTATGGTTCGTTTTCTGTACCCATTATGGATAATAGAGAGCAGGACCTTCCTTCGACTGGTGTGGTGTGAAACAACATAATAACAATCAACCAGGCACAGTAGCAGAGTGCAGACCGATGGGATCTGGTAACGACAGTTCTTTAATGACAACCTATTAAACTATCGCTAGATTGTTTTTTTTTTCTTATAGGACGCTAGATTCGTACGTACCTCTTTGTTCGCTTTCATTGCAGGATTTGAGACTTTCGATGTATCATTCATCTTGACGCCTCCAGGCTGCAGCTTGTTGGCGAGTCTAGAGACAAAGAACGACATTATTTTGTATTCTGTTTGCAAAGTGTTCACTAATAAGGGAAAGATGTATTCTTTATAGACCTTTCTTAGCTGGATGCATTAGGTTGCTCCCCTTAATAAAGCTGAACTATACGGGAGTCACGAGAAGATGAAGTGTAAGATAGTTAATCCCTTGAAAACGCCCTCTCAAGTTTAACCCTCTCAAGTTATTGTCACCCAGTTCTTCCGCGGATAATGTTATCGCTCGCGATGTGTGGATGATTGGTAGAAAGCCGCTTGGGTTGCCCACCCGAGAGAAATCTTCATCACAGGATTGCCTATTTCTAGAGCATATTCACTGAAAACCTCAGTGCGTATCAAAACTGAAATAAAAATTTGCAGTAATCCGCGATTGGCTCAATTATGCTATGGAGAAGGTCTAAGGTGATGAAAGACATCGTACATACTTTGTTTTCGTTTATTTTTGGTTGAAAAAAATCTCTATTCCTCAACACGTGATAGTTATCCCTCGATCCGACCGCGCTTCTCGAAATAAAATGATTCAGTCCAAGATTTCTTGTCAGTGTCAAGAGATAACAATCAAAAAATTAGTTCAACTCGAAATGAAGTCAAGGAAAAAGAAGCTTTAAGAAACAAGTTAACCATCAAACATACTTGCAGAGAACTTCGCCGCTCTTCAATCCGTCAGCAAATCCACTTCCGGGACCATCTTCATCTGATCCCCATGCCACTTTCTCCTCAAGTACGTCCTCGATCCATTTTTTTGCGTCCATCTCCACACTCTGATCATACTTGGAATCTATCTGTATGAACAACATCGTTGTGGGTGAGAGCCTGGGACGAGTGCTTCTACCGTAAGCGAGAGACCTGGACGAAACTCACGGAAAGGATAAGAAGGTTCCTGCATTCGTAACCAGTCTAACTCACAGCTTTAAGGCCCTGTTATACAAACAAATTTTCCTAGCAATATGTCGCGTAATTTTATTAATTACCGCCGTTTGCGCGTTCGTTTGGGATCAATCCGGAATAAGAATAATTGGAATAATGCGAGTAATTCCGGAATCCCTGGATTTCCATTCCGGCTATTCTGCTCCCAGGAACAGAATAGCCGGAAGAGCTAGAATAAAGACGTCATTCTTTTCGCTGTAAACAAAGATGGCGTCGTGCTCAGTTGAACATGATGAGGCTGTCGAGAGGAGGAAGGACTTCTGGTGGAGCAGAGAGGACACTCTGCTGTTAATTTCCCAATACAGGGAGCATGAAAAGCTTTCAAGAAATGTAAATTGTAAGAAAAAAGCGTTTGGGAGCTAATAACAGCTGGTATGGCGGCAGAAAATACAAATTTCAGCGCGCGACCTGAGCAGGTTGAGGGAAAGTGGAAATCACTGACACTCGTCACTTGTCTGAGCCTGCGGTTTTCGTTGCTAAAGTTGCTAAGCGACAAAAAAATCCGCTGACATTTTCGTGTAACAGACAGCAAGCGCATTGGAATATTCAAAATAAAAGGAATAATAGTTCGTTTGGCAAACGAAAAACTTACCTATTCCGGAATATATTCTTATTCCGGAATATCCCAAACGAACGCACCCTTAATCGCCAAGAAACGGGACAGTCTAGGCGAAATCGCACAATCAAATCGGAAAACCAGGATTTTCTGGTTCCGTGATTTAGCCCATTTTCACCGCTTACCGTAAAAGTGTATACTCTGGGACGAGATTATAATTGTCGTAAAAAGTGACAGCCTTATTCTACTATCTTCTACTTTTACGCTTGATAGAACGAGGCAGTTACCAAAATTGCTCATTTCAAGAGATTTTTACACATGGCAGTATTTCTGGCAAATTCCCCTTGAGTGATCTCGTTCCCGGAAATGTCGAGCATTTGGTCATGCGCACAGAGTTCAAGTCCTTCTTCAGGGTCCTTCGGGCTCAATTCCGAACGCAAATTAATTTTCCGATATCTGTTCCTCGCCTGAGCGCGCATAACTGAAATGCAATCCACTCTGTAGGTGGTATCAAAACATTTAAACAATCTTAAACAATCTTGCCAAAACAAGGGATGAAGATTAATTAAAGCAAACAAAAAAATATGAAAACAAAGCCTACAGATGTAATACCAGCGGCAGTTTATAATGGATCTATTCGTGACTAGAAGGTTTTTTCAGTCGTTTGATTTGAAGCTCTATGATGAAAACGACCTGGGAAAATCTAACCTTACAAATTTATCTTTATTGATTGAAGCCTAAACATAATGTGCTATTGTTGAAAACAAAACTATCTAAGTGCACTGAGGCTATCAAGGGGATGTCATAGTGAGTCACGCATAGATCTGTGTTAAGTTGTGATGTCAAATTGAAAGTTAGCGTGCAAACGTTTTGAAATTTTGTCCGAAAATACAGCATATTTGCGGTGATAGTGTTCCTTTAAATAAAACTTTCACTAAAGAAACATTTACAACGGGGTCCTTGATTTATTTTACGGGTGCGAGGGGTGGGGGAGGGGTTACATCCTTTGTCGAAGATACCGATTTGATTAATTTGAGCTTTCCGGGAAAACGAGGTATGTGTTTAACAAGTACCTGTCAGAGGTGTAGCAAGCACCAGACTTGTAAAAAAGGGATTCAAGTTCGAATTGTGTCATGCTATGTTGTCTAACGTTAGACAAGAAAATAACAATTTAACTCCCTGTGACATAACATTAAGTTCTCATACACGATCTGTTATCTGAGCTGACCTTAAAACAGCTAGAGTTGCCAAGGAAGGCACCTTGAATGGTTTGAATGTCTTAGCATCATAACCATATCCCCCCTCTTTACCCAGTGTAATTATTCTGTGGAGCCGTATTAGTTAAATGTAAAGAAAATTACAGATGATGAGCCGTGCGAAACCCAACTGCGACTAATTAAAGTTCTTTGCGAGCAGCAATCCTAACAAACACATTTTATGTGAAGACATGATTGATTATTGCAGTTATGTACAGAACTTAAGCAGTTGTGAAATTGGCAAGCTGAAAAAATTCAGGCCTGAACGGGATTAGAACCCATGACCTCTGCGATACCGGTGCATCTGCTCCCAGACGGCTTGATAGCTCAGTTAGTAGAGCACTGTACTGGTATAATTTTTAAATGGCATTTTCTCAACATTTTCAAATAGAGTGGAGTTGTCTTTGATGACTTTTGATTTTGCAAACTAGTGAATCAGTACGTTTTCCAGGCTGCGTGGCTAAGAATTTTCGTTTCGATTGCATTCTCTAGAACAGCAAATTTTAAATCAAACAATAACCCCTTGTGAATTCAATCTCGCTGACAAAACTGATCAAAACAACTATGTCTGGAATAGAGTTTCATTTGTACCTTTCGTTGGACTGCTGCAGACATGCCATAAGATCTTGCTTTGCTTTCCGCCATGTTTGTCAATGTAGTTGAAGCAGTGCGATTTCTGTGATAAACAGATCTTTCACTTGCTAACTGTACAGCTCTTGACAGTCGGACGCGGGAGAGAGAAATGCCAAGAATGGAAACTTACGCAAAACTTAAATCGATAAATTCATTCGTTTCGCTCCAATTGGTGCAAAATTAAAGGTACGGATCTGTCTTTTATTACTCGCTCCTATGACCAAGCAGCAGCTAGATTGTTCAAAAACGGTTACAAACGTTCATTTGCAAAGCAAACTGTAGTGAAATTTTTGCTGGGGTGTCCTTCATGAATCTACTTCAGGTTGACTATCTGCATCTATGCCCGAGAAATTGATTGCCAGCCATAATAGTTTTCAACCTTATATGGAATTAAAGAAATGTGAACCGGAACTCTTGAGTAATCTGTGTTTTCAATAACAGAAATGTCTGATCTTCAGTTAACTTCAGAGTATATAAAAGCAGTACGAACTCCCCCCTTTTTTGGGACTTTTTTTCCCCGAATAAGTCCAATAACCTGCGAGACAGAGAGTCCCTTCTCTGTCTGCTCGGTGAGAGATGAGAGGGAGTCTCTGCTATCCAACGCTTGATCAGCCGCCGTCCACGACAAGAATAAAAATACTGGTTTTTGACAAGTTTTAATCGGTTTATATTCCTGTCAAACTCTAAACTTTTGTCTGATGAATAACTGGCAATCTTAAATCTTTGTTGTACTTTATTGTGTTTTTTTTTTATTCGAACGTTGAACAGAATCGCGAGAGAACTGGATGCCAACGCAAAATGGGAGACTTGACGGGGTACTAAAAATATGTCGTGCAATTTTATGAATTACGCCGTTGCGAGATATGTTTTACAA
>OZ026598.1:36254871-36374871 GCA_964020085.1 Micromussa lordhowensis | reverse complement strand
GCCGAGTGGATCCGCAGACTACTTTGACAATGTGATGACGAAATTCATTGTCAATAACCGGACAGACGCATGAAAAACTGATGTCAATTTGTTAACTTTCTCAAGAGCTAATCATCTTAGGGCGCTCAGCAATTTCGTTGACGTCACGACACTTTCATTGACGTCATTGCTTCATTATAAAACGCGGTTGCAAAAGTTGAACCTGTTAAATCAATAACACACCAAATCCCGCCCTTCTTGAATGTTACGATAACAAATGGTCGAATTGCCCGCTCTCGCTCGCTGACGCGTCGCGCGAATTTCAAATTCATGTGTCTGTCCGCATATTGACGATAAAAATTAGCCAATGAGCGCGCGAGAATTTCTGCAGTTATCGTAAAAAGTTCAATTTTTTATTCTTCATATTTTGTTTTTAGGGCGCTCAGAAAGGCAGTGTTGTTGAGGGTGTTTTCCTTTAAGATGATCTCGATCAGGATCAGCGATGATCCAAGGTCACTCAGATCATGGTGCATCAAAGGAACCGAGGAATCCACTTTGGTCACGGATTCATCAGTTCCTTTGATGAACTATGATCCGAGTGATCCAGTGATCTTGGATCACTGATCCTGCTGATCCAGATCACCCCAAAGGAACGTACCCTAATGCGAACCGGGTTGTGATCTATTGTTAACACGCCCAAACCTATTGTTCTTTTCGTAAAAAAAAACAATAGCCACGTAGTGTTCAACCTTTTCGTATGAGGGTCTTGGAGAAGGGAAAGCCTCTGAAATACTCGCACTTTTTATCATGCTAAATGAAAGCCTGTTGACAGTAACTAGTGTCACGCTTAATAATTGTAACCCAGACCAAGTTTTTGGTTTTAATTTATGGCGTTAGGCGCGAGTGCATGCCCCAACCGTCTGTTTTTCCACGGAATTTGATCAAATGTCTTGACCCGCATTTTACGGTCGGCAATGTTTTTGCCTTTTTTCTCGTTTTCGCCATATTTTTGTTTACGAAAAGCACAACTACTAAAATGGAGTAATATTATGAATTTAGACTCCACCGAATGGCGACAAATCTTCAAATCGGCAAAACAGATTTGCAGTGAAAATAAATTAAAAGAATTCCACTACAATTTCTTACATAGAATTATAGTTACCAAGAAAGAATTATGCCGCTTTGGTATTAAACAAGATAGTGATTGTTTATATTGTGGAAAGCTTAAGGAAGACTCCATCGAACATACATTTATTAACTGCCAATTTTCAAAAGCGTTCCAGCGAAGAGTTATTAAAATATTGGCCCGATTTATACTAGAGACGGATCATCCGTCCAGACAGATCATCCGTCCAGACGGATCATCCGTCTAGTATAAATACGGGACGAACTATATGATAGGGATTATCGGTGATTTCTTAGAAAGCGCGACAAAAAGGCCTGGGTGCTAGTAAGACCAATCTTTCGCGGGAAATTTCAAACTGGTAGCAAATTGGGCCAAAACACAGTTCGTGAAGCTTTTATCGAATAAGAGAAAAGCTGCAGAAGAAGGATTTAGTTCTTTGCTGTGGATGGATGATGAAATGGCAAAAAAGCGTCTAATGGAGTGTATTTCCGTTTGCTTGTGGCTTTTTTCCCTTTCATTCTCTTCTTTTTAAAACTCGTTCGACAACATGAGCTCGTTAAATTTCTTTGAGATTTCTTCAAAGACTTCGTTGTTTGCAGACTTCTTTAAGGCGAGTGTTTCCAGTCGAACGGCAAATTCTGTGTTCTCGTCAGCTAGCACGAGGGCAAGGAATTTTAGTTCCGTTTCAGTCCAAACCCGTTCTTTTTTGGGCTTTCTCACCGAATCGTCCGCCATGTTGAGTTTACTATTTTCAGCAAAATGACCGCTGGCGTTATGTAACCGGCAGGTATGTTTTGCAGGTTGCAGGTTGCAGGTTGAAACAACTTGTTTATTTGAGTCAAAGTCGAATAAACCCCAATATAGAGGCTAACCGCAAGCAACCTAAGCTAATTTAGGCTAACCGGAGTGCTATTCAGGCTAACCGAAGTGCTAAGTAGACTCACCCAGACTTAAAAGTCCATTTTTCAACCTGCAACCTGCAACCTGCAACCTGCAAAACATACCTGCCCTTATGTAACGAGGTGTTGATTTCATCGATAGTCCGTCCTTCGCCCGCATTTATACTCACAGACGGATGATCCGTTCAGACGAATTAGCCTCGGTAATTCGTCGATGAAGACGAATTATCCAGGTAGTTCGTCTGGAGGGATGATCCGTCTGTTTGCCCGTATTTATACGCGGACGAATTATCAGACGAACTATCGTTCTTTTCCCAAGTTCGTCCCAGACGGATGATCCGTCTCTAGTATAAATCGGGCCAGTTCAATAACTTACATTTCACTAATCAACACCCGTCGGTTAAAGAAACTTTATTCGGACTTCTTCCCGCCTCCTCAGTTGCAAACAAAACTCTGTTAAGAAAACTCAATTACACCTTTATGCAGTGTTATATTTACACCAGCAAACTCCACAATAGATCAATTACTCTCTCTGATTTCGTCACTAAATTAAACGCAAAATATAGCGTTGAATATATAGATTAAAATTTTATCGTATAGTTAAGTATCTTAAAGAAGATGTTCTTTCAAGGCATCGCTGTAGTCGGATAATTTCATTTTACTTTTTTAGTGTTCTAAAGGTAGATACCTGTATTTCCTTACGTAGGTAGCATCAATAATATTGAAATATTCAAATAGTGTTGGACTGGAGTTTTAAGACCGAGTTTGCCAGAGCACCAGGCAGGGGTGATACATGCCATCTCTCCAATTTGGATGAAACTTTGCCAGATTGAAGGGACTACCAAACAACTTTAAAAGCCAAAGTGGGCCGGCTCTGCGATTTTTCCCTTAAGAGTTAGACCACCCCCCTGGTTTTTTGCCTCAAATCTCAAAAATTCCCTTAAAATAAGCATCAAATTTAGACTCCACTCCTGGTTACAGAATACAATAAATTTTATTGCCATTTCATACAAAAACAGATTAGACCTATCTTAATTTACAACATGAGTTTCAAGTGATTTGAAGCGACAGGTGTCAATCAAGAATTGTCATTGCATACCTATGTCACGCACGATCTAGCAATGAGGCAAATAAGCTGAATTTCTGACGCAAATATTGCTCAAGTCCAACTTTCATTTTGAAAACTAATTTCGCCAAGGTTAAGAACCACTCTTGGCCTGATGAAATCACGAATAAAATTTTTGGCATCTGTTATTTTTTGGTGACAAAGGATGTTCAATCAATGTGACAAAAGACCAGTTTTAACAAAGAGAAAAGGGAGAAATCTAAGGGAGCTAGATGTCATAAAATCAATTTATTAACGTTATTTCGACGTTAATGGCATTAATAGTGCCTTTGAATATGATTTATAGCCATTGAAGGTAACTGAACGCAAGATTCCTCGCAAAAATCTTTAAAATAACAGTGCATAACACCTGAATTATATTCGTATGATCATGCGTACAGACTCTATTCCATTTTGAGTTTAAAAAACCTTAAATTACTGATTTTCCCGCAGTAAGCAAAGAAGTTAATCTTGTTTAGAACATAGATAGAGTCCAGTGTGATTACACGAGCCCATGTAGCTGGTCAGCGATTTTTATCAACTCGACTAAGCGCAGACAAATTTTCATGTATTACAGGTATGTAAAAAAAAGCACTTTGATTAATTCAAGGTCTACTCGATTTTCCTATTTACCTACTCAGGTATCTCCTCTGGTTGGAACATCTGCTCAGGTCGATGGAGCTCCCCCATGAACAAACTCATCATTATTTTGCGTGAGGTTGATGCAACTTTCTCGTCTTACACGTGCGTGCATACTTGAGCTGCTACAAAACTGCATTCTATTTCAGCTATTATGAAAATACCCTTTTCTTGTGAACGTTCCTATTCCGAATTAGCAACAATGAAGATTTTATCTTATAGCACAAAACATTCTAAATGATTCTGCTAGCGAGTAAAGTGAAGCCTTAGAGCCAAGGCTGGCTCATAGCTGCCGGCGCTTATCCCCGGTTTCTGTAGCATGAAGCGGCTAGAAGTATTTCTACTTCCCCTGGACGAGATGCTAGTCCATCGCAGGTCACTCCCCCGCAATTTTGTTAGGTTTCCCCAACAATTCGCAGGTACCCATTTATACACCTGGGTGGAATGAGGCACTGTGAGAGTAAAGTGTCTTGCCCAAGAACACAACACAATGTCCCCGGCCAGGGCTCGAACCCGGCTTGAAACCGGAGCGCTCGCTCCAGAGTCGAGCGCACTAACCATGAGGCCACCGCGCCTCCCACAACTAGCGAGTGAGATGCATGAAAAACATTGCAACCAGTTGAGCCAAAAGAGGATTTAGCTTAGGTTCCCTTCAACCGTGCCAGCACACATGGCCGCATGCACTTTGGCAATGATTTCGGTCTGCTCGAACATATTGAATCTTTCTAGACACTCGCGTAGGTCTGGGCTATCGCAGACTGTTTGGCAAGCTTTCACTCGCATTTATAACAAACGCTACAGTGCCGTGAAGAAATAATCTGCTTTTTAAGTCTGTTCACAAGACTTCCTACTCCTGATTCTACTGGAAGGACGGTACGTAACTTAGAAAAGACAGTATTACACAGGTAATTAACTTAGTCTTTTTATCATAACTCCAGCTGCCTTCGTATTTCAAGCCTGGTTGAGATCTCTTCTGCCTCTGCAACAAAGTCTTCCTCCTCATCCTGAGCAGCACTCGGATCAGCCTGGTCTATGGCTAGTCGGCCACTTCTGTACATTACAGACAATCTGCTGAAGTACCGAGCAATTTGGCAAGCAGCAAGCCAGTCTTCTTTGTTGAACATTTTCCTGCCATTATCATCACGGAGAGTTTTCATCTTGCTGCACACATCCACGGCACTTTGCTTTCTCCCTGTCTCCTCTCCTTCCAGGAATGTTCTTTTGAGGTACGTCTTCACCTTCTCGGAAAAGCGAGTTGCTTTCCTTGATGTTTTCAGGGCCCATCCTTTAGCGACTTCACATGTGGAACTAGCATAGCCCGTTTGGGAGCTCGACCTTGTTTCCTTGCGTATGTAACTTCCAGACACCTCCCTGCACGTCTCAGCCCATTTTTGTTTGATGCTGTCATATGTAGTTTCTCTCTCTAATATCACAAGGTGTTTACCAACGTCCATATGTTGCTGCAGATTTTCAAAAGACTGGTACGTCTTTGTGCATCCCTCCTCGGGGCAAGCGAAATAAACTCTCGTAGCCTCGGCATTTGAAAGCTCTTCTTCAACAGATTGTGTGGTGCTAGGTTGGGGATGTCGGTGCTCACCTCTCAAAGCTGTAGATCTAAAAGCACCAGCCTCCTCTCGGGGTACACTGAAGGGCTGCTCGACTCGTAGGTCTGTAGGTCCTTGAGGTGTTCCAAATCTATTCACCTGTGCAGGAGTAAAACGTTTACCAGAGCCCACATCATAAGCCCTCCATACTCTTAGACCTCCAGACTCAAAACTAAAATTATTCAGAGACTGGATCCCAGACATTGTGTGCTTCTTCATGGTCTGGCTTGACTCTTGAACCTTAACAACTGCTGCCTGGCACCCTTTAACCCCACCATAGGAATCGATTGCAGCCTTCATATCACTGGCACTTTTAATGTCATGGCCCTCATTTATGTAACGCCTCATATGGCTCTTTACTGTGGCAATTCGTCGATCGCAAATGTCCTTTCCAGCCTGTGGATCGCTAAAATCATATCTGACTATCCTAATGCCGGCGCGCTCTCCAAGGCTGGGAAGAGAGAGGATTAGATAAGCACAGTGGTAACATCCGGCATTATCGCTGCGCAAAAATGCCTCTTGAATGTTTGGGTATGCTGCTTTCAGCGTTGTCAGAGTGTGCTCTATGATTGAAGCGACTGCGAACCAGTTTTGAACGCAATCCTCAAACAAATGGATGTAGGTTCTGGCCTGGAACAGAAGCACAATAACACAGTTAGGTTTAAAATAAGTAGAAACAATAATGATATGTATACAGTATAGTTTGACATGTATCCTTTTTGTTAATCCGGTTCTGATAACTAGGATGCTGTCCTCCCTAGTGGACTATTCTGTTAGATTGACCGGGGTTCTCATTGTTAACTTTCATGTACTGTCGATCGCTACCGCTAAAATGAAAGGATTAGAGTTATCGCGAAAAACTTCTAAAGTAAGAGCGGAAAAATTCAGCATCTATTTTTTATTCAATTTAATTTATTTAGGTAGGCATTTTTGTGGAATGTCAGAGTCAGTTATTGCGCCTTTATTGAATTGGTACTCTGTAGGGGTGGAAATGTGTTTGAGCCACGCCCACAAAACAGGATTAGCGCACAGTTTCTAAAGCGTCTTTTGCTAAATGCGTTTTCTAAATTATAGCAAAACTCTACTTTGAAGTCTGTAATTACCTCAATGTCATCACATTCGCTCCTTGTCACTGCAACTGTCACGTGCCACGATTTGCCCTTTTTGCCAAACCAGTCGCGTTGGGTTTCTCGAAAACTTGCTGGTAAAAATGTCATGGCCCAATCCATTATTAGGAGAACCTGTCGTGTTGATAGCTTGTCAATGACGTCTCTCTTCGCAGAATCCTGGTGAGCCGCTCTAAGGATGTGAGCCTTCCATTCTTCAAGTTTAGGGAGAGCTGTGTCTAGATCGTGTATGATTTCTTCTTTAAGATCACTACCGCTTGAAAACAAAACAACACAAAAACCACATCTTACCAAATAGTACAATGCTAATAAAAACAGGAACGAAAATGACAACAAACCGACAATTCCTCACCTATAGATGACAGTTGGAGACGATAACGACATTTGTAGATCCACAACAGCATTCCTGTGATTATCACATCTGTCACAGACTATGTTGTGCTCATGGTTGCAGTACCCTTGGTAATCAGGGTCATCGGTGCTCAGCGCATACACACTACAGTGATCAGCGCACGGATCAGCTCTAGACAGGTGGATTTTATAGTCTGTCTTAAGGTAGGTTTTTGTCGACTTTAGACGGAACCTGATGTCTGTGGCTGTTTGCTCGCACAAACCTGAGAAATGAGACCGACAAACATGATGCGTTCTTGATTTACCGACTCTATCTTTTTTTCAAACATGTATATGGGCTCTAAGAAACATTTTTAACAGTGAAAAATACATACCCAATGTACAAAGTTTATTAGTTGCCTCATCCAGAGCAATAAGCGCGTTTACACCTTCGGTTTGTGTGCTGTCCAATCCAGCTAACGATTTCTTCTGGGATGCAGCGCATATCTAGGGGAAAACAATTATTGAGTATTGAGGAATAATTATTTATAATTTGTTCAAACAAGTGTCCGTCCAGTTAGTAGACTGCTAAGATTTTAGCGAGCCAATAACCTGTCCACGTAACTTACAAATGAACTATTTATATCGAGTCATTTTGTTACACACAGAATCAAAGATGTACACATGTTCAGAGGGTAAAACTAGGCATATTCGTCCTCGTTACCTTGAGGATGTTCAACAGGGTTGACCTTCCCATGGGTTCGAATCCAGACTCAGAGCAGTATGACTGGTACAAATGAGTGAGACGGGATGCCACAACCGTCCTCACCACATTTGGAATTTCTATTGTCTCACCATTTGACAGTCTAAGGGTCTTCGTCCCGTAGGCTACATCCTGGAGAAAGGATGGGCTTGAAATAAAATCAAGAAAGTGATCCACCTTAACTGGATCAAGCCTGCATCGCTGCAAAACAGGAGGTGCAATAATGCGGCCTGGGCTGGTACGGAAAGCATGTTTTCTGGCCTCGTCTATTCTCCACTTGGTCAAACCTGGAATAAAGCTTAGTAACTCTGTCTTAGAATAATCAGCCACAAAGACAGAGAGAATTCGCTGTCTGGTATACCAATTTGTAGCTTCATTGTATAATGTGACGAACCTGGAGAGCAATGTTTTCTCAGGGAGGTTCACGTCCGAGTCGGTGGAATGGCTGTACGCGTCTAACACTTGCTGCAGAAGCCATTTAGACTGCCCCGGAGCTATAGCATCTAGACTCACCTCAACAACTTGCATTCCTTTTCGTTTGTAATAGCGTGTAGTGGATGATGAGACACCTTCCGCGTTTGTGTTGAGCTGAGAACGTACTGGGCTCACCCTGCCATCAGCTTGTCTTAGAAAATTGTTGAGAGAATGAAGTTTCAATTGTACCTGTGGCGTTGCCTGCCATTCCATCGATGTTTCCACGGCTGTGAGCCAGAAGAAAAAACGTCTGAGCCATCATCACTTAGCAGGGCTCCACCTTTATGCAAGGGCAACCCCTCACAGGATTTGGCTCCTACCTGAAATTTACAAAAAATAGCAATAGAGAGCGTTAGCGGTCAGACTACTACATAACGACTGTTTTAAATACTCCTCCGACAGAGGGGAAAATGATTCTTCATGGATAAGCTAATTAGCACCGACTCTTCTCTAATGTTAGAAACCTCAGCGGAAGCCTAATTAATTGCCTTTCTGGGAAACCTCCTTAGGGTTAGGGTTAGGTTAGGTTATGAAGCTAAAATTGGCGACGAGTCTTTCCTTATTTTATGAATGACCACCTTACGTTAGGAACACTAAACTTCGGTCGTAGAATACCTTCATAGCTACCCTAGATTATATTTGTTTTTCTCGTAACGATTCCTGGGTTTAGTGTCCAGGCCCCAGCTCACGCCCTCAAACTCACCAAAATTGGCTTAGGAGTTTGGAGACTTCTGGCAACCAGACTAATTAGGCTCCAGCTGGACTCCAAGAACGGAACGTCAGTGCTAGTTTTTTTATTACCTTAATAACTCGTAGGTAAAGAATCAATTACTGAGGCAGTGCAGTTTTCGACGGCATTGCAACTGGCAAGCTTCGGGTAGCTGTTCATTGCGGAAATGGCCAAACTTTCTCCCCCAAAATGCCGCTTGTCACCCAGCTTTTGGCTGTTATGATGCTAAATAGGCCTTAGTTTTGCTGAGAAAGCCATATTTTACCAAACGATAGATTTTCCAAAGATTTGTTACAAAAATGTGCAACATTTTAATTTCGTTCTCAAATTTGCCGTTTTAATTTTTTTTCTTGTCCCTCTCCTTTCCTTTTTCTCGATTTTAAACTGTCGCTACCTTTTGCGTTTCATACTCTTTCTGGCAGCTGCAAAAATTTGGGTGTTTATTATGGGTAACTCCTGGAAATTGGACCTTGATCAATTTGGTCATGTTACCATCATATTTGCACCAAAACTGATAACTTTGCTTTTCAGTTTGATACATCCTATTAGGATGCCGTCGATATCCAAAACAGCCTGTAGTGCAGATATATCTATTGTAGCTCTACTCTCTGTTTAAAAGAATATCTTGATGATGATGTCGCAGGCGTTACAAAGGGCACGACCACTCAGGACGTGTACTCTGCATTCAGTGTTGGGTTGGTTATGTACACCATATTCACAGCTGGAGTCCGGCTCTCTTTTGGATTGTGTTTTTAAGATCTTATGGACAAAACAGCAATACGAAACATACCCCCAGTTGACTTCCAGAATCGCTTGATGCGTGTGGTTGTGCAGGTAGGAATTCGGGTATAGGTTCTGGGGCTCTAGCTAACTCTTCAGATTGCGTTACAGCTGGTACTTCAGATTGTGCTGTAGCGGGCTCTTCAGATTGTGCTGTAGCTGGCTCTTCAGATTGCGCTGTAGCTGGCTCTTCAGATTGTGCTGTAGCTGGCTCTTCAGATTGCGCTGTAGCTGGCTCGTCATATTGTACTTTGAAGGAATCTTCACCTGAGTTCGCGACACTTACAGCGGCATGATGATCACTTCTACAAAGTTTGCAAATCCCTGTAAACAGCCACGCATTAAGTAAATACCACACACGCGAAGTTTGGAAAATGCATGGTGATTATCTCATTTCCTTGAATATCCTTCCCTTCAAATAACGTCCACCTCTCACCACAATCGAAAATAATGCAGTTGCTTATGACAACTTGGTCTTCACATTTTAATAATGTATTTGGGTTGCCCTTTGAGTTCCCATGATCCTTGTAGATAGTATTGTTCGTTGACCTCTTTCTGGTTTTTGATAGCCCCCTAGATATAGGGATATTGAGAAATAATTGCATCCCTTGAATAATAGACCCTTTTGGGCCAAACATATATCACCCAGGGCAACCAACACTGTACATCTGATCATTTCCATAATTTAGGGGCGTCGTAACAAGGTCTGCAAGTTGGAGACTACTCCCGATCCAGATAAAAACCGTTTTATCCTAGATTTCGGCTTTGATCCAATGATGATCTTTGATCCAATCGGTGTGATTCCTGATCTCAGATTGCCATAGAGCAACACCTGGAAGGTACTCTACTGTAGACCAGTTAATGGGGGTTTCAGCCAGAAAGGGTTACCATTTTAAGATCTGAATGATGATTTATGAAAAAGGAATGGTATGAGCTTCGGGCATGACGAGTTCAAAGAATGTCTGCATACGAGGCTATGCCAGAAGCTCAATACGTTCCTTTTTAAAAAACAACATCCAGACCTTAGAATGGTAACTCCCCTGTAAAACTCCGCTGTTCACTTCCTACCCCAACCCCCTCCTCACTACGATCCCGAATTTATGGTTCAACCAAGGGGGCGTTAAGAATGTTAAAATGCGGTAGACAACTATATATTCCTCTCTTACCTGCTCCGACTGGTACGAGTGTGTTCCACTTTATCATGATTTCTTTGCTCATTTCCAATGTCGCTCCCCTCTCTGGCTTGCCCTTGCGATTTCCATGAAGAGGGTGCGCACATTTTCTACCCGGTCGCCAAAACATGCCATGCTCAGCTCGGTGTCTCGGACATATTGTCATGTTAGCACCATCTTCATTAAACTGACCAGTGCGAGCGAGAATCAAATCCTTTTCTGTGAGAATACTAGTCTGTGAAACTTTGACTGTCCTCAGATGCGACCGGATGTCTTTTTTACAAGAGGTCAAGGGAAAATATTCCGTGGCCTTCGGGTAACGTGGAGATATATTACATTTTTCTTTCGAAAACGTTACAAACGAACAAAAAAGCGAAGCCATGCTTAACTTTCCGATGGGTGAACATCTATAAATAGAGATGTATAAATAGGGAAATCCTATTTATTTCGCGTGACTAGTTCAAATGTCACGCAAACACAAGTTTTCCCATTTATACAATATAAAGTGCAATAACGTGAATGCAGATACACTGAACTGCGCGTAACACAGTTCTCTGAACATATTTACAGCAAAAAGTCACTTTACAGGTTAATATGTTAACTAGCAAGTCAGCTATCGATTTAACAAATTGGTAATTTATTTACCACTGACCAAGGTCTTCGGCTCTTGTTCCCACGCATTGATATTATCTGAAAAATTGCGTGCCTGATACGGCAAATCAATAATTCACCGTCTTTTTAACCCAAAGAGTAATAGATATTCAATGCGTGAGCTCAAGAGTCAGTCAGTGAGAGCATTCAGTAATTTCAGCGAAGATGTGAGTAAGGATTGATGAGTTTGTATGCCGAGTGTCGAGTAAGTTGCCCAGGGTAAACTGCAAGGTCAAGTGTGTGACCTGTGATGATCAAGCAGGGATCAAGCAGGGCTTGAAGAGCAGTCTAGACAACAAGATATGCTCAGTAAAACTTGCATCTAACACTTCAATGCTTTATAATCTAAATATTACGACAGTTCATTTCCGTGTTTCGATCATACGAATAGAATTTAGGGGTCATGCTGGTAATGCACTGTTATTTTAAAGATTATTGCGAGGAATTTTGCGTTCATTTACCTCCAATGGCCATAAATAATATTCACAGGCACTATTAATGTCATTAACGTCGAAATAACGTTAATAAATTGATTCTATAACATCTAATTTCCTTAGATTTCTTCCTTTGCTCGTTGTTAAAACTGGTCTTTTGTCTCGTTGATTGAACAACCTTTGTCACCAAAAAATAACAGATGCCAAAAATTTTATTCGTGATTTCATCAGGCCAAGAGTGGTTCTTAACCTTGGCGAAATTAGTTTTCAAAATGAAAGTTGGACTTGAGCAATATTTGAGTTTGAAATTCAGCTAATTTGCCTCATTGCTAAATCGTGCGTGACATAGGTATGCAATGACAATTCTTGATTGACACCTGTCGCTTCAAATCACTTGAAACTCATGTTGTAAATTAAGATAGGTCTAATCTGTTTTTGTATGAAATGGCAATAAAATTTATTGTATTCTGTAACCAGGAGTGGAGTCTAAATTTGATGCTTATTTTAAGGGAATTTTTGAGATTTGAGGCAAAAAACCAGGGGGGGTGGTCTAACTCTTAAGGGAAAAATCGCAGAGCCGGCCCACTTTGGCTTTTCGAGTTGTTTGGTAGTCCCTTCAATCTGGCAAAGTTTCATCCAAATTGGAGAGATGGCATGTATCACCCCTGCCTGGTGCTCTGGCAAACTCGGTCTTAAGTTCTTTTGTCTAGTATGTAGTGTATTGAAGTGTATTTGACTGTTTCATTTGTTGTAAATAATGTTTGTCTGATTTTGAAATAAAGCTTTAATGTAATTTGAAAAAAAAAAGCACAACTACTGTAATCAACGTCATGTTTCATAGATAATGCGTCGGTAGGGCCAGATGGTTGTTGATATATTTCAATGTTTTCTCCAGTTTCTGGATTGTATTTTAATTGTTGTTCAAGAGGATTGTATGGACCGGTATAATTGTGCCCAGGCAAAGCGCAACCTCTCAGTTGGGGCAGGGAGTTTTCCAACCGCTGAATGAGTATCAAACCCGCACCATCCCAATCAGGTCTGTCAGTTTTGTATTTTTTATTTGGTCATACTTTTGTGGAAAATTGGTTAACCAATTCAGCCCCAATTTTTTCAGCTGCAGGGGGTGTGTTCTTGAGAGCATAATTAATTACACTCTTTTGTGTTGCAGGATTCCGCAACGCTTCAAAAGCATAATATCTTCCCGCTTCAACTCCTTTTTTGCAAGATAAGGGACCCCTTTTCTGATAAATGCCTCGCGGACTGTTGAGGCAAAATCGTCGAATAAACTAGTGCCCTCTGCGAGAGAGGACTCACTTAGTTTCCCGGCAAAACCGGGTTTTCTTATACCTCATACCGCACATTTGACCTGGAGCATTTTACGGTTGATTTTAGTCCGAACAACCTTTTCGGTTCCTTTGAAGTTCGGCGTCTTGCCTTTGTCCTTCACGCAGTTGATTGTTCATTGTAGACGCTAGCATTCCGAGAAATCCACCGTCCACCGTCCAACAAGATAGCTTTCAATCACCTTTTTCTGTTGTGGTGTCATAGCTAAGCTAAGAGACGGCGTGAGTTTGGGGGAGGAGCGCGGGCTCGTTTCCCAAACAGCGGCTGGAAATCGAGCGTAGTTCGAAAAGTATGCAAGGAAAACAAGTTTAAAGAATTCCACTTGAAATTTATTCACAGAGTTGTTGTCACAAAGAAGGAACTGTTCCGATTTAACATCAAACCAGATAGCAATTGCGTTTATTGTGGGGAATCAGACTCCATAGATCATACGTGCCAGTTCACAAAATCCTTCACTCAAGAAGTATTACAATGGTTTAATGTAAATAATAGTTCTAATTTCATTCTAAATGCTGAAGATGTTCTCTTTGGCCTTTTCTCTGCATCAAGCTACTAGCAAAGAAATTGAATCATACTCTTCTCTTCTTGCGCTATTATATTTATATATTATAATAGTACGTTTTGCCGGTAACTATAGGTTTTATAAGCTCTTTAATTTAAAACATCTGGAGTGTATTCGCTTGTAGCATGGTACATTCTCTTGGCATACTCGTTTGCTAATGAGGCAAAACGCAAGTAATGCTGAAAGAAAAGATTGGCGCATTATTCAGCTGCTTGCTTCCATGAGAGCAGGCTCACATATGGGTGACACCCCCCGGCGAGCAGCTAATTACTAATTTGTAATACGTCATCTTTTTATTCTGTAGATATTTATATGAGGGCCATTGGTTTTTCAGTGATTTCTGTTCTGTATTACCCTCGATAAATAAAGTTCATTGTTATTTTTATTATGTCACACGAACGTGAGCCTGAATAAGATTGTGAATGTCCGTCTCTCCCTTCGCAGCAGTTTGTACTGGGTTGTTTGTTACCTAGGGTTTCAAGATAGCCCAAATATGCGGGACGCAGGGGAAACAAAACACAATAATACGAACCCGGGGCGATGTTTTGTACCGTCTCATGGGATATTGTGTTCACACTGCATATATACACGCCCTGTATTCTGCATGAGATTCTAGCATAGTGTGAACATGGCGTAAGAAGCGGTGCGGAAAGTACAGATTGTATTGGACAGAGGGCCAGTCGATTCTGATTGAACTCTGCGTTCAAGCGATCGATTTTAACATTTTTTTTTTATATTGTCAACGGTCGAATTAATTAAGTTCCCTCTTAGTGTTCTAATTGAATACCTGTTTCTTTCCTTCAGGTGATCAATGGATTATATGCTTTTGCCGTAGAGGTAAGCTCAAACGGTAATATTTGTTAGCTGTTTTGAGTGCCAAAATCGGCCTTTGATCGATTTTCATCTTCTGTTCAACAGGCACACTCGTTAGGCAAACCTGTAGCTCAGCTGGCAAACAAACGTGAATTCACTGATGAACAGCTTCAAATGGGGTCCAGCAAAGAAACCTCACAGGCAGAGGGAATTTTTAGCCGTCCGAGGCATGTGCCTAGTGTAAATGGTTACAAATGAGCTCGTGTTGAACTCACAGCTCGTGTTGAACTCACGGCGTGGACTTGTCAGGACAAATAACGCGGAGAATACAGCTTTTACGAAATGAAGAGACTTGCACGTAAATTGTGAACACGATCGTTTTGCATAATCGTTGATTTTCTAGACTTGTTGTGAAACAGACGTCCTTTCGTGGTTTTAAAAATTGCATCGGAGAAATAGTTTTGTAGCAGATTGTAGTCTTGTACGAATAAACTCTTTGGTTTGTCACTGGCTGTTTTAAGGGAACGAGTTGTTGATGTCTTGAGCTTCACCATGATTTGGAGGCAACTTATTTAAATTTGTTTTTGTTTTTTTTTTTGGTCGTTACTGACACAATACTAGAAGTTATGACAAGAATTGTACCAACAATGACTGTACTGCCCTCTTACAATGAGTCTTGGTTACTCTTGACCAGCGGTCGGGAAGCGAGCGACCTTGTGTCCCATTCTCGTCCCCAGAGCCTACGATCCTTCTGGCCTGTGGTTGGGATCGAGAGCTCTGGTTTGGTGAATGAATGACTTTATTTAACCTTGGTTAAAGATGAGGCTTATTAGGCCTCTAGCAATTACAAATGCTAATATACCAAGAAAATAAATAAATAAAACTATCTACAGGAAAAAAAAAACTTAGGGTATATAAACTATGGAGAAAAAAAAAAAAATTACAAGTTCCTGAGCTCTCTTAGCTCTTTCCTGAAACGGGCAAAATCGGCCACTGATCTTAAATTATCAGGTAAGGCATTCCACGCCTTAGCAGCAATGTACGATGTTGATTTGAGTCCATAAGTCGTGGTCTTAGCTACAGGTAAAACAAGTTTATTATTGCCCCTGAGATTTTTCTTATTTTCTCTTATATTAAATAAAGATTGAATGTACTGAGGCATACTGGTCCAACACCGGACGGTGCGTGATTCACGGACTTCCCGTCAAATCCAGCAAATCTGATTGGTTGACAATGCGAAACGAATACTCTGCGCATGCTCAGGAAATCGGGTCCGGCCAGAGCTCTCGATCCCAACCACAGGCCAGAAGGATCGTAGGCTCTGGGGACGAGAATGCCTTGTGTCCGAGCTAGTCCGAATTATTTCGGACTCATAGTTAATTGCGCATGTCTACAGGCACCTTGCCAACTACGTAGCTAAATTCCTTGGTCTTTATGTCCAGGACTCTCAAGAGTCCTTACCGTTAGCACATGCGCAGAACCCAGTGTTTCTCTCGTTTAAAGACCCGCTTTTTAGAATCTTATTTCATTACCGGACTGGTCAAAACAGGAAATAAATTTAATTACTGAAGGAAAACTTTTTTTATCTATTGTTTTCGTTCGCGCGGATTTAGTTTTGTTGATCGAAAAGAAAAATGACGGAAAAGGTGAATGCAAAATCAAAGGCAATTTTAAAAAAAAAAATTTTCACTGCTTTTAAGCGGTCTGCCCCTTCATATAAAATTAATATTCCAGTGGATTGGATTTGGCTTTATTCGATCTTGATTTTGTTACGGTCAACGCTTTTCTGAAAGTCATTCTTTTCCTGGGCCTGTTTCTGAACAGCACGATCAAGAAGGGCGTCAATCCAGACCTGGGCTTTGTGTTCAAGCTCAGCTTCACTCTCTCCCTGAAAAACTGAAAGACGGGTTTTCCTCGTGATCAGTATCAAGATGTGCTTTCACAGTTGGATAGCGCGGCATGGCTCTGTTCGTATCATAACCATAGAATGGCTGTGTAGTCTACTATGCAAAAAGTATGCAAGGTGAACCATCGCTAGCTGTTTAGCCCTTTACGATTACACAGATGCGCAATGATGGCCGCTTTTTTCGGCTGCCTTTTTTCCGCTCTTAACATCAGTTGCACGTTTCTCCGCGTTTCGCATCGGTTACCAGTTTTCCCGTGATTGGCTACTCGTTTATTTTCCCCTTACTGATTGGTTCATTTCGAGTTATGATTGACAAAAGACGTAAAGATTTTGACTTCAATTGAATGTTATCGCGTTCGACCATAATTCATTAGAAAACCGCTGTGACGGAAATAATAGTAGGGAGCTTAAACAAACCATAATGACGACGGCAACGAGAACGCCACCAAACAGAAGGTTAAATGAGCAAAGCAATAGCTGTGCACGTGCGTTATAAATCATTGTACATTTCTTTGCCGTCCTCTACAAAACAAGAACGTGAAATGACCAAGTTCTGCGTAGTCTGAGGGACGTGAACAACGACGGCTAATTTTTGCAAATGTCTCTCAAAAAAGGCTAAAAAGTTTTAGTAGTGTTTTCAATACCTGTACTTCCTGCACTACCTCTATTTTAATGAAGAATATAAAGGCAGAAACCGACACAACGTAGAACGTTTTTTGAACGTGTACTATATTTCGGCTGGCCAAACCAGCCTTCTTCAGGTACAATGGAAAATTTTGCATCGGGGCGTGTTTTTATGTAGCATATTACCGGCCACCGGAAATACGTAAAATAATTGACATTGTAAATTACAGACAAACATATGAAGAAATAAAATAGTAAATAAACAAAGTAAAGTAAAAGGAAACGATTAAAATGTTTCTTCGCGGATGTTCAGACCATCAGGAACAATTGTTCTGCCTTTTTGGATTAAAAAAGCCTCCCTAGCCTTACGGATGGAGTCTCGGTTAGAAGAGATTTTTTCGATCGGTATTAGTTGCATGTCGTTAGCAGTGTGGTTAGTAGAGGACAGGAAATGTTCTGCGGCTGTAGATTTGGCGTTAGGGTTATCTATGGTACGGCGGTGTTCATTAAAACGGTCTTTTAAACGTCGTTTAGTCTCTCCTATGTATTGTAAATTACAGCGGTTACATTGAATTATGTAGATGAGGTTCTTAGTGTCACAGGTAAGGTTAGATTTTTATGGGACGCGTTTCACCGGTGGAAAAGAAAGTATATGTAGTGAGGCCGTGAGAAATGTAGGGGCAAGTAGCGCAGTTTCTGCCACAACGGAAGGAACCAGAAGGAAGTTTGAGAAAAATCCTCGATGGCTACTAATGTCCTCTACTTTACTATTCTCTGCACTAAGCTATGCTTCTCTACGTACGCTACTCTACTCCACTCTACGCTACTCTATTCTACTCTGTTCTTCTCTACTCTACTCTACTCTACTCTACCCTACTCTACTCTACCCTAATCTACTCTACTCTACTCTTCTCTACTCTACTCTGCTCTACTCTACTCTACGCTACTCTTCTCTAATCTACTCTATTCCATCTACTCTATTCTACTCTGCTCTACTCTACTCTACGCTACTGTACGCTACTCTTCTCTAATCTACTCTAGTCTAATAATTGCTATTTAAAGGTATATATAGTAGTTCAACCGCGTAGCATATATACCTATATTCCCCAGGTATATATACCTTTCATTTGAATACTTACCGCGAATTTACTACCTAAATTATCCCGACCTGCTCTCGTACTGGCCTCGTAGCTCAGTCGGTAGAGCACCGGTAGATCTGTTCCGGAGGTCGTGGGTTCAAACCCCACTGGGGCCAAATTTTCTTTGGTCAGTGGGGACTCCCAAATTTCCCCCTGGGTAGTAACCCAGGGGGATTTGGTGTATCGGCAGTATTGCCCACTACCGGCACCTTAACAATTAATTTAAATAGCATTATTTCGATATCACGGGTGCTACGCGGTTCAACTACTCTCTACTCTACTCTACTCTCCTCTACTCTACTCTACGCTTCTCGACTCAACTCTTTGGTAGTCGTACATTTAATCCCATTTAAAACAAGAAGCTAGAGTTGCTGCGCCTGGATTGAACAATTCTGAAGCTTCTTTTGAGCTCAATTGCATAATGCGTTTTTAAAGTGAAACCTCCGTTTTCAAATTTCTCCGTCGAAGTGTGGACTGGCCGTAAAGGTGCACCGTCGCAATAAAACGCCAGACAATGGCTTAACTGCTTTAGTAAACTTTTTGTCCGTTTACACATAAACTGTAAAAAAGCGCCCGGCGAACGAGTTAACTACAGTTATACGGTAAGTTTTCGAAATTTCTGAGAAAGAATATAAAGCACCCAAGATATACCAAAAATTTTGAAATTTTCTTCTCCATAAATTTCTGCTCCATTCTACTGTGCTTCCGGATTTCCAGAGGGTCGCCACAAGTAAACAACGAGTTAACGTTGATTTCCTTTATTCGTCTTCACTAAGCGCCGCTCCACGATTTGAGCTCTGAAGTAAATGAAATAAATATCTTAATTGACCAGTCCCTCAAGGGCCTTTGCAGAGCCATTGTAAACAAACACTGAACTCAAAGTTAAAGTCTAAACACACCAATAGACCATTTTACAGTTGTCTTCTTACTGACCTGGCCTTTGAATGGCAACGAGGCTGGAGGTAACCCTATTTTGATACAGACCTTACTGCTTTTAGTAGTTGTAACGGCTAGACCGCCACTCAACTCGGCCTCTGATTGGTTGTTTGAGCCCTGATTTTTATGCAAATAAACCAAGCCGGTGTAGTCATCCGTATCCAAGATGGCGGCCCTCAACCCTAATGGCGTCATCATCCCTGGACCCTAGTCCCCCTCTGACCCCTATGACGTAAACCCTAATTACAGTCCCACAGTGGATGAAAGAACGAGGTACATTCGTGGTTTTTATATATAGTTTAATATGTAAATTATGTCGACTGCGGGACTGCGGTAGCAGTAGATTTAAGGAGGGCGTGAGTTGCGGGGCATTCTGAAGTTTAGCCCAAAATTCATCTTTTTCGTTTTTATGAACAATCTATTAGGTTTGTAAAAACGACCCTGCGAGGAACCGAACCCCGATCTCTCGAGCGACAGTCGAGGCTACTATCCATTGTACTACAGAGGCGGTGTTAGTAAATGCGGCTAGTTTGTTATACATACGACAGTCGAGGATACTAACCATTGTACCACAGAGTCTTAAGGTGGGGCTTTACCTGAATTAAAGTGAAATTTGAGGAAGTTTAAAGAGAGATTGAAAGGGGGAGAAAAGGTTATGGAACACCACCAGACAGTTGCCCGACCCCACAATGGCACTCGGGTTGTTAGGCAACTGTTTGGTGTGTATCTATCAATTTTTAACTTCAAACTCCAATTTTAAAACAACACCAAATCTTCAAAATTTCCTATTTCCATAAATTTTACTAATCCTTTGAGAAAAACTATCTGTCTCCAAATAAACCTAAAAATCACCAAAAAATTTACAAAACGGCGCAAAACATAGATGTGTGTAATGAGTGAACAGATTCTTGATTGCTTGAAACGTAAACGAGATATTTGCATTAAGAACATAATACCAAGCCAAAATACGGCTTTCAGGTAGAGCCCCGCCTTAATCAAAATTAAATACAAAAGAGTTTGTGTGTTTATTGTGGACCAGACGTGGATTTTGGGTTATGAGCCCAACACGCTGACCGCTACGCTATCTAGTCTAAACACTTCACTAAATAACAATTTCACAAGCTATAAGCTTCGGTGGTCTAATGGATAAGACGTTGGGTTGTGGTCTGAAAGATCCAGGTTCAATTCCTGGCCGGGGCAGTCTTTTTTATACTACGCATGCGCACTCAGTAAAGGGACAGAGTAAACTGTCCCACAATGGTCATTGTGCGCGCACAATTTACAGTTGCATATAACCACTGATGAAGAGGCAGCAGCCTCGAAACGTATGGTTTTTTACGATTTTTACGTAATTCAGCGCAAAAAAACAATATTTATTTAGTTTCTTTATCTAGTAACGAGGGTTACTACCTTCTTAGGGTTGACGTCATAGAAGGGCAGAGGGGAAGTTGGTTCCAGGGATGACGTCATAGGGGTCAGAGGGAGACTAGTGTCCAGGGATCACGTCACTAAGGTGACGCCATTAGGGTAGAGGGCCGCCACCTTGGATACGGATGACTACACCGGCCGCCATCTTGGTTTATTTGCATAAGAATCAGGGCTCAAACAAACAACCAATCAGAGGCCGAGTTGAGTGGCGGTCTAGCCGATACAACTACTGCTTTTGTTGTGTAAATCAAGTTGTTCTTATGCTAACTAGCTTACATTTACATGAGAAAAGCAGAGAGGTTTGTATCAAAGCAAGGCCATCTCCAGCCTCATCTCCAGCCTCGCTTGCATTCATGGCCAGGTAACTAAGCACTCAACTGTAAAATGGCCTATTGGCAGGTACGTACTCCTCGCTTCGTCACCAAGCCCCGGGCTCCCTGTTTCCTGTCCCTCAGATCAACGACGAAGTGCAATGCGGGCGACTGAGCACGAGGCTGTGCAGGTAGTCTGTTTTTATCACTTATCTGAAGTGGTGTTGAAGATTGAAATCGTTCTTGTGGGTAGTTTCGTCACAAGACACCAAAAGCCAGAACATCATGGCAACAGGAAATCAAGGAAAGGTACATTATTTCTTATAACTCTTTAATTCCCATCTTTATTAAGCATCGAATTCCACTTCCAATGTTAAACAGCGCTCACTGCAGACAGGCACTTGAGAGCAGTAAAGAAATCTCAATTACGGATACAGTTGTTTTTGTTGTGTCAACCGTTTTGTTAAAAGTATCACTGAAAACAAAATGTAGTATAATGGAAACGATTACAGATTTCAATTGTTTATTCCTAGGAAGAGAACAATCAGCGAAAGCAGCGGGTTTTTCACGCCAACGAATGAGAAAACCCGCCTGCTTTTGACACGCCGACGAAAAGGACCCGTTACTTTTGCAGACAGTGGGTGGACCTGAAGTTAATTTCCGTTTGATTCTTAAAATATAAACTTTCTTCTATCATCAGCAAAGTCAGAAGTGGCCCTAATTCCGAAGAAATTAGTTGGTTATATTCGTTTGGTCATATTGGTCTTACGCGCCTCAGCTCATGTGACCTTTTAGGTTGTCTGAATGCGTTTTCGTCCTACGTACTAACACAGCAATGGACAATTTAGCATGAAGAAATGAGTGTTTATTTTCGCTTTCTGTTCATTGTTTATCGGCCAGAAACGAACTATTGCTTGATCATGTCTTCAAACTAAGGTTTTGTCAACTGTTTCTGTAAGATTCCCAGAACTCTCCTAGACCTTTAGTCAGTTAATTATAACGAGAAATTCCCAAAATTTCCATATTCGAAAACCGGCTAAATGTTTTATTTATTTATTTAACTTCGCCAACTCGTGGAAGGGACACCGCAACAGCGTGAGCCACTCAGATCACTCACCTCACTCAGATCTCCTTGTCTCTCTCGCAGCTGAGAAGAAGTCTTTCTAATTTTTGGCAGTGCGTGAGCCGAGGGGATGGCTGAAATTCAGGCTTCCTCAGGCTATTTGTAAGATCACCAGTTTTGCGGGAGGGGTGAGAGACTCCTATGTGTAAATTCCCTTTTCCACTTAAAACTCTCATTTATATCGGTTACCTCTTTGTCGAACTAACATCAAACAATTTTCTTTAAAATTTGACTCCAAATTCACCTTACAGAAAGAAGTTCATTCGTATCACACAAGAAACTCTCATTTATATCGGTCGCCTCTTTGTCGAACTAACATCAAACAATTTTCCGTTTTTTACCAAGGACCTAAATTTTACAACTCCTTGAGTACCGAAATCGTCAACTCGTCCTCCTCTGTCTTCTTGAAAAAAAAAAAAACATTTAAGGCGTTTTTCTGTAATAACTACTAACAGCTTTCATACAAATGTGTATTTGACATTGTAATTGTATAAAATTCATAATTGTATCCGTCGTCATGTTTTTACCCCGGCTTTTTTTTTATTTCATCCTGTAAAACAATAACTGAGGAGACCTAATTATTATCATTATTATCATTATTATTATTATCATTATCATTATCATTATTTTTATTAAAATTCAAATTTAACAGATTTTAAAATTTACACAACCCGCATATAGCATCGCTAATCGAGGCGGGTTGTGTAACTTACAATAAGATACATTATTATATGGTGAACCCAGTCTTGGGCAAATCCCTGGCCTCTGATTGGTTCTTTCTCGGTCAGGATTTTGCAGTACGGACCATTTCCATGCAAACGGTCCAACCCGTGTATTTTTCTCTAGGAGCGAAGCCGGCAAATTCAAAATTTGCAACCAAGCGAAAAAAATTGTGAATATTGTCATTCTTCACAGTGAAACTACCAGAAGAAGCTAAAAAGATTGAAATTTTTCCGAAATTTCAAAGATGGATGAAGAAGATGAACATTCTCCAAGCAAGTTTTATTATCCTGAAGATGAGGAAACTTTTGATGCAGAAACTGAAACTGTGCCATATAATAAACTACTTACTAACCTAGCTAGCTCGAGCCGTACCGGGGAATATTGGCCCTCGGTCGTTTTGTACGGACCTCGCTGCGCTCGGTCCGTACTGCCACGACCTCGGGCCTATATTCCCCGGTACGGCCCTCGCGCTCGGTTAGTAAGAGGTTATTACAAGTACATTACTTTACAAATACATTACATTATAGTAAAATGCAGAAAAAAATATATATATAGATATATCATTATTAAAATCAGTGAAATAAATAAATAGAATAAATAGGTATACACTTATATTCACAAATAGCTAGGATTTACATGAGATGAGAAAGAACCTATAATAAGTCATAGAACTAAAGAAATTAATAATAATGGCTATTAGAGTTTGATTAATGATAATTAGTTATTTTAATAATTAGTTATTTCTAATAATTAGTTATTTTTTTAATAATTGGTTATTTTTAACATTAGCGTAGAGACATCAACATAATCATCCTCATTACCTAATTAATATCAGCTTCATAGTTTCCTTTGGGTCTCCTCGCCATTGTTAAATCTTCTCTTTCTATTTTTTATTGTTTTCATTATATTTGTGGTGTGGCAAAATAAATAAATAAATAAAAAGTATTTGTGCAACTTAACCGAAGGGAAAGGTATTGGATCAATTTCAGTCTCTGTACATGCTATACACCTTGTTCCAAAATGGCCTCTGTTCTAGTGGTCTTTTGTTTGCCTTCAAATTAGCCCTTGTTGCCTCGTTCTTAAACTCGAAATACAAGAGAATATTTTCCCTTGAACGAGGCAACAAGGGCTAAACACTAAAATGGCAGCCATTTTGGAATAAGGTGTATTATGCTACTACCATCTGACCATAGAGCCATAAGAAAGAACGAAAGGTTCGCTACGTTTCTTTTATTTGCGCATTCATTAGCGGATTCATCAGTTCGTTTAATGTTTATTATTATTGATTCTGATTCAGATCACCCCATGCCAAAGAAACGGTCCTCGTTAGTTTCGCTTTTACTTTGACAGTTTCTTTTATTTATTTGTAGATTCTTAACCAGTCTGTCACAATGTTCTTAATAATGACTTGTTTGTTGGTGTTTACGTCTTCAAGCCACAAAAGTGACAAACAGGTAACTGTATCACCTTATTGAAGTATTATTAGGGAGCTTAAGCAAACCACCATGACGACGGCAACGAGAACGTCACCAAACAAAGGGTTTAATGAGCAAAACAATAGCTATGCACGTGCGTTTTACATCTTTGGACATTTTTTTGCCGTCCTCTACAAAACAAGAACGTGAAATGACCACGTTCTACGTAGCCTGAAGAACGCGAACGACGGCGTCTAATTTTTCGTATTTCCATTTGGAATTGGCGTAATGAACAGATCTAGACAGTTGCAAATTTCGCTGGTAAAATGTAAGTTCATTTTTAACTAATGCGAACGAACGCGCGAAAGCCAAATCGCTACTGCTGTAAGCTCTGCTCTTAATTCATTCAAAAACAAGTATGTTTTGCTGGTGGATTAGAGCGTATTTCTTGGCCTCAAGCTCTTAACACACGACTCTAATAACACCGCTCGGAACAGGCGCGCATCTGTGTGATCGTAAAGGGTAACAGCTAGCGATGGTTCACCCTACATACTTTTAAAAAAATCAAAAACGTTGGAACTGTAGTAGTCTGCCCAGCCACTCTATGGTCATGACACGAACAGAGCGATGCTCTATTTAGCTAACTATAAAGAGACGCAATTTAACACATGTAAGCTCAATTAGACTTCAAACTTCCACACGTTTTGAGCCAGCTAACTATGTTGCAAGTCTTGCAAGTTACGAATATATAACAATAATATTCCATGAGCCCGAGTTGGATATGAAGTGATAAAATAACCAACGAGCGCGTAGCGCGAGTTGGTTATAATCACTTCATATCCAACAAGGGCGAATGGAATAATTGTTTAAGGAAATTCTCAAACCGGGTTTTGCCGCCGATTTTTATTTCGGCCATTATAGAGGGCTGAAGTTGAAAACTTCGTGCGTAAAATTTGACGTAAAAATTTGACGTAAAACTCCGACTATTTAACAATTAGACCCGTAGCCCGAAAGGGCTACGGGTCAACAGCCCATGAGGCGAAGCCGAATGGGCTATTGACCCGTGGCCCTTGAGGGCGAAGGGTCTAATTGTTTTAGTATCACCCAACTAGTCGGACAGAAAAGGGGATAATAAAGTTTGCAAATGCAAGTTGAAAAAATATTTATTTGGCGAAAAAAGCGAAAGAAAAACTGGTGAATTTCGTACTCGATGACTATTGCTAATAGTCCCCTAGTAGCGTAGCCAATCAAAATGCAGGATTTGCATTAGTCCACTAGTTGGGTGATACTAATGGCTCGTAGTCGGAGTTTTTTAGCCAATCAAAAAGCTAGAAATGCAATAGTCGGAGCTGAGAATTTACTAAAGCTCAATATATTCAATCAAAAACAAGGCATTTTCGAAATCTCCAGCTCCACCATGCCCCCCGCAGCCAAAACGTACAACAACTGCAACATTAAATCATCATGAGACACGGGAAATCGATTCTGCATGCATTGCCTACACTGAATTTAGCTCATGTAGCTTCATGTGATAAACGTGCAGCCGACAAAGTAAGAGATACTTGTTAGACTTATGACCCATTCACACCAACTAAACTAGTTTAACTAAATCGTATTTAGGTTTTTCCAATTTGTGAATTACGCTTTTCAGTCATTTTGAGAAAACAAATTTCAAACCTTCTTGCTAACATATTTTGTTCAAACAGGTTTTCATCTTGTTAAGGTATCATGGTAGGTGGATTTTGACGAAAAAATAGATTTTATTTTTTTTCGCCGTTCGAATTGAGAAGACTGTGATAAATATTTCGCAAAAAAAAATGAGCAAAAAAGCTTTTCTACTTTTTGAGATTAACCCCTGACGGCGCGATGACAAGTTCCTGTCATCGCCATTTAAAATTCACCGCCGGTTGTCACGTGTAATGCGAATTGCGGTGTAATTTCATTATACCATAGTATGATGATTATACTGAAGAGACGTACACGCGAAATGTCCTAATCTGTGTTCACGCGGTTGCCTTTTACCGCTACCTAGCTTTTGGGACGAAAACGAAAGAAAACTTCGTGTCCATTTGCGTCCGCGAAGAAGCCGAAGAAGCGAAAATCTTCAATCAAAGAATTCAGTGCCGAACGATCAAGGTCTTTAGCTTTGAGTGACCGAGGATCATACTACAACCAAGACGAATGGTTAGTCGAGGACACTAGTCCCTTCAGTGAAGCCGCAGAACAACCAATCAGTTGTCTCCCATTATTTTATATTTTAATATCCCTGCGTTATTATAGATCCTTATAGATACAGGCTAGGGACACTTTTTGTTCAAAGAATCATTTCTTACCCGGCAGCTGACATTTCCGAGAGCATTTTGTCCCTCGGATTTTCATTTGTTTGCGGCTGAACATCGAGTTGCGTGCTTCGCTTGCTGGCCCGCGTGCCTATTCCACTTCGAGATTTCCTCTTTTTTTAGCTTCTCGAGGCATGGTCTTGATAAATGTCTGGAGAACGAAGAGATCTTAAGTTCAGCAACATAATACCAATTCTGCCGACGAAATCTGGGTAAAAAATCACGGAGGTTTACATACAAACCTTTTTAAGCTCTGGCATTTTGACGCTCGAACGGTAACCACGACTAGTTTTCGCGCCAGAATTGCAGACGTCTGTTTATTTCAGGGTGTCATAAGCCATTGTTGATCCGTGCCGACATCTGTCAATGCCTCATCAAATCTTCTTACATGCGGTGATTTTTAACACCTCATCATACAAATCGCACGAAAAGTTTTTCGCCTTTTTCTCGATAAAGTAAAACTGCATACAGTGAAACCTGTATTAAGCGGACACCGTTGGGAACCTTACTAGTGTCCGCTTAATACAGGGTGTCCGCTCTAAACAGGTTCAGCAATAATAGTTAATTACTAGTAATAACCACAGGTTAGGAAGTGCGGGCGAGGGCTATGCATGATTTGTTTCACTGAGGTTAACGAATTCATTGTAAAACAGTGGCGTTGTGTTCTTTTACCATTTTGGGCATATATATTCGCAGGGCAATAAAGGGTTGCATAGTGTGGGTGATTGTTTTCCCTAAAACGAGACAAAGGGACCTAATAGTGGTTTTACTGACCTTGTGAAACAGTAACACCAGTTTGATTATGCACTAGTTCTATTTTGTGTTGGGTTTGACAAAATGGTTATTTTTTCACGTTGTAAATAAAAAAACTGTTGATTATAAAATGGACATATTGATTTAGTCAAGGTCATTTGATGTAACCCGACAACAACAGACACGGACAGGAAACGTTCCGATCACAAGTTCACACGCTCGATTTTGATTGGACGGCGCGCCAGCTATGCATGAGCTGCACGTGATTCTTCGACGAAATAGACGTCGTCCACGTGATAAAATTGTGTTGTGTGCATTCCAATTTATGGACCGCCACTTCTGCATGAACTGCACGTGATTCTTGACATTCTTAGCTTCAAGAAGGCGAAATTTACATATTATTTGACCCTTCAACTACATTAAAGATCATTGACTATGGAAGGTAAAACAGCTATGCTTTGGTGAGAATTGTCTTCTGCTTGGTGTTGGTTTCTAGCGGTCAGAACGCCTGTGCTCAAATTACTGCTGTTTCGTGTTTGTCTCGCGTGGTCAAAGCGCCTGTGCTAAAATTACGTCCTTTCATTTCATTGGTTCTTAGTGTCCCTAAGGACAAATATTTGGAAGGACGACTTTTTTGCTAAATTCGAGTCACTGCAAGGCGATATAACTGCCGCGCATGCGTTTGAAACCAATGTTGAGATTAGGATTGCGGGCTCCGCTGGTCGCCCGCAATTAACCCTTTTGTAACATCGTGTAGGATGAAAGACTGCTCTTAGCATAATGTCCAGACAGTCAATGCATGAATCTGGAATAATCTACTTAGCTTTAAAACGACATCGCTGAACAATGTTAACGGTGTCTGAGCTGTGCTTTTAGAAGTAAAAAGCCCTTGAAGTGTCCGCTTATTGCAGGTTTTGTGCAACAAAATGGCTTAATATTGGTGTCCGCGTCCGCTTACAGAGGTGTCCGCTGAAAGCAGGTTTATTTTACAGTAAATTTGGGAAGAAAGTTTAGGGACTCAAGCTGGTGTCCACTTAATAGAGGGTGTCCGCTTAATATGGGGTCCGCTTAATACAGGTTTCACTGTATAAGGGTGAACATTTTTAGTTCGTTTACGCGCAGAAAGGAACGTCCGCATTGACAATATCAAACTTTAGGAGGTTTAAGCGAAGCAGTGTTTCTGGGGATTTCTTTTAATATCACTTCGTCATTGTCTTTTTAGAAAATTTTAAAGATATGATTGTATTCTAGAACTATTTAGCTTTCAGAAAATGTATAGTTTGATGGGGTTTTCTTTGAAAGCGTCAGCGTAAGAGCGCGATTTCCAAACACTGTCAATCCACCTACCATGATACCTTAAGTTGTGGATTGTGTACGGTATAGTTTAGTTAAACCACTTTTAAACATCTTTAACATGTTGGTGTGAGTGAGGTATTAGTTGCAGTGAGTAGCTTTAATTATTGCTAGTATTCCAGTCTTGTTTAGTATTTCCACAGGCCGCCCAGACGTTGAATATGAAATATGTGACATAATGCTGTTGGCGATTACGTTACAATTTTAGCCGGTTATAAGACAACGTATGAGAATGCTTCAAAAATTGCTCTAAGTGCTACAAATAGAAAATAATTTAATAACAGTGGCTTACCTTATGTTTGCATTGCGTCTTTTTGATGTTTCTGAGTTCCTGGAGGCTGTTTAGAGCCATTTCGGCGAGCCTTTACTTTCTGGCGGTTTGCTTCTCCTAAAGAAAAACCAAAGGCTGGCAACTCACTGCCGGCCACTCGCCAAACGGCCCGAACTCAAAGCTCTGTAAATTCCACAAAAATGGTCTAACCCGCCATGGTTTTTCTCAGTAGGGGAAGCAAACCGCCAGAAAGTAAAACTCGTCGAAATGGCTCTAAACAGCCTCCAGGAACTCAGAAACATTAATAAAACGCAATGCACACATAAGTTAAGTCACTTTTATTAAATTATTTTCTATTCGTAGCACTTAAAGCAATTTTCGAAGCATTCTCATACGTTGTCTTATAAACGGCCAAAAATTGTTACGTAATCGCCAACGGCATTATGTCACATATTAATCATATTCAACGTCTGGGCGGCCTGTGGTATTTCATGTCACGGCAACTTTTAGCCAACTTTTAGCGTGCGCTGGTTTGCCGGGAGTCTCCGTTTGAAAATAACGTAAAACAGAAATTAAGCAAAATTACATATGTCATACGAACTAGAGCAAAGGGGCCTTTGTTTGACTGAAATCAAATCGGTTTATTTATAAAGGGGGCAAGTTTCTAAAGAAACTGTGGTGCTGTGTCGGTGGGAGTATTGCAAGATAATTTGGTTTTATCAACTGGGTTGATAATGTGACTTGTCCACCGTAAAGAGATTAGGAAGCGGACGTTTCGAGCGTTAGCCCTTCATCGGAGTGAATCGCTCCGACGAAGGGCTAACGCTCGAAACGTCAGCTTCCGAATCTGGGTCTCGAATTTTTAAACAAGGGTCTCGCAGTATCGCAAATCTCAAATTTTCCATTCTATAGGCGGATTCATGCTGACGTCATTGTTTACATTTTTGCTCATTTGCATACGGCTTTGCATACAGAAGGCAACATGTTAGATATGAATTGACTTCAGGCATCTAAAAAGCTAGTGAAACTTAGTACATGGTGAAATGTTTAGCTCTTTGGGTGTAATATTCAGGGAGAAATTGCCTTTCAAAAACTGCAAAATTTCTGGGTGGCAAAAGCGCTAATGAGCTCATACATTCTTTGTTAAATTTTGAGTTTTTAAACCCGTGTTGCACACAAAGTATTCAATACACCAGGCTCATATTCACTGACAGAGTTAATCGTTCTATGACCTTTCAATATTCAGAACTGATTTATTTGTAACTCCGTCAAAAACAGAATTGCTTATGCTAATGAGGCAAATATTGTAAACAAGGATTCCCCTATACCCATCTATTTCGAAGTCCAACTGCAAAATATCTTGATAAAGATCACGAGAAAAACCTGTCTTTTCGGTGATTACTTTTTCAGGGAGAGAGCGAAGCTGAGCTTGAACACAAAGCCCGGGTCTGGATTGACGCCCTTCTTGATCGTGTTGTTCAGAAACAGGCCCAGGAAAAGAAAGACTTTCAGAAAAGCGTTGACCGTAACGAAATCAAGATCATCGAATAGAGCGAAGGCCACTACTGGGAAATGCATGTTGACAATTAACTTTATATGAAGTGGGTATACCGTTTAATAAGAGAAGAAAATTAATTTCACAATGTACAGCTTCAAGTTATAAGTAGATGGATGTCAAATAACACTAAAAGACCATCAAATGCAATTTATTCTTTAAATAAACTTGTGTTTGACTTGCATTCACCTTTTTCCCGTCATTTTTCTTTTCGAAAAACAAAATTAAATCCGGGAACGAAAACAGAAGACATTGAGGTCCCCCTCAGTAAATATTAATTAGGGACGTTAAGCGATGACGATGGCGACGCCAAGGATGACGCCTAGAAAAAAATCATTTATATTTTACCGTCGAATTTCGCAGATGCCTAGATCTGTTCCATACGTCTATCGGTCTCAGAACTTGTCAACGCGTAATATGTAATGCCAACGTTCAATTCCAAATGAAAGTACTAAAATTCACCGCTGTCGCGTCATTCACACTCTCCAAAATACGCAGAAATTGGTTATTTCCCATTAGGGAGTTTATGAAAACCACGACGGCAACGGCAACGGCAACGAGAACGTCGCGAAACAAAAGACTTCATGAGCAGAACAATGACTGTGCGCGGGCATTATAATTCTTGGTACATTTCTTTGCCGTCCTCTTCAAAACAACAACGTGAAATGACCAAATTCTGCGTTGTCTGGAGAACGTGAACCACGACGGCTAATATTTTAAAGAAATATCTCAAATTTATCGCTGTGTTCCAGGTTTAGTTTTGTGATAGTTTTGACAGTGATAAACAAACTGAATGACTTTAGAGTACCGTGAGACTCGTAAGTAAAATACAAATTCATTTTTCAATCGACGTTGTCTTTGACATCTCCGTCGTGGTTACTTTAACTCCCCAATGTTGTTTTGCGAATCGAGGAAGGCTAAAAGAAATGTACATAGATTTATAACGCATGTGCACAGCCATTGTTCTGCTCATTAAATCGTTTGTTTGGTGGCGTTCTCGTTACCGTTGCACAGGGAGCCCTCACATCCGTTTAGAATAGGAATAAAAGATCAAACCACCTTTATCGCGCGTGTAGCCAGCGTAGCAGCCGTTTCCTTTCCTTTCCTTTTCCAGGCGGAGAGCAAACAAGCGAGCGAAAAAAAGCGGGCGAGCGCTTAGGGTGAACAAAAAATTGGGGTGAAGTGGCCGGGGAGGGGGTGAGGCGACGGAAGGAAACGCCTGCAATCAGACCCAGACATTTTACCGAACGCCCCCAAACAGACCGCATTCTCTTGGGAGACCAACTGTCATATTAGAGCCAATGATCATTAACTTCCTGTAAACCAGTTTTGACAACCGCTGTGACAGAGCCCACGAAAAGTAAATAGTGCGCGAAAAAAAATTGCGCTTTCCTTTCCAAGCGGGTATGGCTTCGAATAATTGCTGCGTCTGTCATTGCTCGTTCAAAACGAAGTTTGAAAATTTTACAAATAATCAACAGGGATATATGTCCACAGAAAACTTGTTTAAGCCTTCCAACAGAAAAGATTGCCGTGGTGTTGTGAATAGCCAATATCTTGTGTAAAATGAGGTTGACTAGCCTACACGACTCCTACGGTTCGTGACATTTGTACATTTGCCGTTCTCTGTTCGGTCTCTCGACCTTTTTGTTGCTTCACTCGTGTTTATGAAGGACACTTCACGTTGCGTTATAAAGAGGAATTTTTAGTAGAGTTGAGCCGTTAGACTGACCACGCAACAACAACAACAACATTTTATTGGTATTCCCACATAGAGATGGTATTACCTAAAATAGCAACTAATATAATACTAATCATTTTAAACTAAATAAGATTAAAAGTTTCCCTTATATTCAATGCTTCATAAACAAAGTAACCTAGTTTCTTACAGACGAAAGAATCAGAATTATTAAACAGGAATATAGTTTTTTCAGTATCGTTCAGAAGATTAAATGATGGATATTTAAGTACAATGTCACTTGTTATTTGTGTGCTATAGCAAATTTAGAGTTGATTGGTCTGCATAGTTTCCACTGTTATCGGCATGTCGTTTTGCATAGTTTGAAACCTCTGTAATTTGTCATGTGTTTATGCATTGCTAAGGCTCATTTCTAATGCAAGATATGTCTCCAAGAGCTTTCGAGGGACAAAATATGAAATTTACCGTGGACATGTTGCTTACTTGCATCATATAGTGACGCCGGGCGCAGCTGCTTATGTAGATTCTTATCACGGATATCATATTTGTCCTCTTACGTTTTTCTTCGGAGACTCCGTAGCTTTAATTCGAGAAAGCTATACGTTTGTCTAGAGTCGTTCTTATGTTTCTTGGATATATCTGATCGAGCTTATGTTTCTCGCACTCGATGGTTAGGTTTATTCCTCGTTTTGTTCGTTCTCACACCACATGATTCAAATGTAGCTGTTTACGCGCAAGTCTGTTGACTGTGTTGCGTGTTCTATATGCCATTGTTCGGATCGATCTGTTTACCGTTTTTCGATAGATCTTTTAACGTTTCCTGAAGAGAAAATTCGAAAGCTTCCACGGACACGGCCATATTTTTGATTTTGTTTGTTGTTTTGTATTCCGGATGTCGATTATGCATGAATGTCAAATTTTTAATGTCACTTTTTGATTGACGGGCTACTAACCAATCAAATAGCCCAATTTCGATATATTAAAATTCAGCCTAAAACAATAGACCTCAGCACGAGGCTCGTGGGAATAAACCCCACAAACTCTGTAGTTATTCCCACGAGCCTCGTGCTGAGAGGTCTATTGTTTTAGGCTGAATTTTAATATATCGAAATTGGGCTATTGCACTATTGCTCCCCGTTCGTGGGCGAACGGAGTTCGGTAAAATGTTTGGGATTGATTGCAGGCGTTTCCTTTCCTCCCCACCCCCTCCCCCTCCTCGCTCACCCCCTCCCCACTTCTACCCAAGTTTTTGCTCACCCCAGGCGCTCGCCCGCTTTTTCGCTCGATTGTTCGCTCTCCGCCTGGAAAAGGAAAGGAAAGGAAACGGCTGCTACGCAGGCTATAAACGAGAGAAACACTGGGTTCTGCGCATGTGCTAACGGTAAGGACTCTTGAGGACCCTTGAGAGTTCCGGAAATAAAGATTAGCCACGTGGTTGGCAAGGTACCTGTAGGCTTGTACAGCGAGTCCGAAATTATGACTCGCTTCCCGACCGCTGGCCAAGGGCACCAAGACTCATTGGGAGGGGGCGGGAGCAGGGGTGGGGGGGGGGGGGAAGAGGAGGTTGGGGGATTTATGCAAATTGACTACAAATCATGGTGAAGCTCAAGACATCAACAACTCGTTCCCTTAAACAGCCAGTGACAAACCAAAGAGTTTATTCGTACAAGACTACAATCTGCTACAAAACTATTTCTCCGATGCAATTTATAAAACCACGAAAGGACGCCTGTTTCACAACAAGTCTAGAAAATCAACGATTATGCAAAACGATCGTGTTCACAATTTACGTGCAAGTCTCTTCATTTCGTAAAAGTTGTACTCCCCGCGTGATTTGCCCTGCCAGGTCCGCGCTGTGAGTTCAACACGAGCTCGATATGGAGCTTATTTGTAAACATTTGCACCAGCCACCTGCCTGGGACGGCCAAAATGGTCTCCTGCCTGCGAGGCCCCTTTGTTGGATCCCATTTGAAGCCCGATCACGCCCTCTCCTTGCTTGAGCTGCTCTTCAGTGAATTCGCGTTTGTTCGCGGTGGCTTCTTTAGGCCCCAGCTGAGGTACAGCCAGGCCGGAGGAGTGTGCCTATAGAACAGAAGACAAAAATCGATCAAAGGCCGATTTTAGCACTCAAAACAGCTAACAAATATGACAGTTTGAGCTTACCCTTCGGGCAAAAGCATGTAATCCACTGATCACCTGAAGGGGAGAAACAAGTATTAAATTAGAACACTAAAAGGGATCTTAATTAATTCGTAAAGAATTGTTAAATAACATGAGTAAAAGCTAACCGAAAGTAAGACAGACCGACCTAACTTGATCTCAGTCCTCTTGGCCGAGGGGTTTTGGGAGATTGCATCAATAAATGACGTTTTTTAGCAATCGTTCGAGTTTTAAATTTAAGAGAGGTGAACAAAAAGCTGAATGTGTTATGTACACAAGTAAATATTCAACTATCATCATGCAACTAATTTCTACCAAACGAGCCAAAATCTATATTTATCCTAATCAAGCTTCCTTTAATCAATCTTTACTTATTTTCGTTCCTCAATTTACATTTTTACAGTTAGACTGGCCCGTGGATAGCTAGTGCTAGTCTAGGCTCATTCTACGTTTCCTAGCCTTTAGAATTACCCTAGCGAGTCGAGGGCTTTTCTGATATCGATGTTTTTGTCCTTAGGACTCGAGTTATTACAAACATGTTCCTTCATTCATTGCACTTAAAAAATCCTTAAAAATCCAGTAAAATCCACCATCTCGAACAACCAAGTATGACGGCAAAGAGCCGAGTTTAATTCATATTGTGATTTCTGTAATGAGAAGTTTCAGTTTCAATACACTGTAAGTTGTTAGTTTTTGAAAGCCCTTTGGGGATAATTAATTTGTTATTTCATGAGCGCGCGTTCGATATGAGTTGGCTATAACCAATCTCATATCCAACAAGCGCGAATGGAATAATTGTTTTATTAAATTCTCAACCTTCGGTTTTGCAAAATTTTGCAAAAGTCTAAGAAATGACCGAAACTTGGCTTCATGGGAAAATTTTATGCTGAGCGGAATTTGCCGCATTCATTTCCATAAAAGGTCAAACGCAGGTATAATGGCTGGTAACCGAGATCTAGTGAACCAATCAGAAAGCTAGAATTGCATTATCCGAGGTTGAGAATTTAATAAACTACTTTATTATAGCCCTCATTTACTAAGCGCGCTGTGATTGGTCAATTTAGCGGGCCGTAAAAAAAAACTCGGTTCGTAACTTACAGTCGGACCTCGAACTCGTTTAGAAAGAGATATAAACCGTAGTGTCGTTGCGTTGTACTGCACCATGAATAGCACTGTACCAAGTTACCTGAGGGATGTTCTGGCCTTCGTACAAGTCAACAGTCTGAAATATGTCAGTTTTAGGCACTCCCAATTGGTCACAGAACTCCAGAAATTTTCCGATGTTCTCCATCTAAAATGTTGGCAAGTAAAGCAACAAAACCAAAGGATCAGCAATTACAGTCAGTTACTGAAATGCAAGGAAACGAGGTCGGCCGATGGCCAATCAGGCCGGAACTTATCCCGGTTTCTGTAGTATGAAGGGACTAAAAATATTTCTACTCCTCCCCCCTGGATGGGATGCTAGCCCAACACAGGGTTACCTCCAGCATTAAATTCGCCTGTATTCATTTGTACACCTGGGTGGAGAGAGGCACTGTGAAGAGTAAATTGTCTTGCCCAAGAACACAACACAATGTCCCCAACCAGAGTTCGAACCCGGACCGCTTGATACGGAGTCGATCGCAGTAACCATGAGGCCCCCGCGCCTTTACTGTTTAGAATTGTGGACACTCCGACCTCCGAGAGCCAGTCTGCATCATCGCCTGCACTGCATGATTAATACGCTCCAAGCGAGCTGTTAAGGCGAAATGAATGCTAAGTCGGAGAAGTAGCAGTGCTTTCTAGTTTCATGAGAAGGTACAGCATAGTCCCCAGACGTTTTCTCTGGGGAGAAGAAATAGATAGACCCCAGACTCCCCGCTTTAGCCGAGAACGCCTTTTCCATAGACGTTTAAAGAAAATATATGAACTGATAACGTAGAAAAATGTCAGTGTCATCTTGTGAAAAATGACAAACGTTTCGGACATAGCCCTTCTTCAGTGTGTAACTTTGTGAGTTTTCGCAAGATGACACTGACATTTTTCTAAACACTGAAATAACTAACTTTCGCTTTTGTTCATCCTAAACATTTGTGTTTCCATAACCTCATCTAAATACACTTACTGACCAATGAGAGGGCGCCTACTGTCGTAAACTGTAATCTAGACCAGAGTGCTGCATAACGGAAGTCTCCAATCGCGTCATGCACGACGGGTCGTTTAGCGGACGTTTTTGACCCCACAGGGCCATTCACTATAGCGCCTGGCGAAAATCTTGCTCTCTAGCATGGATGATAGAACGAACCCTCTAGTATCCATATTTCTAGAGACGAAAATATTTGACAGGATTCTCGGTAGGCGCGATAAGCGGCTTCGCTAACAACGTTTCGCGCAACTCGTGCTACGCCGGCTTTCAACACCGTCATCAAGAATCCCGCAACAACTTCTGTCCCGCGGGCTAGGGAGACCATCTTGCGACGCTGTGTACTTACCATTTTGAAAGCCATCTTTGATGCGTTTTTCTTGAACTTTCCTCCGAGCGCATTGGCCAGACTACACAACATGAAAGAACATCGAGGTTAAAATAGATCGCTTATCAATAGTCTATTTTCTGTATCGCCGGCTCCGTGTAAACGCAGTCTAACGTCAAAATTCAGCCTGGGCTAGGACTGTTGAATTTAAATGCAATAAATCATTTTAACATACTCGACTAAAACTTCTCCACTCTTCAGGGATTCATGGAAATCTTTTTGATCCGCTGCAGCTTTGAGAACTTGTCCACCAAGAACTTGATTGATCCAGTCTCTTATTTGTGCCTCCAAATCCGGATCATATTTGGCGTCTTTCTACAAGAAAGTGGTGAGATATTTTGCTCAAGACAAAGTCAATAGACTCCAGTCTGGCAATAGCCGTATTTAAGATTGATATGGGAGTCTAGGTAACAACGACACGCAAAAAAACTCTTGCGCTGACAAATAAAGCGATGGCAAGAGGGTCTGTTGTCGCTTGATTACACATTTTAGATCAGCGAATTCACAGTTCAGACAAGTTCAGTCGTCTGGGCTGTTTCATGCGTCATTTGTACTTCTCAGACACTAAAAATTGTTAAGTTCGCCTGTTAATACGTCTATTTTTCCCAATGTAAAGTAGAATGGTCGGGCAGCTAGATCTCTTGTTATATTTGTTAAATTGGTGGCGAATTTTCATTCTATTAATCAATAAAAGATCGTTTCCATGCAAATTTAATTATCTACCTTGCTACGTTTGGGACGATCTTCCTTGATTTCGGTTTTTGAAGATACAAATGTCGAATTTTGTTAAAAGAAATTACCTCCGACTCTTTTTTTCTGCGAAAAGAGGGACGGTCATTCCAAACGTGAGAGGATGAAAATAATTGACCTGCATCTAATTAACAATTATTGGACGAGGTTGAGCAAAATATCGTGATTTGTCAGTGGCGAGCCGATCAATTATTTGCCGAAGCCGAAGGCTGAGGCAAATAATTGATCTGCGAGACACTGACAAATCACGATATTTTGCGATACCCGAGTTCAATAATTGTTTTATCATTCGATCACCAAGTTTGTTTTCATATTTTAATCACTTCCTGGAAGCTCAGGGAAGCGGTCTGCCTTTTTTCTTTCGAGAAGGGGGTTCCAACTACGCATGAGCAGAATGTTATTTGCCGCAAAACACGTTTAGACGGTACTACGCATGTTAGATGATATTACTTAAAACCGCTACCAATTCTTCAAATAATGGTTATTTTCCGCTAAACGTCACGTGATATGTCACGTGACCTGTGAGAAGCACTACTTTAAAATGCTCAGAATGTTAAAACCTAACAGTGTGCTAAATTTAGTTCCATTGCCATCTCTGCAGAAATATAGCAAATATATTACCTTGTTCTCGTTCAAGGCTTTGATCCAGGTCCTAAAGTTTTTCGAAAGTCGTTAACGTCATGATATGAAAGACACATCTTGACATACCATGTGCTGATAATCCGTCTAATCAACGTCGTAATCAAACATTTCAATTATGGCACATTTTGTTTTGCTTTACCACAGAGCACCTCTCAGGGGTTTTGGGGAACAATGACACAAAATGTTAGGGAACGATGAAATTTATTAATAGGGAACAAGGGGTGAAACTCTCAAGGGATCAAGGGATCAATTCTGATAACATTCACTCCTGAGATGCCGCAAGTTCGCGAAGCTCACTGCTGACAAAGCCGGACGCGGGGTAAATCTTAGGGCGGCAGTAACGAGTGCAGTTACTAAGGAGTATGCATATGACCCGAGAGGAGAAGGCAAAATGCATAATGACGGCTTTCCTCCACGCGGACTTCCTTATAGGCTTTCGTCGATTGTGGTAGCGTAATTTTTGCCATAATTTGGCAGACCGAGCATAATTTTTAGCTTTTCTCTAAATTTAGCACTAGCTGCTAGCATAATCTGGCTTTTTTGACTATCGCGAAATGAAAAGTACGTTTTTTTCTTGGTCTTGGGCATCGCGCGTACGGCTCGATAAGTCGGATCATGTTTACTGTAGGTAGTGTCGACCGCTATGTCGGTCGGTATATCGGTCGATTGTCGGTCGACACTCGACCGATATATCGACCGGGAGTTGGTCGATAGTCGATCGACACTCGGTCGATAGGTAGGCGGTCGGTGTTCGGTTGATATAGCGACCGACTATCGGTCGATATTGCGCAGACGCATCTCGATCGAGTATCGGTAAAATTTAGGTTGGATATCGGTCAAGTGTCGGTGACATATCGGTAAACTTTCGCGCAAATATCAGGAATGTGTCGGCCGAGATCTCTCGGTCGACAGTCAGTTGAGAGTCACTCGAACTCGGTCGGTGGTAGTTTGATATAGCGGATCAGTGTTTTGTGTGCGTGAGCTCACACACTAAGTTGGCGGCCACGAACTTTGCAACAGCTGCAACAGTAACGTCATCGACTATCGACCGATATATCGACCAACATATCGGAAGCTTTTCGTTCGACCAGTAGTCGACCGATACTCAGTGAAGTGTCGGTGAAGTATCTATCGGCGAAGTGTCGGCGCGGTATCGGTGAACTAAAAAACTATATCGGCCGACGCACATCTCGACCGATATATCGACCGACTCTCGACCGATACCGATATATCGACCGACATAGCGATCGAGACTAAAACAGTAAACATGATCCGATAACTCTAGCTGACAGAGCTCATGGCGTCCTCGTTGTCAAGCACTTCCAGTTCCATTTCAGATAGTCCAGCAACTGACAAATTCTGCAGTCACTAGATAAGGGTTTGTTCCTTGTTTTGTCTTTAGTCGACCTGTTCTTTCTCCATTTTGCTTAAAAACCAAGTAGAATAACTTTGACGGTAAGAGACAGAATTTAGAGAAACTAGCATTTTCAAAAATTCTGAGAACTGCTTTAGGAAGCATAATAGGCCATTTCAACAAAAGCCTTCTTCCATATGCATGCCCCCCCGGGGGGGGTTGGAGACTCCCATATAAAAGGGACGGGGGGGGGGGGGGGCTCGTTGTACCTTTTGGGGGTTAAAAAAGCGGATTTGGTACTTAGGGCGTTCGGCCTCAAAAGGTTCCAGGAGGACCTTTAGTGGTACCGTTTAGGTATTGAGCGTGTTGCACCCACAAAACAGGGTCTTGGTACCACTTAAATATGATTTCCAGTCTGTACTGCGCACTCTCCAGAGTTTGTTTGTGTTTCTTGTTTTGCTTTATGTAAGACTTCACAAAATGTAAACATTTTGCAACTACTTGCATGAAGAAAATTCAAAGTTTCAAAACCACCACCATTATGGATGCAAAGCAGTCATTTATGGTTCATTCTTTCTCGTATCACTTGATGGAACAACTTCACAGCTGTAAAAATCAATGAAGCTGTTGGAAAGAGAACTTGAAAGGACTCAATGGTTCATAACGAATAACATCGATTCGCATTCCAATGAGTAGGAACTTATAATGTTTATAAACATTAGGGTGCTGAGACTGCGCAGTACGGACTGGAAATATCTTTAAGGTGGCTCAAAACAGTTTCCAGCAGTTATATTTTGCTGGGTCATTATAACCACTCTTTATCACTTGTTGCTACAATCATGGTATCAAAAAACTGCCCAGTCATTGGTGAACACATTGCGATCATTTTCGGGACACTAGGTTACCATGGCAACAGTATCACCTACTAAAAAAAACCTTAAAACTTTAAGTCAAAAACGGCACAGTGAATTTTTTTTATATTATAAAATTTTGATTTACATAAAGACAACTTTTGGCAAAGTTTAAAAACCCTGTACATAGGGGTCAGAGTCACCATAAATTTTCAAACCTTTAATATCTAACTACTACTTTGCCCCATAAAAGTTATTTGAAATAATATAATTCAAAATGGCCACTGTATTGCCAGAAAGGTCTAAAGTACTCCTGCCTTTATGAATCGCTGCTTTAGCGCCCTACCTCAGTTGATTGCTATAATAGTGGTATCAAACAAAGCTACATCTACATTTCTGCATTGACCGAGTCAGCAGAAACTATATATAGTTAAATAATTGGTGGTGAACAAGTTCTGATCATTTTCATGGCAATGGTATCACGCATTTAACTCACAAGTGAGCTTGGTTACTCCTATTTTTCACTATTAAACACCCTGAATGAAAGCGTGTGCTAAAAGGCTGCACTTCCAGAAATTAAAATGTGGCTTATTGACCAAGTTTTTTTGCATGTTTATGGGACCAAGATGGATCCAAGGTCCATTATAAACACACCAAAATAAGAAAGGGTGAAATTTCAGTGCAACATTAAGATGCAGGTCTGGTGTATACTAGTTTGTATATCAGACTAGTTGAGCGAGATTAAGTGCCAGGTATAGATTCATTTTGTGGTCATACAATGAGAAAAACATGATTCCAAACTTGTTGTTAGGGGAACACAAAATGAATTTTTGCCAAATCCAGGTGTTTCCATAAATTTTGTGCGATAACACTTTAAAATTTATGCGGTCATTCCACCAATGACGCAAATGTTCTTGCTAAAACATTTCATTTTCTACAAGGGAAAAAACACTTCTAAACTTTCAAAGCAAAGGAAATAGGTTTTTCTTCTCTTCATCATTAAGATCTTTTAGTTTCGTGGCCCAGCTCCAGTATAAATATATTTCACTTATGTCAGTCCTGAACTTGGAACTCTTTTGTTTTGTTCACATATAGTGAAAAGATATTACATTATCAACCAAAAATAAAAGGTAATTGTTTTCATTTTCTACAGCCTTCAGTTTCTCCATTTCAACATGAAAGATGCACACAATTTTGTCCTAGATGCAATTGTAATTTTAATCTTAAAATATCAATTGAGGGAGAAGCGACTTTTTAAAACATTGAGCTATAAAAAATTCCGAAAAAACTTTTCTCAAAAACATTTAATTTTTTAAAAACAGTTAAAAAATACATGATGTTTTGACATTCTCAGATGTCATTATCAAGTGAAAAGAAACAGTATGAATATTCTATAAATACAAGAAAACACAATAGTTCATTTAAAAGATGCTACAAGCTAAGCAAAGAGTTCAGCACCAATGGAGTCACTCTGAGTGTTAAGGCCAATTAAGAACAGCGGAGGCCTAGCCTTAACACTCAGAGTGATTCCATCAGTGCTAAACTCTTTGTTTAGCTTGTAGCATCTTTTTAATGAACTATTGTTTTTTCTTGTATTTATAGAATATTCGTGATGCTTCTTTTCACTTGATAATGACGTCTGTATTTAACATTTTTTTTAAATTTCTTAAATGCTTTTAAGAACTTTTTTTGCAATTTTTTATAGATAAAAACATCAATTAGGGAAAGAACTTGCCATCAGCTTATAAAACAACAGCTGAATAAAGTTAAGAGGAATAATTTCTGATCTGTATTTACACCAGTTAGACTAATATATGCATACAAAGGGGTGTCAGTCCTGTTTTGCAGTACTGCTTTGTAATAAGACCGATCTCTAGATATTATTGGGGTATGGTTTTGATGTCACAACGTGATCACTCCCAAGTTTCTGCCTCACACTGTTTCTGAGTTAAAAATGATTTCCAGTTCATACTGTGCAGTCTTAGCACCCTAATGTTTACAAACACAGTTAGTGCCCACTCAATGGTATGCGAATCGATGTTATGTTACGAACCACATACTTTATCTTTGTGTCCTTTCAAATTCTTTTTCCAACAGCTCAATTGATTTTTACAGCTGCCAAGTTGTTTCATCAAGTGATATGAGAAAGAATGAAGCATAAAGCTTTGACCACTTTTGCATCCATAATGGCGGTTGTTTCGAAACTTTGAATGTACGTCATGTAAGTTGTTGCAAAATGTTTACATTTTGTGATGTCTTACATGAAACAAAACAAAAAATGCAAACAAGCACTCGAGAGTACGGATGGGAAATCATCTTTAACAGAACGTGAAATATTTTCATGAGTCGGACAGAAGTTGAAATGACAGCCAATTAATTTTTGTTTTCGAATTCACGTCATCATGAATTCATGTGCATTTTAAACAAGCTAGAAAAGATGTCAGATACAATTAAAGAAAACATAAAGAGACGCGCGACATTAAACCTTAAGATTAAATTATTAAAATTACCATAAGCGCTATTTTGTAAGATGCAGTATTGTAAATTAATCTTGCTCTTTCTCGACAATCTTCGTTCTGTGACAGCTTTGTTACCTCTGGAATTCAGTGAACGTTTGCAATTTACCATATTTAGAAGTTGGTTACCGAGTTATTCCGGTTCAAAAACGCTAACACAGCTTCAGTGGAAGAAAGGCCATCGAGTCGCCAGAGAATTCGCACAAGTTGTCAAATCGTTTAAAAATAGCCTTTCTGTTTTGATGGACAGTTAAATTGTATCAGTACAAAAGGCGATTTTAAAAACAATTGAACTTCGGGCGTTAACGCAAAAAGCTTATTTATGTAACGACGCGGACGAAGAGAATGCATAATTTTCCTAGCCAAAATACAAGAGCTTACACTCAATAGTGAAAAAAATCAAGACCATAACTACCTTGATTTATTTTCAAGCATTAGGGAAAGATAGACAAAAGTTAGTGAGAGACGAAAGCCGTAATCCGTTAGTCTCTTTTTTTCATGGCAAAACAAAGCAACCCAAATGATCTCCCGTCGTTAATTAAAGATGCAGACCGAATAAATTGTTACGTGAAGCACGTTGGTAGCTTTAAAGAGTTTCCCTTCTTTAAAGGAGTTTCTCAACTAGCACTAGTTTGCCGTTTTTCCGTCGATTCTACAGCGGAATCTAACCGCAAGTGTGGAATTATATCTCGAAAACGCCGCACTGGCAGCACCGCACCCATTATATTCGATCGCTCCCAAACAGCCGCAGAGAAGCTCAGAGATCGTTGTAAACTGGTCTATGAAACGGTCCTCGATAGATTTGAGATAAATTTAACGATCTCTTGTAGAATGCTCGACCTAATTATGGTGGATTTATTCGAAATATTTCTTGCAAACGAGAATTTACAAACTGGCATTAACAACGATATTACTCTAGCTAAAAACGTAATTTCAATACGAAATTACACAAATGAAATTCAACCTCAGCTAACCTTCCGTTGTAACTCGGCAGTCATTCCGAAACCTTTGGGTCGGGAAGCCATTCTGCTGTATTCTTTTGAACCAACGCTTCTGAGCAGCGGCAATTTTTATGTGCTGGCAGGATTAACTCAGATAATATTCTGCGACTGGGTTTATATTTGCCAAGAATGAAAATTGATTCCCAAGTGACGTCATTACGTCACGCCGCTACGCCTCGATGATCTTCATGTATATTTCAAACATTTCCGCAAGTTGTCACCCTTTCTAATTCGGTGGTAATAATATTTCTTTATAAAGAATAGCTTAAGAAATAAACGACATTGAACAACGTGAACGTTCTTTGGACGATTTCTACTCAGCACTTAAAAATTGCAAAATAATAAAATAACAAATTGGAACGAAAGCGAAAGATGCTCCCAAGTCACTTGAGTATCGACTGTTCTCGAAGAATATTTTCCTAACTACGTAGTTGACCTCAGACGCATAGTCTGTAAATTAATTCCGATTTAGATCATGTTCCTAATTCCTGTTGCTAAAAATGTGGCTTTTCAAAAAAAATTGAAAAAATGTCCTGCATTTAAACAATTCGTCAATACCAAGTCCATCACGTAAATAACACAGAAAAAAAAATATTTTAACCAAACTGCTCGTTGACACCTTGCCATGTTAACAACACTTTTTTCTGTCAAATTCAAGTGATGGGCCATGCTGTCACTGGCTAAATTAACATGTTAACTGATCACTACTGTTTATTCTCCTTACAAATTCCCTCTATTTCTTTTAATGAACGTTCTGATAATTTTCTGTTAGATCAGCATAACAAGAGAGAAATGAGTTATTTCGTAAACAATTTATTGCTCTTGGAAATTTACGAGTCGTTGCAAATTCTCTCTCAAACAAATCCAACCACACTAAAGTTCAGAGCTACTAACAAGGGCCATCTCGCATGCAAGGACATGTCGTTGGACAAAATCACAAGCTGTGCAGTAGCATAGATACAGCCCATTGTCACACAACACGTCCCTGTGACATCCCCTTTTGAGCAAACTTAACATTAATTTAGTTAATTTCAGATTAAATTTCGTGATTAAATTGTGATAAAACTGGCTAAATTTATAATAACACACAAATGCAATCATTAACACAAAGGTCTGACTATGAAAACTATGAGCAGCATTTTTAATAAACAAAAATACTTTTGTGTGTATATATTGTGCTTTAAATCCATTGTTACCACCAAGAACTCACTAAGTGTTCGTTATGACATCTACCACCAATCAAAAACAGATCTATATTGGTTTCCATCAGTGTTGGAGAATTTCTTGGTTTAATTTCAAGGTCTGTTAACGTTTAGTTGTAAGTGGTGTCGCCTGCAACCTGCCTGGCACGGCCAAAATGGTCTCCTGCCTGGGACGCTCCCTTGTTGGAACCCATCTGCAGGCCAATCACATTTTGTCCTGCCTTAAGCTGTTCTTCAGTGAATTCACGCTCATTTGCTTCAGCTTCTTTAGGGCCCAGAGAAGGAACAGATAGCCCTTTTACTCCAGCCTGAATTACATAAAAAAATATTCGAGTGTTAATGAAGATCTTCACAGACTTAACACCCAATAACATTTTGTTAAATTAATATAGTTATTATTAACAGCAGCACAAACAAAACAAAAACTGGACAGTTTCAAGTCACACGTTGCTCAAACAAAGTTGTGATCATAATTAATTTTTAATATTTTTTTTTTAATAATACCCCAGTAATTAGACAGTGGCTAATACAACAGAAGGCATTAGCTTGCCGTTGGCTGGACATGTGCTTACATAAACAGCCAACTGATTCACTGTCCCTTTCACAAAAAGAGGAGTCTAAACCAGGCATTAGCTTTAAGATCAAAGGTAAGAATCTTTTTTCCTACTGGCCTCTTACAATAACCTAAAGTTTTAAACACTGTTCACATACACACAACGGTGTAAAATGAATACGAAGAGTGGACTCACCTTACCATATGATTCAGTGATTCATGAGATGCAGTGTGTTGATTCTGATCATGTATAATACCATGGCTGATAGAATTGACAGATGGAAAACTAGTAAAATTTAATAATTGGAAAATGCCCCTTGGATAACAACTTTCTAAAAGTACCGCTTGTATTTCAACTCTCTTATCTTTCTATTTCCATAATTCTTGCCAAACCTCTGCTTTAGCAATCAAACTACAAATTAAACCATCCTTTTCTTATCATGTCTTCCACATGTTACTGCTCTAAAATGATGCTGTCTACATCTGCCCAATACTAGAATCATACATTTCCACAGCAATACCAGAGAAGGTAAAACCACAAAAGACCAAATATCATATCAAATTTGATAAGATATAACAATCAATACAGAATTCTAAAATTATTGCCATGATTTTAAAGCCCAATACTTTCAATCATTGTGAGCAAACCCTCCTACAAAATGCAGTGACCAACCTACATGTAATTGTACCATTCATGCTTTTAAGCCTTTTCATTCGAGTGTCCAAAAGTAATTCGTTTTGCATTAATATGCAAAATGATTGGCTTGAAAAACTGGCACCACTTTTTGATCCAATCACAAGTAAAACCAAAACCAATTGCAACTCACTTGTACACGTTTTTCCGCACTTCATTTCAGCTACATGTATTTTCTATGCATTTTGCTGGTTCATTGGATTGTCCGTGGCCTTTGTGATTGGTCAAAGTGATTACTTAATGGTTTTGGTTTTGCGATACTCCATTGAAAACTGCTCTATGTATAAAAAGACCATCAAACATTGAACAATGGTTTTACAACATTGACAGTTATTGCCCATTTATCTTTATTAAAGACAACACCACTACAATTTATGAAAACTAAAGTACCCTGCCTAGATTGAACTACAGAAACTCAGTTAACTTTCAGCATATACAAAAAGAATCAAAATATTATTTCCTATGCAGATTAATGCTACCGTCGCTTGCAATGACCTGTCCACACGCGTGACAAAAACATGTTCTGCTGGCCAATGAAAATTCAAAGTTTTGAGAGCCAAACTTCAACGTTTACCCACCCACTTGGGAACGTTTTGGCGCCACTTACGCAAACACTTGAAGGAAAGCAAAGTCAGCAACGTACACGGGCATTTTGTCTTTTGTAGTATTGAAGCTTTTAATGAAGGATAGGAAATCAATAGAGGAATTTCTGTCGGACCACCTTGCTTGAAATTTCTGCCTAACTTATTTATTGTAAACGCCATGTCTTCAGTTGCCAAACAGTTGATAAATCAGCTACCATCATTTTCGTAAGTGGCGCCAAAACGTTCCCAAGTGAACTTCAAAGTTTGATTGTCAAAACTTTAAATTTTGATTGGCCAGCAGAACATGTTTTTGTCACATGTGTGGACAGGTAGTTGCAAGCCACAGTAATAAACTTCAGGAATGTTTCAATAAAAATGTTTTTCCATTACATAGCCACTAAATGATGCACTGGAAGTTTTACAGTTAATATAGTTAGTAAAAAGTTTAAAAACAAAATTTAATCAAAATCTGCACTGAAATCTTCCATCAGTTTTGATGTGGACTGCAGTTTAATAGTACAATCAAGACAAGGATCATTATAATTTAAGTCCTCTAAAGTATATTTATTGACTTTCATTACTTTGATTAATCAGTTCTAATGAGATCATTGATGCTGCAACTTATAAAATGCCTGTCTAGGAGATGAAATTATGAGCTGTGGTCATGTAATTGAATTTACATGTACTTTCCAGTATTCTTTATAAAAAATCAAATCTTGTTCTTACACAAGGTGTGATTAAATTTTGATAATCAAAGTCTTATGCTGAAAACCTCAATCCATCTGTGATGATCACAACTTCACTATTATAGCTTTAACATACATGTATTTCTTTGGTCTGGACAATGCAAATTATACTAAACTATAATTTACTAATCGCCTTTTATATCTTGCAGCTAATGTATACTAAGCAACATGCAACACAATACAACAATTTGGCAGTTGAATATTTAGAATCTAAAGAAGAAGTTGAATCATGTTTCCATGGTTTACACAATGGAAAAAAAAAGCCACATCATTCCAAGCAAAGAACTTCCTTTTACAGTTGGAACTTATTTGTAGGCGTCGTGTCCTGCCACCTGCCTGGGTCGGCCAAAATGCTCTCCTGCCTGTGAAGCTAGTTTGTTGGTTCCCATCTGAAGCCCAATCACATTCTTTCCCTCCTTAAGCTGCTCTTCTGTGAACTCGCGCTTGTTTTCTGTAGCCTCTTTAGGTCCCAGCGTTGGTACGGTCAAACCTTTTGATGCAGCCTGCCCATATAGGTACACATGATTGAATGAGTGAGTATGGGGTATGAATGAAGTGGGTTGAAACAACAATTTAAAACAATTCCACACTTTTAAAATGACATATTTTAGTAAACGTCACATAGTTTTGAGTTACGTCCCTTGAAATCTAAGATCCTACAAAAGATAGAAAAGCTCCGGAGAAAACAATGTTGAATTGTTGGTTCTAATTAGCTGTTCAAAATAGAAATCTTATACTTTCAACTCTTCATTTTTTAAGCTCATTCATAATCATTGGATCGTACACAGAACATCACAAAAAGTGTTCAATCACAGATCAAACACTGTCAATTGTATTGCAGAATTAAAAATGAATGAGCAAATGAATAGCAAGACCAGAGATTAGAATTTCAATAGATGCACAAGTTACACAAAACACTTTCTCAAGTGTTTGCCAAATCCACGTATTGGAGAATAAAGACTTTTTGATTGAATATGAAAACAAATGTATAACATGGGGTGAGAGGAAGATTATACTCGTCTGATTAAAAAAGCAGACTTTTTTGATTGTCTACTCAATATGCACTAAAAATAAAAAAAAAACTAACTAACTGATTGACTAGCAGGCAAGTAACTACAATATGAGTGAGACTAAACTGAAATCACAACTGTGGGTGGAAAATCTTCCAAATCTTTGTGGCTGGTAATTTTCATCTAAAACCAAATTTACAACTTTAACTCTGCAAATTCAAATTACAAATGAATCTATTCTATTTTGTTGTTTTAATTCATGTGATTCATCTACAGTGGAGTCCCGATTTTTCGAACCTCAAAGGGAAACGAGAATTGGTTTGAAAAATCGGATAGTTCAAGAAATCAGGGGTAAAATTGCAGTGTTCAACTGAGGAGGGGAAACAACTTTTGGTTTGAGTTATCGGGAGGTTCGAGAAACCGAGGGTTTGAGAAATCGTGATTCCACTGTAGTACTTAACACAACATTCATGGACATCCAGGCATATTTTGTTTGCAGGTTTTGGAGGAATTCAGTAAACGTTTATAAATGTATGATAAAAATACTACATGTAAATGATGCTGAATGCATTCATTTGATGTTTAATTGGCAAGTTACCTAGTGAATTTTCAAATCATATACCGTAATTATACATTTAGGAACACAACAACAGTGCTAGTAATTGCACTATTATAACAATTTACAATTCTGGGAAATGTATTTCTAATATTTCATTGAGCTATTACCCTCAAATTATAATTAAAAGTGCTTTGCTCTAGTGAAGGGCTAATGCTTGAAATGTCAGCTATGACTACAGCAGTTAATTTACCTTTATCAAAATTGAAGCTGAGAAAAAGCTAAGTGTTTCACTCAATAAAGTGCCTTACTTGAATAAGCACCTCTATAGAATCATCAAATTAAAACTATTATTTTAAGTACCAAATGCTTTCTTTGATTTACAGTAAAAGTCCTCATGAATATAATAAGCTAGAGGTCCACAGAACTACTCAATTTAAAAGCTTCTTATCAAAACAAGTAAGAAAAATACAAAATTTAGGAGACTCAGTCAAGAGAAAACGTGATATTTGGAAATAAGTTCTTCACGCATTTAATAAAGAAAATATTGGGTAGTATATAATTAAACCACAGCAAAGAAGTACCACAAGTTGAATGGTATTTGAGGTGTCGGTGAGATTCACTGCATGCCACAAAAGACAAAATGCATGATATATGTATTTCTATAAATATGGTGATTAAAAATCTTTATCTGCAAATATGTTGACATTTTAAAATTCAAACTATTTTTAGTAACTCTTTCTTTACAAAGAGAACTTGTTAAGAACAGCACCACAGTTATCTGTGATCATTAAAAATTTTCTTGCATGCTTTAAGAAAATAAGATACATTATTCTAATGTATTCAAGGTGGTTTCAAATCCCAGTGGAAGAGGCTAAACTAGGTTAGAACCAATTACATTTTACAAATATAGTAGTGTAGTGTCCTGTTAGTTACATTTAAAGGAAACAATATTATGGACCAGAAGCATATCATATATGATATGGTTCTGTGTGGACTGAATCAATACTTTCTTTTTGTAATGAATCATTGTTAAATAGTGAAGTACCTACTTTAGTCAAATAAAATAACACAAAGGTACCACCAAGAAAAGAAACCAAGCTTACCCGGCGTCCACATGCAAGAATCTGACTCAAGACCTAAAATAGAAGATATACTGGTTAAAATTTATCAATTAACTCTCTCTGTTGTCCTATAAATTGGCAAATCCTATAGGTACAGCATTGGCGGAGGCAGCATTGTCAACAACCCTAGCTCCATGAGAAGCTAAAGAAAAGGAAGAAGTTACCATGGGGCATTCCTATATGAAAAGGTTGGGGATGTTTGTCATCTCGCTAAGAGGTGTAACTCAAGGATTCTGGTCTCACTGACTTAGGGTGTTCGTGACAAAATTTAAGCTATCAAAGTATCTTTTAAGCCTGGTTCACACTTGTGAGATACAAATGTAAGTATAATACTAGTGAAATAAGGATAAGCCCAAGCACAAGAAAAAAAACACTAGGTTTATGCTTGTGTTTATTTCACTTGTTTTAGCTTATCTCACAAGTTGGAACCTGCTTAGTTCACTAGTAAGTGCTATGCTTAGTTCACTAGTAAGTGCTAGTGCTGTGAACCAAGCTTTAGGGTGCACTTGAAGAAGTTGTAATTAACAAAAAAAACACTCTCATTTCCGTTTTGAGGCTTGTTTTCTGCCGGCTTCTCTAGTCCGGTCTTCTAGTGTGAGCTATTTTCCTGATCAGGGGCTGATAATCGAGCCTATTCTTGGTTTTCACGTGACGTCATCAATATTCTAAAATGTAAAATCACTGAGCCCCTGAGTTTTCAGCTTTCTTTGGTCATTAAACATGCTAAATATATTTACTTTTGAAGGTTTTCAGTTCAATAGCAACCTTCGTTTTTATAGTAGGGCATTTTGAAATTTGGTGTTTTCACGCCACAGGACATCAAAGATGGCCTAGAGAATGTGTCACGTATGCCTGAAAAAATTACTCATTCAGTGATTTTTAGCAATCTAAACTGTTGTGGTATTATGAAAAGTGTTAATGTGAATATCTGCTAGCTCAAAAGGGCGAACGGGTCGATTTTTATAGCAGAATTCAATTCCAGATGTTTTCATTGATTTCCGGCCGCCATTACTGTGTCCCTCTCCAGGACACAACTATGGCGTTTCCATACTGAGCTCTATAAATTTGTGTAAAACATTTTGACGGCTAACTCAAGTACGAAGCATCGCAAAGATCTGAGACTCAGCAAAGTAGGTAATCTCCTATAATATCACCAATTCTTGACTGTTTTTATGCAATAGTTTCGATTTTATTTTTTCGTTGCGTGACAATGAAAACCAGCAATTCTGTTTAACCCCTTCCCTGCCAAATTTTCACCAAAAAATGCCATTTTTAAGCATTGCATCATTTGTTTGGCTGCTGTGACACTTGATGGGCTTTAGTTTTGTTGAAAAAGCTAGTCTTTTTAATAAAAAAGATCAATTTCCCCAAGATTAGGCACAAAAATGTGCAATATTCTAATCTGGGGCATGTGCATAAGCCAAAAGTTGGCCTTTTTTTGTGACTGCCTGTTTCAAATTTTTTTCTTGCCCCTTTCCTTTCCTTTTTCTCGGCTCTTTTACTCTTGCAGAGCACACAAACAGTTTGTCTGGGTGCCGTGTGATATAATCAATATTGATAAAAGGCTAATCATACTTGATAATCATACTAGATGACACTGCAATCTTACACTGTAAAAGCCTAATAGTTAACTTACCGCACTCATATTTTGCTTTTCATACAAGTCCACGGTCTGGAATTGATCTCCTTTTAATACTCCCAGCTTTTCCTCACAAAATTTCAAGTATTTTCCTATATTTTCCATCTGAAAAATAATAGTTATTGTCAAAAATGTACCTACATGTAGAAAAAAAGATTAAAATTTGCCCTCTAAATCAGATAGAAACAATCATTTTCAAATAGTAATATTAGCCTAAACTTTCTTTACGTCCTCTCCTATTATTAACACTTTTTCCCTGACCTGTTGGTTTTAGTGTTGTAATTAAAGGTCTTTTCTCCTTCAACTGATGACGTAAATTTGTTATACACGTTTGTTAGCCAATGAACAAACAAGTACTGACTTTTTCTGTCATAATGTTGCACTCGATCAACAACACTTGCAGAGCCAAATCCCTTCTGAGTTCAAATTATTATCAAATTATTTTTCATTTAGTTTTTGTTCTACAGTACTCAGTGTTAAAAGGACATGATTATCTTACGATCCATCCAAACTTATATCATTAATAAGTCTTTAAAAAAAGGACAGAGAAAAGATGTGGGAAGTTAATTATCTGCCCAAGAAGTATTTTTGTTTGCTCACTGAAGAGATCAGGAAAGAGTTTGTTTTTAGACAGCCCCTAGTGCCTAAGGACATGATCTGGCTCGACTGAGTCAAGGCAAGATCTTTTGAAGAAGACAGAGGCATTTATACAGTTTGTATAATTGTTTCAATCGATGTAATTAAAAAATATTAATAAATTGCTCTCAAAAGGTTTTGATGGAAGTCACCTTCCCTTGATGATAGTGCACTGAACTCATGGAAAAAGAGAAATCTCAATCAATTTTTTTGGCCCCAAAAATTTACACTTTGATAGACATCCCTACAAGTGAAACATGTTTCAGACCTTTCACAACTTGCGCCACAACAAATGCAACTTCATTGCTTGAACATCCCCGTCTCAAAGGTCTATATAAATGTTAACCAAGGATTTGGTTTACCATTCTTCTCCAATATATCCTGGGCAAATGCATGTTCTATTCAGAGATAATGCTTCCAACACCACTTAACTTACTTTTGGATCAGGAATTCAGATCTTATGGAGAGGGGGAAAAGATTGCCCTAAGTCAATCTGGAGGAGGATTGCGGAGGCACTGGTAGGGTAAGTAGATTGATGTTTTTGTGAGGAGACTCACGTCTTGCAGTGCTGATAAAAATAATTTGCAATTGTGCCAGGTGTTTAAACACAGTCATGTTTTCTGATCTACAGCAAAGTGTCGACGGATACAGCATATCATAGCCATTACATGACAGGAAATAGTAAGTAAATAGTAAATTATTCATAGATTATTAGGCCCATTTAGCTCAACAAGTTGGAAAATAACTATTATAATAAATTAATATCTCAGGAGTAAATGATCAGCTCTGTGAAAATAGCTATCTAGTCATACCAATGTTGTGATGCAATTAATTTACTACTTTGCCCAAGTCATCTAAAAACAAATTAACACACCTCTTTAAACGGCAAGGCTTGGGTGTTTACTTTGATTTCAGGCCCTAAGCTTTCGTTTGGGTCTGCAGTGCGTAGAGCGTTGGCTAGTCTGCAGGAAGAAACAAAATTATTATTACCGGCATATTGTTGTTCTAACCTTTGATACTTTCATCCGAAAGAAGTCTTGTCTTAAAGTGCTACCATGACAAAATTCGAACCTTTTGTACCTAAGCCATTTTAAAATATAAACAAGCAGTCTGGCTGTTTTCTATTTTCAAATATCTCTTTCCATTCCAGAGGTATTCAAGTTTTAAAATACGCAAATAGACCACAGTGAGTGATGACATCATAAACGTAACCAAATTTTGATCAAATATGATGAAAAAGATATCTTGCCCCATTTGTATCAGCAGTAGCAGTAGCAGTAGCAGTAGCAGTAGCAGTAGCAGTAGCAGTAGCAGTAGCAGTAGCAGTAGCAGTAGCAGTAGCAGTAGCAGTAGCAGTAGCAGTAGCAGTAGCAGTAGCAGTAGCAGTAGCAGTAGCAGTAGCAGTAGCAGTAGCAGTAGCAGTAGCAGTAGCAGTAGCAGTAGCAGTAGCAGTAGCAGTAGCAGTAGCAGTAGCAGTAGCAGTAGCAGTAGTAGTAGTAGTAGTAGTAGTAGTAGTAGTAGTAGTAGTAGTAGTAGTAGTAGTAGTAGTAGTAGTAGTAGTAGTAGTAGTACCGGTAGTAGCAATTTATTTATCCACATTTCACTAATGAGTTTAACTCGTTTTAACGTGAACATGCCAGATTAATATAAATACATCATAAAATAATATGGGAGATCATTATACATACATATAAGAAAAATTAGGCAAACATTAAAATTAAGTGGAGACAAACCATAGATAAATCAATCTGTGTACAAAAGTCACATATACAGGAGATATATAGGAAATAAATAGAAAATATATCTATATATAGGAAATAAATATATAAGAAATAAATAGGCAACATTAAAACTAAGTGGAGACAAGCCATAGTTAAGTGAAACAAGAACCGCGGTGCGGTTGTAAACCGCGCTTTAAAAAAATGCGGTTTGTCTGCGAAACGTGACTCTCCTCAACCTCGTTCCCAGGGTCTCTCATCTTACCGCCCTGGGAACGAGGTTGGACTCTCCTGCCCTTCAGCAAATTCGTACGAAAAAAGGAGTATCTGATTACATTCTTTGCATAGCGCGAGTTTAGCGTGACTTGTAATCGGAGAATTTTGTCTACGTCTAATGAAAAAATACCTTGACCTTTCAATATAAATTTTACATACGGGTTTTGACGAGCACTAAGAAAATTCCACCATTGCTTCTGGCGAACTATACACGATCTTACATTTATCACCGTCAGCGTATTCCATGGCCAGATGTAATACCTTTTTAGCGCATTGAATATTCCCTTTGAAAGTGAACAGAAACAATGCAAACATTCCAGATTACAAAATGTTCTGTTTTGCACGCAAAACAAAAATACAGCTTAACTCTGGATAATTTCAGCCTTACTAGCCAGCAGCTGGTCCCAAATTAGATGCTTTATCCTTGCAAATGTCCTGACGCCAATCGCCGAAGGATTTCGGCCCAAGTTGGACCAAATTAACATTTTCTCCCCTTGGCCGCCATTTTTTTGTGTAAACAGTTCATTCACTAACTTGACAAAACCTGCCTGAGGGGGGGATATGACGAAAAGAGCTGAGAAATGGCCTGTAATTGGCTGATGATGACATCATCCGGTGAAGACAATTGGCCGTGAGTGGGAGTTTGGGTCTGCTCCCCGACATGACTAAAAAAAAAATTAAAATAAACCGAGTGCAAAGCAAGAAACCGCCCAGCCTACGGCTGCGCGGTTTAACTATGTACAAAAGTTACAATCACACTCCATCCTGGTAGTCAAGTTGACTTCGTCCAGCATTGATTTAAAAATATTAAGAGATGGAGCTCTCCTTAAGTCAGGTAGATTATTCCATAATCTTGTAGTGACGTAGTGATATGACCTATGCAAGAATCTGCTAAAGTAGATAGGCTGTTCAAGCTTGCAGAAGCCTCTGAGGTCATATTTATTAGTACAAAATAAAAACATCTCCCTAATACTATTCGGCCCCATATTATATAAACATTTATAAAAAAGGCAGAGAGCATGAGAATATCTGTGATGCTCTAGGGTCTTTAGACCCACATGGTCAAGTAGGGTACTATATGAGTTTGACTTAGCCATATGAGTTAGACTTAGAAATGTTTGGTTCTTTGCAGTACGATTCTACAAGATACATGTGCTTCACAAAAAAAAGTGTTTTGTTGCTGTGGCATGATACTGGATTCCAGACCTCCCTGATGTAATTTTGAAGGCTTTTCTGGCCACCTTTGGCATTCCATTTTGATAATTTTGCCAATGCTGCCACATCTGCATGATCCAGCTAGCATATAATTGATGTAATATTGGGTTAAGTGTATAATGTCATCAGTCCTCTCATTTGCATGTTTTGCACATTGTTCAAACTTAAATATCTCCAGAACTAATGCAGATATTTGCAAACGATAAACGGCTTTTTTATCTTTTGTGGAATTATATGACTGTGATACTAACAATACAAAATTCAAGGAGTAAAAATTTGATCATAGTAGCACTTCAAGACTGTTTGCTTGTTCCAAAAGTTCATTAAAACACACACAGTTCATCTGGATAATAAAACTCACTTTCACTATGTCATTTTTAAGAGAGTAATATGAAATAACCACACTTGAAACAGCCTATGGTAAATGACCGGAAAAACAAGGGCAAATCCAAGGGAAATGGGTTTGAGTTCAAAATAATGGCAAATTCAAAATAACCAAGTTGGAATCAGCGGGGTCCAAGTGTAATAAACTAGAAGCTTTGACAAGCTTAAACTGAACATACATTCAAGTTAATCATTAACTCCTTTTTGTTAAAAAGAAAATTAAGTTATAAAATTGCTTTTTGTACCAAAAACAGGTTTATAAATTGTTCAGCTTTAAAAAGGTTGATTGCAAATATATGCAATACATTTCTGTTATTCAAGTGATCTGTTCATTAAAACTTGGAAACAATCACATGGTGATACAAGTTTTCCAGTTGTACAATGTTGTTTCATGATTGGCACTGCATACATGTTCATCCCTTTACATTCAGTAGGAAAACAATTGCAAGAAATTATGAAAGTTCCCAGCTTCCCAAAGTTTTTCTGGCAAAGGCCCGATTTTCATTCGCATTGAATTAGGACCATGCAAAGAGATCTCAGTTTACTCAATTCACAAACAGAACCAAAAAAACACAAGAAAAACCAGGGTTGCCACTGATTAGAACCTAAAAATTCCCTGACTTTTCACAGACCTCAAAACAGTTTTTAACTGACACTGCATTAGGTGAATTATCAAATAAGCCAAACCCACTTTTACATTAGCTTCAGCATCTTTTGCAGACCATCAATAGCTTTCTCTTCATTTTCGATGTCTTTATGTTTTAACGGGAATCTAAGCATGACATTTGACTTGACCAAAAAATCCATTTTGTTTTCTGTTTCAGCCTCTGTATGAAGTGCATCTGCTATAAATTCCCTGACTTTTCCCTGACATGGAAAAGTTTTTTGTTTTTCCCTGACTATTCCCTGACCATGGCAAATCTGAAAACATGAACTGGGCTTGGCATTAAACCGTCCTGGTTTTGCTGTCGTGATAGGTGTCTCAAAATAATTTTCATCGCTGCAAAGTCCTGAAATTTTAAGCATATATGAGGAACCCCAAGGCTGTGGTCTACGAAACATTACAAGGAACCCAAAGATTCCTAAACACAAAATCCTGGGTGCCTAGCACCTAAGCTTATATGCAAAAAACAAGTTAGTTGCCCAAAGGCAAAAGTTAGTTGCCTGTGGCACCCGGGCACTTCTAGAGCACAGCCTTGAACCCATTTCAGTCCTGAGTTGTTATGGCAAGTTTTCAATCAATCATGCACGGCAAAAGTGAGACGATATTACCATAAAATAATGTCATCTAGAGCTCTCGTAACCAAAACTATGGGCAGATCATGATACAGTCCTAAAAGTGTATGAAGCTTACTCAACAAGGACTTTTCCATCACACAAGACTTCATACATATGGTCTACTCCACTTTTATCAGTGCCAAAGACTTTTCTTCCCAAAACAGCTTCAATCCACTGTCGGGTCTCTTGCTCTAAATCTGAATCGTACTTGGCATCTTTCTGCAATAACAACAATAGGGATTGAAACATGGTTACATGGTGGCTTCCTCTGTTTCCTCTGCCAACATGTTCATGATGAAAGCAAGTTAACAACATCCTAACAGCTACATGTCAAGGTTTCTAAAAATTGACTCAATGACCGGCAGTGAGACTTGGCCATACTAAGAATGAAAATAAGCTTACGCTAAAAGTTGTGGATATGCTTTCTCGAGGGTAATACAGGGGTATTCTCGTGATGCATGATTAGCTGATTACATTTTCCATGAAACGTGAATTTAGGAAGTTATTCTTTGTGGTTCGTGACCTGAAGGTTTTGCGTGACCAGAGGACAATATTCATGATTTCACCACCCTACTCTTCATGAGTTTGGGACACAAGTCCTCTGAATGGTTAGAGTTGTCTAACAAGACTAAAGAGTGACTTGGGTGTGCAAATTCCAATAAGGAGCCTTGACTTGACTGACCTTTCATGATTTTGCTTTCTTCAAGCACTCTTTCTAGTGTAAGAACAGGTTATTAAAAAGAGCATCTTACTTGCTCATTTTCGTGATTCTGGAAAACGAAATTTTTATATCCATGATCCCCTATTTTTTCCGTTCGTCAACCGACCGTGTCAGAGACACCCCTGTACGACCATCTTTCTCTGCAGGTAAACTGGACATTAAACAGTTGATTATCCCTAGCCTCAGTCAAATTCAACGCGCTCACTGAACACTGCAGTCTTGGAGCCACATTTCTGGATACAGATAAGCTCATATTTTGAAAGCCTAGCTGTTAGAGAGGGGAGAGAGAGTGTTACTGACGCATGCCACCTGAATTTCAGGAGAACACTTCAAATTTCATTTCCGTGCTTTCAGAAAGAAACATCAGTAAACTAAAACCAATAATAGCTGAAATAACAACTGCTGAAAAGTTTCTATTCACTTACGTGGACCCAAAGATCCGCTTACTTGCTTTGTCATTTTATACTCCAGTTAAAGTCGTTAAATTATCGTTAAATTATCCCGGTTCTGCCGTAAAAGCAATGAGAGCCGCCATTGTGGATAAGGCGCAGAAAGACTGGGACGAACAATTTTTTTGAGGCCCAGTTTTTCCCCGGCCTCTTCCATAACATGGTTATTTTAATTCGGCAACAATTCTTATAAAAAAAAACCTTTTCCATTACGGAATGGTCCTAGGAACTTTTATATGTTCAATAGTAATCAAAATGAATTTTAAACTTTCAAACAACGAGAAAATGATTTTCAACTTTTTAAAAGGATGGTGGTTAATTTGTAAGATTTCTGTTAACCGTAAGGAAAGTAAACGTTAGCCGTCAAAAAAAGCCAAAATCTTAACCGTTAGCTGTAGAAGCCACTACCCCATAAAGTGACGTACCCCAGACACCTTCGGCCTCCAAAAAGCCCCCAGAAAATCCTGCGTTACTTAATAATTCTTTTAATTCTGTCAATGACGTGACCCGACAGACAATTGAGTCAATTAAGGGTTCGTTCAGGCCGGATATTTTGGAGAATATTTTTTGTGAAAAAAACCCCACTCATTTCTTATAATTCTGACATTTTACCTGAAGTGAAGTTTTCTGCTTTAGTATATGACGAAATACAGCAGTGTCAGACAACGTTTCTCTCTTCATGTTCTTAATTTCGCTTTCATTGCAGTGCCCGCGCAGATTAGGAGAAAACAAAGCTCGCTTGCACTAAAGCTGTTTTTCAGCATGGAGCAAATTTAAGGTAAAAGTATGACTGAGTATTGTCGTGGCAAAAAGATGACTAATAACAATGATTTGCAACTAAAATGGCAAAGATAAAACCACACGTTGTTGAAAAAACAACTCCAGATCCAGATGACTGTTGAGGAATTGAAACTCGCTAAAGCAAAAAATAGAGACATCATTTCCAATTTTGAATTAATTTTCGTAGTCATCCTTTCCGCTCTTAAAACCATGTACAAATAGCTCCAACAAAGCAGTAACTATCCATTTACTGAGCGCTACAGCACTACCTGACAAATACGTGGTGCTGCAATGGAGTAACAGCTGAAGCTGAAAACTAGGGAGTTGGCTGTGTTGGCTCGGCCTGGAAGCTAGTTAAAACGCCTTTTTCCAAGCACAAGAGACTATTTGAATTAGGGTTAAACTCTTACCTTTCGTTGCAGCTCGGCTGTCAGTCCATAACCTCTTGCTTTTCCTGCCATAGTAATTTGTTTACGCTGGAACACGCAGGGAGTAATCGCCAAAGAAGTTACTGCAGCGATTGACAGAATTAAAGTGTCTCATACAATACAGAGAAACACATTCATATTACAACCCTAGAATCCCAGCTATGTAGGTGGGGCGTTAAGGTCATGACACAAGAGTCTATTGCTACGATAAAAGGCATGGATGCTACAAAGATTTTTATTTTACGAAACGAAATACCTCAATTAAACTCTACATCTTGACCAGAAATCGTTATTATAGACGACATAAAAGTCACAAAATCTGGAAACTTCTCAGGATTATTTTTTTTTAGCGGAAGGGGAAAGTAGTATCTATTTGATCTCATTTAAAGCCACTTGAAAATTTCTTTGTACTTTCACTCGTCATTCCAACCAAAAGTAACGAAATGCATTTGCGCCCAGTGGCTGGATAAAAAACTAAAACATAACTCGGGTAAAGTGTTTGAGTCTTCTAAAGTGGTACTCCAAGTCAACTCGAGCAACCTCGAGCATTGCAAAGCTTTTTAGTTCCCATGGTCCAGACGAGACCATAATGCCCATAAATGGAAGTCAGTTGGGCAAGTATTCAAGTTGATTTGAATTATGATCAGCATTTAATAAGTCTCGTCTCGAAGTTGACACATGTTTATACAATTATTTAATTAAGAATGAAACAATTTCAATTCTAGAAAACTCGCTTAGCTTCTCCACTTGACACAAAAATTTTACACATATATTAAATATAATGTCCGATGCCAAGGAATCCAATAATTGGTCAAATTCCACCCCGACAGCAAATAGTGGTATTGATGAACGTCCATACTACACTGACATATTTTGTCTTTAACACTGATAGCATCAATCCGCGGTATCGGTTTGATCGACCTCAGGCAAGCCTCAGGCACGTGCATGCAGTCATCCTTCACAAAAACGTTATTTAAGTACATGAGCTGCTCGTGCCTCGTTTAAATTCAGGCAAATATCGACCCCGAATTTGTGTCTGTGAACTCTTTCAGCTCCCTCCTGTTATGCACGTGACAATTTTGAACGTTGACAGGTTATATCTTTAATTGTGGGAAACTAATGATTTAGACCATCACAGTAGATGTCAAAACAAGCCATTGTGTGATCGTTTATGTTCGAACATCAGTTTCACGCAAGGGATGACCTCGAATCCTGCGGGGTGAGGAGGGGGGCGGGGTGGGGGCGTGAAATCCCTGGTGTCGGAGATGCTTGTCGATCCGCTTAGGGGTGCAAATCACGGACTTAACTAACCTTTTGTCTCATGTAGAGTGTTCAGGACGAAACGCCATGATTTTTTAGAATTCTTTGAGTAGATGGACTTGAAGAAATAATAAAAAACATTGTCGTGGTCTTTTTTAAAGTTATATCTTTAAGGTGTCTTTACACTCTTTTTTTTAAATAAGAACCAGTAAAATTTAGCTCAAGCTCGATGTTCTTATTTTTTCGGCCATTTCAGCCTCAAAATGTTCTTATTTTGTTCTTAAAATTCTGTGTTCTCTAATTGCCCCAAATGTGGTTATACCGTACTTTACAGTACTTCACTGTAGGGACCCTGACCTACAGGGCGCCTAAACCATAGATAAACATTAAACAGTTGGATTTAATAATTGTAAAAACTGGGCGAAGCTTGCAGAACGTGGATCATATTATACTGTACCAATATACTGTATTATACACTGTACTGGAATTACCTTTCACATGCATCATATAGTGACGGACAAAGAACCTGTGCTTATTAGTATATGTATACAGTACATGACTTCATTGTTCATACTCATAGATGTAATCTGTTATTGTTTACACACGAAAAGTGTGATAATGAAGGGTAAGAGTGATATATATATCTGAAAGACTGTATAGTAAAGACCCTGAATTTTGAAAAGAATCATTAGCCTTACACTGTCGTCACGGACTGATGTTTGTTTGCTGAAAAAAAATATTCAGCCTCAGACTGTTCTTAAATTGTTCTTATTTTTCTAGCGATTTCAGCCTCAATGTTCTTATTAAGTTTGTTCTTATTAAAAAAAAGAGTGTATATCTTTAAGGGCCCCAGTTCACCCCCTCCCCCTCCCGTTTCGATTAGTCTGTAATCAAACGACATATTTTCACTGACGGAAAACAACCTCTAGTTGTTTTATCTTAAGGGGTCTTTATATCTTTAAGGGCCCCAGATAGGTCTTCTTTAGAGGTTTAACTCTAGTGGCTTTATTTTGTTATAATTTTATTTTTTTCCTCCCGTCGAAGATTAGTGGCCGCCGGACATGCAGCCTGCGAGTAGGCTCTCGAGTTTGGGCCGGGGACGCAAGCGGCGGAGCCGCGAGAGAGAAACGCGAGACGAGACGGAAACGCGAGTCGAGAATTAGCCCCCTTCCACCCAAAAGCAATGATGAAGGCGGGAATGAGCAAAAAAACGCGCCATTCTGGCATCATTGAAATGGGGGGGAGGGGTGGTTCAGATATTCCATTTATTCTGTCCAAGATTGTACTTTCTGTAGTTTCTAACCCCCACTACGTCGTTCGGTCGTTCGAGACGCGGTCAGCCAAATAGCAGAGCTTGAGTGAGAAATTCACTGAAACACTAGAGCCTGCTCGGCTCAGTGAGCCGAAGAAAACTGGAAGCCGGTTTAGAGCATGATATAGAAAATTTTGTCATATCCTTCCTGCGAGTAAAATTTCTATAACAATATTTTTGCACACGATCGTGTGATTTGCAGTATGACGCACCAGGAACGCCAGGAATTAGTCGGGTGCCCTTATGTGGTAAAATGACAACAGGGATTAGATTGTGAAAGACCAGCCTGGTTCGTGCGGTTCGATTTGAGAAGTGGTTGACCGTCTCAAGCCTCTTTCGCCGGTTTTCTAAGGACGCGTTGAAGTATTTTGAGAGAGCAGAAATCTACTTTTTCGCGATTTGGACTGTACGTTTTCTGATTGACAGAAAACTGAACTGCTTCTTCGTGATTGGCTGTTTTCGACTGAGTTGGCTTGAAAAAATCGTGCTTGACAAGTTTGAAAATCATAAGTAAAGGGCAAATGGGTTCGGCAATTTTAACTACAGAACTTCCCACGAGTCTTTAATGGCAGCTGCTGAGATTACTTGATCGGTTGCACACAACTGTTTACGAGCAGGAAGTTCGCCCAGTGTAATTACAGTCAGTGTGAGTTTAATCAATCGCGCCTTTTCAGAGGTGAGTTTGTGCATCTTTTTATACTGAATTTCCATCTTTCCGCTGAAATGTGCTTGGTGAAAATTATTCTCAGTTCAAGACAGTCACCTTTTTCTTTGTCATACCTTACGAGTGTAAGAGACGGTTGGTTTATACTTGAGTCACAAGACGTTTTACAAGATAAAATTGCAGTTTTTCAAATTCACTAATTTTTCACTCATCAGTTGGCAACCAAAAGAGTTGCTATTAATGGATTTTGTCAGTTTGTTATATGGTACCGTTTTCCCAGAGAGAGCTTAACCCAAACTAATCCAGCAAGCAAGTGCGTACTAGGTTCCTGTGCGCGTGCAATCGTACAAGATCAAGTTTGGTTTGCACGGTTTATGACGAAACGATAGAAGATTGTGAGAATGAATGAATGAATGAGTCATTGGCTTCAGCTTTCAGTGCGTTCAACATTGAAATTCTGAGCAAGAGAATTGTGATATTTGTGACAGTCAAATCGAAGAGATATTCGCCAAAGCAGAAAAAAACTAATAACAAAGCACGGGACTGAAGTTTAGAGACAGTTTTCGTACAAGTTCGGTGTCAGAAACCGCAGTTAAAACGCGATGGCGTCCTCACCTATTGAAGAGATTGAAGGCAACAAGAATCCGCAACAAAAATGTAAAATACCAGTCCGCACAGTGACTAGTTTGAGCAACAACAGCAGGGCAAGCTCTTTGTCTAAAGACGAAGTTAATATGAAACAGCACATTCCGTGAGGAATCGCACGGAAAAACTTCAAAACAAGCTGCCATCCTGGATTCCGATATGCCGCGGTCGGTCGAACGCGGAGCCGCAAGGATGTTGGCAAAAATAACTTGAAATCCCAAGACCGTGATGGTTGCAACCGGAAAAAAACCTTTGTCTATTTGAGCAAAGATTTTACAGTAAAAAACGTATTTTGTGACAAATATTCCCTACCCTGAGCAGTGTTGAGCTTTATACTTTAGATCAGCTTATTTTACATGGATTTCATTTTTTAATTGCCATTGGTATCCTTGATCGTTCTAGATATGTCAAATTATATCATGAATGCACAAGCATTGTAAGAGATTAGAAATACAAACAGTATTCGTTTAAAAAGAAAACTTAATAAAAGGGTGAGCAAGGAGTGAGTACTTCCTTTTTATTCTTCTCGCGGCTGTTAATGAACTGATTTTAATGATGTTCATTTTCTCAGCATTTAGTTTGAACTATTTGTTAATAGCAGCACAGGATCGGAGTAAAGTGATCTTTTAACCTCAACAGGTATAAGCCTACTCGAAAGCAGCGGAAACCAAGCAGTGAATATTAATGCTACTGCAAAACATTTAACCCGGCAACTAAATAAAACTTGAACTTGAACTTTATTTTTATTTAAACACGGTAAATCTATCAGATAAAATAATATTAAAAATTACAATCTACTTTGATCTATATAAACATGGTCTAAAAATTTAATTAGTAAAAGAAAGATAAACTAAAGAAATATTGCCGTTCCGAGGATGCCACAGCCGGAATCAACACCGCTGCCAGTGACACGAACTCGAACTGGAAACACCAATAAAACGCCTTTAGAGACCGAACACTGGTAAATAAACTAGTTCTTCCGTACACAGAAAACTTACAATATCTCCAGAGAAGTACTCCATGAGAATTCAAGCTGAGATTTAGAAGCCCTTCTTTATCTGCCCTTGCCGTGGATCAGTTGCTGAATGTTGCTTCAGCCTCCATTGACTTCCTAGCCTTTGTCAGAGAAAGCAGGAAGAAAAGAGAGCATCGAAGAATAAATATGATGGAATGCAGAATTGACTTTCAAGTGGTTGATGATAATAATATCGCTACCGGTGGAAAATTATGGAGACACTCTTCTGTAATATCCTAAATGAAACTCATTTGTGGGCCAATAAAGCGGCCGGATGATTGATTGATTGATTGATTGATTGTGAATATGAAAAAAAAAAAAAACTAAACGGCTCTCCGATCCTTTTTCGGAACGTGTCTAATGTTAGTTTTATTTCTACAAACTACTTGTGCATGTAGTTTTTACTATTTATTTACCAATTAGACAACAAGCAAGTCCCTCTTCTCCAGCTTAGTGTTTTCACAGCCACTTTTTCCTCTGGTCAATTAACAAATCTTATTTTTTACAAACAGGTCTCCAAAGAACCACCTACTGAAAACAATCATGTGCCTCAGTCCGTTTGTCGGCCCTTAGCCCTGCCGTGATTTGGTTTCCACGAGTAAAGTTAACCGAGAAGAGAAAGAAGATGTTGTGGAAAGTGACCTCAACCATTGTGGTGTAATCGGGCGGGCCAAGTAAGACTGACATGCGTCTCTGGAGAGGTTTTGGTTACCATAAGAAGCGATTACGTGTATTTACGCGACAGAGTGTTGAACTGTTGAAGGGATGTCTAAATATGTGCAATCATTGAGAAGAGCTGTTAAGACGCCAGCCAAGTGGACGTCAGTTCTGGAAAAACAAAGGTGCCTCTGCAAACATTGTGAGCATACTTTAAAAGCGATATAAAGACCTTGCTCTCTACCAGTTGCGAGGACGATTATATGAAGGAACTGGAACAGCTCGAAAAAGAAAATTCCGAAATAGTAGAAGAACTTCAACAGTGAGTTGAGGATGGAGACCCAAAGAACAAAGCTCTGGAGGAGATTATTGAAAAAAACAAATGAAGAAAATGTGAAGCTCATGGTTCAGATTAGCGTCATGAAGAACGAACTGAAAACCAAGAGAATAGACTTAATAATAATAATACTAATTAAAAATTTATAACGCGCCTTTTCCATGCAAATATGATCAAAAGCGCGAAACAATTGATACTAAAAAAAATATTGTTAAGAACAGGAAAGAATAAAAAATAAAATGACCATAAGAATTAAACATCACATGTCAAAAGCTAATTTAAAAAGATGCGTCTTAAGTACAGATTTAAAACGTTCAAAATTGTCCACAAGGCGGATATGAAGGGGCAGACTGTTCCATAAGGTAGGGGCCGCCGATGAAAAAGCGCGATCCCCTCGATTATTCTTAGACTTAAAGAGTCTAAGAATAAACGAGTATTACAGGGAAAGAGAACTGAGAAATTCGAAACGTGATTTGAAGAGAAAGGGTCGAGCAAAGCCTGGACTATGCCCTGGGCTCTCGGATGATGTTGAATATTTGGAGGGAAGCCTGGGGAATAGTCAGACAGTTGAACAAGCAAATTGATGAGCTAAAGGTCATGGTAAAAGTGAGTTTAATGAACTAAAAGACGAAAACTCTAAGGTTATTGATCATCTTGAAGATCAGCTAGCCCAGTCTGAGAATGTAAATGCCAATATCGTTTCAGAGAAGAATGAAGTGATAAGCGAACATAACAAAACAGGAGCCAAAATTCAAGGGATGCTATCCAACTTTGGTATCACCTTACTACGTCAATGAAGGAAAACACGAGAATGATTTTACAGAATGTTGAAGTGAGGCTACGCGCAGGTTTAATTTATAGCCCTCATGGTAAAGAATGCCTGGCAAACGGTTCTTTTAAAATACTTCGGATATTAACGCGTGCGCATTAGCAACGTATGCAACATGCAAACCACATGGAAGAAACTGTACAGCAGAATGTAACCGTCTCCATACAATGGTGAAAGTAACTCTGGTTTTCCTTCAACACGCATAAATCTTTCGCCTTTTACTAAAGATTTCCGTGGAGGAGAACAATGTAATGAGTCTATAGACTAATTTTTCGTCGCCCTGCCTTTCGGCGGGGCCACTAACAAACAGAAAACAAAACATGAAACGAACATGAAGCGTCGAGACATTACAGGGTTCAAGTACTGCCTAGCCTATCAACCAATCAGCGCACACTGGGAAATACAAGGCAATTTTATTTTGTGGTTATCATTTAGTGGCTCTACAGTGTTACGCAGGACATGAATGTAGCGGTTTTTCCTGTAAGCAGGCGCGGATCCAGGATAAATGGTGACTGATTTCCGAAACAACGAATGCCTTCTAGAGGGGTCCAGGGCCGTGTTCCCTTAAGTCCCCTTTTTGGAGTTTCTGAGTAATCCGAAATATCTGACCGATTTCCGTAAAACGGTGGAAACCGGTGTGGATCCGCGCCTGGCAACTGTCGACAGAACGTCTATGTTCGTTGAATCTGTCTTTGAGACGTCGCTTAGTTTCACCTATGTATCGTAAATGGCAGTGGTTACACTGTATTATGTAGATTAAATGTTTGGTCAGTGTTACAGGTTGTGTGTGAAGTGATGTGATGGGTTGCACCTGTGGAGAGGAAAGTATAGTGCGTAAGAGCGTTATTAGTAATGTAAGGACAAGTAGCGCAATCTCGTCCACAGCAGAATGAGTTGTTGGGAGTCGCGATAGTGGGTAGTTTAGCTTTAACTAAAATGTCGCGAAGTTTGAAAGTGCGAATACATTTATTTAAGAGATAGTAAAACTTAGTACACTGTAAAATTTTTAGCTTTTTGTCGATCTTTGGGTGCAATATCCAAAGATAAATTGTCTTCCAAAAACTGATATTTTTTTCTTGGTGGCAAAAGCGTTATTGAGCTCGTACATTCGTCGTAAAATTTTAAATATTTACCTCGCCTCGCTGAAAACGTATTCAATACATCGGACTCAAATTCTGAGCTTTCAACATTGAGCAGTGATGTTTTTGAAGCTCTACCAGAAACTCAATCATGAGGCAAATATTGTAAACAAGGATGTCTCTGGCCTTCATAAGGAGATAAAGAGGAGGGCCTGGGAAGAGGAGCGACCTTGGTAATGAGGTAGACTGTACTACTTGACACAAGAAAATATGAAAAAATGTCTGTTTTTATTTTGTTTTTTTCTTACTTTGTGCTACTGTCTCACGCTCCGATAAATAATTTTATTCACTATAATTACAGAAAGGCAAAATATGTACAATTATTCACTACCACAACAGCTACATGTATCTTACACTGATTCACAATATCTATACATAAAAATTCCAAACAAACAAAGAAAACTACTGCTATCTAGACATTAAAGTCAATGAGAAAGGATCATCTGGCAAAAACTTGGTTTGTTCTGAAAGAAAAAAACATTAAAAATTAAAACTACCTCATTTATACAGGTAGTGATAAATTTATGGAGACAACGGGGGAGGGGAGGGGGTATAATGGTTAGTGCAGCATTAAATTCCATACTAGAAAAAGGGCTTTAGTTCAAGGGTTCCAGCATATTTTGAATTATTATTGTAATTTTAAAGTTTGTTTGTAATCTGTCTCACTCTTTCCAAATTGTAACCCCTCTACTACGGTATCGCCTTTTTTGTCATCTCTTTGGTGTTCATCTATCAAAGCAGATTGTAATTTAGACGATTTACCCCATGACATAGACAGTTTCTTTACCTGATACCACAAACTTACTTGACAGATGATTACTACAAATTTATGACCACTGACCTGTTTGGTATTCTGAGCCTGCACTTGTGGCGATCTCCTTCCAATCATATATATACCTGAAAATGACATGAACAGACATTCATGGCTGCTACAGTAGTCTGTGATAATCTTATGTAGCAAAATGGGTGATTCCAGAAAATATCCATACTCTACCACAGGTGGCATGCAGTCAGAATTCTAAAAAGCCGCCTGTGGTATAGGTATGGATATTTTCTGGAATCACCCAATGAGCACAACTGAAAACCTTGACAATGACTGTATGCACTCAATATGCAACATTTTGTTATCAAAGTTGTAGCACATTGTTTTTTGCTCCAGTGGAACTACCTAAATCTTGCAATCTTGAACTCTCAAGGGCAATGAAAAGAAGTTCAGGATCTAAAGTAGGGGTTCAGGGTATGTGATAGTAAATGACTGAAAAAGTACATCAAAGGGAGGAAGTTTGAGAAAGCGAAGAATAAGAGGTAACCACCAAGTTGGAGATAGCAATGGTTGAACTGTGGGATTGTTTGAATGCACATCAAAACAAAACCTTAGTTGATCATTAATTTTTACTATCGCCTATGTTGCAGGTCAAAATGAAATTCAGGTTAAAATGAAATTCCTTTGTTCTTTACCCTAATTATTCATGGACCATGAATAATTAGGGTTAGAAGACAAAGAAAATTGAGAATCAAACTAGGTTAAAATCATTTTAACCTGAATTTCATTTTGACCTGCAACACCTATTTTAAATACAGTTGGAACTCCACCAATGAACAACTCCCAGTGGACACATATATGGACAACTTCCATAGCCACACAACGTTTTTAACCTCTTGTGGGCAGACACCGCTTCTAAGCAGACACCTTTCTAGTTTCCAGGGTGTCTGCTTACAGAAGGTTGATGTAAAATAATCTGCATACTGTACAGAAAAACACATTTCCAATCAACATACTGGTCAAAATTCAGTCCGTTAGTCCACTCCAATAGTTCATCCACTTCCCAATCTTCCACAGCATCCTGGCCACGGGTGTCTGTGATAGTGAGCATTCCTTCAGCTACTGACTGGACAACTTGTTCTGTCTCTTCATCTCCTCTGTGCCTGGCCTTTAGCATACCCTCCTTGTACCTATATAACAAGCAGAGAGACATGGGAATCAAAGGAAGAGCAATGTGTTTGTTTCTAATGACTACAAAAAGTAAATGATACAAATAGCCACAAGGAAATAAGTAAAATAAATGAATAAACAGCACTAACATTTTTTTCATCCATTCGACTTTTTTCCTTTTCCGCTGTCTTTCGAGATCTTGCTTTCTGATGACCTGCAAAGAGAGAAGTTTACACTGTCATTGAATGCAACAGTTGATTTAGTAGCAAGTTGTTGTAAAACAGTTACGCAAGCACGGTGTACTGCATGCCAATACTGGGACCTCTCTGGAACTGCTTTTTTTCATTTTTCTTCACAGACAGCCGATCAATGAATAACCCTTTCAGTTCAAAGTATTACTGATGACCATACAGTCCTTTTAATGTCCGTTCTGAGGATTTGGTCATACATCAGTCAAGACAATCTTTTAGTTGATGATTTTCTTCATTCTTGTCAGCTGCCCACTTGAAACTGTGTTGGCATTGCGATGAGAAATCACATTTTGATCACTCCTAGCATCCTAGCATCAAAGGAATAGAGATCTTGTTGGAAGGGCTGAAGGCATGCTTCATTCCGGGAAGGTGGGGGGGGGGGGAGAACCCCCATATAAAAAAGACAGGGTGGTCATCGGAAATTTTGAAAGGAACTCCTAAGAAGTACCAGGATCCTGTTCTGTGGGCGTGGTTTGCAATGTTTTTCTCCCCTAAGAGGTACCAGTTCTTACATTTGATAACACATTATCTTAGACTGTCATATTTTTTCGGCTCAATACCCTAAAAGGTACCGCAAAAGCTCCAGCTGTGGATCTTTAGAGGCTTAAAACCCTAAGAGATACCAAAACTACTTTTTTAACCCCTAACATGTATGATGAGCATCACCTTTCCTTGTTATATGGGTTCCCCCCCAAGGGAGGACTTCATTCAGATCTGAGTGGCCCAAAGTGTACATGCAAAATGGGGTATGCTTCAAAATGAGGATTCTTATCATGAAGAATGGTGATGCGGATGGGCTTGAAAAAAGGGGAGAGAAGAAGTGGAGAACGAGGCCTTTTCAATCACATTTTTTGTCACCCCTACCTGTTCCCTTTCTCTTTCCCCTGGCTAACCCTGAAGTTCTGGGGGCTTACAAGACCTTCTTCAAACCCCCAAGAAATATAATGGAAATAATACCCTAACCTTATTATGACTGAAGAGCTCTTTTTTCAATGTTGACTCATAAACAACTGGATCTTGATCCACTCTCTTCATCACTCTATCAGAAACTAGCCTCCAACCATTGTTTTCCCACCTCTGATACCAGCCTAACTTGTCATCTGTGAACAGAAAACAAACAAAGACACTGACTTAGTTGCTCTTGATCAAATATCTAAATTGACTCAATGGGTTTGAAATTCCATGCATTATAAAAATATATAGAATAGGCCTGGAATGCGTGCAAAGGTCTACAGCTACATACTTAGCAATCTGGATGCATTGCATACCTATTATAAGGCAAAATGCTAAAGTGGCCGCCCAGTGTTCGCACAAGGTTGTGCAAAAAAGTGTCCTGGGCCCCTCAGCTTAATTTTAGGGGTACAGCACAATATTTAAGGATCCTCATAAACTGACTATCTGAGAAAACAAGTCCTTTTTAGCCCATTTTTCATATGAAGGCAAAAGAGACAGAGAGGAAGGTCTGGCCACCATTTTGAATCCTTCATAATTTTTGTTTATTCAAGTTTATGAACCAACATCTTCAGTCACTCACTTTCCTTTTATTGGATCAAAGGTAAGGCCTGTTGGGCAAGATTGTTTTCGTCCAATTTGTAACTTAATATTTTCTTTCATACAGTCAAACCTCCGGTTGCGACCACCTCTCCTCAGCGACCAGGTTTCCAAAATACCAAAAGGTTTCAAGTCAAATCACTGTATTTGGAACCTCTTGTAAGCGGCCACCTCTCGTAAGCGACCGCGACCACTTTTAGAAATGAAAGTTTGAAATTTTCTTTTGTTTTTAACCTCCCGTAAGCAACCATTTGAAAGATAATAAAGCAGAAATTGGGTAGTAAGGTGTAACATTATCGCATTCCTGGGTAATACAACAGACGGAAATTTCTAAATGGGAAGTACCAGATTTTTTTTTCTCGAAATTGACTTTTCACATGAATACAACATTTCAAAGGTGGGGTAGGTCTCTGCAGTTACCATATGCTAATGAGACAAAATCTTACCCAATATGGTGAAACCTCTCGTAAGCGACCACCTCCTGTAAGCAACCACCAGGGCTTGACATATTGGGTGGTCGCTTACGGGAGGGCCGACTGTATTTTCTTCTGCCATTTTATCCCTTTTGAGTTAAACTTATTGTGTGTCCTATTTGCCGAGAACACAATGTAATGACCCCAGCCAGGGCTCGAGTGCAGCACACTAGCCATGACATGTAGGCCACTGTGCCTCTGGCACCTGCCTATAATGCAAGGGAATATTTCCTCTGCTTTTACCACCACCAGCTGTCTGTCAGATTTGTCACATAATTATTTCAAGTTGGGGGACATACATGTGCTAAGATTTGATCACTCTAAATAAATTGTTAACCACTCACCTTCATCTTTTCTCTGTCCTTTGTTGTGTATATATTCCGCAGGGAGTCGTTTAGTGGAGGTGTTTGTGTAATCTCTTGGTGCATTAGCGCACATGTCAACAATATTGTGGTGAGTGAAAATCTTGTAGTAGATATTGGGCGGAAATTTTTCCTATAGTAATTGAAAAATAATTAGCCACGAATATCAGGAAAATTCGAATTTTTTTTCCTGAGTAGCTCGTCACTGACTGATAGACATTGTTTTCAAATTCAAATTCAATTTGACTCAGTTAAAGATTTAGCTCTTTTGCACCAACTTGCTTGTAGAAGATAACGTAGATAAACAACCTATTAAGCTCAAAATATTAGTCAATTCTAACTAAAATTCCCATCAGTGATGGATAACTTTTTGATGGTTGTGAGAATAATTCATTTCATTTTGTAGTCCCAATTACTGGCTACTAATTTTAAAATGAAAACTTACACCTGAAACAGAGGATTGAAACATTTATTACATGTATGACTTACTCCTGCCAGCCTAAACTTTATGTGCACACCGGCAGCTGCATCTAAAAGTTCAGCCTTGAGGACAATTTAAACAAAATATTAATAATTATTCATTCAATAATAGTTGCACAGGTGCCTTAGTTAAAAACTTAAAAAAAAACCCACATATTTTATTGAGGATTAAGGAGTATGTCTGAGTGCTAATAATAATCGATACTCATGGCCTTAATTACGTACCTCTCTGGGATTAATACATTTAAGCATCGATGAAGGGTCTCCACGACATTTAAAGTTGATTAGATCTCTGTAATATCTATATACTTGGATATCCTGGAGACAAATGGAACAAAGATAAAACTCATTTTCTTATAATTATAATAACAAGTCAAATGATTTCTATAACATACATGTTCATTTTTTACTAGTCAAGTTTTCTCTAAAAAGAAAAAAAAACAACAACCTGGGCCAGGGTGTATAAATTATGTCTTAATTTCAAGTCGAGGTAGAGCAGTTTTCAATTGAGTGTACAGTCAAAGCTCTCCTTGTGACCACTCTAGTAAGCAACCAGCTCTAGTTATAACCACCTTTGTGAAACCCAGTTTGAACTGTCACTTAAAATTTGTAATGAAAAGCTCTTGTAAGCAACCGCTCCATAAGCAACTGCGACCACTTTTGGGATTACCCAATTGGAATTTTCCTTTGTCATCAATATCATAGTCTAGTGTTTTGTTTAGAAACCATTTTCTCACAATGTGTTGCCTCCAAGATCTCTGGATAATCTTCGCTGCTTCCTCCCTGTCTGAAACTCTTTTTCTCTCAGACCCTTCTGTATCAGTAGTGTCAGCAGTGCTACCACGTTGTAGACCAGCAACTGCTGGTGATAAGCCTCCGTCCGTAGTTGGAGGAGGTGGCCTAGGCAAGACTGGTCTAAGTAACATTGAGCGCCACCATTCTTGGATGAGCATAGCACAGAACTCTGTATACGTGATCAGCTGGCATGATGGACCTTGTTGCACCACAGCATTTTCACAGTACTCCTTGTATTTCTTCTTTGTTGTAGGCAAGGCTGTGGTAGGGATTTGCTCTCCCTGTGTCAATTTTAATAGCAATTAAATAAGCCAGTGAGTTCAGAGCTGCTAAGATCAGCAAGTCTAGACGTTAGTTTTAAATAATAAACTTGTAGGGAACAAGGTGATTTCTCCCAACACCATGTGGAAAGTAGCATATAGGTTGTAGGTCAAAATGAAATTCAGGTTAAAATGATTTTAACCTAGTTTGATTCTCAATTTCCTTTGTCTTCTAACCCTAATTAATCATGATCCATGAATAATTAGGGTTAGAAGACAAAGGAATTTCATTTTAACCTGAATTTCATTTTGACCTACAACATATACATGTACAGTAGCTTCATCTTGGTGGACTGGTGGACTCATAAAGCCACGCGACAAAGTTGAAAAACAAAGCCCACCCTGGAAATCCCACCAACTACTATATGCACAAGCTTACAAAGGTAGGGTAAGGTTTGCCCTTTACACCGTAGAACTCTCTTTTGGCTTTAAATAGGCTTGCATCTGGTCTTTGCATGGGCTTGTGGGCTCGTTTTCTGAACAGCTGTTGGCAATCGAGCTTACACTTTGAAGTGTTACATTTCAAGTCTGTTTTTTGTATAAGTTATCATATAAATTCCTGCTCTACTGAATCTGTTTACCAAATCACAGAGCTTCAAAGTGGTTGTAAGATGTTAAAGCACTTTACTTCAATTCTGTAGATTCATCTTATATCACAGTTTCTTTTTATCCCTCATTTAACTATGTTAAATAGACAAGCACTGCTACTGCAATATTCAACTCCTTCAAATCAAGGGCAATCTCATCACTCATTCAAGTCAGAGAATGACTACCCCTTTATACCATGAGCCTTTATTGGTGCACAAAAAAAGTCATGTCCTCGTAAAAGTCTCTACAGTGAGAAAGATTTGAGTCTCACCTTCCCAGAAGCTGAAGGCTGTGGTGTGGTGTGAGGAGCCAAGGGAGTGACTGTCCTTACGTCACTCAGCCTTGATGGACTTTGAATGAATCTGCTGCCAAGGACTGTAGACATGACACTAACACTTGGATGAAGAATTCCAAACAGCTTACACCTGCCATAAGAAGCAACAGTTCTTTTCAAATTTAATTACAATTAAATCAGCATTCTCCAAATTGGGCTTTTCAGGACCAATCTAAATAAAGAGTTACGCTATTTGATACTCTTTTTTTATCTGCCAGCCCTGTAATCGTGTTTGAAACCAGCACTTGCCAATCTGCATCAGTTTGCAATGCTTGCAATTAATTCAGCATTCTCCAAATTGGCTTTTCAGGACCAATGTAAATAACATAGAGTTAAGCTATTTTACACCCTTTATCTGCCAGCCCTGTAATCATGTTCAAAACCAGCACTTGCCAATCGGCATCAGTTTGCAATGCTCGCAATTTGCAATGAGATAAACAAGCACAAGCTAGTGTCAACTGCATAAATCTACACACTAGCATGTGCTGGCTGGCGGTTTAAGCTTGTACTGCTGTCCAGGGTTAGGCTTGTTGTAACCTCTTATGGGTTGCTGGTGACAGCTTGCAGTGCCATTACCAGTTATGCATGCATTATTGTTCAATCCAGCATAGATCCTTTGTACAGGGAGATAGGAAAAGCTTTACAAAAAGGCAATTATGGAAGTCCTTTGTCAAACTGATCACCAAGTGGCGACCCCCTTTTTTATTACACTGTCATGTTTGTCTATGAAAATAGCTACACAGATTTCTTCCTCAACTGAGGATTAAGATGTAGTCTTGACTGTAAAATCCTTATTATATTCCAACTTGCCTTGTGTAATAACCTCTCCATACACGTTGAATTTCAATAGATGCTGCAATCTTCACATCCTCCTCACTTGTCCCTTGTTCAATTGTTTTCTGATTGATGATAGAAATTATAACAAATAGGTTGTTATACATACTTATGGTATTTACAGTATCCAATTATTCAAATAAAAATGATAAATTTCCTTGTCTCAGTGTTTGGTAAAGATCTCTACATCAGTCAGTTTCAATGCTAAGTATAAATAAAATATATCTTGTTCACAATGTAGTCAAAACCTCTAATATTCAGTTTCACAGAGACTCATGAAAATGAGTGATCAGTATTAATAGTCTGGATACTGGTGCTCAGGAATACATGTATGGACATTGGGGGCTTCTTTAAGGGTCAAGCACCTAGCAAATTAACCAGCTGCAAGGATGATTTTGCCAGCCTGAGCTGACCATCTAGAGGAAAGCACTTCTTATAAAGACGTTCAGTTCAGAATACTTTGCCCTTCTGCTTAAAATGTTAATGAAACCCCTGGGACATAAACAAACCACACCTTGAGTTGCAGACTGCAGAAAGAGTCCGAGAAATCAACACAGGTTAGCAATTAAGTTCTGTAATAATTTTTGAAGGATGAAATCATTCAGAAAGTAACCTGGTATATTAATCTAACATCATCACAGCTTGTGGCTCAAGGTTGATTTGAGATTAATACCTCCTATAACTTATGACAGATAGGTAGGTAATCAAGTTATATGCAGGTAGCACAGGCATCAGTTAATTAATTGGACAGCTCCAATTGGGTATCCATGTTATTAAACAATTATTGGATGAGGTTGAGCATGATATCATGAATTATCAAAACCGAGGTAAACATGATAAATGTATTATCTGCAGCAGATAATACATTTATCATGTCAAGTTCACAAGCTATTGTGAATTGATTGAATGCTCTTGACCAATCAGATTTTTCATAGTGAGTCTGATGTATAATAATAGCGGAGCTCCGGCGGCCGAAGGCCGCCAAGCGGAGCCCCATACCCATATTAGGAAACTGAAGGGAACCCATGAACTGATTTTCTCATGTGTATCATGGCTAGCGGTATTGCTCGTGGGCGCGTACGCACGACGACGACGACGACGACGACGGCGACGGTGGTGGAGTCGCGCAACATGGCGGCCACAATTGACACGTAAACCAAAATGAGGCTTCAGTTTTCGCGGGCTTTCCTTGTAGGTTGACAGAGCACATGTACCCTTGGTTTAAAGCGTCCTTTGGACATCCATGTTGCAGTCAATTGACACCTGTCAAAACAAGGAATCCGCTGACCAGTATCACGTGACCATATCGCGGGCTCAAGTTCAGGGCTCATCGAGGTCACGTGTTTTTTTAAAGTTGACCGCTGCCCAAGTGCTGCTTTTTTCGATTAGATCGCGGGCTCATGTCAGGATTAACTTGCTGTAAACAGCGTAGGGTTGGTAGGAAGCCGGTTAACGCTAACCCAGGATTAAAATTTAACCGAATTATAACCTTTTCTTTTGTACAAAGTTTTTTCACTGCTTTTGTTTTGCGTATTTTGCTTTCATTAAAATTCAAAACACAAAAACAATATACAGAAAATCTCACCGCAAAGTTACAAAACTCAAATCAAAATTCTACTTTATCCTCGGCTAGTTTGATCGGGCTCTGAACAACCCGGCCCAGGAGCTACGCTTTTAGGCTGGCCTAAATCTATATATTATGCTTTAATTACAGCGCAACTATGCTCAAGTGTGCACAACCAATGAGCCACAAGCAAGAATTTTGTTTTTGGATATTAGAGATTTGACTTATTATCACTCACAATGTACACACAGCAGACTTGTTGATACAGCAGTGCAAAAGTCATGTAGTCATATCGTGCCTTATCATCAAGGGTTTTTTTTTTGTAAAGGACTTGTCTCCCTAGTACTCAGACATTAGCTAGAATTGCGAACTTAGTAAGATGTAAGGTTAAGCTTACATAGAAGCTAAAGCTTACTCTGTCGTTCTCTAGGACTCCAAAGTAATCATTTCAAACTTGACTGATGAACTTACCAGTCTCTCCGCTTTTGTGGCGAGAGCAAACTTTAAGTCTTTAAGTGCAGTTCCTGCAATGAATTGGTTCAAGTTGCATAAAACCGAGTTTCAACGACCGAAAATTTCAATCGCAACCAAGTTTCTACGCTGACAAAAAAACGTGTAAGTCTTATTGCTGTGACTGCTTACTCCACAACATTAATATTTACAAGATTCCTTCATAATTAATTTAGCAGATAACGGGGTATTATATGTAAATTGCAAGAAGAACGCATGACAGTCCGCATGACACAAAACAAAACGATTTCATGGTCACCTGGCAAATCAGCATCGTCGAGAATTCGGAGGACCTCTCCGTGCCTCAGCTTTGAAAACATGATGTATTTCCAATACTTAACTTTCTCTAACTAAGCATGTTTAGGTATATTTTTCAGTGTTAGCAGATCAAATTCGACGCGACATTCGACGCAGATAATCGATTTTCCAGACGTAGCAACAGGATAACCGCTGGTTACTGCTTTTCCATATACCGTGGACAACAAAAACAAGCTATCTATGGATCATCTATAGTAGGGTGAGTATGTGTTGGCGAGATTAAGAAAAAGTATTGCTATGGAAGGTTTGCTACGCTTCATTTATGACAGAAATGGCTACAGAACGGTGTATCTTCATTTTAAGTATAAACGCGGAACTTGGCAAACTGAATTCTCAACGAAAACTTGTTAGCTGCCCACCCCTCCCCTCTACCCGCCACAGAGGCACTTGTCACGCAGAAGAAAAAGAAAGGACAGTCTTGGCTGTAGGGAAAGGGCTACCTTCTTCAAGTTGGTAAGATCCTATTTAGTTATTTAGCTAATACAGAAGTGTTTTACACCTGAATTTCATCCCTTTAAAGCGGCAGTCTAGGACCAAAGATGGTCTTTGAAGACTTTGAAATTCAGCACAAATGAGAAAGGTCACCAAAGCTGTAGGTTATCGTACTTCCGTTCTCTTCTGCTTTCATGCAGTGGTTGGTTTTAAGGAATTCAACCGTTACCAATCATCAGCCTTCTCTTTCGCAAACATATAAGATGCATGAATACACGGGCCGGGTACATCGTTTTCCTTGATGCTGTTTCGTGTCCGGGGGAAGAGTAAGGTGAGAGCAAGGGTGGTGGAGTGGTTTTCATCGTTTTCAACCTGTTTCTGATCAGATGCATGATCTGATATCTTTATATCTCGACTCATTTCACCCTGAAAATCCAGTGGGTTTTCTTGGTTACTCTTCTTAACCTATGATGTGGACATATTTTTCATTTAGAAGATCATGTCCATTTGGCTTGCTGAATTTGTGTCAGGGTCTTTCCCCTTACCACTCTACATTCAGAAATAATGTGTAGACTTGTGTTCCGATTTTCCAGCATTCAATTTTTTGTAACATAATAACCTAATTACTCTTTAGCACACTGACAACCATGCAATGAGTGCCAAGCAACAAATCAAGAGGGGAACTCCTGCGACAAATGATTTGTTAAATATTTGCACTGAAATGAGATCCAGGTGGCAAATGCTGGCAAAAGTGCTAGGATTTTCTGAGGTGGAGCTGGAGCATATTACAGAAGATAACACAGATAGCTTTGAACGGTGCTATCAAGTGCTTTTGAGATGGATGCAAAAGTGTGGATCACAAGCTAGCTATGATGTGCTAGCAAGAGCCTTGCAGCACCCCCAAGTGAAGCGAAACGATCTTGCCTTTCAATATTGTTATGAGCTGTAAAAAGTTGCCATAGCACATTACAATGGGGTTGCTGCGGGATTTTACAAGCAGCAACTGACGTTTTATTGATGCAATTGAACATCTTCCTTTTAACATATTGGCGGTAACTACAGAAGAATTATGTGCAAAATTATTATAAATAAATGATAACCAGTCAAGATCTCTTTATTTATTTAAAATTCTTTGCTTTTCACACTCTTCTCAAGATAATAAATAAAATGTTTTTCTAGTTTACATAAAAACACACTAGTTATAACTTTTTCTTGTGCTTTCCATACACCCTCATTCTATTTACAAGCTGTCTAGTGGAAAATATCAGTATCTTTTTACAGAATATAGAAGTGGTTATAACTTACTTTTATGAAATGCAAGGTGGCTGATCCAAAGCACAGTAGATTCTTCTTACATTAATCTCTTACTCAGTGATAAATGTGGACCATTACTAAGCCCTCACCAGTGGTGGGTCCCAGGGAAGTGTTGGGTTCCAAAGTTATTTAGCCCCTCCCTAGATCCTGTTTATAAGAAGTTATAGATAGTCTATCACAATCTGATCATAGCACCTTGTACACAAAAAGAATGTGCAAATCTTGTTAAATGCCTTTGAAAAGAAATCTATGCAAGCAGAGAATAAACAGTATATGATTATGGTAGAATAGCACCTTGTTGCACAATGTACAGGGTTAGTTGATCAAAGTAATTATTGCTTTGCTGTTGTGTCAAAGGTCACGGCATTCATGGGCATGTTGTATAGGAATATTTTTGTTTTGCCTTCCTTAAATATAACTTTTTTTAACTTATATGTACTTAGTGAAGATAAGTTGTTGTTTTTTTACAAAAAGGGGAGATTGCCTGATACTTTGTATGGTAAGGAATGCCAGAAAAAAAAGCATTCAAGGGATAGCCATACAATGAACTATTTTTAAGACATGACTGATCATTGCAGTTATATACAAAACTTAAGCAGCTGTGAAATTAAAGCCTGAAAACAATTTAGGCTTAAATGCAATTCAAACCCACGACCTCTGTAATACCAGAGCAGTGCTCTACCAACTGAGCTTTCCAACCAATTGGGAGCTGGTCACATTGTGAGTTCATAATATCAGGGTTCCAAATGCACCTATGCAGGGTGTCAATTAGGAATTCCAATGGGTCCATTTCCTCTGCTCCCACCAAATCACTATAAATTTTGTATTAATTTGTTGGGTTAACTCATGTAGCTGACCTTGTCAGGTTTTTGACCTGAGACCCCTGACTTATCTGGAACAGTGAATATACCCACGGATGCTGAAAATACAAGTGAATAAATTCACTTGTACAATGTACTGTGTTTAGTGTATTCCTTCAACCAAATGAAAAAAAATATTGTGTTGGAAACAGCCCATCTACCAGGGGATGAACACTGTGGGTTACATGGGCTGTTAAGCTGTTGGCAGAAGTAAATCCTCATGGGGAAAATTTTGCATTACAAGGTTAACATATTATGAGAAGACTGGGAAGTCGACAGAATGGATTACCGGTAGTCACTTTTAAGTGCTTGCTTATTAAGCATCGTCCCATGGGTCATTGAAAACATACAGCTTTTCCCTATAAAATAACTACAGCAATCTGAGTGACTTGCAGGGTGCATTTCAAAGTTATCAATGTTAAAAGCGAGGTGAATAAATATATTAAATGACTGCTGATCCCTCATAAGGTCTGCATTTCTCACTCGATATTGCACAGCCAAGTAAGCTTAGAATCATCTCATGTACATGTATGTTCATCTCTCTTGTGAATGACTCAGAGTCAGGCTTGTTAGCTGGGTGATTCTAATGGCACAAGATCTGTGTGGTGCGACTTGACTCGTTGAAGTAGATGCTGTCCAACAGGAACAAATTGTCCTTCCCACATGTCTCTTAACACTTCTGGAAGGCTTGACTCCATTGACTCTAATTCACTTGGATCAAGAGCTATGTCTTCATCTGAAACAGAATTCAGTTTCATGATGTTGAGAAAATAAAAATTAGAAACCTGTATTTCAAGGTAGGGTCACTGTTTTCCTCTGACCACTTAAAATTTTGCCCACAACCCATACGAAAAATTGAATATTTTATGTCTTTTTTTTAAAGATGTGATAGATCATCACAGCCTGAAAAAAAGTCAATTTTTAGTTATTTATCAACATCTTTGCCATTGAGTTCTCGTCTTTCTATAACTAGGCATTTGAATGGCTGGCTAGATAGTCACTGACAGTATTTGAAACATTTGCAATTATTTCTAAAAAATTATTTAAGAATAAACAATTAGATTACGAACTCGAGATTTCTATAACGTAGTAGATGACTCAGGCTGCACCCTCCTCAACTATCACGCATAGAAATCGAGAGGGAGTAATCTAATCATTTCAGTATAAATCTACTAGTTCTTCAAAACTTACTTAAATCCACTTCACAGACACTTAAAAAACGCAAAGAAGCGACTATCATTTTGTTAACAAGTGTACACTGCTATGCTACTCGCTGTGTACAACAGAATACGATGCAGATAGTGAGAAGCATAGCCAATCAGAGAATGGCATTCGTGATAGAACGCTAGTAGATAAACTGATGATTAAAATATACTAATAGTTGTACACTGTGTAATGTGAAATATGAAAACAATCCATTTGCCCTACCCAGGTATTGTGTAAGGACATCCATCAACTCTAATGTTTCTTGATCACCAAACATTTCTGAAGAACTGGTTATCTTATCACTGCAAATTGACAAATCATTATTCAAATGTATGGTCATTATTGAAAGCACACAAACAAACAAACAACAGCCCTATGAATTTACGGTAATAGCCAAAGTTGTACTAATTACTGTGAAACTTGGAAAACCATCAACACCAGAAACATTTATGGATTGTTATTCTGTAGCAAGGAAAAAGCAACTTTGGCATGAGAAAACTAAAAAGCAAACAGCAATGGTCATAGACCATATTCATATCCTGGGTATTGGACTGGAACTAACTTGACATGGAGGCTCAGGCAGGGGAATATCATTAAAAAGGGATAAATGCTATTTGCATTTGAGACTCCACGCATTAGGCTTAGTTGCAAGCTACATGTAGTTCTCATGGTCCAATACTGAGAATACAGATAGGGTCTGTCATGGCTTTGAGGTTTGCTCCCATGTCCTGAACTTTATTGTGATTGGCCAGTACACTACTGATTTGTCAGACTCAAATCAAAGTGAAACAGAGATGAAATATAGTAATCGTTGCATTTTGGAAGCAAACTGATTTATTAGCAAAGTGGATACTACATGTACTCACCAGCTCCTCTATAATACTGTTGTACAAACACTGAAATTGCAAATTAAATAAAATCTCACATGAGTCAACAACGCACCTATAGTTCCACAGGATCTGGCAAACCATACTGGATAGCTGCCAATCATGTTTTCCAAAGTCACGCAACACATCCACCAGTCTGAAATGAAAAACAATTGCATTCCAATAAGAGGAAATCGCAAAAACAGCGATGTTCATTTAACTTAGTAAAAACATTATAAATCATTAAAATCAGAAAAACACAATTATACAATGTTCTAAGCCATAATCCAGAGATGACTTACTTTTTAATTCCATCCTCTTCCTTTAACTTTGGTTTGATGTGTCCGTCTATCATTAGGTTGATAAGCACACCACATGCTGTAAACACGGTTTCTCTCTCACCAGCATCCAACAAAGCAATCATGATCTCGTCAACTAAACAGCCAAACAATACAGCATCAAAGAAAGTTTCTAGAATTTCCAATTGCCAATTATTTTTTATCACTTAATGTTGTGACAATTCTGTGGAAACACAATAAGCTGGATAGTTCCTGTGTTTCCCATATTATATCAGCAATGAGAGAAAGTGTTTTATCACGAAAAATCCTAACAATAAGAACTGAATTGAAAATATGATGCAATGTGGAATGTTTTTGATGAAACACTGTCTAGAGGGTCCAAGATATCTTCTCAATCAAAACTAAAAAGAAAACAAGAAATACAATCATGAAAATCTATGCTAGTTGAGATCACATTTCCAAACATCAAAGTTTGAGTAGTAATATATCAAACACAAGAGAAGTGCTTCATCAGGATATCCAAACACTGAGAAGAGAGTTGAAAATACGATGCGCAGCGGAATATTTTTGACAAAATGTGAGGTGTTTGGATAGCGGATGAAACATTGTCTTGGGTGTTTGATATAATATCTTCTCAATCAAAACTAAAACTATCCGGAGAAGAAAAATCGTCAAAATCTATGCTAATTAAGACCTGGTATCCAAACCTCCTTCATGGTTGTGATTTTCTTTGTTTTGACTTGATGAATCATTGAGTTTGAGAAGTAATACATCCACAAAAAAGACTGTTTGACCACATTTCCAAACCCCAGGAAGAGAGTTAAAATACAGTGCCTAATGGAGTATTTTGATGAACTTTGTGGTGTATGGAAATGGGGTTAAACACTGTATTGAGTGTTTAATATCTAAAGCTAAGGAGAAAAGAGAGAAATAGTACTGTAACTACAATGTATGCTAAATAGATCAGATATCCAAACAGTATCACAGCCATGATTTCCTTTGTTTAAATTTGATAAATTATTAAATGACTTTCAGAGGCATTAAGCACAGCATTTTCCAGTTCACTGCATGGCATCCAAGAGAAAACTTGGATGTTAACAAATGTTTGGTAACAGATATCTCGCTTTGCTTGCTCATGCAGAGAACCATGAAGTCTCTTTCTCTACCTTTGTGTTCAGCCAGTAAAGCTCTCACTTCTTTGGATCTTGAAAAGTTTCCAAAAACACGGCAGGCTTCCACCATTGCATCCATGTTTTCTGGCATTAGTAAGGAAATTAGCACTGCAACAAGATTTGCCAGAAATATGCTGTTAGAAATATGCTAGTATCTAATGATACTTTTTAGTGAAGGTGCTTATTTATGCAACCTACTCCAACCTCACTCACTCCATTATAATTCCCCTTGGATGGACAAACTCCTCTTCAGGATGCGTTACCAATTACTCTTTCTTTTTGCTTCACAATAAAAAAACTGGTCTTTAAGTTATGTATTAAATGTGTTGGCCACTCGGTTTGCCACTAGGACTTACGATAATACTGTAGCAAGGTTAAATAATTACATAACAATAAACTCACTCTCAGTAATCTCTACTTGTCTTTGTTGCACAACACTATCAACATCATTGTAAAATGACAGGTTATTTAGAGTCGAAACTGTGTTCAAGACAAGCTCTTCACTGTGGGTTGCATCTTTCACATCTGCAATGATCCATGCAAACAAAAAGAACCTTGCTTAGTGCCCATAAATCATCTGTCACATCTCAAAAGTGATCAATATCACTTCTCTAATAAAATACTGCTACATGTACATTGTCAATCACAGAAACAAGATGGCATAATGCTTTGGTTTGAGCAGACGGAGTCCAAGCCCTGATCAGGGTCATTACCTTGTGTTCTTGGACAAGGCACTTTACTCTCATATTCATTTCCTCCCTGTGTATAAATGGGTTCTGGTGAATTTAATGCTAGTGGTGGCCCTGCGATGGACAAGCATCCCATTCATGGGGGAGAAGAAATACTCGTAAATACCTCCTAGTCCGTAAATGCTACGGAAACTGGGATAAGCTCTGGCACTATTGACCTCTTGCCACTGTCTGTCTTGTTCTACTCTATATGTAAATCCGAACACAAGTAGTAGTAACATTTCCCAAAGCTTGTGAATACTGTACATGTAAATTTGCACCCAGATGATTGAATTGCTATTGCTTTAGTTGCAAACAAAAGAAGGAAAGGGAAGGGATTAAAAGAGAGGGGGCATTAATACATTTCTCGCTTCAAAAATAAGGAGTGGGGTATTTTACAAGGGGCCCTAATTTTCATGGCAAATAATTATTAATTAAAAGAAACGTAAGAAAAAAAATGGTAAAGAAGGTATTTGATATTTCAAGCTTGTGATAAGGGTTTTTATTTGAAGTTTAATAACATACCAAGAATCTGGATTAACAGGTCAACTAATGCTTCATTAGCCGCAAGACCTGCACCAGCTTCTGGACTGATTGAAAGGTTTGCAACTACTCTGATGGCCTGAAAGTCATTAACAGTGACACCATTAATCATGACAGTAGTATATAGTGTTAAAGTTTAGCCCACCCGCGCCCATGTGCGGTCTTTCCAAGATGGCTGCCAATAAAAGTTTGAGAAAACGTGATGTCACGGGTCATCATTGTGGCCAACACCACCATGCGCCACCTCAGCCGGCGCCCATGGTCTCTCCTAGCGTGGTGCCAACCCTAAGGCGCCCATATAGCCCTAGCGTGGTGCCGAACGCCAGGTTGAAGAACCCTAAGCCTAAGCCTAACTAAGCTTAACCGTGGCGCCGAACCCTAAGTGGTGGCTTAAGCCTAACTAAGCCTATGGTCTGGTCTCCCGTGGTGCCGAAGAACCCTAACGGTGTCAAACCCTAACTGCAGTGGAATGAACCCTAAGGAAGGCTAACACGAAGGCGCTTTAGTTGAAGCCTAAGCCTAGAGCCTGAAACGTGGCCAAGCACGGAGCACCTTACTCGTGCGGCTGCCAAAGCTCAAATGAGCTGAAGCTAGGTGCGCTTTGGCTTTTATAAGCCTAACAAAGCCACAGAGGCCTGAAAGGCATGGCCAACCGCGGAGCAGCACAGCCTGAGGCTAACGAAGTAGCAGCACTTGACTGACCTTCACTGGCATGGCCGAAACGCCTCGCACTTGGCTGACCTTGGCTGACATGGGCCACCCCTGCTGGCTGCTCACGTGGCCGCCCCCACCGGCCACCAATGACCCGCACTGGACAGACCTGCAAGCTGCGCGCGTGCTGATTATTTTTTTTCTGCCAAAAAAAAAAAACCAAGGCCAGAGACCGTATAGTGTAAGTTCCATTGTTTGTTTTTTTATAAATATTTCAGGTCCAGGGAGAGCATGGTGGGTCTGCCACACAGTAGTGGTGATAGAGTTGTGGTGAGTGTGGTGGTTGCCATTCATGACCCAGTGGAAAATGGATGAGTACATGATGCGGATGCGGTGGTTTCCAGATGTGCATAAGTGGGAAATTTGTCAGCAGATGATGTTTGTGATCGTGCGCTAATAAGCAATGACAGATGTAACAGGGTTCAAAGTTAAGGTGAATGGAATGCCAGCCCCGTTTTAGTCGGTCGTGGGCATGTTGCGGATCGGCCATCCATTGTATCATTTGTTGGAGTTCCAGCGGTAGCCTATCCCAGTAACTGAGTATCTGTCGATGGAATTAAAAAAAACAATTGGTTTGGTTTTGCTTTTGTTTTTTTTGGGTTGGACGCTACCTCGCACACACACACACACACAAAAAACTCGTAGAGCTCACCTCTCCCTTGTCTCGCTCGTAACGGAGGGCCCACTGGAGGGCAACATCACGACAGGGTCGGGTTTTTTTTGGCAGGTGAGTTGGGAAGGGACAAAAAATAGACGCGCAACTCTGTATGGGTGTGTTGGGGGGGGGGGGATCTGACGTCAGCCTTATTATCTATGCCTATCCCAAAAAACAAAACTATAAAGAGGTGTGAGTGTCTTGGTGATCTAATGGTTATGACGTGACTCGGGTAGTTTCTTTTATTTGATTTTTTCTCTCTAAAGCTGCCTACTCTAATGTCTCTCTTAAAAAAAGTTTACAGCAGAGAGGTTATGAGATCTAAGTGTTCCATTTGCTGCGAGTCCTTGTCAAAAGCACATGTGAACAATGGACATGTGAACCATGGACATGAGTCGTCTTCAGAAACTCGAGGTCGACTTGCCTTGGTTCTTTGCTCTGTAGATTCGTTGGTACTGTTGGATTTTTTTCTTGTGACGTTGTTTATAACGTTTCTGATATATTCGGTTTCTGGTTCTGATTAACTTGCAATTTTTCTCTCAATAACGACGTTCCCATACACAAATCTTCTCCTGGTTTCGATAGTGATAAGCCTGGGCGACTTGTCTTATATGTTTGGCATATTTCTTTAACGCTTTGTTCATCTTTTCAACTTGTAGCGCTAAGAGTGGAAAACAAGATGACATGACCCTTGTCTTGAATGTTGTTATGGGAGGAACTTATATTTGACAAAATTTGGGGTGGCACTGACGTCAGACCACCCCTTGAGTTTCACATGTCAGCGAAAAAAAAGCGCCATTGTTTTTTTTTGTTGACAAAATTTGGGGTGGCACTGACGTCAGACCACCCCCTCAATTTTCACACATCAGCGAGAAAAAAAAAGCGCAATTGTTTCTTTGGTTGTTTGATAGAATAATAGAAAGTGGTATTTAGAGGTTGAGTCAAGATGGCTGCTGCACAGTCAGTTCCTTCAGAAGTTGAGAAATCGGAGCAGGAAGATCCAGTCAAAGAGGTGATTCATTGGGTGGTGAAGGCCCTTCTCCAGGAAGAAGAGTGGGCCCTCGTATCCGACATGCTTGAGTACTGCAACAATTTGTCTCGTCACCCGTTGAAACACCTCTCGGAGCTGCAAGGGCGAGAGGCCGACATGCCGAGATTTGGGGATAGTTTTAAGGCCGGTTGGCGGGAGTGGAAGAAGTGAGGTGAGCAGCGAGAGGAATCTTCCTTTGCCGTGTTCCTCAATGCCATGAATGTTGGGGTCTAGTGGCTAGGTCTTCCGGATCGTTAAAAAAAAGCAAGAATGAGACAATGTAATCTGTAACTAATTACGACTTTATTAAAAAAACACTTTAAGTTTGTTTGTTTGAAGCTTAGTAACCAGGCATTAAATCGGACGAAGAAAACTATGCACTGTAAGTCCCAAACTAGAACCCAGGCCCATCACTGACGCATGGAATGCCTGGAGGTATAAAATTGTTTAAAAACGAAAAGGCGTGTTTTTCGTTGCCGTTTTGGGTGAAAAACTTCTTTAAAATGATCAATCTCTTCGCTATTTTTGCTTCTGAGCATGGTAAGTAGTTACTTTCTCACTTATATATAGCAATTTTGTTTTATGCGGAAAAATGCCCCAAGGATGCGGAGGATGCGGAAGTAGGCGAATTATCAGGATCCGCACAACGACATCCTCTCAGATGCTCTGTTATCAGAGTTGTTCATGCAACATTTTACACGGGAAACGCGCACTGGCAAAAAAGCTTCGAACAAGCAAGAATTTCTACCTACCAATTTTTAAATGAGGCACATTTGTGCTGCAATAAATTTTCATGATCTGGTGCTAGAACGTGGCAGGTAGAGCACTCGTAGTAGCCCTGAAGTTTGTTTGCAAAAAGCTTCCAGAAACCTGACTTGGATCAGCCGCAATTTTTTAGAAACATGAGGGAGCCCAGAGAAGCCTGGCCGCTTAAAAAGACCTCGAAAGGCGTGGAACTGGCGATAAAGACGAGAAATTCTGTAAATGGTACACAAATTTCCATTGGGAAGTTTCCACCGGGAAAACGGGACTACCTTTTCAGAAGTTCCACTTTTTCCGGAAATTTTCCAGTGGGACGAACCAAAAAGACGTGTTCCATTTACATCCCAACCGGAATTTCCGGAATTTTTTGGTAAATGGAAAACGCCCATGGTCATAGACGACAGTCCATAATGGACTGAACAGCTGGGTAACAGTTTGTTAAGTTTAACTATGGATTAGCACAGAATTGGCGCAAGAAACTCACCTACACAAGCCAAAAATGAAATTATACAACAAAAAATTTATTCTGTCAGCTTGCGCCACTATTTATTGTGAGATTTGTCCGTCTTGTCGCGAGACCGTGAGATTGAACTGAAAACCAAGAGTCTCACGACAAAATCGTGAGACTTGAGAGGTCTGCGACTCATACCCCTGGACGTGTCACAAAATCCCCGGTATAATCCATCTGGTGGTTTTGTCTGTCTGTGATGCAGGCTACTGGAATCTGGCCTGCAAAAGAAACCTGCTGTCCAAACAGATACTTGGGAGTTCCAAAGAAAACATGCTGGACAGGAGACCTAGACTTTCTAGAGCCAAATGAGAATTTTCATATTGACATTCAGGCAGCGAGGGTTACACGAAGGAAACAGAATCAAAACATGTGTTGCAAGTCAATTTACTTTCAATACTACTTACAGAAGAAATGCAGTCACGATACCATGGCTCCCTGACAGTTGGCGCCATATTCGCCTCAATTCTCAATTTACTGGCACACTCCGTGTCAATAACATGGCCACACATTACATCACAATTTGCTTGTGCAGTAGGTTGCCCAGAAACAATTGCTGGTTTTCACATGACGTCACTAAATTTTAAACTTCAGAAATATTGATCCTCCTGAAATTTTACTTTCATGCTGTATGAGAGCAGCTAAAAACTAATATTCATACATATTTTCACTCCGAATGGGTTCTTGGTTTAGTGATAGACTACCTTGAATTTCTAAGCTTCTGCGTGACGTGACATTTACATGACGGGAGAGAGAGCTGTTATGTTGGCTTAAAAGGTGACTTATTTCGGGAAATTCTGCTATCTGAACAGTTCTTGTGTTAGAATAAAGTACCATTGTTACATTTTTGAGTTATTCGAGAGATAAATTCACTCTTTCGTAGCAAAACTCAGTGACAGATGTTTCTGCTGGTTTCCGGCCGCCATGTTGGTGCCCATGTACATGGGCACCAGCATGGCGTCTCCATACAAATCTCTATAAATTTGGGGAAAACGTTTCTTCGCATATCTTCCATGAAAAAAATTGCTGTGTTCTGAATCTTGGCGAGAGTCTTTGCATATGTACCTTCTTTCTATTTCCAGATTCTGGACTTAATCTATTAAACGGTTTTGATTTTTTATTTTGGTCTATTTTGAATGGCGTGACACTGAAAACCAGCAATTTACTTTGTGTTTGTGTTTGTCTGTTACACTGTACGGCCCTTTGTTTCGCAATGCCATAAGGCAATTCTGTCGCCTTAAGTAGAGCCATAAAAATTCTTAAGGATTGCAAGACTTGACAGCTACTTTGCCAGCCGAAGTGTTGAAAAGCGCTTATTACATCATATCATTTTCGACGGTATTGTGTGCTATATTTGCCAAAGACACTAAATTTACAAATTATTATATTACAGTTGGCGAAAAACCGCTTGTCGAAACACAAATTCCGGAAATTGTCCTTCACGTGAGTCTGTTCCATTGTTTTCATCATCGGACGTGGAAAAAGTAAACCAATCCGTGTTGTAGCAGCCCTTTGCTTTCTTAGAGCTTGGTCCCGATATTAACGCCTCCACGCGATACTTGGTAAGTGTATTGATATTAACTGGTCGATCAAATAAAAATTCAAAACCATCGTATTCGTATTCGGATCCTTGGTACGTTGTTAAAGGTACCGAGGTAAAATTTCCCGTTTGCGACACCTTTTTCCCCGATTTTTCGTTAATCAACTCCAGGTTTACAGAATAATTGCTGTCAAGCCTACCAAAGAGACGTAGTCCATACAGTTCAATAGGTGCGTTCACCTCAAAAACAAGAGCATCTTTTTGACCGCGGTTGTATGCCCATGACCCACCGCAATAGCGAAATCTTTGACGTCGAATGAGGTGTGGTAATCTCTGTGGTAATCTGGGATGCTCTGGAAATCCTACTGGACCATCTAATGTTTTGTCAAAGTATTTTTGGAGTAGACTAACCTCTTCTGCAGAAAGAATGCCGCTAGAGGTAACAACAGAGCTGAAGTAATATTTATCCATCACTGGGAAACGAATTGCTTTGATGATTTGATCTCCAAGAACCGTTCTTTTCGTCTTCCCATCTGACGTTAAATCATTTTTTTCACATTCACTTGTTGCCCACTTATCAACAGCGGTAAAAAGCTTAGATTCTACTATCTTGAGAGTATCTCTTGTAACCACCGCTTCCAGTTGAGGTCCTTCAATAGGGTGTCGGAGCACAGCTTCTGTTTGCCAGTCGATCATTTTCCAGCAAAGATTCACTACCTTTTCCTCTTCGTAAAACTCAGCCACTGACAAAACGCTGAAAACATTTGATGGATACATGTATCTCACCAAAAATTCCCAGCATTTGTCGGCAAGTGGGGGCATCATGTACTTTTTCGACATATACAGCACTTCAGAGACATTACTTTCACTCAGTGTGATTTCATCGCAGTAAATATAACGTAGAAACTCCACAAGAACTTCGTAGTTGCAGTCGGGCAATTCAACAGTTTCTCTTGTCTCTGGCATTGCTCCGTAAAACATGGTGTAAAACACGGGGCTGCTGATCGACAGAAGAAACTTGTGGGCGAAAATCTCATGCTTGGATTTCTTACTTTCGCTTTCGCCCGGGACAGGAACAGTGAACTTAATGTCACTCAAGAGCTCGTTGTTAAACAGGAAAGAACACCTGTCCTTGACGGTAGCTTTAGTTGTTTGCCATTCATCTGGGCAAGTTTTATCGACACCAGATTTATCAGGCTGCGCACCGAACATTTCAAGTCAGGATTGAGAATATCTTCCGCATTAACCAGAACAAATAGGGAGTGGGAAAAAGTGCTGTCGCATGAGCAAATCGCTCAACCTCCTTTCCTGGTTACGGCTGGTCACGTGTCTATGCATGTCAACTCAAGCCGCACCGAGGGTGGGTCCTCAACTTAAGTTTGTCAACACTGTCTAGGGAGGTGAATGTTGCGCTGCTACAGACGTTAATAAAGGAAGCAAGTTATTTGTCGGAGATCCTGCCTGGCCAGTGCTTCGACTCTACCTGAACTTCTATGAGTATGAGATGTTGATTGAGGGGGAACTTTGCTTATAGACCCTTATATTTCACCTGCTTCGGATCAGTTAAATCAGTTTTCACACCAAAAGAAAATTATCGATGGGATACATTCAACTTGAAGCTACTTTTGGATTTACCGCTTAACGACCGCTAAACAGTTTTAAAACAAAAGCCGCAGCATTTTGCAAACGCGCGATCGCTGTCGTTGTTATCAAGTTGTTTATAAAATTCAAATTTTTCACAGCAAGAGAATCGAATGACCGTCAAACTTTCGAATGGATGAATTCAATCAAATTCAAAGCTAGTCTCTGCCAAACACTGGACATATCAAACTCCAGTCGAATGAACCAATGCTTCCGTTATGATTTTGCCGATCGAATTTGAAAAATACAAGCTGCTTAAGCTTACTTAGCGCGCAGACGTTGTTAATAATGTCAAATTGTTCGTTGATTTTTTTCGCTGCAAGAGAAGGGAATAACCGTCAAACTGTCAATGGGAATAATTAACTCAAATCCAAAACTACCTTTGAAGGCGAACATACAACGTATTTGACACTAAACGAATGAGTAAATACCTACGTATACGTTGTGATTTCGCCGAATGAAAATAAAATTAAGTTCACCGCGCGATCCATTTATTGATTGCTGTGGTTTTCAGTTCCAAGTTTTTTTGCCAAATTTTTTCACCGCCACAAATTCCAAAGACCGTCCAACTGTCGATGGGAGAAATTCAGCCAAATGTGAAGCTAACCTTTTAGCCGAGCATAGAACGCATTTGAACTCCAATATGAGAATTTGCCAATTTACAAATTCCACTCCCTACTGGGCTCAGTAAGTGAGCTCAGTGGAGACAAACTTTAACTTTCCAGCCCCTCCCTTCAATCACATCTCTGGAATCTGCTAAAATCTAGCAGACACGTGACCAGCCGTAACCAGGGTACTTTCTCGAGGTAGAGAGAGGACCTGGGAATGAGGTTGCAAATCGCTACGGCAATCTCGTTCCCAGGGTCTCTCATCTAACCGCCCGAGAATATGGGTCTCTCTCTCTTCTAGCTCGCAATTTCGTTTTACAGTGATGGATAAATATTACTTCAGCTCTGTTGTTACCTCTAGCGGCATTCTTTCTGCAGAAGAGGTTAGTCTACTCCAAAAATACTTTGACAAAACATTAGATGGTCCAGTAGGATTTCCAGAGCATCCCAGATTACCACAGCACCTTGTTCGACGTCAAAGATTTCGCTATTGCGGTGGGTCATGGGCATACAACCGCGGTCAAAAAGAAAGTTTGTATTCTGCGGCTAGAGATGGTCCATGTTTTAAAAATCCATCTTTTACAAATCCAGTCCAGTCCATGTTTTACAAATCCAGTCCTACAAATCCAGTCCAGTCCATGTTTTACAAATCCAGTCCTACAAATCCAGTCCAGTCCATGTTTTATAAACCCAGTCCATGTTTTACAAATCAACTCCAGTCCATGTTTTACAATATGCCACTTAAGAACCGACGATGGTTTTGAATTTTTATTTGATCAACCAGTTAATATTGATACACTTACCAAGTATCGCGTGGAGGCGTTAATATCGGGACCAAGCTCTGAGAAAGTAAAGGGCTGCTACGAAACACGAATTGGTTTACTCTCTCCGCGTCTGATAATGAAAACAATGGAACAGACGCACGTGAAGGACAATTTCTGGAATTTGTGTTTCTCAGATGTGACAAGCGCTAATCGGTGGACCATTTTACCGCTGACCTGTTGTTTTCGCCAACTGTAATATAATAATTTGTAAATTTAGTGTCTTTGGCAAATATAGCACACAATACCGTTGAAAATGATATGACGTAATAAGCGCTTTTCAACACTTTCGGCTGGCAAAGTAGCTGTCAAGTCTTGCAATCCTTAAGAATTTTTATGGCTCTACTATTTATTTCGCCATTCACATGCATTTCAAATGCACTTCCTAATCCCTGATTACTTCTAGTTTTATTAGTGTATATCTTAATTAGTTTTGCCCCCAAGTAATAAACAAGCAATTATCACGAGGCCTGGTACATTAAAGTATTACAAATAGTAGTTGTATTGGGTAATTTTGAAAAACTTGAAAACGTGGATGCAAATAATACATAAATGTTTATTAAATTTGCAACCTCGGATATTGCGTTTCTAGCATTGGGAAGTACAAGGAGTAATGGTGTACAAGCGCTCAGAATTTAATGAAATTTAATAGAACAATATTTATTCCATTCAAGCTAGTTGGATATCACCATCTTTTGGAACATTAATATTACAACTGTACTTGCCTGGAATTTTTTGGATGGACCATGCAAACGCCCCCTGGAAATTTCCAGTCTCTAATAAGCAATTCTCATGCATGGTCATTGGCAGCCATTTTTGGCTGAAGGACCTGGTCACGTTTGAGCAATTTGTGGAACACTGGATGCAAATAAAACTTTAATTTGCCAAGGCAAATATCTGTAAACTGTAAGCTTTGAATATTTTTTATGTGCAATTCGTCTGTTTTGTGTCATTCCTTATGTAAACTTTTTGGTTGAATGTAATACTCTGTATTTTTAACTGTTGGTGGTTGGTCCTTTATGAAAAATAGAGTGTTTTGTGGAAAATTTCCTGTAGGGGAAAATGATATTATTTGATCTGTTCTGGTAAATATAGTTAGACTGTCTCTTAAAGCACACAAATTTTTGTGTCATAGTTTGAACGAAGCAAAGCCATCAAAACTTACCCTTGATTGTAGCAAAGTTCATACAGAATGAGATACTTCAATAATAAACAGTAAAAATAACTTTGTTTACATTTGCTTCTCATTCAGTTTTAACAAGTATAATATTGGGACACTAGTACTGTCTGAAGTTACAAAAGGTAGGGCAGTTTCAACTTGTGCAGAACAAATGTATGATTAACTCATGTTTGTAGATTGTATAGAACATTCCTTTTGAAATAAAAGTAGAGTGTTACACACCAGGAGGGGGGGGGGTACTCCCTTATCAGGGCTTAATGGAGACGTGGAGCCAGCCAGGGTATGTTTTGGGGGATTTTTTGTCTTAAACAGGGTATCAAATTTATCATTTTATGTCTTAATCAGGGTATCGGTTTATCAATGTTTGTCTTAAACAGGATATCTTTTCTTGGACGATGAACAACAAGATTTTTACAAGCTCTTGTTAATTAATATTGGCTTCCGTTGACTTTGCCATTGATACCAGGCACATTAAATTTCCATTGATTACACAAGAAAGCCACACAACTTCTTGTAACCGCAATTTTAAATGTCTTAAACAGGGTATCAAAAATTGCAATTCTGTCTTAAACAGGGTAGGAAAATCAGTGATATTTGTCTTAAACAGGGTCAGGGTATGACAGGAAAGGGGGCACCTCCCCACCAAAGGATATATCGAGTACCCCCCGGGGTTACACAGGACCTTTGTGCCAATTGTTTCTGGGTAACCTACTGCACAAGCAAATTGTGATGTAATGTGTGGCCTTGTTATTGACACACAGAGTGTGCAAGTAAATTGAGAATTAAGGCGAATATGGCGCCCACTGTCAAGGAGCCATGGTATCGTGACTGCATTTCTTCTGTAAGTAGTATTGAAAGTAAATTGACTTGCAACACATGTTTTGATTCTGTTTCCTTCGTGTAACCCTCGCTGCCTGAATGTCAATATGAAAATTCTCATTTGCCTCTAGGAAGTCTAGGTCTCCTGTCCAGTATGTTTTCTTTGGATCTCCCAAGTATCTGTTTGGACAGCAGGTTTCTTTTGCAGGCCAGATTCCAGTAGCCTGCATCACAGACAGACAAAACCACCAGACGGACTATACCGGGGATTTTGTGACACGTCCGCCTGCAACACAGGCTAGATCCCAGGGGTATGAGTCGCAGACCTCTCAAGTCTCACGATTTTGTCGTGAGACTCTTGGTTTTCAGTTCAATCTCACGGTCTCACGACAAGACAAACAAATCTCACGATAAATAGTGACGCAAGCTGACAGAATAAATTTTGTGTGTAGGTGAGTTTCTTGCACCAATTCTGTGCGAATCCATAGTTAAACTTAACAAACTGGTACCCAGCTGTTCAGTCCATTATGGACTGTCGTCTATGACCATGGGCGTTTTCCATTTACCAAAAAATTCCGGAAATTCCGGTTGGGATGTAAATGGAACACGTCTTTTTGGTTGTCCCACTGGAAATTTCCGGAAAAAGTGGAACTTCTGAAAAGGTAGTCCCGTTTTCCCGGTGGAAACTTCCCAATGGAAATTTTTGTACCATTTACAGAATTTCTCGTCTTTATCACCAGTTCCATACTTTTTGCGGTCTTTCTAAGCGGCCAGGCTTCTCTGGGCTCCCTCGTGTTTCAAAAAAATTGCGGCTGATCCGAGTCAGGTTTCTGGAAGCTTTTTGCAAACAAACTTCAGGGCTACTACGAGTGCTTTACCTGTCACGTTCTAGCACCAGATCACGAAAATTTATTGCAGCACAAATGTGCCTCATTTAAAAGTGGTAGGTAGCAACGAAAAACACGCCTTTTCGTTTTTAAACAATTTTATACCTCCAGGCATTCCATGCGTCAGTGATGGGCCTGGGTTCTAGTTTGGGACTTTCAGTGCCCAGTTTTCCTTGTCCGATTTAATGCCTGGTTACTAAGCTTCAAACAAACTTACAAGTGTTTTTTTTTAATAAAGTCATAACTAGTTACAGATTACACTGTCTCATTCTTGCCTTTTTTTAATGATCGGGAAGACCTAGCCCCTCGACCCCAACGTTCATGGCGTTGAGGAACACAGCAAAGGAAGATTCCTCTCGCTGAGCACTCGCCTCGCTTCTTCCACTCCCGCCAACCGGCCTTAAAACTATCCCCAAATCTCGTCATGTCGGCCTCTCGCCCTTCCAGCTCCGAGAGGTGTCTCAACTGGTGACGAGACAAATTGTTGCGGTACTCGAGCATGTCGAATACGAGGACCCACTCTTCTTCCTGAAGAAGGGCCTTCACCACCCAACGAATCACCTCTTTGACTGGATCTTCCTGCTCTGATTTCTCGACTTCTGAAGGAACTGACTGTGCAGCAGCCATCTTGACTCAACCTCTAAATACCACTTTCTATTATTTTATAAAACAACAACAAAAACAAAATTGCGCTTTTTTCCTCGCTGATGTGTGAAAATTGAGGGGGTGGTCTGACATCAGTGCTACCCCAAATTTTGTCAACAAAAAAAACAATGGCGCTTTTTTTCGCTGACGTGTGAAACTCGAGGGGTGGTCTGATGTCAGTGCTACCCCAAATTTTGTCAAATATAAGTTCCTCCCATAACAACATTCAAGACAAAGGGCGCGTCATCTTGTTTTCCACTCTAAGCGCTACAAGTTGAAAAGATGAATGAAGCATTAAATCGCAGAAAATTGTATCTAAAGAAAAACGCCAAACATATAAGACAAGTCGCCCAGGCCTATCACCATCGAAACCAGAAGAAGATTCGTGTATAGGAACGTCGTTATTGAGAGAAAAATCGCGAGTTAATCAGAACTAGAAACCGAATATATCAGAAACGTTATAAAAAACAATGTCACAAGAAAAAAATCCAATAGTACCAACGAATCTACAGAGCAAAGAACCAAGACAAAAAATCAACCAATCTGAAAAAAGAAAAAAAGCCACCTAAAAACAAAAAAAAAGGCAAGTCGACCTCGAGTTTCTGAAGACAAATCATGTCCATGGTTCACATGTGCTTTTAACACGGACTCGCAGCAAATCGAACACTTAGATCTCATAACCTCTCTGCTGTAAACTTTTTTTTAAGAGACGCATTAGAGTAGGCAAAAAATCAAAAAAAAAATCAAATAAAAGAAACTACCTGAGTCTTTGAGCTTTCAACTCAGCATCTTAACCATTAGATCACCAAGACACTCACACCTCTTTATAGTTTTGTTTTTTGGGATAGACAGGCATAGATAATAAGGCTGACGTCAGACCACCCACCCCCCCCCCAACACACCCACACAGAGTTGCGCGTCTATTTATTGTCCCTTCCCAACTCACCCGCCAAAAAAAACCCCGACCCTGTTGTGATGTTGCCCTCCAGAGATTTTTGAGCCTACTAGGGTGGGCCCTGCGTTACGAGCGAGACACAGCAGAGGTGAGCTCTACGAGTTTTTTTTTGTGTGTGTGTGTGAGCTACCGTCCAACCAAAAAGCAAAACCAAACCAATTGTTTTTTTAATTCCATCGACAGATACTCAGTTACTGGGATAGGCTACCGCCGGAACTCCAACAAATGATACAATGGATGGCCGATCGGCAACATGCCCACGACCGACTAAAACGGGGCTGGCATTCCATTCACCTTAACTTCGAACCCTGTTACATCTGTCATTGCTTATTAGTGCACAATCACAAACATCATCTGCTGACAAATTTCCCACTTAAGCACATATGCAAACCACCGCATCCGCATCATGTACTCATCCATTTTCCACTGGGTCATGAATGGCAACCACCACACTCACCATGACTCTATCACCACTACTGTGTGGTAGACCCACCATGCTCTCCCTGAACCTGAAATATTTATAAAAAACTACACAATGGAACTTACACGATACGGTCTCTGGCCTTGTTTTTTTTTTTTGGCAGGGAAAAAAATCAGCGCGTGTCCGTCCAGTGCGGGTCAGCGGCGGCGGCAGGGGCGGCCAACGTCAGCGGCCGGCGGGGGTGGCCCATATCAGCCAAGGTCAGCCAAGTGCGAGGCTTTTCAGCCACGCCAGTGAAGGTCAGTCAAGTGCTGCTACTTCGTTAGCATCAGGTTGTGCTGCTCCACGCTTGGCCACGCCTTTCAGGCCTCTGTGGCTTCATTAGGCTTTTGCACGCGTTTGACCGCGTTTCAGGGTCTAGGCTTAGGCTTCAACTAAGGCACCTTCATGTTAGCCTTTGTTAGGGTTTCGTTCCACTGCAGTTAGGGTTCGACACCGTTAGGGTTCTTCGGCACCACAGGAGACCAGACCATAGGCTTAGTTAGGCTTAAGCCACCACTTAGGGTTCGGCGCCACGGTTAGGCTTAGTTAGCCTTAGGCTTAGGGTTTTTCAACGTGGCGTTCGGCACCACGCTAGGGCTATATGGGCGCCTTAGGGTGGGCGCCTTAGGGTGGGCGCCTTAGGGTGAACTTTTATTGGCAGCCATCTTGGAAAGACTGCACATGGGCGCGGGTGGGCTAAACTGGAACACTACATACTACTATGACAATTTTACGAAGATAAAACAGCTAACAAGCCTCTTATACACTCATTTCCAACTCCCTTAAGTCTGGTTTTCACTAGCGATGAAGTCGGAGTCAGAGTCGTAGTCCTAAGAGTGCTTATGACCAAGAGAAAATCAAAAATCAGAGTCATAAGCTCAATGGAATTGGAGTTGGAATAAACAGAACGTTTCCATTTCTTCTGATTCCGTTTACGACCCTGTGGTTTATGATCCAGTGAAAACTAGATTGTCAGAGTCGGAAGCAGAAGCGCAAGAACCAACAAATCACAGGGCCCAGACTCAAGCATTGTAATTGGCCTATTCTTCCGCTTTTGCTTCCGACAATCTAGTTATTACTAGATTGTAAATGACGGAGTGGAATGGGTGTTCCGCTACTGACTCTGTCAGTTTGATTTTCACTAGATTGTATCTCTCTACGCTTCTGACTAGGGAGCTTAAGCAACGCCAATGCTGATGCTGAGGATGACGCCTAGTAAAAAATGAAGTTACATTTTACAAGCGAAAATCGTGATTGTCAAGATCTGTTCGGTACACCAATGACTCTAAAAAGATGCTTAAGCTAAATACGCAATGACGGCATACAATTCCAAACGGAGATATGAAAAATAGTTGTCGTCGTCCACGTTCAGTAGATGATGGAGAACTTGGTCTTTTCATGTTGCTGTTTTGCAGAGAACAGCAAAGAAATGCACAAAGATTTATAACGCATGTACACAGCTATTGGTTTGGTCATTAAACCTTTTGTTTGTCGACGTTCTTGTTACCATCATCATCATGGTTTGCTTAAGCTCCCTATTATGACTCCGACTACGACTTGGTTGCTAGTCAAAACCAGCCTTCAAAAGAAATAAGTATTATGATCACTTATTACTACAAAGATAATTGCAGTGTCAATAACGTTTTGCTGGTCAGAAGGAAATGACTGAGCATAATGTCATTACAATGGAGCCGTGATTTATAAACAACCCCTTTATAACAAAACTTGTGACGTAAAACAAATTCATATATTCTACCGTTTCTTCACTCCTGACCAATCTTTATTTATTGCACAGCCATTTTATGCTATAACTTAAGGTATTGAGCACTCATTGTATAGAATTAAATTACTTGACAGTCTAACTTTAAAGTGCCACTGCGACGAAATTTTTCGAATTTATTGTTTTTGCATTTTCTGAATCTTTAAGTTTATTCACCTGTGCAAGCCGTTTTGTCCAACAAGAGCGGGAAGATGGATTTTTTCACGGTTTTTCCCGAGAATTTTTCGTCCGCCATTATTAAATCATGTTCCTGCAACCCCATAAGGCCTTGCTGCTTTGTGACGTCATACTCCTAACCAACTAGGCTCACATGGCAAATTTTGTTATAACATCTCTATGTAGTTCGCAGTTAACTGGCTTCGCCATGTGAATCTAGCGCTCTATTCAAATCGAATCGTGCCGGATCGATGTGTAGTACACAGATGCAGCAATAGATCAGATATGAATGCAGGTATTTCTGCTCATTTTAGTGCGACAATTAATAAGTGAGCGAGATAGGTGGTTGAGATTCGTGCACACTCGCCGCGCGAACTTCAACCCGAGCGGAAAGTTAGTGGCGGTGTCAGTCCATTTCGCGGAGGAAAAAAGTGTTTTTCAAGAGCGCTTCATATAGATGGTTGTCGTCGTCGGCTTATTCTTCGCTCAATTCCTACAATATGGAAGATCGAGCCAAGGAAACAAACAATAACACCGCAAGGTAAGCCCTGTTTAATTAAATTTATCTAAGCTTTAGTATTGTGTCAGCCATGAAGTTTTTTCAGTTTTTCGTAGAAGTATCCTAGATGTTAAGTCCCAGATATCTATGCGATTTGTAAATATATCTTCAAGTAACTCATCAAGTTTAGTATTGTTCATATCGTTGCGCTATTGTATTTTAGTTTTTTATCCCTTCTGTTTATTCCAGTCATGTGGCACACTCGTAAGATGCTGGTTAACCGAAGAGCCTTTCAATGGTTTCCAAAATTTTCAAATCAACCGCAAATAATTTACTGTTTTTTTTTCTCAAACACAGGTTTCCATATCTACTTCCATATATAACATTTCTCAAAGTCACCAGAAGTTTTATCCCCAAAAGCTGGCCACTCGGTAATTTAATGAGTTTTTAGATGTAGGTGCCCTTCACGTTATGTAATCTGGTAATTGCTGTTCTTTTTGCTGGATAGAGACAATGTTGTGAGCGAAACTCGTTTTCGTTAGAGCGTTTTGCTGTGTACTTAACATTTCCGTTGACCTAAAATAAGGTCAAATTTCCCACAGTTTTGTACCCATTGCGAAATCTGTTTAAATAAAATGGTAGTTTAAACTTCAGTTTCCTAAGCGTCAGTTTCCTGGTCCTTACCTTGTGCACCTTGATAATTATGCTGGTCACATGCATAATTTTACAGGTAATGTGGAGTTTGGATTTTTAGGGGGGCAAGGTTAAGCCATTTTATCATGCAACAACAATGACGAGGGATGGGAGGGTGTCTAGCTTAAGAAAATTCAGTTTTAATCAAAACTACACACCTAATTGCAACATTCAAGAAATGAGGGGTGGCAGTATCTTTAAAATAATCCCTCACTGTGTTACCTATTGAGCTTTAAAAATTCCATGACTTGCCAGACCTGGAAAAAGAAGATTTACAATTCCAGTACTTCCCATGTTTCCATTACCCATGCAAACCCTGATCAGTGTTGCTTAATTCTTATTTCCCTTTATTTTTCTCTTTAAATTGATCCAGGCCTTGTTGATATTGTAGTTAGACGTATTTTTAACAGGAGGACTAAACAGAAAACAGAGAATACTGTGACATTCTCTCATTTTTATCAATGAGTTGGATATTTCGAAATATACAGTCAGTCACACAGTCAGTGTTAACGTTATTGAGTTGCTGTGGTGTACTGAGGTGACCCTGAATAGCATGCAGCACACTCCCCAAGGAATATATTTAATTTCTGGTGCTTTAGCCAGTTAAAAGTTCTGATAGATTTGTTCATTACTAGTCTATAAAAGCCAATTTCATTGCTGATATTCCAATATTACTACATGCAGCTGTAAGCAAGCACACCCTACATATTTTTGGCTGTTTAGGGTCTAAAATTAACTTTTTTGACTTTGGCTACAGCTTTCAACTTAATGAAACCTTTCCATCACAAGCTAGTGATGTGCAGTCGCCAACAGTTTTCCTCTTTATGGCAAGATGAAAAGTCTGCTATTGGCAAAAGGGGTCTGAATTTTCTGTAAGGGTAATTGCTTTGGCCAAAATTACATTAACTTGGGAATAAGATAAATATATGACAGTGGCATAGTCCTGAAAATAGTTATCCCCCCATTGATGGCCAGTTGAAAATTCTGATCATCAATGTGAACTTTTTGGCAGCACTGGCAGCTAGGAAGGGGTGATTTCAGACTCTGCTGTTGTCCCTCTAAAATTCCAAATTTTGGAGGTTTCCCACTCTCTCAGGTGTCTGTGGTGTTGCCTTCAGCAAACAATGTGGTCAATGTGGTAAACCCTTTTTTTTTAATCTTTCGATTTAAGTCCTATTGCTGCAGTAGCCAAAACCCAACTACTCAGACACACTTTCAAAACCTGGATGCGGAGGGAACTTACTAATCATCTTTTCAACTTCTGCCATTCTTTCATGACATCTATCAACCTCCATGTAACATCTACATTCTTCATGCTGGACAACAAACTACAATGAACAATTTATACACCTTTTCCTTTTCCCCCTTGGACAGAGTTGTCCAAGAAAAATTACTATGACTATGACTACACTTGCACCTATAACCATAACCTTGCATGTACCTGTATGGGTAAGCTTAAATTCAAAATAACATTAACAATTAATTGACACCAAAAATATGTATAAATAAAGTTAAAATACCTGAAGAACTAAAACTACCACTTCGATCTTTTTTTTATTATTATTTTTGGTAATTGACCAAATTACAGAAATTTTAATCGTGCAATATCTACGAAACAGACATTTTCAAAAACGGTGACAGATCGAATCCAACATAACTTCCTTCGAAACAAACTGCTTGGAATTTTCAGTAGCTCTTTTACAAAATAGACGCATTGATAAAAGCAGAAAGAATCGAAACGAAGAAACCAAATAAAATACCAGTCTGGTAGATCTGTCTCGTAAGTAAATCGCCTTAGAAGCATGTCCTCAGACTCTTCTTCTTCCCGTCTCTGTTCAGCGTACTAGGTGGCTTCTTCTTCGGTGGCAATCTGGCTCGGCACTATCATCGTATGATTGGAAATCTTCACTTGCCGAGCAGAAGCTAGCCTCTGAACACTCAGAGCAACCTTCACTACTGCTTACAGACAAACTTTACCCAAAATGAACTTCTGAATCGACAGAGATTTTGCGAATACTAAGATAAAAACTCGACTGATATCAACGGCGATCAAAGGAAAATCAATCTTGTGTTAGGAATATGACGTCGCAAGTAGATATGCCGCTGTGAAAATAGCGGGCTCAACTGGAACCAATTTCGAGTAATGGCGGACGAACATTATCACTTTTCGAGCGGCGAAATTTTAATGAAGGAAGTCTTTTTAATTTTTTCTTTTTGGACGAAAGGACATCGTACATGATGGTAAGTTATTCTGTATAAAAAAAAGTGGGAAAAAGAAATGTGAAATTTCGTCGCAGTGGCACTTTAAATGATCCTGTCCCGTTTAAACTGCCAAAACTGTTTCCTAACACTCTGTCTTCTAAATAATACTTACTTTGATGAGGACATCCTCATTCTTGTTAGGTCCTTTGTTTTCGCCATTCACCTGTTTATCTTCAGCTAAGGGTCCATTTTTCAGCACCTTCAACCACAACAAATGCACTGTCATTAAATGAACCACTGTTGATTTAAGGCTTTTGCCTATAGATTATACAGCTCATTGTATCTATACTGTATTACAAAATTCTCGATTGGTTCTCCACGTGCCTATTTCTCACATAATTGGCATGCGATCCAATTTTTGAAAACTGTCAAAATTATTCCTGATGACCTTTAAAATAGAATACCAGCTGGAAGCTTCAGTAGGTGCTGTCAAATTGACAGCACTGCATAAACATATGTTGTACAATGTAAGTAAGTTAGAAGTAAAAGTTTATCTGCCAAACCTCCAACTCCAGAGTGAAGTATGTCTGCATAACAGATAGTAAGACTGCCATGAAGGACTCATCAAAGAAAATTGCTTCCCTGACTTTTTCACTCTTAGATGTTAAGTTCCCCAAAATAAAGCAGACACGGACCACCAGCTCCTGTAATATAAACATGCAAAGATTCAAATGTAACCAAGGCTGTGGTCTATGAAAATTTGTGAGGAGCCCACAGGTTCCTAACCAAGAAATCCTGAGTGCTCAGCACTTAAGCTTACATTATTTGCAAAAAAATTTCAGATATTAAAAAAATTAAAATTAAAATTTCAGACATTTATTTCGGACGTTTAATTTTCAGACACTTTTCCCCTCATTTCGGACATTTGCGCTGAAACATGCCTAAAGTAAATTTATAACTAAAAAACATGAATTAGACTGAAATAAAAATCTGTGAAAATGATAGTTTTACTGTACCTGCAAGGTTTTACAGCCCGGTATACCAATGAGAAAATAACACAAACTCAATCTATGTTTTTGTCTCTCATAAAAGAAACAAATATTTTCCGTTCCAGTGATAAAAAGAACGACTAAGCAAAGCCGCTTAATCCGAATTCTAGCCATATCATGCACATGTATATTGGCTTTGAATATGTGATGCCGTCGCCAAGAAAGTACATTTAAAGTTTTATACTACATGTACACTGTAAAAATTTGGGACGCTTAAAATTTTGGACGGTTTTATTTTCGGACACTATTTTTGTCCGAAATTAAAATCGTCTGAAATTTTCCGTAAGTAATGTATATGAAAAAGGTAAGTTTTTCCAGTTGCCCAAAAGCAAAAGTTAGTTGCAAGCTGTGGCATCCAGGTGCTTCTAGAACACAGCCCTGGCAACAATAAATTTAAATATTATCATCCACGGACAAAACTTCATAATTTGGATGGAGAAGAAATTGGAGTCACCAATGCTATCAATTCCCACAATCGGGTTATGTGAAACATTGTCAGACAGTGACCATGAAATGTAGAAACCATGTCAAGCTGATTTCAGTAACCTTTACAATTTCTTAATATATAAAAATTTACTAGTGAGTTTTCCACATGCAAAAGTGATCTTATTCCTATTCACAACGTGCAGTTCCAGAAACATCCCTACTCCCCCCACAGAAGGGATTGGAATTTCCTGGGGATAGGGGCTTCTGGAAGACCAAAACAATTAAAGAAATGTATGAAGCTCAACTGGAATTTCCAGAGGGGTGGGGTCTTAAAAAAATATCTTCCGTGGGGGAAATGGATATTTTCTGGAGCTACATAACATCAAAGAAGCTTCGACAAAGTACACACCTGTTTCTTTTCATACCCTGATAATATCTTGCTCAGTGCCTGAAGCCAAGTACAGGTGTCACTGTCTAACAGTTCACTGCAGCATTCTGTGTACAATGTAAGCTTGCTATGGTAAAGCAAAACAAAAAAAGGAACCGTTACTACATTGCAAATAAGACTGTTTGTAGACTGCCTTATTGCCGAAGATCTGATGAGTTTATTTCCACAAATTACATAATCAACCTCAGCACAAATCTCCATTGTGATCTCCAAGCAGGGCTGTCATTAAGGACTGTAGCCGGTAACATCTGTTATGGCCAAGTATGCTTAATCAGCCCTTGATGTTATAGGTGAACTCAACTGTTGTTGATACAATTTCACCCATAAAGTAACAAGTTTGTTATGGGTGAATCAAAACTTACAGTACTGACAGCCCTGCCAAGTGTACTCTACATGGGTCTCTCAGATGAATCGCTCTTTGTGGCACGCAAGGCAAGGCCTGCCCTTTACCAACATAGCTACAGGTAGCCATTGTACTGTTATGCCAGTCCTCTTCCCATCAACTGACATGTACCCCAATTAATAATTTAATTGGTAATTTTGTTTATTTATGAGTTGACCAGCACGTCACGATAACCTCACCTCAATGCTCGGCACACGTTCCACACTACATCACCGTCAGATGAATATGGTCCCAGAACTATGGCCAAGTTCCTAACTACTCCAGTGCTTACAAACAGTTCTCTGGCTCCAGTAACATCAGCAAGATTTCTCAGTGCTCCTGTGACCTGCAATTTGTGAAACAAGCTGGGAACTTTAGAGTGTCCATTGACAATATTTTGTTTGTTTGTCATTATGTTTCTCAATCAAGAGCCTTTGAATTAGCTGGGAATAAAGTAAAAATGTACCTGAACAAGCAGACTGGTGAACTGTGAATTTCCTTTCATGGACATTAATACCTAAAACACACAAAAAAGAATAGAGAGTAAAAGGCCTGTCTTTACAAACAATGACTGTTAATCAAAGGAAGGTTAGCCGTTTTAAACCAAACATGTAATTGAACACTCAGATGCAAGGAACTGTTAAATTATAAACTCTTACAACGGGTCTTTCAACAACCTAAATGTGCTCAGAATTTGTACTCAGAATCTTGTATGTGTATCTATTTGATTGTGCATACAATGTACTTACATCTTTACTTATGGCATCAAGAATCTGTGCTAAGCTCTCAATACCCTGAAGAGAAACCAGCTCTTTTTGAGCTGAAGGATTGTTACTTGAGAGATGTTTTAAAGCTCCAGCAGTATATACCAATGCGTCATGATGACTTCCTATTTCACAGCTTCCTATTGTGTCCACTAAACATTCTGAAAAAGAGATTATAAAATAATTGAGCCACTACGCACACTCTAATTGGTCGATAGGTGTGTTTAGATGAGAGTATGTAAACATGGTTGTGACGTTTTAGGTTCGCGCATATTTTTAAGAATGATTGTATGAAAGTAATAGAGCACTTTTCCTCATTTAAACACTTGGAGGGTTGGGAGAATTCTCAAAAGTTATGCAAACCCTCGACTACGTCTTGGGTTTGCATAACTGTCTCGAATTCTTCCAACCCTCCTCGTGTTTAGATGGGGTTATATAAACACAGAAAGAGTGCTCTATTGCTTAAAAAGAAAAGCGGGAGCTCAGTAATTTTGAAGACTTGAACATAATTCATAAAGAACACAAGATGACTCAGTTAACCTGGATAAGACAAGGGCTTCATAACATTTTCAGCAGGAGGGGAACTGGTTTTCACAGGCACGCAAAACGTTTTGATCTGAACCTCTTTAGAAGAAAAACTTTGTTCTAGATGGTCAAACCAAGCGCACAAAATCATCCTCACAGGCAGGTAATTTGCTTTGTGCCCGGCCCTCAATGAAACCCTATGTTGAGACCTAGAAGATATTGTCAGTTGACATCAAATGGTGGAGAGATGAAAGAGGCTATTAACATGTAACCAACAAACCCCTCCCCAAATACAGAAGGAGGAAATCACTATTGCTATGTCAATACGGCAAGGTCATGGTTTGGGAAATCCCGTAAATACCTCACAGTACTTTAGTAATAAGTAGTTTATCTTACTTAAAATGTCCTCTTCAAGGAATAACGTATCATTCTTCTCTGTTTTAGCTACTCTGTACACAACCATACATATGTTGGTTAAATTATTACCAGTCACTTTCATCTGCAACAGAAACAAACAATTGTTAAATTTCATTCTACAATGGATGAAATTATACCTCTTCTGCTACAGCGTAAGTAAACACCCTGAGATTAAATTACCAGACTTGAAAATTTAAAACTTTGACCATAAACTTAGGCAATCACTTCAAAACTTCAAAACTCCTTATTGCTTTAATTATACTATAGAATATACTGTACTATAGAATATAGTGTTACAAATGCCATCTTGTTGTAGGCTTGAAGACAGGTGTTGTAGGTCAAAATGAAATTCCTTTGTCTCTCAATCCTAATTAAGGATCATGAATAATTAGGGTTAGAAGACAAAGGAAATTGAGAATCAAACTAGGTTAAAATCATTTTACCCTGAATTTCATTTTGACCTACAACACAGACATCCACCTTTAACTATAGCACAGATGAAATAAAGAAGTAAATGCTCACCAAAAGAATCAATCTTCCAAGTCTCAGGAGTAATCTTGGATCACTGAGATCCAAAAACTTAAAAACTGTCCGTAAAATCTCTCCTCTTCTTCGAGCAGAAAAACTTCCACTAGCTTTTCCCATTAAACCTTTCTTTTCTAAAGCATTCCACAGTTTCAAGCAATCTTGACAAAGATCTTTTACATTCTTTTCTACAAATCTTTCCTCCATTTGAGAAAGCAATGGTTTCACATGCTCATCATAATATGAAACTAGTTCATCCTTGGGCTTTTCTTCCTCTGCTTGCGACTTCTTCCGTCTTTTATCTCCACTTCCGCCTCTCTCGCCTCCTTTTTTCCTCGTCCTCCCTGAAGTTGGAGAGGTTTGGCCAACTGTTTGTTCACTCGAGATTTCAGCTGGATCACCACGCTCTAGAGGGCCACTCTTGACACGGGTGACAGAATCTATGATTGGGGGACTGCGCTCTTTTGGCCCACTTCTTACTCTCCTTGCACCAATGACGTCCCTTGAAACTGTAGGTGGCATTGGTAAAATTTCTGATGAGCTATGTCGAAGAGGTTCAGCTACATTGAGAGGAGTACCAGAAAAAGAGCCTCTTTTTGGTGGACAAGGAGGAACTTCAGTCTTTGCTTCTTTATCTTGTTGTCCTATCACAATATTATGCAGCTTCTGATTGAGTTTTTCAGCGTTTAGTTCTTCAAAAGGGCCTGACAAGGAAGATCTAAGAGGTCTCCTGGCTTTCCCTGAAGGCTGAAGAAAAATGGTAAAAACCTGAACTAAGATACACACAATAAACAAAATGTCTGGCAAAGAATCCACCATAAAAAAATATACAACAGTTGAACTATGAACAGTCTAACACCTGACAGTCACAAAACAATGAGAAGTGCAACCTTGTTTATGAAAACAGCTGCAAGCACTTGGCCATGGTCCAAAAGACATGCGATCGCCTCTCCTAAGCCGATATTTATTCATGACAAATCCTAATTTGGTGACCACTTATAAAAGGTTCCACTACATTTCATGCTAAAGACTTACCACTCCAGATGGTGGGGAAGGAACAACAGCTTCAGGAATCAGTGGAGCATTTTCAATCGGAGTGAGCCTTCTTCCTGATGGGGGACGGGAAGTTTCACCCTCAGACTGGTAACTACCTAGGCTGTTAGAAAGAAAGAGATTATTTTAATTGATTGTTTTTGTACACATTTACTATTGTTACCAGACATCTGTTGAAATGGGTTTCATTTTTCAAGTCATTGCACAAACTGTTGGTTTCATTCAGAGATTCAAGTGTTCAAATTTCAGGATTGTGCTCACAGTTTGTTTGCAAGTTTGATCAAGATATGTTACAGAGAAGAGTTCAACAGAGGCAAAATCCATCACACGGATAAGATCTGCCTCAAACTCGCTACTTTTTAGGAATTTACAAGAGCTGTGTTGCAAACTGTAGCCAAGAGATGTTTGTCATCACATGATCACTTTTTCTGAATCTGCAGCTGAAACCAACGATACATGCAATGGCCTATAAAAAAGCCATTTAAAAAAATGCCTGGAATCAATAGTATGTATGGTTTATTGACCAAGCTTGTTCGGTCAAGATGGCTTGATATTGGCCGAGTTCTTTTTTTGAGTGTTTATGGACCGAGACGGAGAAAAGGTCCATAAACACGCAAAAAAAGAACTCGGCCAATATCAAGCCATCTTGACCGAACAAGCTTGGTCAATAAAGGATTTACAATGTATTATATGGCTTCCGGGGAAAATTTTCTTGTGGGACAAGGCAGATAGTCCCGAGCGAGCAAGATAGCTCCATCTTGCCCGCTCGGGTAGCCAATCACAGCACAGGATTTGATTCATCTTGCCCGCTTACGGAGCTAGCCATATAATAAAAAGAGTTATAGAACTGGTTCTAAGACTGGGTTATCAGGTCCAAGTAGGAATATGTATAGAATAATACATTGTAAATGTATGACTTGTTTGGATACTGTATAACTCTACCAAAACACATGAATAAACAAAATTGACAACATACCGTAAACACCGGCATATAAGCCGCACCTTTTTGCTCAAAATTTTTGTATCAAATCGGGAAGGATGCGGCTTATCTGCGAGAACATCTAGACACCATGCCTTAAATTTGCATAAATTTACAAGTTTTAGCGAAAATTCTACAGGCTGTATAGACCTGTGCAGCAAATTATTAAACCGCGCAGCCGTAGGCTGGGCGGTTTCTTGCTCTGCCTTCGGTTTTTAACCGCGCGGCCATGGGCCGAGCGCGGTTCTTGCTCTGCACGGGGTTTATTTTTTTTATTTTTATTTTTTGTATGCGACCAGACCCAAACTCCCACTCGGCCAAGTGTCGAATCATGCAACTTATGATGTTTATTAGCTAAAAACTGTTGAAATGTCAATGTACTGAAAATCGTATGAATAGTCTACTCTTTATTTAGTACAAAATATATTGCCTTTTTGTGTTATTGAAGCGCTTGATTTGAAGCGAGTATTGAATACATAAAAAGGAATTACATCATTCATGGAATGTGTCGACGTTGCAACTTTCTCTTGGGAAGCGTGTTGAATAACATCGTGCTTGTTACGCCAGCTATGGAATGCCGCTTTCACTTTGGCTACGTGAGTACGATCGTGCTTACTTTTTTGCAAGTTTATTTTGCCAGAAGCGGCAGTCATTAATTTATTTGCAATTTTGCTAGTATTTCGTGTGGGTTTAGGAATGGCCGTTTCATCGAAGCGAGTAAAGAGATTCGAAGGAAAATTAAATTTGCTGAGGTAAACAAGATAGAACTTGCAGCGTTTATGTTCTAAAATTAGCCGTGGATAGTGGAAACCTCAGATTGTCTGACTTCGCTTGTCCTTTACTGATAGCACAAACAAATTAAAATTTGACTTTTAAGGAAGAAAGCTGTTTATTAATAGCGTAGCCGTTTGTAAGTGGCGCTCTGTATGATTGACCTGAACGTAACACCAGGACATAAGTCGCATTTAGGCTTACATACGATTAGAAAGGAAAGACTTCAAGAGTGATCTCCTCGATTTGATTTTAAGGGAAAGTGTTCATCATTTGCCCTTCGCAATCCTATCTGACACTTGTGATAACTAACTTAGTGCTCGAACAAGGCTAACATACTTTGACTTCGAGATTGATGTACTTTAATAATATGATATTTCATCGGAAAGCAAACACTGTTTTGGTAAATGTTCTTTTACGTATCGGAAAGGCAGATGCTCTGTTTCGGTGAACGTTTTCTGTATATCTGTTAATAAGCAAACGAAAACAAAATAAAAAAAAAGTTTAGTCGCCTACGGTATTCAAACTCACGACCTCTCGATTGGGAGGCAATCGTCTACTCAACTGCGCCACAGCGGCATGAGTTAGGATACTGTGGAACTTATTATGAAGATTGGGTTGTAAAAGAATGTGCACTGCTTTGCGACTGTGGTGCTAAGAAAACAGTTCAATTTTTAAAAGCGCGGTTATAAGATCTGAAAGATCTTCTTGTTTTTTTTTTTGTCGGTGAGCAGACCCAAACTTCCACGGCCAATTGTCTTCACCATCATCCGCCAATTACAGGCCATTTCTCAGTTCTTTTCGTCATATCCCCCCTCAGGAGGGTTTTGTCAAGTTAGCGAATTAACTGTTTACACAAAAAAATGGCGGCCAAATGGGGGAATGGTCCAACTTGGGCCAACATCCTTCGGCGATGGGCGTCAGGACATTTGCAATTATAAAGCATCTAATTTGGGACCAGCTGCTGGCTAGTAAGGCTGAAATTATCCAGAGTTTAACTGTATTTTCGTTTTGCGAGTAAAACAGAACATTTTGTAATCTGGAATGTTTGCATTGTTTCTGTTCACTTTCAAAGGGAATATTCAATGCGCTAAAGAGGTATTACGTCTGGCCATGGAATACGCTGACGGTGATAAATGTAAGATTGTGTATAGTTCGCCAGAAGCAATGGTGGAATTTTCTGGGGAAAAAAGTTAAAACTTAGCCTTAGTGCTCGTCAAAAACCCATATGTAAAATTTATATTAAAAGGTCAAGGTATTTTTTCATTAGACGTAAACAAAATTCTCCGATTACAAGTCACGCTAAACTCGCGCTATGCAAAGAATGTAATCAGATACTCCTTTTTTCGTATATTTGCTGAAGGGCAGGAGAGTCACGTTTCACAGACAAACCGCATTTTTTTAAAGCGCGGTTTACAACCGCACCGCGGTTTACAACCGCACCGCGGTTCTTGTTACATGTAAGACATCTTTGTCGAGACTCCACTTTTGATTTATTTCAATTTATTTCAATTTTTTTTTTATCAGCAGAACCAAATAACTGCAGTTATTATTCAACAAATTGTAGTCACTATCCAAATATGGTCATGATGCTCTCGATATCTGTCATCCGTAGGTAACAGATATCTGGCGGTATACGTAGCTTCGTACGTGGGAAGAAAAAGTAAAGTGAGAAAATGTCGACAGACAGATTTACAAGGATTTAGGCTGCTTTGTTATCAATTTGTTGAATAATAAAATTTGTGATGAAGCAGTCTAGGTTTGAGCCATGGCCAAGATCACTGCGTAGTGTTCTTGGGCAAGACACTACTCTCACAGTGCTTCTGTCTCGGAATATTAAGAGGGTACAGGGTTATCCCACTTCATTGACTAAAGCTGTGAAAAGAGCTAAATAATATCAAAAAGCATGATGCTTGCATGCTAACAACGTGAAATTTGATGGATAAAACTTCCAAACTTCATGGAAATTTGTCAGTCAAGGGGAGTAGTTGGAACAGAATAAATTATGCAGGCATATTATTTTGACTAAATAAATTATATATTATCTTTCATGTTTCAAGCATGTTTTAAATAAAAGCAGATAAACAAGTTTTAATGTCTTTAATATGCATATCATAAGATTTGAAACAATTTCTTGCTCAGGAAATGCAAAACTTGGAACAGAAGTAACAGCTTACAGAAATTGACCAAGATGAGCCAATACTGACTTTCACTTTTCTCCCAGGGATTTGGCGACTTCACTTTGCTGAATGCCCGGCTCATGCCTGAGAGGGGTTGGGGAAGAGGACCAAGGGTTTCAAATGAATGGTGCATAACCCTTGGTTTTGAAAGTAGTCTTGCTGCTAACACTGCTGCTTAACATGTGTATATTTTATTTAAGTATAATTTAATTTTAGTGTAATTTAAGTGTCTAAGGGCTAGACCTAATTCATTCACTGCTGTAAACTTTATCATAAATTAAAGGTGATTAACCAAATGGCTCATCAAAATTTGTGTCTTGATATCACAATAAATGTTCATTTCATCAAATGGTTACAACGGGTTCGCTTTAATTTTAAGCAAGGTTGTACTACTGTCTCAGCAACTTTTTTCAACACGAAAAGTCTTTATCTCCTGACCTCCCAAAGCAGACAAATCATGTTATGAATCCAGGTGTGCTATATTTTTTCACCTGTATATGAAGTGGTGCAAATTTCTTTAATGGGCCCTTGCCCTTAGGAATCGAGGACGTCTATATTTACAATTTTGAGGTGAAGTATGAACCATAAGGGCATCCCACAACCTCAAAAACGTAAGACCTATTTTTGCCATTCGCAATATTTATAACAAATATCACGATAATCGAATAATCAACAATCCAGGGCAAACATATACAGCCATCATCAACTGTAAACTGTCGTAAAACATTCGGACAAAGTTAATTGCACCAAATTTACCTGAATGCAGATGGCGGTCTTCCCTCGTAGGGCTTTACAGAGCTACCTCCAAATAACGTTCTGTTAGATTCCACTGGCGTGAAAGGCCTTTTGGTGTCCAAAGGACGGATGGAAGATCTCGCCTCCGCGACAATATTTGCACTCGTTGGCCCCTCACTTGCATAAAACGGCCGATTGGAAGCCTTCTCGCCTCTGCGCGATTTTTGCGGCCTCGGCGGGTCCATTATTCAGAGGGAAACCTACAGCTACATTCTTACTTCCATCAATGGCAGACACAACAACAACCACATTGTCAAGACAACTTTGTTCAGTTGTCATTTGGCGCTTTCTCAGTTACTTCTATCGTTCCTAAGAACGCCTTGATGGCCGAACTCGATGGCCTCGTTTTCGGGCAAATGCCTCGTTTCTGCGCGTTTCTGCGCAAGTCAGCGGTCGAGATTCGAATTTCCAAAATGGCGGGAGTAAGTGGTTCTTTTCGACAGCTCGAAGACAAGCCGTGTTCTGCGGAAATTCTTTATCAAAGATGGTCGCCAAAGATGGATTTGCTAGCCCTTGTGACAATCGACGGCGAGGTTTGGTTGCAGAGGTTGTCTTGGAAGCGAGTGTGGACGATTTCCACTGCCGAAGGTCGAGCTCTTTCCGTGGCATGGAGACCAGACGGCAAGATTTTAGCGGTTGCTTTCAACGATGGTAAATTAAAGCTATTTGACATCGAAAACGCTGAATGCATTCATAAAACCGGAATCGAATCGAAGCCCACGTCCTTGGATTGGATAGAGGAAGGAAAAGAGAAAGTATCGACTGGTGATCATGAAACGTCGTTGAAAAACTTGCCGTTTTTCGTTGAAAAATCAGAACTTTATCTTCCTTCACTTTCACATCTTCCGAAATCTGCGGGAGCTCTGTTTTCGAAGGAAACTTCACAAGAAGAGTCGGAGGATCTCAAAAAGCTCAAGTGTCTACCCGAGGAGTCGAGCGTGTTGGTTGTCGGTGATGATAGAGGCAAAATACATATGTACCTATATGGCATCTTCTTGTGTGCCTCACTGAACACTGCGGATGTCTTGCAGCAGCATTCTGAATTTCAAGAAGTAACGAGTGCTTATGTGTCACATGATTTAAAGGTGCTCTCAGCTGTCGTCAAGTCACCTGTGATTGGATCAGACAAACAATCTGTGTCATTAGTCTTGTATGACACCGGATTGTTGTCCACAAGGAGTCGTGAACTTGCAGTTGTCGCTAAGAAAATGGGCGAGGTCACCAGCCTGATGGATTACTTTGATAACACTTTGCAGTCCATGTCAGATGCTTGGGAGGACATACTCCTTGAGATGGACACAAAGTTAACAGAGTTTGCTGCTGAACGACTGACTGCTGGATCAAGTGTCAGTGGTGAATTTCTAACTTTACTCACTCGTGGAGTGACAAGTCCCGAGCTGCAATCTTTCCTAATTCATGATCTCACAGAAAAAGGCCTCAAGAAGCTGGGACATAGCATTGAAAATTCTTACACAAGCATTCAAAATCTGGCATTGAAGCACTTGCAGTGTGTCACCCAATCTCTTCTGTTCCATGTGACAGAAATTCATGGAATGTCAAGATGGTACGAACAGTTTGGTGACTTGGGTCTTTCGGAGTTTGACATCCAAACTATAATCACAAGTCTTGGTTCTATCATGTTGAAAACACAAGAGCTTGTCCTTGTCATTGAAACAAGCCTGAAGAGCTTCAAAGCATTCTTCCAATGGCTTTATTATGCCATCTTGACTTTATCTGATGCTGAAATTCCAGACTTTGTGAAACAGAGGAGTCGGCAAGAAGTAATGCTTTTGTCAGGCTTCATTCAAGACCAGCTTGTCGTTAACAAGCAAGGAAAGTTTACCCTGGAGAGAGTCGGTCAATATTTTGACCCCAAGTCTCTAACAGTAAAGCCGCCATTTGGTAACAATGACTGGACAAAGTTTGTAGAGAGTCACCCGATGCTCAGGTCAAGTCCTTTGCTGATACCTGACAAGGCAACTGATTCTCTGGTCACTCTGTCTGAACAGCTGCATGAACACATTAAGAAAGCCTTTGCAGAACCAATTAGTGTCATAAGCAAATCAATCTCTTGCTGGAGCTGTTCCCCACTTTGTGAAATCAGCAAGAATGAAGAATCTTCTTTCCATGTAGCGCAAAAATCGACTGGACTCCCTTTGCGTCAACTTGTAGTCTTTCCTGAAGACCGGAAACTGTGCCTTGTTTCTATCAGGCCAAATGAGCGCAGGTTATTTCTTGCAAGAATATGCATTGATAACTTGCCATGTGACATTGAGCCAATGCTGTACTCTTTCTCTGATGTGATGTTCTATGACTCAGATTATTTGTCAGTTTTGCTTCAGCAGCAGAAAGTAGACATTGGCATTGATGAAGATGATGTTGATGGCGGGCTGTCAATATTGGCTCAAGTTCCTTATTTATGGCTTGAAGATAAAGACTTCCTAGATCTTGCCCAAGTCAAACAGACATACATCAATCAAATTTTGCAACCTCCACCCATCAGTGTAGGGCCGAGAATTACACATTTTCGGAAGCTGGTTGGAATGAGGGCAAGTTCTTTGTCTGTGAGTGGAACTCGGAAGGTCTCCTGTGTGCTGTCAGTTTTGCAAAGAAATATCCGGCTGTTTGATATGGACGCCGAAGATGAGGAAGCTGAAGATGACGAAACGGAGAATGAAGAATTAAACAATTCCCTTGAAGAGGAACAGTGAACAGATTTCTGACAGTTCTTGTCTCCCTATGGAACTAATTTTTGCATAGCAATTTTGTCAAAGAACAGTAACAACTGAAGAGCCTTTGCAGTGTACAAATGTTGGTGAATGCAGATACTCCCTGAGAAAAATTAAAATGTGCTACATGGTACTGTACTCATAGGCATATGACCCCCAGTTTCAGAAATTTTTGAAATTTTTTGGGCTTAACGCTCATAATTGGGGCAACAGTACTTGGGAGAAAACATTCCAAAAGGCTTCAAAACATGACCAGTAGGCTATTCTCTCTTGCCAAAATAGACTTAAAGCAAATGATACATGGGATCCAGGTAATCAGTTCTGATAGAGCCATATATTGATTAAATTCAGCTAAAATCCAATTTCCTATCAACAAAGCAATCAAAGTAAACAAAGACTTGTATTTGCAGTGGCTTTGAAAAGAGCCATTTAGAACAGCTACACAAGAAGCCGTTTGAGAGTTTCATACAAGGAAGAAGCAATAATATTGTATGACTTGACTGTCAATGGGGGTCATAGAGTAGGCAGTATTTCAAACTATTTTTGGAATTACAACATTGTCGTCACACATGAGAATTGTGAATATATATATATATATATTTTGTTTACTGCAGTTTGAGTGCGTTTGTATCCTATCCTGATTTGGACACTCGAGCATTCAGGAATTTTGTAATTTTTTGGGTCACTGCTCTGCAAAGTCCAAAGATGCCTGTGTGCCTATGATTGTACAATGCCAACATATTTTAATCTTCTAGTGACTGTACTTCTTGTACTTCGATTTAGATATGATAAAAGTTATAGTACTGCTGAGCACATTATTTCACATAATTTTCGCCAATGTTCAGCAAGAGCTGAATTTTTGATATAACCCTGTAATGATAATTATTACAGACTTCACTAAGATAAGTCTGAATATAACATTTGCTGTGTAACAGTAAGGTCTGGGTTTAATTTAGCCTGGTTGGCCTGAACTAAACAATAAAATAAATAATAATAAATTTCCTATTTATATAGCGCATTTATCTATATAGATATAATCAAATGCGCTTTACAACACTTTGTGGGGGACTTTGCCAGACTGCTCCACGCAGTTCGCAATTTTCATGAGAAAGTACAGTATGATATACCGGTGCCCCCAGGTCAGAATAAGTGATAAGCCATCACACCGGGGACATTCCCCTACTCTTTCCGAACAGTGCGTGGGTTCTTTAACACATGTACATGTTTACACCTGTATTTATTCTTGGTCTACATTGTGATGGAAATAAATTAATAACAAGGCTCAATATCATAAAAATAAAATATATATGTGTGTTTGTGTGTGTGTGTGTGGGTGTGCGTGTGGCGGTGTTTTTCTCTTTCTTAATTTTATTTTGTATGTAAACAATTTAATAAAAAAAAATAATGAATTATAAAAAAAAAGTAAAAATAAAATTATTATCGTGTTCTCAGCCCTCTCAAGTGAAATGTTGTTAAATTTAGTCCAACCACAAGGTGTTTAACGCTGTAATAATAATAATTACAGTGTTAAACACCTCGTAATTATTACAGACTTCAGAGAAGTCAGAGTATAACATTTGCCATTGTCTTAAATCCTAAATTTTAGGATTTTTTTATAGTTCATCTTGGACTTTTATAGTGACATCATTTAAGGTGGCTCAAAACAGTTTCCACTACTTTCCAAGACTTGAGCTTGATGGGTCATTATAACCACTCTATATTAGTTGATACCAAAATCATAGTATCAAAAAACTGCCCAATCATTGGTGAACAAGTCACTGTCAATTTTGTGGCACAATAGGTTACCATAGCAACTATGACCTGCTAAAAACATCCTTAATTTTAGTTTTAAGCGCTTATAACTCGAAAACGAACTCGGTGACCCCAATTTTTTATTATTGAATTGTAATTAACATGATAATTGACGCAACTTTTTGCAAGATTTAAAAAAATTCTACGGAGGGGGTTCAGTTCACAAAATTGACAGCACCTTGTTCGCCAACGATATAGAGTGGTTGTAATGACCCATCAAACTCTAAGTATTGGAAAGTACTGGAAACTGTTTCCAGCCACCTTAACATCTTTGTAGTCTCCATTGCAGCTGTAATTTGGGTTGTCACAAAATGCTTCTCTCTACTACTATCTAGAGTGTAGAAGAATTGCGTGACAACCCCAAAAACGGCTGTAGGTGAGACAACGTACCATCACTTTTTTGAGGGGGCAGAGGAGGGGCAGGGAAATCACCACAAGAAAATCCTGTACTGCAAACATGTGGGTTTGCCTCGGTGTAAAAACTTGTGAAGGTTTTCTTTGTTTTGTAGCTATTGTTAGGGTTAGGGTCTATTATGTTGTCTTCTTTGTTTTCTTTAACACTGAAGAATGATCTTCGCAGTGAATTTTCCAATTTAAGCAACTGGAAAGAAGAAGCCTGAAAAAAATCAGGGCTTCAACGGGATTCGAACCCGTGACCTCCGCGATACCGGTGCGATGCTCTACCAACTGAGCTATGAAGCCACACATTGACCAACAAATTGACCTCGCTCCCAATGTGTGGCTTCATAGCTCAGTTGGTAGAGCATCGCACCGGTATCGCGGAGGTCACGGGTTCGAATCCCGTTGAAGCCCTGATTTTTTTCAGGCTTCTTCTTTCCAGTGGCTTAAATTGGAAAATTCACTGCGTAGATCATTCTTCACTGTCATCTAAAACCACAGTTCAAATATATGAATTATTTCATATATACTTACATCATTTCACTCCTCACGGGAAGATATGAACTCAACAAATTGACCTCGCTCCCAATGTGTGGCTTCATAGCTCAGTTGGTAGAGCATCGCACCGGTATCGCGGAGGTCACGGGTTCGAATCCCGTTGAAGCCCTGATTTTTTTCAGGCTTCTTCTTTCCAGTTGCTTAAATTGGAAAATTCA
>OZ026598.1:36237371-36242371 GCA_964020085.1 Micromussa lordhowensis | reverse complement strand
CTCGTTGTTGATAAGAGTAGAGTCTCCGTACGCTACGCGGACCTACGCGGCTCTTTATCAGACGATGCACGGCCTGGGCACCATTATAATAAAAAATGGCGGCAGCTTTTGGTGTTTGGGAAGTAAGGTTTCCTTCTTCTCGCGCAGTTTACGACGAAGATGACGAGGAAGACGAAGAAACGTCCTCTTCAGAGGATGATTCAATGAATTTTGATTTCCACTGGGCGCCTCACCTGAAAAGAGATCAGAAATCGTCTCCGTCAGAATGTCCCTTGATGGTTCTCGCAATCGGAGAAGTTGCTACAACATTTGTAGAAGCTCATTACTTATCAGCAGGGAGTGAAATTGTCGCCTGTCTCACGTCAAAAAATGAGAATGAGCTTGAATTCAAAAAACTGTGTAATAAGTTCAAATCAGGTGATACGAGTTGCCTGCATCGGCTAACAACGACTCATGATGACTCAGTGTTTTTCCAATGTCGAACGCCAGTACCTCAAGAGAAAGCATTTCACTGGACAGAAAAGGTAAGTATGGGAGAACAGTTCTATCGATAAACGTTTCTTTAGATAATCCAGTTTACTAAAAGTTGCCATTATCCGAGATGTTTCTCGTCACTTGAACTTAAAAGATGATTTCCAATCCGTAATGCGCATTCTGAAGAGTTTATTTGCGCAATTTTTTTGTTTTGTTTGATGTAAAGGCCCTTTTCCCAGGCGATTTTTGTCGCGGTAACCCGATGCAATGTTTGTCGGGCTGAAGTTGCATCAAGTTTCCAACATGTTCGAAACCCCTGCGATACGCACTGAAAATCGCACCTGGTTTACACGTGCGATTTTGAAGTTGCAACTTTCGCGCCACAAAAATTGCATCGAGCTAGTTGCCGCGACAAAAATTTCCCGTGTAAACGGACCTTAAGACATCACAAAATGTAAAAATTTCGCAGCTACCTTCATGAAGTAAATTCAAAGTTTCAAAACAACCACCATTATGGATGTTAAGCGGTCAAAGCTTTATGCTTTGTCCTTTCTCAAATCACTTGATGAAAAAACTTTGCAGTTGTAAAAAATCAATGGAGCTGTTGGAAAAGGAACTTGAAAGGCCTCAAAGATAAGGTATGTGGTTCCTAACGAATAGCATCGATTCGCAGTGGGAATAAACATTAGGGTGCTGAGACTGCGCAGTACGGGCTGGAAATCATCTTTAAGTGGTGGTTTGTGTGTGTTTCTGGTGTATGTTGGTTTGTTAGCTTGTGTTAGAGGTAAGAAAATTGGAGGCTGGAGTCATAGGAGGGTGGGAGATTTATGTTTTGTTCTTTTTGTTTCCTTCATCATGCCGTCCACTCTTCCTTCCAAAACTTGTTGTTCAGCCATCTCAGATGTTGACATTGCCGATAATAATTATTAACATCATCAGTCAATGAATTAGACCTTGATTGTTAAACATGTTTCAGTTATTTGAGAATTTGAAGCCTTCCAAAGTTGTTATTCTCACATCATCGGCAGCCTGTGAGTATCATACCAATGCCCCTGAGAATCTTAAGTCTGACTTTGTAAAAGTCTTGAAGACAGATTCCTGGCAAGAAAAGATTCCACACAAAGAATGCTCTTTTTTGGAAACCCCTAATGTCATTAGTGGAGTTGCAGCATCAGGTAAAATAGCCAATTTTTTTTAAATATTTCCTTCTTTTTGTAAATTAAATAGTGGATTAAACAATTGTTTTAAAGGAGAAGTTCATTCCAAAATTGTGCTAAGGTATAAACTTTAATGTTTGTTTAATTAATTAATTTCAATTAATTAATTACCATTGCAGCAAGAGGGTAGGGTGGGTTAGGTACCTGTGTGCACTACGTAAAACATGTTACACCTACTTCCACTTATTAATAACATCAAAGCTATATATTTGTTTCAGAAAACCCCTTGCTCTCCTTGTGGTACTACTTTCTTCACAACAAAACCAATTTGCTCTAAATGCATGCTCAGATTAGTTACCGTTCATGTCGACTATACATTAGCTGGAAGATAAATTTCATATTGGATCACACATCAAAGTTAAGTGCTTTTCCTTGTGGAGTCCATGTAACATCGCTCTAGCATCATTAGGGTAAACCGTACAACGGACAATTTTACGCCAAAACAATCTTCCCCAACATGGCCCACCATCGCCGGATTTCATACGGTGGGGGCCTGGGTATGAGTCCATGTATTATGGGATTAACAACACAAGACCCATATATTCAGAAAGAGATAGTAACAAATGTATGGATTGCCGGACACTTGTCCGGAAATCCATACATTTCTTTGCAAATTTTGAAGTTTTTGAATGGCTGTATCTTGTTCAATCTTGGCCCAATTAACACAAAACTTAAGGATTTTGTAAAGCTCAGTGTGCTCTTTCTGCATGTTAATCCCATAATACACGGACTCATACCCAGGCCCTCACGGTATGAAATCCAGCAATGTTTGTTTTCTAAATTCGCCTCCAGGCTCTTGTCTGCATTGAAAATGGCGGCAAAATATTTTATTGTCCCCCCTCTAGGAAGCATTGTGACATCCAATCCAGTTGCTCTATGGCTTTTTCTCAAAAGCTAAACATGGCCTGTGAAGAATGTGTAGATAGATTAATTTTTGTCAAGAAGAATTGGAATCCTTAGCAAAATTATATCATCAAGCCATCTGCTGCTGGACTGCATTTATTGCTCATTTTCCCTGTTCTGGAAGATCTCAGTATTTTATTACATTTGTTAATATTTCTAATGAATGATTCACAAACTTACAAAAACTCTTATGAAGTGAGTATGTAAGAGTCAATTTTGTATCCAAAAATGTGTTACAGTACTTTGCTTTAACGGCTATTGACAGATCAAGTTAATAAGACTGAAGTGAGATGTTGATAGGCATTTCTGTGACATACTATTATGTTCAATTTACATAATAAAAATGCAGAAAATCAATGGATTTTTATTTTTCTCAATTTTGTATAACTTGCATTGTACAGGGAAGATGGAATGGGGCATTTATATCAAACATATCTTTTTATCTCAATGAAATACCTATTGTCACACTAAAATGTCACTATCGCAATAGTATTGCAATAGTATCACCACTATCGCAATACTATTGCAATGGTGTCAACTATCACAATACTATCGCAATGGTCAAAAGGGGTGCAATAGTCACCCCTACTTCTGAGTGTAAAAACGCTACTGTAACATTGTGTCTTTTGGAATTACCCCTACGTCAGGAGTGATGGTCTCCTTCCCTGTGTCCAGTCAACAAATATGATCTGTTTTCAATCTACAATAGTGTGTTTGCGAGGGTCAGATAAACAAGGAAAACGCATTACTTCTCCTTTAACTGTCTCTATAAGAGAGACCACAAATTTCCAGGGTTAGTGCATTACAACTTATCAAATTGTAAATTTCTGACACAAGAAACCAAGAAACAGACTCTATGGCACCTAATGAAAGCACAAATTTATGTTTAATTTATAAATAATTAATTTATATTTATTTATAAATAAAGATTGGTGATGATGAAATGAATTAAATCAAACTTTAAAAGAGGATGCATTCACCCATGTAGAATATAATCTTGGCTAATTAGTGCTGTTTACCTTCAATGCTTCTCATTGAATCACATCTCAGTTGTAATAATCAATATTGTGGTGTATTCATTTTCAATGGTTTTATTGTTAACCACAAAGGTGGCAACAGAATAAGAAAGTGGTATTCCATGACAATTTGGTAATTAAATTATTTAGTTCTCGTTTATTGGCGTAAAGAAAACTTACAGTTTGAGAAACAAAATTGTTTCTGTTCCACTTCTTCATCAGATATTTAACTTTCTACCATTAATCTTCCGCAGTGAAAAAAGAAAACAAGCACATCTTTCATGTGTGTTAGAAAAAACGGGGGATTCATTTTACATACCTTAGCAAGGAAAACAAAAGCATCAAGTTACGAAGTTGGCATGAAAAGTGAAATTGTCAGGCTTGCTGCTTCATCGTATTACTGAATTTAAAAATTATGAACAGAAACAACATAAAACACCAGAGAAAACGGTAATTGTAATTTTTGGACCTTGAATTAAAATACTATACACACACAAAACAAGCACACTGCTAAGATTATGTCTTATCAAGGTTTCTGTCCGTTCATATTCTTCAAGGGGAATATACACACCAGAAGTGAACCGGGCGGGGGTTCTGGGACTTACCGTACCAGAGCTATCAATAGGCCCTTTGCAGCTAAGCCGTCACGTGACCAATTTTTCATAAAATTATGGGCTATAACTTAACAAATGCCAGAAATGGAAAAAGCATGTCGAGAATATCAAAATGGCCAAATTTGAGGCCCCCATCATTAAAAGATGAGATTTTATGACAGTCTGAATTTTTAAAAAAATAAGGAGGTTTGTATGGAAAATGTTGCTGGAGAGCAAGACCTTGCTCTCCAGCAACATTTCCCATACAAAACTTCTAAATTTTCCGAAAATTCAAACTGTCGTATAAACTTGCTCTTTCATTCCAGGGGGCTCAAACTTGGCCATTTTGGTATTTTCGATGCGCTCTTTTCATTTCTGGCATTCTTTAAGTTATAGTCCATAATATAAAAATTTTCTAGGAAAAATTTGGTCACGTGACCCCAGCTGCAAAGGGCCTATTGCATTCTGCACTATCTGAGATTGTCTCTCAAGTTTCCTTTTTACCAATGGAAAGCTAGTACAATGATCGGTCACTGACCAAAATTTGTGCACCAAAGTGCTTCCAGACCATATGAAATCCTTGTCTAAATTAGCATCAAAATGGGAAAACGACACTGCCATCTTGTAACTTAGCAGCCAGGCAATGTGTGCATGACATCAAAGAGCTCATCAAAAATGGCTGCAGTGGGGCAAAAGGGGTGTGGCACAAAAAGGCAATGATGGCCAGGTTATTACAAGCAAAAACAAAGAAACAACAAGCAGAAAAACCAAGCGCATTTAAATCTTCCCACCAAACT
>OZ026598.1:36232371-36234871 GCA_964020085.1 Micromussa lordhowensis | reverse complement strand
AGGAAACTAATTCAAGATCAAATCAGAATTTAGGAGTGACAGGTTCTGAATTAAGGAAAACTGGAGAAAATCCCCCAGAGGAGGGAGAGAACCTGGCCTTTCACACAGAACGTTTGTGCGCTTATCATACATTTCTCCCCTGGGATAAGTGGGCATCCAAAATTTTCTGTGGGGTGGCTTATTCTGGTTCAAGTCAGCAATTCAAAACTCAAGTTGTCAAAAGATAGCATTTTCTCCAAAAGTGGTGTCCAAAGAAATAAACCCTGGACACCCATATGTATGACTCCCAGCTGAAATGGAACTAACAATAAATGGCCAGTTGAAGAGCACTTACCCAAGAAGGATGATATGGAGGGGCTAGCTGCACACTTCAAAATCGATTTTGTGATCTGAGTACTCTTTGGGAGAAGATACAATCAAATAAAGATGAACATGACAGGTGTGACCTATTTGCAAAACCATTGCTCAAAAGAGGAACCTAACCAACCTCCCCTTTTACTCAGATCGATGCAATTTTATTTACTGTTGTTTTTGTTGTTATTGATTGTTACATCTGTAAAGCGTTAGGGTACTATATGCTTTCGTCACAAAATAATAATGTGAAAAGGACTATCAAATGGAGCTAAAACATGACAATTAAAAAGCTCAAAAAACGGAACCTAAATCTTAAGCTATGAGTTAGCAATAAAATAGACTGATAATAACTACTCTGGTTCTTTTGAAAATGAACTAGAAACAGTTTATCTCTTGTTCCAAATCGCGAAGTGAGTGCTTATTTTTTATCTTACTCTAGCTTCTATATCTCTAGCTTCTACATAATTATTGCGGCTTATGATTGTAATTATCAGAAACAATCGCGTGGCTTATTTGTTATTCCCAGCGAGGTAGAATTCCTCTCCACTAACTTGAACTGGAGCTTCTGAGAACAGCGTCGAGCTTATGAGAAACAAAATATATTTACTGGGCTCAGGAACAGACGCAGTCTTCAATGGAGGAGACGTTGAAGCTCTTTTCTCCAGTAGTGTTAAAAGAATGCCACTTCCTCGAGCGTGGGCGACATTTGGTGGGGTCCTGTGGCCTGGACACGAAGAACCATGCAGATTTGGCGGTGTCTAACCTGAAACAACACAAATGATCAGTTTCCACGAACCAAGAAAAAGTTAGCCTGAAATGTTAATCCCGGGCCAGAGAGGCCTGGATGGAGTTATAACCCTCAGACGTCAAACGTCTCTCCTCCGGGGATTAAGCTGAGGGTGGGAGATGACTGACACTTCAGGCTAGGAGAAATGCAATCAGAAAATAAGCTGAAGCTGCGTTTTTCAAAAAAAAATCTGACGAGAATAGATATAGGTTACAGACTCCTGCTGTTAAAAACTGTACATACTAAATTCTGAGCATAGGACTCGAGCATGCTGTATGGCAGGAATAATATGAAGCACACAAAGTCCAGGTTGAAAAGGAGAATTTGGATTGGTTCCCGCCGAATGTTGCGATCATCATCATCTTATCCTAGTCTAGTCTAGTGCTTTAGCAACGGGAATCACGTTGATCATCTTTATCCCAATTTGCATCTTGCTTAAATTTTCGTCAGGATGATTTCTCTTCTCTTGAAACAGACTTTCTTGAGAAGGTTTGTCATTCTTGAAATGTGTGTTCTAATGGATTGCAATGCTAATTGTATTATTGGCATGTGATCAATGATTGATCGATGGACTTGATTGATTGGTTGGTTGCTTGATCAGTTGATAGAGTGATTGACTGATGGATTGACGATTAATTGATTGACTGATGGATGATTGATTGACTGACTGATTCATTGATGATTGATTGACTGATTGAGTGAGCGAGTGATCGATCGATTGATTGAGTGATTGATTGACTGATTCATTGATGATTGATTGACTGATTGATTGATTGAGTGAGTGTTCGATCGATCAATTGATTAACTGACTGTTGACTGATTGATAGATTGATTGATTGGCTGATTGACGTGAGCGTGATAACTTTACACTCCTGTAAGAAGTCAGTTGTACTTTTCCCTGTACATTAGTACCTCGAATTGTTTAAGGGACAGGTATCGCCAATACATCTGCCAAGATCAATGACCTGAAACACCAATAAAATCAGTCAGAGAACGACAGTGATTAAAACAGCTAATTACCTTCAGTTGTTCAAGTGAGTGATAGCCTTTTATGGTAGGCATCTCGAAGCTATATGACGCTAACTATTTATAAGTTAAACATTATATCTCTAGGTAGCGACAAAGCCATGTAGGTAGCTGTTGCTCTATATAAATTGACTCGTGTTTAGCCTGAATAGGCAGTCCTTTAAAAAGCCCGCGAGAGGAAATAATCTTTCTAAGGTTCTCATTCATTGAAGGTTTGATTGATTTTTTCACCTTAGTTTGCATTACTGTGTTTCCTTTGGAGTCCGTGTACTGCTCAGGAAATCCTTCAAAAAATGACAAACGGTAACAGTGAGGTACCACGCATGAGCACTC
>OZ026598.1:36152371-36222371 GCA_964020085.1 Micromussa lordhowensis | reverse complement strand
TGAAACAAGATTTCGAGACACTGAACAAAGCTAGGGTTTTCCGCTCTTTAGACAATTCTCAGAAAATTTGTCGCAGCGTTTCGGTAGTACATCGCGCATTCCAAAGAGCTACAATAGCTCTACTTGTTAAAAACCCTGTTTAAGACTCAGACTTGGTTACGCTCACCTCAACAAAATTCCTAGTGCAAAAAGATTTTGCATGGCACTTTACATCTTTCGCGGATATATTAGCCGCTATATGTAGTTTCCCTGTAAATTTCAGTGAGTAGAAATAAAGTTTATGTGTGAATGTAGTGCATCAGGACATTATGTTCCGAAATAAAAACAACTTGTTTCTGTGTAGCACTTTGAATTGAATTGAACTGGTTTCCTTTAAGATAACAAAAGTGCTTAATGGTATTTTTAGACACGAGTCCGGAAAACCCCTTTATCAGTCGCAAATGAAGCGTTACAAAACGTTCAAAAGCCCGTTCCGAAGCCCGTCAGAAGAAGATGGTAATCTCGCATGAACTCTTTCTAACGTACAACATCAATTCACTTTATACCATGTACGCACTTACCATTTGATGTAGGAAATATAGCAATCAACAAAATTGAAACAGCCAAAAGTAGCATAGTGAGCAGATTACTGGAGACGAAATTTGCTGCTTTCTCTATCAGACTGTGGAACTTCTACTGGATTTAGTCTGTAATATAAATTGATTGGTTAGAGGTCAGAGTTCAGGGAGCAGATACGGGAAAACAACAGCAAATAAAAGCTTTGGACTTAAAACTCAAGTCACCATCAAGTGTTCGCTCAGTTCTATTCTGTGCTTAACTTTTAACTTAAAAGACACAAATATCAATTGCTGTGTAAAATGTAGATTTTTTGCGTTAAAAAGACTAAAGGTGAAAAAACGTAAGTCACTACGTGTTATCACCAACTTTGTGTTGTAATTTAAAACGAAAGCGAACGCTTTAGATATGAGACAACACGTGCAAGTGCGACACGTGCATGATGAGGCAAAAAATCCGGTTACAAGCGCTGGGCTTTAAAACAACTTCATAAGGAGTTTGGATGGACTTATCAATGAATGAGGGGGGCAGGGTTTATATAGTCCCAGGGGGGGCTAAAAAGCGGTAAAAAGTCTCAAAATGAGCTGATGCAACCATCAACTTAAAAGACACAAATATCAATTGCCGTGTAAGATATAGATTTTTTTGCGTTAAAAAGACTAAAGGTGAAAAAAAATGTAAGTCACTAGGTGTTATCACCAACTTTGTGTAATTTAAAACGAAGCGAACGCTTTGAATATGAGACAACACGTGCAAGTGCGACACGTGCATGATGAGGCAAAAAATCCGGTTACAAAGCGTTGGGGGGGACAACTTCATAAGGGGTTTGGATGGATTTATCAATGAATGGGGGAGGGGGGAGGGTTTAAATCCCACGGGGACTTAAAAGCGGTAAAAAAAGTCTCAAATGAGCTGATGCAACCACCATCTTTAGTCATCTGGTGGAGCTAAAAGACGTTGACAACAATGAAGAAACACAAAGCCCAAGTAACGGAACAAATGCGCGAAGCACTGAGGTCAATGTCTGGTGCTTCCTTGTATTAAATGGCAAATACCAAAGGTACACAAACATGGCGACAGCCCGGCCTTTCACGCTCGATGACAAGAAAAAAGTAAAAAAAGGGCTTATATTCGGGAGGAGAGGGGGACTTAAGACCGGAAGAGTTTTTTTTGTCACATGTAGATGGGGCAATAACCGAGGGGGCTTCTAAACGGGGGGGGGGGGGATTAAAACCGGAATCTTACGGCATTTTAAAACCGTTAATGTACATGTTGTAGGTCAAAATAAAATTCAGGTTAAAATGATTTTAACTTAGTTTGATTCTCAATTTCCTTTGTCTTCTTACCCTAATTATTCATGATCCGTGAATAATTAGGGTTAAGAGACAAAGAAATTTCATTTTGACCTACAACATACACGCGCATAGTCATAACAGGGAACAAACATTGCGCAATGATTTCACTGAATATAAGCTTAATTGAGACTCTCCTCCAATTAATTAAATGATTTATCGCCATACAGAATGAACTAGAACTTTGAACAGTGCAACTGTCTTCCTCTTTTCTAAGCTGTTCTATTCGTTCTATAAGAGTCGAACAACGAGTATTCAGTAGAATTTTAGTATAATAATTGGGAGTATCTAAAAGCAATGCAACGATTCGGAAATAATCAATTTCGTTCACCCACTTATTGACCGGTCATCTCATTGTAGATCATCATCTACATTTGGGATCAGATAAAAAAAGCAGTTAAGTGCAAAGCTGTTAAATGCTTCGATCATTTAGATAATCATTAGAGCGTCAATCCTGCAAAAGACTGGGTGTTCTTATAACTTAGACTTTAAAGATTATGTAATGATTACGTAATAATCCCCGCGGGTAACAATGTCGGTTGTAAAGGTTGAACTTTATGCAAGCGTGCGATGTAAAATTCCTCGTGATTCTCGATCGTTAACGTTTCATCCAAGAGCAGAGTGAGCAGTAGCCAAAACGTCCCATGAGAAAGTGTGATTTGAATTGACTTTGATGTGTTTGGCTAATACCGATTGTTTGCTGACATCAGAATGTCTCTTAACACGGACTTCAAGGTTGCCTGCAGTTTCGATAATATACCGCGTTGGCCCACAGCTGTTGTTATCCATTGAATTGGCGTTACGTAATCTTTATTCAAGCTATAACAACACACATTTTATTACCGTTATTATGGATGATATGTCGAACTCTTAAACAGTCCGTTTTTAAGCATACAGGAAGTGACGACACAACTCGAAAAAGTCAAGAGTACTTTTCTCCTTGTTCATGATCATGTATGATCTTTGACAGAACAAAGCACGGCCAATTAGCTTATCTAATTTGTTGAGAAAAGCCTCAGATTTGAAAATCAAGCAATCTCCTGTGTCAGTGCAAGAGAACTTACTTCCCCAAGTCCTCACGAATTCCATCACTCTAAGAGATGGATTTTTATAAATAAATAGAAAACATCTTTCCGACTTTTATACAAGTATCTCCGTTGCAAGCCATCGGCGAACGTATGACGTCTACAAATGATTTACGGTTACTTTTCAGTTAGCAAAATTCATTTCATCTTGCTTTGATCCACGCAATATTCTTCTTTCAAATCACACCGATGTAACTTGATTGCTATATTATATGTTCACAATAATCATTATTGTTTTAGTTTTAGTTTACAGAAACTTTTACAACTCTGTGTGTAAAATGGTCATGCAGATAAAATACTAAGTGTTGTTGTATAACTGATAACCGGGGGAAAGCACGTGATTTGTTGTGTTCGAAGTACTTAGAAATATTGAAGAGAGCTCTGTAGCATTGTTTCCGATCAAATTCACGGGACTGTAACATTTCGTTCCGCAGATAAACTTTCTGTATGTAGATTAAAATAAGTGAGACTCGCGTTTGAGGTTTTCCACTCACGAACAAATGCTGAGATCGAATCAAGTGGCATTTTTTCTACAAATTGGTAATTATTTTTAGGGTAGATAAGCAATTACAGTGGAACCTTAATATAACGTAGGGACAAGGGACTGGCAAAATGTGTTCGCTACAACGATGTTCTTTTCAGTACATTTTACTATTGGCGAAGCCAAGAATACCGTTCGTTATATTGAGGTTCGTGAAGTTGAAGAAGAATCAGGCACTTCGATGTTACCAGCATCCGCCATTTTGGAAAATTGCTGCTTTAGCGCTTTAAGTAATGTGGAATACATTTTTCTAATGGGAAATCGCTGAACTGGATTGTTTCTGGTATAGAACTGAGTATTTTTTTCAAGAACATAGCAAGGAGACCAGGACTAAGCCAAAGATAAAGCCATGAATGTTTCTACACATCCCTAAACTTGTTTAAATATCTTCATGTTTACTAAATGTCTCGGAAACTTCTAAATATTCTATTGTGGAAAGACCTGGGTGAGCAACATCTCTGAAACGGAAACTGTGTCGCAATATTTAATAAAGCCGTCACAAGCCGGACAGAAACTTTTTCAACTCTGTGTGTGATATGGTCATGCAGATAAAATACTAAGTGTTGTTGTATAACTGATAACCGGGGGGGAAAGCACGTGATTTGTTGTGTTTGAAGTACTTAGCAATATTGAAGAGAGCTCTGTAACATTTCGTTTCGCAGATAAACTTTCTGTATGTCGATTAAAATAAGTGAGACTCACGTTTGAGGTTTTCCACTTACGTACTAATGCTGAGATCGAACAAAGTCGCCCTTTTTCTACAAATTTGGTTATGATTACAAATTACAGTCGAACCTTAAACTGGCAAAAATTATATGTTCGCTACAGCGATGTTCGTTTCCATACATTTTACTATTGGTGGGGCCAAGAATACCGTTCGTTATAAGCTGTTATATAAAGGTTCGTTAAATCGAGGTTCCAATGTACTTAAATAGTCTTTTGTTGTTGCTTGTAGAAAGGCACTGAATCCAATATGGCGACGGCTTAAGGCGGGGGTAAACCCGAAAGCTGTATTTTGGCTGGGTATTATGTTTTTAATGCAAATATCTCGTTAACGTTTCAAGCAATCAAGAATCTCTATGCTCATCTCACATATCTTTGTTTTGGGTTGTTTTGTAAATTTTTTGGTGATTTTTAGGTATATTTGGAGAGAAATAGTTTTTCTCAAAGGATTAGTAAAATTGATGGAAATAGGAAATTTTGAAGATTTGTTGTTGTTTTAAAATTAGAGTTTGAAATTAAAAATTGATAGATACACTCCAAACAGTTGCCCAACAACCTGGGGTGCCATTGTGCGGTCGGGCAACTGTCTGGTGGTGTTCCATAACCCTTTTTTTCCCTTTCAACCTCTCTTTAAACTTACCAAAATTTCACTTCAATTCACCTTTACCCCCGCCTTAAGCTGAATATGTGTGTTTTAATATGCTTTATTTCCGTAGAAAGCTACATATGCTAGGAAACGATTTTTTCTATTTTGACAATTTCCAATGCATCGACATGATGATATTCTATTGGCTCCAATTTACTCCAATTTAAATCTACTAACGTCCTAATGGAGAACGGCAAACGTCTAACCTCAAACCGCTGTCTTAATGTACGAACTTCCTACTTCAGAGGGGTTTACCTATCGTTGACAGTGACTCCAGTATTTATTTCAATTTACAGGTTTAATGAAATTTAGACGGTTTTTGCTGCCCCCCGAGTCATGGGGAAACTATTTTTTAAGGGGCATTCTTAGATCTTATGACGGCGATGTGGCACAATTTCATGCATTTTTGCGACACTTCCGCCATTTTGGAAAATTGCTGCTTTAGCTCTTTTAGTAATGAGGAATACATTTTTCTAATGGGAAATCGCTGAACTGGATTGTTTCTGGTATAGAACTGAGTATTTTTTCAAGATATAGCAAGGAGAACAGCACTACATCAAAGATAAAGCCATGAATGTTTCTAAACATCCCTAAACTTTCTAAATATCTTCATGTTTTCTAAATGTCTCGGAAACTTCTAAATATCCTATTGCAGAAAGACCTGGGTGAGCAACATCTCTGAAACGGAAACTGTGTCGCAATATTTAATAAAGCTGTCACAAGCCGGACATACGGCTTTCCTTTATATCAAGCAATCGAATGGAGTGTCATGACCATGAAGTCTCCTTGAAACACCTGAACCCAGTTACGAGTTCCTCATTAAAAAATATTCCTTCCACGTGAAGCCGTTCAGCAGTTCAACAGTTCCTTGAATAAGAACCTCAGTCAAATGACACTCTGTGAATACCTGGGTTCCTAAAGATTGCGTGACGAGCCTAAAAAGCCGCCTCCATCTCTCTTGCTCTGAGCCCAACATAGGACCGAACGATGTCAGTTCTTAGAAAAGTTTCAAGCCGCGATGTAACAATTGTTTTAGTGTGTTTATTCACTGGACAATTATCCTCCACACAGGTTTCTGTTTTCCTATATCCCCCAGGTTTCCTTAGTAAAAACAGTGTCAACGTTACGTAACTATGTACTATCAAAGTTACGTAACCACCGAGGACTAAATTAAAAAAGTTAAATTTAACATGTTATCAGGAGAAGGGTTTGTCGCGGTTAACCCTCCAAAAATATACAAACTTGGTCACTTTGATCAAGCAAGTTGTATTCGTAACTTAAGAATCTTTAACAAATTATTAAAACTTGCCGTGTAACAGATAGACTGCAACACAGTGGTATGTTTTGCGAACGCGCACCACGCCGGTGGTATTTGGGCGTGTGAGGATCAAGCTAACGGCGCTTCGCGCCTTCCGAATAGAGAAGAAAAAACGACTGTTTTGCAGTCTATGCGAGAGAGAATAAAAGCAATAGTTAGCACATAAGCATTGCATTTTGCTCCATTTGTCCACGAAACTGTATTTTCGCTAGCAATCTTTACGTAACCTTTATTTTATTTATTTATTTATTTATTTATTACAATTTAATGGCATAAAAAAAAGCGATTGATACAATAAATAGAAACAAAGCCATAAGGATAGTCTGCAAAAGAGTCGGAGACCCCATACAAGGCAGACCACCTGAACCGTTAAAATTTAAGAGATAAAATTTAAATAATAGATATTATTACATTATAAATAAACATAAATCGAGCATTAATAAAAAAAAACACAGTCATACAGTAGACGAATAATATTATATAACGAAAATAGAGCCAAAAATATATATAAAAATGTCTAAGAAACAGTATGCTGAGCAAAAAAATAATAATAAATTATACAATTCTAGAAAATAAAAAATCCCTTACTCCCCTCTTAAAACTAGAGATACTTGAGGCTTGCCGAACAGAAAGTGGTAACACATTCCACGAGTCAACAATCCTTTAAAAGCGACCGGCAGAAAGGTTATGTAATATCGTTCAACAAGAGACAACAAAGCACCCGCTTCTTATCGCTTCTGGCTTCGACGAGAAATATCGACCTTTTTTTATCTTACATAAGTAATTTTTGTCGCTATAGTTAATAGATCTGTTAAATGTAATCTACTCATGAATTAGCGACCAATTATTCACATAGCAAAATTCTAAAACAACTTACACGAAGTATGGGCCTACCGACGAACGGTTGATTACCCTTCAGATGCTAAGAAAACAAATTCGAAATAAAAATTCACTATTGCTGTCGAGGCATTTCACCAAACACTCATTATAGCCGTAGATCTTGACGCACGCAGCAAGCTTAAATCAACTAATTAAGGCAATGTCCAATGTTGTATTTCAGTCGGGGAAATAACTGAATATTCGGTGAGTATTCGTAAAAACTCCACGAGTCTCCGATTCTTATTATCCAATCACAAGATAGCTGAACAGAAGCACTCCAGAGTACTACGGCGACTGTCGGCGAAATGACGATACATCATGTTGCTTGGCAACTCCGGTGACGCAAACCGCCATGCTCAATCAACTTTTAACAATCAACTGGTTGTCGTTCTCTGCGACTGAGTCGGTTGTAAATCCAGAACCAAGAAATTGTCATCCTGCCGTAAGTCTATAATCAGGTTATTTCAGGGCTGTTCCGCTGTTACAGGGAGTTCCGGCATCTTGCGACTAACAGCACTGTGGAAACGAGACGAGCAGAAAGTGATCATGTACACATGAAATCCTCTGTACCTTTCCCCCCCTCTCCCAAATCCACCCAGAGGAGGACTGCAGAGGCAGAACTTCAGGCCCTAAACTGGGAGCTAACCGCACGTCTTGCCAACGACCGACAGAGATGGAAGAGTCTTGTTGATGTCCTGTGTGCCAGTTGGCGTCTAAAGGAAAGATCATGACCCCCTGCCACCCCCTCCCCCCCGCCCCACTCTCCCCCAAGTTAAATTCAGTCTGTGACGACCGTCAAACAATACTTGACAACTGTACCTTGACAAACGGGTTGTCCATCAGCTGATTGGCAGTGTGCCGCTCATACGGATCATGCAGAAAACAGCACAGCAAGAAATCCTGCCCTTCTTCACTCAGGCTTTCAGGGATGGCGGGCGTGGCTCCTTCACCAACTTTGAACATGATCACAAAGTTGTTGTCACAGTCAGGCCATGGAGGCTGTAATAAAACAAACGGTCAGATCTGTTGTTTTCAATTTTCCGTTTAGAGGTATTTCACGATTTGAGATAATCTGTTTACGACAAAAATGCTGCAATCCTCCATAGGAAAAGAAAAGGCGACTGGTACATTTAGCGCATAAAAACTTAAACAATGCTCAGAAAATCGGACAGAAAAGTTCTAAAATCTTCAAACCTAGCATACACAATGTCGTTAGTACAGGGGCAAATATTGCAAAAATATGGCTTTCCTTGTAGTTTATGGGCTGCGTAAGACTCTCATGGTATTGCGGTAAAATGTACAGCCGCCATTTTGTTTTCCGACGGAGGTTAAAAATAAGTTTATGCTTAGCGTGCCTACGTGTGTCTATCGAGTTAAGGATGCACTTCAGAGTTTGAAGAGCACGACAGAATCACACGCCTTCAACACCTCTCGCTTCTCGAGTACTCTTTCAAACTCCCAAATGCATCCGTAGCTCGATCATCGAGAACTGAAACAAAAGAGTGAAACAATCAGGTTACAACATAGCGACAGAAGTTTGGGCTGAATTTATGTCCGCGAAATTTGTTCCATTTAGTCGCCGATACATTTTGCAGAGGCGATGACTCTTCGCTACGCTCACTCGTGAAATATTTTTCAACAGTCGAAGAGAAATTCCGTATCTTCGCGAGGCCATGTAATATGGTCTTTTTATTGTATATATAGCGAGAATTTTAGGCAATAAACCTTGCAAATAGAATTCTATATGTGCTATATTTCCACATGTGAAAAAAGCGATACGTCCAATCAGCTTTGCGTATAGCATTCTTCACATGTGAAAATATAACCAATCACCGTTCAGGATAGAATCACTTAGCCAATCAGAGTTAAGCACTCAAATGGCTTCCGAGAAGCGCGGGCTTGAAATCAGCGTCCGCTTGAAGTTTGTGTCTCGATAACGTGGCTTCGGTTCCCGTTTTACTTCACTTTCGGAAAAGCAGCAATGGAATATATCCAACAAATATCTTGACCGCTAGAACTTCAGTTTGAGAATCAATAGCCATTCAAGAAACCGAGGAAGTAAATTTAACACCAGAAAGCCAACAACAATCAAGGAGGAACATTCAAATAAACAGTGTAAGTCAACAGAGTCTGAATTTGTCTTTCTGTGTCTTTGCACAGCGCGAAGCGTCGCTATGACATATTGAATCTGACAGTAAGCTTAATTATGGACAAACGAAAGGATTTCCCACTATGTATTTACGAATTTTTTTCCTATTATATTTAAGCTTGTGTAGGCTCGTTGTCCGCCTGTATCTGGACTGGAAAGCGGATTTGTTTTTCATTACGCTCGGTCATTCATTACGTTCTCAGCGTTCTGCATGTAAACTTATGGTGTCGGAAAAAAACTAAAACTGATCTAATGGGTCTGTTTAATTCTCGTTATATATACAATAAACGAATTACAGCATAGAAAGTGCTTTGTACGGATTTTTATTCACTCGTTGCAAGACTTTGGAAAACGAACGAGTGAGCGCAGCGAACGAGTGAGTTTTCCAAAGTCTTGCAACTCGTGAATAAAAATCCGCACGTTGCACTTTCTATGAAGTAATCTATATATCTTCTTCCTGTAAGCTTTATACATAACATGTACCTTTCCAGTTGCCATTTCAACTACAACACAGCCGATGCTCCAGATATCTGCTGCTCTGCCATACCCAGCTCCTTTGTCCAGCGTTATCACCTCTGGCGCCATGTAAGCTGCAAGTAAGTGTCCCATTTAAGACATATTAAAATATAGATAGGACCCTGCGCGCGCTCTGATTGGTCAAAAACCTATGTTTTATCAGAGTATAAAACATAGAAACTGCGTGTTTTATTGTTTTGCGCGCGTAAAATCTATATTTTAAAGCAAATGAAGAAGCCTAAGCTGTGTATTACACTGTGATAAAACACTCCGATCATTTGAGAACACTCGATAAATGTAGAAAACACTCGCCTGCGGCTCGTGTTTTCTACATTTCCCTCGAGTTCTCAAATGCCCGTCGTGTTTTATCACAGCGTAATACACGGCTTAGGCTTCTTTATTTGTTAAATAATGCACCAGTCAGTGTAAGCCACCGCCCTAACCAGCCCCGAGGATTAGGCATTCGCTGCTTCTAAAGAGAACTAATGCCCCGCTATACGGGGCAATAGACCAATTTCCATATATTAATATTCAGCTTAAAACAATAGACCTCAGCACGAAGCTCCGGGGAATAAACCCCACAAACTCTGTAGTTATTCCCCGGAGCCTCGTGCTGAGGTCGCTTATTTTTGGCTGAATTTTAATATATCGAAATTGGTCTATTTCAGTGTGTCGAATGCCCCGCCCTAGGTAGGAATTTTCAAAACCTTATCTGATAATCGTGTTATACTGGCGCATTTAGAAACGCAAACATCTTTCGTCCCCATGTACATTTATATGTCTACAGAATTCATGATCTTGGTAATAAATTCGATCAAAACACAATCATTATCACAACTTTGAGCTTATCCGTGACACCTTCTGGCTGGATAAGAAAGGTATTTATTTTAACAAACAACAGAAAACATAAAATGAAGAGCCCGCAGTACTAGTAAGTCTCGCCGCGTGAAAAAGTTCACGAGGTCAAATGAGCCAAAACGGTCAGCGGCCTAATCCCCGTTCAAAACACCACAACGTTCCAAATAAGGCTTGTACCTCGTTTACCGCCGGGGCATGATTATGTGGCGAATGCCCTGCTAATCTCCGCATAGTCCCAGGGTTGGTAGGGGACGGGGATTTACAAGACTGGTGCAGAACGTATTTCATGTTTCAGTGAAGTCATAGAATTAGGAGCCCTAAGATAGTGCTTCCCCACAGCTCTTTCGAGTCCTGCCAAAGTTCAGTGGTAACTTGGACAGAAAGAAACCTCTTATAATTCATTGTTTTATTTGTTTTTCTTAGTCAAAAGCGCGTACTGTAGCTTGGTCATGTGCAAAATTAACGTTAGTGCCAAGTTTTGTAATTTTCTTCAAAACCCAGAAATTCATTGTTTTATTTGTTTTTCTTAGTCAACAGCGCGCACTGTAGCTTGGTCATGTGCAAAGTTCGTGCCAAGTTTTGTAATTTTCTTCAAAACCCAGAGCCACCCTCGCCTTACACAATGTCAAACGCAAGAGTCGATTCAATACAACCTCATGTCAGTTGGGCATTTCATGATTCTGTCTTGCTCACCTACTGTTCCTCGTATGTTGCTTATTTCTCCATAAACCGTATGAAGGGGATTCTTTAGTTTGATGGACGATCCAAAATCACCTAACTTGAGCAGACCATCAGATGACACGAATATGTTGGCACCTAAAACAGGGAGAAATGCAACGTGTTTATTGCAAAAAATCACTACAGATCAGTCGCTCATAGAGTTGACTTCCTTTAGAAGAACTATTAACAGTTATAATGAAATATCATATTCTTCCTATTTATTTCCACATGTATTTCCAAACTTTTGAGCTTGTTCCCCTTCAGGCCAGGGCTAATCCCGGTTTTGTAGCATTAGGCGACTAGGATTAAAAACTAAATTCACCTACACCCATTATACCCGGATAAAATGATTCCATTCTCGACCCCAGAGCTATTCTCTTTTGCGCATGACAGATGACGCGAATAGCTCTGAGGGGGAACAAATGTGCAGATGAATATATGAAAGATCATATATTTGAACTGCGGAGAAAGATATGAAGACATGATTGATCATCGCAGTTATACACACAACTTAAGCAGTTGTGAAAGTAAAGCTTGAAAAAAATTCAGGCTGAACGGGATTCAAACCCATGACCTCTGCGATACCGGTGCAGTGCTCTACCAACTGAGCTATCAAGCCCTCTGGGAGCTGGCTTGATAAAATAGTCTGTCCTAATTAGTTTCCTTTGAAACAATGAAAACTCTTCATTATCCATTCAATCCGTTTTTGAGAGGAAACAATTGCTCAAACAATGGAATACATGTTGGACGAACTCGGCTTTTTTATTCCACATGATTATGGCAATGCCACAATTTTAGAATTTCGTGTGAAAATGCGGAGGCTCCAGAAAATGTCGAATGTTAGACGCAAGAACGAACTCGGCGAATATTCAGCATTCCTGACTTAACGCTTGGCCAAACAAGCACACGTCTCTACAAAGAGCCCACCAGTTTTTTTGCTTGCATTGTATATACTTACACTTTCAGTTTGCAAGACCTTTACAAGAGTCGTTAATTTATATTTCTTTATTAAATCCATTTTGCATTCACTGGTTATCCTTGTAATATTTAAATTGGTTCTCAGCGGTGCGATTTATTCACGAATCGCACTATCTTTTGCTCTAAATCACATCTTTTTCTCAACCAATGAGAATGGGACAGTAAAACAAAACAAACAATCAGATTTTAAGGCTTTTTTAAACTCACCAATCACATTGCAGGAAAATAAAAGACAGAAAAGCCATTGTTTTGCAAATTTGGCAACTTGGTTAAATAAATCTTGGTCCTGACCAAAATCTTGTTCCTGTATTTAGGCTATTAAATTGCGCGATTTAAAAATGGATCTAATAAAGTGGTAACTGAACTTCGGGTCGTGCAATTTTGGTCTGAAATGATACTTCTGATTTATTATTTGATTTTTTGATTATTATTATGAACTCTAAACTAACCTTTGACATCTCTGTGAACAATGCCCTTATCATGAAGTACGTTGACGGCAACAAGAATCTGGTACGTATAGACTCTGATCATGGATTCTGGAAGACCAAGCTTAGCTACATCTGATATGGTACCCTCAGCACAGTATTCCATGAAAATCAACATCTCGTCCTAACAAATACAGCACAGCTAAGACGAGCATGAATACCCAATCCACTGTATACAAGTGAATAGATGAAATTTCGTATATTTGAACTGCGGAGAGTGATACGACGATATGATTGACCATCGCAGTTATGCACACAACTTAAGCAGTTGTGAAATTAAAGCCTGAAAAAAATTCGGGCCTGAACGGCTTTCACAAGAAAGTAAGTTTAGGACTGCTCAAAAGCTTCGTGCCTCGAGAGCGTCTTTAAAACAACGTGTTTCTAAATGAAACAGTAGCCATATATTATATGAGTGAGACTGGTCTTGCATTCAAAAAAGGCCTTGGACATAACTACTCCACAACAGCAATCGAACTTAGCATTCACAAATTCGACACGATTCATCGTTACTTCGACTGACTTCTTCAACTCAGCGATAAAAGATTTCAAGGACAATCGGTATAGAATTCCATCGATGAAAATATGAAATCATCTTCACTGTCTTTGTTTAAAAAGAAATTGAAACACCACTTACTAGATATCTGTAAATACTTTTTTGCAATGTAAGAACTTTCGTCTACTGGTAGTTAGCTTACCTTTGATTATTTTTATGTTTTTGTGTGTGTCTATACACCTTATTCCAAAATGGCCACTATTTTAGTGGTCTTTTGTTTGCCTTTAAATTAGCCCTTGTTGCCTCGTTCTTAAACTCGAAATACACTTGAACGAGGCAACAAGGGCTAATTTGCAAGAAAACAAACAAACACTAAAATGGCAGCCATTTTGGAATAAGGTGTATGTTTGTTCGTTTTGTGTCCCTGGCCTAAGCATGTTGACTTTCTTTTCTTTTAACTACCTGCCTGGAATTTTTAATTCTTTAGTTATTTCGGGTAGCCAGTATCCCTATCAATTTTGTTTTTACTCTACAATATTGTAATTTCTAACTCTGGGGTGAAGTAAAACTTGTTGTTGTTTGTTTTGTTGTTGTACAAGCAAGCCTGGGATTCCTTACCCTGTGCAGTTCCACGCCATAGTACTTGACCAAGCTTTCATGTCTGATGCCTTCAAAGTTCTTAATTTCATCAGCAAGATCCTTTATTTCACCGTGATCATTTGGCTGAAACTTGATCTAGCAAGAACAACAACATGTAAGCGAACACCCTCGAAATGTGGACACCAGCTCGAGTCCCTAAATTGTCTTCCCACATTCATTGTAAAATAAATCTGCATTTAACGGACACCTCTGTTGAGCGGATGCAGACACCACGTTAAGCCATTTTGTTGCACAAAACCTGCAATAAGCGAACACTTCAAGGGCTTTTTGCTTCTAAAATCTCAGCTCAGACTCCTTTAACATTGTTCAGCGATGTCGTTTTAAAGTTAAGTAGATTATTCCAGATTGAAGTATTGACTGACTGGACATTGTGCTACGAGCAGTTTTTGATCTTCCACTGTGTTACACTGTGTTACAAAAGGTTAAATAGTTAACCATTACTGCACAATATATTAGAACCTGTTTTGAGCGGACACCCTGTATTAAGCGGACACTAGTGTCCCAATTGTGTCCGCTTAATATACAACCCTGCAAGACAACAAACAGTTCAAGTTCATAGTCAAAACTCGCCTGGTTGGACATGGCAACATGTGTGGTTGTAACGGAAAACAAAGGCTATTGTTGCCCAGGCGCAAAATTATTTGGGTTTGAACCATGACAATGTTGGCCTACGTGTAGCCGCACCCAGCCCCCCCCCCTCGAGAAAAACCGGGGGGTTAGGGTACGGTGACAATGTTAACAATTTTTAATTACATCTGCTACAGAGTCACGATAATTTTCTTACCTGTTTTACAGCCATTAGTTCCCCTGTGTCCAAATTAACACAAGCATACACTTTTCCAAACTGACCTTCACCTACAGGATGGGCAACAATATTTTGAATTAACATTTTTGAAACGTCCTACCTTATAATTACAAAACAAAATAAAATTACAATGTTTAGAGAGGAAGCCACATCAGCCTTCGATGGTTTTCATGCGGGTCCTCTGTCCTGGTCGAGTTGGAATTTGGAGTGTTGGTTTTTGTGGAGAGAGGAAAACCAGAGAACCCGGAGAAAATCCCTCGGAGCAAGGCGAGAACCAACAACAAACTCAACCACATATGGCACTGGGCCGGAATTTTTCAATTCAATTTATTTCCTCTTGATGTGGTTACTTGATTTAATTACAAACGTTTGTAGTTGCTAACGATGTTTTTATTGTATTAAGTAAAAGTGCTTCAGCATGGTGGCCAAATAAACCGTTCGGTTTCCTAGTTGGCCCCCATGTTACCTATTGATGTTACATTTGATACAGGCGAAGAAACAGAAAGAGGACGGAACCATAGAACATAGTTAAAAATAATAATGGTAGTAAAGTAATTGAACGTAATTGAACCCACGTCACACTGGTGGGAGACGAACGTTCTCACCACTGCGTCGTCCCTGCTCCCGTTCTTTGTAATCTGCTAGAGTTTCCCAACAAAACGCATTTGCGAACAAAACAATGCCGAACTCCAAGGACTTACCAATCTTGTTTCCTCGTTGCCACTTGAACGGCACCTTTCTGCTGGAAATGCTCGCAAGCTCCTTGACAATGTCTCGGCGTCTGTTACTCACACGACCAATCACGTGCTTCTCATATAAGTACCCGTTTCTCTTCTCCTCTAATTTTTTTAAGGAGTGCCGTACTTTCTCTAACCTTGGGGCATCTGGTGATGCTACAAAGCTGTCTTTGTGTTTAGCAGTGTCCTTTTCTCCTTCGTCGCCGCTTTCATCTTCAACATTGTTCACTGTAGAGGAAGAAGTTCTGATTAATAAGTTATAACTGATAGTTTTTTTCTGGAGCATTTTAAAGATACTCTTTAAAGTACAGTTGCAACCCGCTATCACAAACTCTTAAAGGGCCCTAGTCAGCCACACCTTTATTTTTGTTCAAATTCGAAAGTTTGGCAATTATATTTTATTCGGAGCATGTCGAAACGAAAGAAACACTTGAAACTATTGAACATAATTAAATATTTTAGTAAATTCTCATCTCCGACTATTGCATTTCTAGCTTTTTGATTGGCTAAAAAACTCCGACTATGAGCCAATAGTCGAAATTTTACGTCATATGGAAAATAGTGCGCCAAGTTTAAAAATTTTCCGCATGAAGTTTTCAACTTCACCGTGCAAGATCAATACTTTCGATGGCATCGAAAATGGCGGAGGCAGTCTAGGGTCGTTTAACGGAAACAAAAAGAGGGGCAGTTCAAAAAATGTATTCAAGGGAAAATTATTTGAGTTTACGATAGCTAAGCTAAGTTGTAGACAATTTTACAAAGGTACATTTATGATACAACCTGGGGCTTATCCGGGATTTCTTTAGCATGAAACAGCTAGGAGTAGGATTGTTAGCTTATTGCGGTTGCTAGCGTCAGTTTGTCAGGCTGTCAACAATTCGCCAAAACCTATTTATACACCTTGGGTGGAGCGAGGCTGACTCGTCCTCAGTCGTCTACATACAAAACGTGGCACGGCGCAAGGGGTCATGGGAAGAGGAATTTTTTTGCTTTCACCCTGCGCTCCCACCTCGCCCCGTTCCGCGCGCTGTCAGAAGTTGTAAGAAGACGACTGGGGACGAGCCAGGGAGCGAGGCACTGCGAGAGTTGAGTGCCTTGCCCACGAACACATCAACACCATGACCCCGGTTGGAGCTAGAACCCAGGTTACTCATCTAGAGTCCATGGTCTGGGTGTTCCGCGCACGATGATTGCTAATCCAAGAGAAGCGTGAATAGTGATTTCAGTTTTGTAACTTTACCATGACCCACAATCTTGGCATTAAAAGAAAAGAAACTGCCTGTGGTCATTCAGTCGATTGAACACAAGCAAGAGGGGCTTCTGTCAAACAAACAAACACCTGCAAAACATGCACGATGAAAATTGACCGAGAATTTACATAAAACGTAAAATACACTACTAACCACTGTTGCTGACATCTGTTGCTAGACTTTGAAATTGTTGCTTAGCAACAGGATCTGACAGCTGCCGTCGAGTGGCTTGACTTTCATCAGTGTCAGCCTGGTCCCCTGAGGATTTGGGCGGCTTTCCCGCAGGCCAAGAAACTGGCCTCAATAGCACGGCTCCCGACGCAGCATTCCTACCAAATACTGGAGATGGACAAGCTGGGCTCTGAGATCTGTATGCTATTGCAAGAAATATTATTACGATCATGATTAACTTAAGTTAAAGTGTTGTCACCAGAGCACTTTCCACTCGATGAAAAATTCTGATTTGAATTTCCGGAAATTTGTAGAGACGAATGGAACAGAAGACAAGTTAGTGGGGTATACCAAAATTATCGGAATCTCTTACCGGGAAAATCCCTTCCCCTTGATTTTCCTCCAAGAATTTCTGAAATTTTCGGTTGAATGGTTCGCTTTTCGGAAACTCAACAATTTCTGGACTTTCTGGAAACTTTCCCCATCAAATTTCCGTACCAGTTGTCCCCCTGGTTGTCCCCCTTTTCGAAATTTTCGGAATTTTGGTTGAATGAAAAGCGCCCTTAGCCTAAGCTTAAGGACGTTCGCGCCCATTGCTACTGCGCATCTCTAGTGCGCACGCTATTCATTGGTCACGCGCGTGCAACGTCATTTTCAAGCGCGCGCACCGAGTCGAAAACTTAACAAAATATAGAGCTGATGACCTTTGCGTTAACTTGGTGTGCGAATATTTTTGTTGGAAGCTCGGTGACCCCCACTTTTTTTTCGGCAGATCACTTCCTTTTTTAACTCTCTACATTATACTAAAAAACCAAAAAAATCTGTGTTTGGGAAGTTGTAATTATTTGTCATATACTATTAAAAAAGGGTCGAATTGGTACATGGAGACAGGTGTGCGTGACTTAGAAGTTGTCTTTTTTAAGGCTAATTCTAGCAGATTTAATGACATATGTAGCAAAGATCTATCAATTAGGCCTATATAAACCGTGTTAAACACTCATAGCTTAGAGATGATTCTTCAACTTAAATATATGCCGATAGTAATGAATCCGGCCAGAATCGCCTCGAATGACTGAGAATCGTAGAAATGCTATGGTCTAAGCTACGCTTTATCTTGAAAACGAGTTCGGTGACCCCCGATTTTTTTTACGTTTTTTATCTAATCTTATCATTTTCTACCGTCAGTCAAAGTTTTAAAAAAATCTGTGCGTGGGAAGTTTTTGGGCGCGAACGTCCTTAAATGAAATTAGACCATCAAAACAACAATGGTCATGTGCATAAATGTCGCTTACAGGGACTTCACGTGTTTTATCGCAAAGGGGGGGGGGGGGGGTGGATCCCCGACCCGGGGTTTTATCTTCCAGCAGTGTGGGGACGAAGTTTGCGTTTGCGTTTTTTTACGTTTAGTACTCAATTTGTAAACTGAAATGCTAAAAACTTAAAACACAACAATACCTGGACTGGCTGTTCCACTACAACTCTCTGCACTGCCAATCACGTGACAGATGCATGTGTTGATCTCTTTCTTTAGCTCCTACAAAAGGTAACAAATGGTGTGGTCAAAACTTTACCTTCAAGGCGCCAGATCGTGCAAGGTTTAGGTTGTTTTAGTGCTGATGAAGTGAACTGGCCACAGAATGAATGAAATATCACTACAACAACTTTAAATACTAAAAAGAAACACAAACCCCCAACAAGGGCATGGGTGGGCAAGTTTAATTAAAACGGATTGCACTTGAGTAAACTTGGAAAACTTTGGGTCGACGTTTTTTCGAGTTCGTACAAAAGTGCCATTTTTTTAGCTATTAATTCTGTTTATTTTGGTTAGTTCTGAGCTTTTAAGTTCAAATAGGCAGAGCAACAGTCTTTTATGGGTAAAATTACGGCCACATGACAAACAAGGATGATATCTGAGCGACCTGTTAACATCTGAGCGACCTGTTAACATCTGTGACCTGTTAACATCTGTAGGCTCTTTAAGTTAAGATAATGATGAATGCACAGTAAGATAACTAAGATCTATACCTTAAATAGAGAACCTTTTTTTAAATTTCAATTTACCTGAAATGCAGACTCTGACAAAGTCGTCAACGTCTTAGGGTCGCAAGCCACAGTAAGGAAATCAAGTCCTTGATTGGCCCATCTGTATAGAAAGCCAAGCATAATATCAGATGACTGCACTTCCCTTTGTGGCCCTATTTTCCCAGAGGAGAGCTAGGCCTATGATGATGATTGTATATGTTATGGTTCAATTTTATTTTTGGTTTAATTTCTGTTAAACCAGTTTAAATTTTTCAAACTGGTTCATATTTTTCAAACTGGGTTGAAATTTTCAAACCAGTTTAATTTTCAATTTTGAGCAGAATGTGAGCACGTGTCTTAATAATTTGGGTTAAGCACTCAAGTTAGTGATTAGGCCTAAGCACTTATTTAGAATGGTTAGCTTTGATGTTAGGGTGGGAACTTTGCATATGAGTTAGTGGTTTGGGTTGAGCTCTCAGGGTTAGTGATTAGGCCTAAGCTCTTATTTGGAATTGATTAGCTTCTTAGTAATTAAGACAAAGTTCATGTATGAATAAATTAAAATGTATATGTATTTATGAATAAATTAACATTTATATGAGAGGGGCTTGGGGTGATAAACTGATAATTAAAACAAGTATGAGAGCTCTTGCATCCATTGCTTTCATGGTCAAGTGGTAATGCCAGTGGGAAGCAGATCCAGAGGTCGGTGGTTCAAACCCCGGTGAGTACGAGATAAAAAGAAAAAAAAGAGAACCCTACTGTTAATTAGTATTCAAGCTTAATGGGGATTTGGGGGAAGGGGTAGAATAAATGGGACAATAAATCAGGAGAAACTCAGCAAGAAAAGGAGAGAATAGGTTAGAGGAATGTTAAGAGATATTTTCCCTTTTTATAGATAGTTGACAAAAAAAACTGGTTTGAAAAATTCAACCCAGTTTGAAAAATATGAACCAGTTTCAAAAATATAAACTAGTTTGAAAAATTTAAACTGGTTTAAAAAAAAAAATCAAACCAGAAGTAAATTTAAACCATAACATATACAATCCAAGTGGCTCATCAGGCCGGAGCTTATCCCGGTTTCAGTAGCATGAAGCAACTAGGAGTATTTCTACTCCCCCTGGATGGAATGCTAGTCTATTGCAGGATTACCACCCCCCCCCCCTTCCCCCAGCATTAAATTCGCCGGTACCCATTTATACACCTGGGTGGAGAGAGGCACTGCGAGGGTAAAGTGTCTTGCCCAAGAACACAACACAATGTCCCCGGCCAGGGCTCAAACCCGAACTGCTTGATCTGGAAGTGAGTGCACTAACTATGAGGCCCCTGCGCCTCCACGTCTTCAACATGTATGACATCATAAAACTAAAGACTGAAATTCAAAGAACTGAAATCCAGTAATACATTGCATAACAAAGGGCTCTCAAAGATGCTATCAGGAGTGCCTAAGTGTATGATGAGGTTTGATTCTAGCTGGAAAATTTTCAAACCAGTTTAAATTTTACCTTTTTTTGTTTCAGATTACAACATGGATGACGTTTTTTTAGAAAGCAATCAAGTCAAAAACAAATGCAGACCACATTGTTTTTCTGACTTAAATTTTCTTGGTATCACAAGATATCAGAACAGTAAACATGGTTTCTGCCTAGCTAATACAGTAATAGTCATAAACCAAGCCGGAGCTTTGTTATAATAAACCAAGCTCATCCTTTGATATATTAAACTGAGGCTAACCTTTGTTAAAAGTGAAAGGCTCGCCTTGGTTTATTAACACAAAGGATCAGCTCGGTTTATCATAGCAAAGACCTGGCTTGGTTTATGACCATTACATGTATGACACCATGCCACAAAGAAAGTTGTGGTATTGAACTGGAACCGATTCCATACCGTGGTCTTGTGCCTCTTCCCCTTTCACACTTTGTCATGACAAACTTCATCCATTTTTTGGCAAATGTCAGCATTTTGTGTCCAAGATTGTCCTTTCTCTCCCCAAAAACTAACCGTGCTACCTCCTTCTGGTACTAAAAATTAAGAAAAAATGATCTAAGTGATTCAATCTCAAGCTTGCATTGCTTCATTAAAAAACGTATTATGACATGTTGTTCACAACCATCTTTCCATCACTGTATTTTTTAACCCATTGTCTCCCATGCCGGCCGTAACCGGCCGTGCGAAAACCCACCCCCAATTTCCCGTGCCGGCCTTAACCGGCCGTAAAAAGGCAGGTCAGGACAATTGCCCCTCCTACCCTCCCTGAAGATATTTTGGTCCTCCTATTGTTCTATTGTTGTTAAGGACAAATAAACCAATGAGAATGGACCTACTGACCATATTTTTAGACGACTTTAGGGGTCCTAGAAAGATGGTTTTTCGTCTTAAAATCATGCGCTCGAAAAGCGCAGGTAATCATGGCGCGTTGCACGACAAATCTACAAACTTCCAGGGTCTTGTTTTAATTCCTAAAACGGAGAAATTGCTTCTTTGGCATTTAAAATGAAAAGGAAAAACATAAATCGATGTTTTGGTGGTCTCAGAATGGAAGACCAAGCTGAATGGAGTCCTCAAACCTTTCTGGAGGAAAATTTTTCCTTCCTTCAACCGCGGCGAAAACAAGACGATCGTTGCACTTTCAAGTGAGTTTTGAATACAGATCGCGGATTTAAAGCAGCTGCCTGGACTTAAGAAAACAAAAATGGTAATGTAGAGTATTAGTTCTAAGTCGAATTTAGCATTTACCACGAATGGCAAAGCCACGGCCGATAAAATAACTTCAAAACTTGTAGGGAAAAACTCACGCTTTCGCTTTAGCGTGAATAATTAATTCGAACACGCGGTCATGCGGTAAATCACGTCCGTGAAATTTTGAACATTTTTGTGCTTTAAGATAAGTTTTTTTGCCTTGTGTTGAATGAAAATTTATTGTTATTGAACTCCCTGTCATGTTTCTTTCATTTGGTCTCCTTTATTTCGGAATTTTAGGTTTTAAAAGTGAACAGTATTTTGTCACGCTGAATTTCTGCATATTTAATTTACGGCGACTGCCGTGGTTTGTTTGTCTTGTGTATTCACTTCCCTGAAATATATTTTATTGAGCCTTGTTCAGCTTCTACAGAACTTTTGAGGAAAGAACTAGGTGGGCACTAAATTTACACAGTTGAAAAACGATTTATCTCAAGATAATTGGCTTGTTTTTGTCGTGTTTTTGATGTACAACTTTCATCTTTCTTTGGCCGCACTGTATAATTTCGTCGGGCGGCGAAAAAATTATCTGAATTTCTTCTTTTAAATTGGTTTTTACTTGTGTTTTTCACCTTAATGGTCTGGTGTTTTCTTAAATGTTATACGTTACAGTAAAAGAATGAAAATTCTGTTTTACTCGATTTCAAAAATTAACTCATTTTTGGGTATTCAATTTTCTCGGGTTTTGTCGCGCGGCAAAGGAAAAAACATAATTTCTTGTTTTCTTACAAGTTAAAGACATCAAGTTAAGTTCTTCCTGTTGATATTTTTTAATATTTTGGCTGTTCAGTTATTGAACTTTCAATAAACGAAGTCTTGAAACCTGACCTTGTGTCTGTGGTTACTGCGCATATGGTTTATTTTTTTGCTTTCGCTCACTCTGAAATATTCCAAAAAACGCCAGGAAATTAGGGGTGGGTTGCGGACAGTTTGATGCGGGGGTCAATGGGTTAAAATGTAACAAGAAACAAGATGTATCATTATAAATTCCAGTTTGATGAAAATCCTGTTAAAAAAATTAATAACCAATGATCCTATCTTTCATGATCATGTAAATGGAGATTCTAAATTTCATGGTCTTTCTCACTTGTGCCCATGAATTTTCCATGAAACTTGAATTGGCATAATTATTATAGAGACAAGGGGGCTCTGCACATCAACTTAGAGATCATTTTTGCAAGTTTTTGCTGCCTGTCTCATGGCAACCAAAAGCAAAATAACTGTTGAATACTCTTATTTCAACATACAGCTTGAATACTAGCTTACAACTCAGATGCAACTTGAAAGAACACACACTATACACACAGTTCGCTCAATAACACGAATAAAAGGAATAATTATGCTAAATACAAAATTCTCACTAAATGTTTCACGAAATTATTAGCCCTCTGAAACGTAAACGATGTCTTCCGCACACAATGGTCAAGCGTTTATTCTTAAACAATGTCTTCCACGCAGTAAAGGTGCTCACATACTAGAGGTCATTTTGCAGCTACATGGCCCCGAACATGTAGCAGTTTTAAAATCATATTCCATATGTATAATGTAAAAATCCAACTATTTTCATCCAATTGTGTATTTATCGCAAGTACATACATTTAAGCATAAAAGCACTGTATTGCCATTTCTTTGCCGCCTGTGATTGGTTAAATCTTGCAGTAAGCTGCAGGTGCACGCTCCCGAGCTGTTTACTTGATAAAAAATGTCCTTTTTGCAACATTTGTTGCTGCAACATGTCACATGAAGTTCGACCAAGTCCGAACTTTGTGGGCCATGTTGCAGGGACAAAACATCGGTATGAAATTGTGTGGCATGAAGAACTCAGACAATGCGACACCTTGTAAATGTACGTGCGCAATTTGATGTTGTCCCTGTGGCACGCCTCTGATACAGGCCCCTGCTGCAGCCTCTTCGTGCGAACGAAACAGTGATTTACTGCCGCTACACAAGTCCCCGAGACGTGTTCCCACTGCTTCGTTTAATTGTCAGTGTTAGTTGTGATTTTGTACCCACTGCATGTCCCCGTACACATGCCTGTAAAATGCCTCTTAGTGTGTGAGTAAAATGGATAGATGTCCCACGGACTTGCTTAATCAGAGCAGTTTGTTCTTGTGAACATGTTGTGATTTGGTTGTTGCTTCATGTCCCCACTGTAGGTTCCTGCTCTGTGCTGTGTTATATGTACATATATGGAATATGATTTTAAAACTGGCAGATGTTCCGGGGTCATGTAGCTGTAAAATGACCTCTAGTGTACGAGCACCTTACGATTACCCTGTTTGTCTCTGTCTTGATGGAAGAGCTTCCTATGCACTATTTTAACAAAACATAATCAAGTTTTACGTACCTCAAAACCAAAGTTATAACACAGATGCATTGTTTCTGTGTAAGTTTGATAAACCATAGCCTTCTCTGTCTCTTCCATCTCAAACATACTATCAAGATCCAAGTTCTCATCAACTCTCTCCACAGCACTGACAATTCCTTCACGGAGAGTGAGACATGCATCCTGCAGAAAGGTGTGGAAAAGTAGCTGTGATGAACACATGAACTTACCAAAAAGCTGTCCTTAATCCAGGGGACTCTAACATTTTCTTAACTCGTTTTGTTTTGTAATAAATGACTTGTAACTCGTTATTTAAATTTTTTTTAAAAATTCCTGTTGAACAATTTTAGTAATCCAATGAAGATTTATATTCAAAAGAAAAACACTTTGTTACTCAAGATGAAAACCAGAACCTTGAGGGTTGGGTGGGGAGGGGTGAGGGGTTAGGGGGAGGTGGGGGAGGTGCACTTGAGACCCTCTTGTGTATAAGTCCCTTCTGTTTTGTTGCTCTCTTGTAGAGCCTTGTTCTCTCCTCTAGGTAATCCACTGATCCTGCCACTGTCTAATTGTTACTGCTTTACTGGTTACCATGGATATGTTGTAGGTCAAAATGAAATTCATGTTAAAATGATTTTAGCATAGTTTGATTCTCAATTTCCTTTGTCTTCTAACCCTAATCTAATTAATCATGATCCATGAATAATTAGGGTTAGAAGACAAAGGAATTTCATTTTAACCTGAATTTCATTTTGACCTACAACAGATACATTTCATTTCTTGGTGATGATTTTAACACCTGCTTATGACAAATTAATAAATAAAAATAGTATTATGAATAATAGAAATTATGTGAGGAGATCAACTACACATCGCTTCCAAAATAATCTTTCAACTCATACCCAAAGTTACCAGCCACATCAATTAGTTTACGCCAATGTTAAAACCATTCTTTCGTCTCTAATAAGCTGAGGAAGAGTTCTAAAACAAAACAACAAACCTGTAGTTCATCAAGTGTTTCTGAAATGGCCTGATGGCTTGATGTTCTTGGCTTAACAATGCTGACTGATAAGCTCATGCTCCCCAGAAACAGTTTACGCTGAACATCCAACTCCTTGGAGTTATGTACCACCAATATCATACCCCCAACCTAAAATACAGAAGAAATAAAACAACACATACATGTACGCTTTCTATCAGGAACAGTGCGAAAGGATTGGAATCTACTTCTGATATAATTAAAAAGTTTTATGCAGGAGAAGTTTTAAATGTGCATTGAGTTTTATCATTCAATCAGTCCAATCTCACAAAAGATTTCACCATCAACCAGTTACGCTTTCCATTTGACCAGAAATTCAGGTTTGAGTTTCTGGAAATTTTCAGTGGAGAGTATTTCCAAAAAAGAGGACAACCACATGGGGTATACAAAATGTTTGAACAAGAATTTTCTTTCCAGTTGATTTTCCTCCCAGAAATGGCAGAATTCTAGGTTGAATAGTTTGCAGTTCAGGAATTCAACAACTTTTGAATTTTATGGAAACTCTCTCAGGAAATTTCTGTTCCAATTCCCCTTTTTCAAAAGTTCAGGAATTTTTAGCAAGCACCCTGGTACTGATTCCCCACCTGAATTCAGGATTTACTGTAGTTATTCGGTTATAAGGCGCACAGTTTTTTCGAGAAAAATCTGTCCTTAAGTGGCAAGTTAGTGCTAAAATTGGGGCGCGTCTTATAGCTAAGTATTTTCGTGCCACAAAATCTTAGACCACAATTTGAGAAGAACTCACAGTATAAACAACACAAGAATAGGACACTAGTTGTTGGTCATTGACTTTTATAGATCTGGTAGTTCTGAAAAGAGCTGGGGTGGCTCTGAAAAGAGCCGATCTGGTGGTTGTTGCTGTTGTTCATCTTGTCGGCTAGTACATGTAATATATCAAACATGAAACACCATGTTTGACCACATTTCCAAACACGGAGAACAGAGTTCAAAGTATGATGCACAGTGAAGTATTTTTGACGAACTTCAAGGTGTTTGGAAATGTGGTCAAACAATGTCTTGAGTGTTTGATATCTTCACAATCCAAACTAAAAATAAGGAGAAAACGAAAAAACAATGTCATAAAAATCTATGCTAATTAAGATCAGATGTCCAAACACTGCCACGATCATGTTTTCCTTTGTTTAAACTTGATGAATAAATGAGTTTGAAAGGTTATTTCATCATGAAGAACAACCAACAGCAGGTCAGGTAGATCTTATCATGCTGAGAAAGCAGGGTTGAGATAACAAGTCTCTACCATGCATGGTATTACCTGTATATCTGCTAAACCGATGGCAGTATCCATTGTTGGATTGACCACCACCTTCTTGCCATTCCATGACACTGGTGTCTCGTTTCCACTTTCTGCATCACATGATGGCATGATCAAAAGGTATCCAGAACTGTCAGAAACAACTTGGTCGCCAAATTCTTCTTGAACACAGCAGGAATTCAACAGGTGGATGATTTGACTGTGAGAGCAAGGAAATAAATTAAGATTAATTAATATTATATTAATATACACTGTATTAAGATTAATATATTAATTATTTTCATCTTGTAAACACAATGTCATTATTTATTTTGCTACATTTGAATTTTCGAACCGTTTAATGTTTTGTGTTTGTATTACTAGTTTATGCCAGGGATGAACCAGGAAGATAATACCTGTACATTGGCTGGAACTGAAAGATGAATTTCTCCAAGGACTAAGGGAATTATACAGAGATACATATACCTAGAAGTAATCCCCATGCAAATTAAACAATTCAGAGAAATGATGTCCAATATGATATAATTATTAATTAATAAATAGCTATTAATAACTACTTATAAACCGAGAGTGAGGTCTTTATGGGAAAATCACAGACCAAGACCTTGCCAAATTGACCGAGCAATAGCAATCTGGTTTGAGATGGTTAAGAAGTTGTTCATTATATGGCTTTGTGCTTTTTGTGGCAGGTCTGTAAACTGGCCTATGGACATTTTGGAAAATAATGCCCTAGAATTAGCCAACCAGAGCATGTGTTATATCAGCTACAAACACAAGCCATATACATAATACATGTACCTGCAATCATTATATATAGACACAAGTGTTTTACTGCAAAATACACCACTAGTAAAATTTGTGTGAAACCACATCTGGGACTCAGGTGGCGTATTTTCCATATCCTCATTAGTGAAGATATCGATTACTTCACTGATATCATGTTTGATCCTTAAACTGTTCTTAAATTTTTTGGTGTATGATCAAAACATCTTCAGATCTTCCTCTGCAATCTTTGGTTATCTTTGGAAATCTTCGGTAATCTTCAGAAATTGTTCGGAAATATTTGTATGGCCTTTGGACAATTTTTGGAGAATCTTCGGAAATCTCGGAAAAGCGGTCGGAAATCATTAGAAAATCTTCAAAAACGTTGTTATCAGTATGTCTATACGAGAAAAAATAATACATGGTTGCTTGTAGATATAGAATATCTCTTCATGAATATGTTCAACTCGATACCTTACTCGTTTGCTGCACTCACTCATGAGATATTGAGTTGAACATTCGAAGATATATATTCCATATCTACGCATGCCCATGTATTATCCTCTATATATTAACACCAGTACTAACCATTTCTTTTTAACCATGGCTCTTGGCACAAACATAAACAGACCAGCAGTGTGTCTTGCCACAACCTGGAAAACAGTATAATTACAAAGTGTTGTTTGTATTCATTAACTACATGTAGTTATTTGACTTGAAACATCATCATGTAAACTCGAGTTTCCTTTAGCTTTATGCATTGCTATGGATTTAACGAGACAAAGTGTTATCTAGAAAGTGTGCTGAATGGACAATCAGTCAAACAAAACTGAAGTAAAACCTTGCATCACTTCCAAGGCTTATGCATGTTGACTAATAACTGGTGCTTGGTGAAAATTTACTTCTGTCAGCTTCTGACTGGCCCACTATGATAAATTTCTAATCAAGCCTTGCAATTGTCTTTGTTTTGGTTGTGATTGCAAAAGACACATACATGTTGGCCCTCTATAAGTTGTTTCATATACTTATGAAATCTAACTAGAAAAATTTTGACAACAACAAATATACATGTAGAAAAAAAAAAGTTTCAAGGTCATCATCAGCGCCTGCCTCTCTGCTGACCTGTATAATTTGAATTCATCTTACAATTTTGACAACAATAAATTTGATCAAAGGGTTAAGATTCTGTACCTGAACATGTCCACTAGCTTCCAATCTTGTCAACAGCTCATACATGGGGACATCAATGCTAAACTTAGCAGCATTTTCTAGGTCATTTCGAAGTTTCTTGGTGAAGCCAAGGGCTTTAGAAGCCCTTTCTCTTGCCTCATTAAACAGGTGTTTGAAACCTCGGCAAGCTTCTAGCACCTTCCGTCTATCAAAACACACCCCAAGAATGAATAGAAACTTGGTAAGCGTACATGTACATGTACGTCAAATTAGTACAACCAAACATGACATAACATGCTGCCCCCTCTCCCTAATAAGGTAAGTGACCTTTTAGGGATTGCTATTGATTGGGGTATTCTCTGCATGCTCTCTGGCATTCCTCCGAGCATCATTCCGAGGGTTGAGGGTAGAGAAAGCGGAAAGGGATAGGAGAGCTCACCGATCAAGGTGAAAAGGATTTGAATAGAATTTTCAGTATACACTGTTTCTGTTGTGACTTTTTCCATTCTTGCCAATTCTTATTGTTTATTGCTGACAGCTCTTTCTCCATGTGTTATTTCTTTGGACTGGGATATAACCAGTCATTGCAAAGTCAATCTTTCTATGAATTGATTATAATAATCACCACCACAAGAAAATTAATACGGTACCTGAGATCATCACTTTGATCAGTGTTATTGTGAAGGTCAGAACAACTCTGATCCAATTCTGACTCCAAGAAATCACCAGTTGATTCAAGTAAACCTGAAGCCATGACACTGAAAGGTTAAAATTAAAGAAACATCTTTTAATTAGTTGGAGATCCAAGACTGTAGAAGCACACCTGATCAACACAGAGGACATAGACAATAGTAATCCTTGTAGAAAGGTCATTATACTTAATAAGAATAATTTGAAAGATTAGTCATGGATAACTAAGATCATAGCTGGCATATGTTCTGCTGTTCCAGAGAATATCTGTTGTAGGTCAAAACGAAATTCAGGTTAAGATGATTTTAACCTAGTTTGATTCTCAATTTCCTTTGTCTTCTTACCCTACTTATTCATGATCCATGAATAATTAGGGTTAAGAGACAAAGAAACTTCATTTTAACCTGAATTTCATTTTGACCTACATGTACAACATATCCACTATCCACACCCCTCCCAAAGAAGGTTTTTTAGTTGAAATTTATGTTACTGGTCAAAATGACATTCAAGTTAAAATGAAATTCCTTTGTTCCTTTTAACCCTTATTATTCATGGCTCATGAATAATCAGGGTTAGAAGACAAAGGAAATTGAGAATCAAATAAGGTTAAAATCAATTTAACCTGAATTTCATTTTGACCTGCAACATACTATCCTCTCACCAAAATCTTGTCCCTCCTTCCACCTCTCCGCCTCTGATGTGACGACAATGTTTCTTCACGAAGTTCCATTCTTCTTCAAGGATATTCTTTAGTCCCTTAGATGCCTGGGGAAGTCTCTGAACTAGATGGATCACATTGTGCAAGTATTCGAAATAAACCTATGATGAAAAAGAGGGCATTCAATTTTTATTTATTAATTCTTGTGAAAGCAACAGAGTTGTGGGCATTCTAAAATCTCCCAGTTCTTAGATCACAATACATTTTTCTAAGAAGTTGCAACAATAATAAAATTGTCCTCTGGATGTGTTCCAACTCTCCTGGTCTCACAGTCCATTAGAGTGTTTCACAAATCTCCAGTATGTGACGGAATTTCACACCTATGTTGGTCACTTTTTTGGTGTAGGGTAGGAGGTGATGAGGGGGGAGAAAGATCTGGGGTGTTGTTTAAGCTTTTTAAAAAAAAAGTCAGAAGGTTTTGAAAATTAGGTTGTTGATTAACAAAAGTCAGAGCAATGTCGCCCAGTTTTAAGACAATTTCTGATTTGCTACAATTTATTGTCACCTGTTACCTACTAGATCATGCTCTATATTTTATATTTGAATGCAAAAAAATGATTGGCATACATGGCAATCACAAGCTCATGTTCAACATGGTACAAACATCCAACTATCACTAATATTCACATCTGTGTTTGAAATACTTGCAGTCTCACAGCCTTTGCTCTGAAGATAGCAACAAAAGCTCATCTAAGCTGCTAAGCTGCTGATGATAATTATCAACTAGAATAAGTAACTAAAAATAAATTACAATATTTAGGGACGAAAGCTACATCAGCCTTAGTAGGTTTTCAAATGGGCCCTCTAACCTGGTTGAATTGGAATTTGGAGATATTGGTTTTTGTAAAGGGAGGAAAACCATAGTCTCCTTCGCAGCCGTTATTAGGGTTGTCACGCAACGCTTCTCCCCCACTAGTGGGGGAGAAGCGTTGCGTGACGACCCTAATAACGACTGTGAAGGAGACTAGGAAAACCAGAGAGCCTGGAGAAAACCCTCGGAACAAGGTGAGAACCAACAACAAACTCAATCCACATAATTATGACACCAGGCTGGAATCAAACCCGGGTCACACTGGTGGGAGGAGACCGCTCTCACCTCTGTGCCATCCCTGCTCCCCAGATAATTGAAACAACCTTTTCACGCATGTTTAGAAGAATCAAGACTCTGTTACCTGAAGCAAACTCTGGAGATCTTGTTCAAACCCCTCAATATCACTTTCAGTGATTTCCTTGCTCAAGTCTTCTGTGTTCGCAATTCCATCCACAAGATCAAGATAATAGTCTTTGACAAGAACTCCACCCAGCAACACGTCCTTGCATTCTCGTAACAGCTGTGTATTGATATACAAGAAAGTATGAAATTCAGGTGAAGGATGGCTCAGTACAGAATTAACCTTTTAACAGCAAAATTTTAACACTGAAGCCACTGTTTTTACATCCATGTAGCCCTACATGTAGCTTGTAGTCATACACTAATATGCACTGAATGACAATTTTTGGCTAGCTGTGTTTGCACTTCCTATGAAATTGTAGATCAGACACAACTCAGAGAAACTTTTGGAGAACAAGAAAGGATACAATTGTGCATACATGTACATGTTTGTACACTGTAGGAACATGAGCTGTATGCAAGTGTTTCCAAAGCTTTTTGGAATTTTTCCATGTGATAGAACATGGAATTTAAAATCTTTTCAGTCCATTTCTTATAATTTGAAAATACTCTAAGGAGAACTGAGCAAAATCAATTACATGTACATGAAATAGTGAATATCAAAACATAAAAATTATCTTTGCTTGCATAATCAATATATTAACAACTCCCACTGATTCAGCATTTCTTTTAAGTGAATAATAAATAATAAGTAAGTAAGTAACAGAGATCTCCGTAAGCCCCGGCGACCGGCGAAAATCGCCGGCTAGTCCTGGGTGCGCCGGCTACTCAGATCCAAATAAAAAAGTAAATAAATACTTTGTTTTGCATCCAGCGGCAACTTTTCCATTTGCGACGCCTGCTTTCCCTTAGGTAAAAACATTCGGAAAGTGTCCAAAAAATGTTTTTGACTGAATAAACTTGAAAGTTTCGTCGAGAATTTCGCCACGCTTGAATCTGCTTGCAGACATCGATCAAACGTTCAGGAAACGAAACAGGCTCAGATTGTGGGGCAGCGGTTACTGACGAAAAGCACTCCATACTCTGCATTCCAACACGTGCAAAATGGCGGAAAAGCGGAAGCGTGGGCTTGCTGAGATGTGGCAGGCGGCAACGCCAAAAAGCAAAAAGAAAAAGGATGTTCCAGGTAATTATGTAATGCAATCCATGTTAAATACTAAATAGTTTTGTTTTTTCAGAGGCACATGGAAGGCACTTGCACGCCTTTATAACTTCCTCTGCTGGCTACTACATTTTATTCTCCTTCTACTAATAAATTTAGGGAGAACCCTGAAGTAAGTAACTTTATTTAGCCAGCGTAGCCCATTCAGCTATGAGGCTGGTATTCATAGGGGCCCTGGGAAATAAAGGAATATACTATTAAAATAGACTAAAATTATTTACACCCTAAAAACTCCTAAGCTCCCAAGTATAATTTAATTAAATACAATTTAAAAATTCTAAAATAAAAGCTAAAATCTATAAGCATGGTGATCAAAGTCCATAAAATTTATAGGATGTGCTACTAAATAAGTAATCAACTTTGTTTAACGAGTGTGACACACAACAGTCTTTAACTGATAAACCTGAGACGAATTCCTGATCGAATTGGAATTTAGAAATGTCGGTTTTTGAGGAGGGAAGAAAACCAGAGAACCCGAAGAAAAACTCTCTGAGCAAGGGCGAGAACCAACAACAAACTCAACCCACATATGACGCTGGGTCTGGGAATTGAACCAGGGACACATTGGTGGGAGGCGAGCGCTTTCATCACTCACTGCGCCACCCCTGCTCCCCTACTAGAGTGCTCTCTTTCAGTTAAATGAGGATGTGAAAGAAATGAAGTCAATAAAAAAACCCAGTCCATGCACAGCCTACATGTACTTGTACAATGTATTTGTTTCTGGAATCTTTTAAAAACAGACAGCCCTGCAAAAACTAAAAGGGACACTGTGCAATTGCTCAGTGCAACATAAGAATGTTTACTTAATCCCTCTCTAAGGCATTAACCACCATTCAAAAGCTGTCCTTCACATTAAATAAATTAATGTAAAGTCAACATGCTACATCTGTGATGTTCATTTTTCTTCACTTCCATTTAAGTTTTAGCTTGCAAGTTTAAGTCTGTTTCTCTTGAAGCGGCGTAGAAAACAAGAGCCTGAAAAACCGGATGCTCTCACAGGGTAAACTTCAAGAAATTAATTGTTTTCTTGTAAGCTAACTGCTTGTAATTTATTCCAATATATATGTTTCACCGGTTCTTGTGAGACAAGAGTCTCGTCTCACGAGAAACAAAACAAGAGGTGGTACGATGTAACTTACTTTTGAGCAGTACTGTATGTGTCTGCTTACCTGTCTCACACTCAAAGATGATGGCTCTCCTTTGGGTCGATGTTGTAGTCTCAATCGCAAACATTCATGGATTATGTCCAGTTGAACACGGGACAAAAACAGATACAGTGAGCGGAATGAAGGTAGACCAGCTTTCTTGAACTCATCACTCCAAATCCTTTGTTCTGAATTCTCTCCCCCATGACACATTGTTTTAAAGCTGTGGGGATGGCAGCTACAACAAGATACTTGTTCAACTCCTTCTCCATTCAAAAGTGCTTCCAAATAATTGATGGACCACTGTCTTTGATGAAATGCAACAGGTTCACAACACTGGCACTTATCATCCTCACAGCTATTGCATGGCAGAGCTAACGCTTGTCTAGCTTTCATCATACTATTGTCCAAGATACCATCTAGTCTCTTTCCGAGTTTAATCAACCCCATCTTTTTGATACTGTGGTCGACAAATGGTCTGTATCGCGAGGTGGAGCTCCAAACAAAGTTTGACATGTTGCTGCTTGTCCTTGACGGTCTCGCAGGAGTACTGGTTTGAGACTCGTATGAGACCGTTCTTACTGGGGAGGAGGGTACACTGTTAGATGGCCCCTCATTTTCACCAATCTCATTTTGACTCTCTGCGTGATTGTTGTCATCATCACTATCATCATCTTCTTCATTGTCAGACGAAGAGAAAAATGTTTCATCGATATCTTCATGGTTCAGATCAGATGCAGGACATACACTTTCTGCATAAAATAATATTAATCAATTAAAGTACTTAAAGTTATGATTATAAATTACATGCAGAGTGAAAAGTTACATTTGATTCATACACAATGCACTGATTCATGGTGCTTTTAACAAGATTTTAAGTACAGTGAAATTCCAGTTTTTTGAACCTCCAAGTAAAACAAAGACTAGTTTGAAAAACTGGGTTGTTTGGAGAAATCTGAGGTAAATAATACTGTGTCTGACTGAGGGAAGACTTTTGGTTTGAGTTATTGGGAGGTTTCGAAAAATTGAGGGTTTGAGAAATTGGGAATCTGCCATACTTCAGGGTTCGTACACGTTTGACTTGCTAAAATTCCATGACTTTTCGTGACTTTTTCCATGACCTTTTGGAAAATTCCATTACCTAAGTTAAGCAATTGTTCTCTGAAAGTAATGTGAAAACAATCACTTATTCAGCTGAAATTAAATCTGATTTTTGGACTCATCAGTTAATTTTTCAACTTTGGATCTTACTGCCTTTCACTCATAGAAAGCGTACTGATTTTCCATGACTTTCCATGACCCAAACCTAAATTCCATGACTTTCCAGGCCTGGAAAATGAAATTATAAGATTCCATGACTTTCCAGGTTTTCCATGACCTGTACGAACCCTGTACTTACATGTAGGTGGCTGTTCTGGTACATCACCAATCAGAGAGCACTAATAGAGGTTCATAACAACTCCCTTTACATTTAGAAGGCCAATTTTTGAAAGCTACAAACATTATACATGTAGCTGACAATTCAAAACAGAATACCAACCAGAGGGTGCCAGGTCTCATTGAAAGAACCAGTACATAAGAGAAAAACTAACATGTATAAAAGAATTTGTTGAAAATTTTGGTGTTGTGAGTCACCGAAAGACATAATCAACATATCTCTTTCTTCAAACAATTACAGCTTCAAGAATGAAATTAAAAACTGCATAAAGCATTCACTGCAAAGAAAACAGTGAAAGGCAAGGTAATCTTAGGTTGACAATGAATTTTGCAACAGAATTGTAACAGAGGTTGCTGGCAACCTTGCACAGTGCTAAGATTTCTTAATGTGGTTTAATACTGTACCTAATCTTCCAAGACCAACATCCAGCCAGTCTTGCCAAATGCCTGTCTCAGCGACATTCACGCCAACAAACTTTGCTATCAAATGTAGCTTGTGGTATAACTCTCTAGTCACATTCAACCACAAGCACATTGTCTCAAAGTTCCTTGTGAATTCTTTGCTTGTGTATTTCGGGTGTTGTTGTCCTAGGGAGTGACGAGTGGGGTAAAGGTTTTCTACCATTTCAACCTTGTCAAAGAGATCAGTTACTTGTTCAATGGCAGCTTTTAGCTGACAACATGTCCTTTCTGGCAAAGGTTCCCTTCCCTGTTTAAAGCCAGCTTCATCTGGGAGAGGTTTCTGTTTCCTTTGATGTAAATCTAAAGACAGACGTCCTTTTAGTGCTCGGTAATCTGTTATATTTGTGGAGGGACTATTGACAAAGCTATCTGCCTCGGATAATATCTGTTCATTTGTCTCAGCTGTAGAGTCTTCTGTCTCCTGGGAGTGCAATGAATGTTCTATTTGATCACTTTCACAAGAGTTGTATATTGAAGAAGAATTCGGACATGATAGCTTTGTCAATGAGCCTGAATCATCACGGTCTGTGCGATGCACGTCCTTGTCATCACTGCCGGAGTTCAAATCTCTTAAGTTGAGATTACCATTTCCGTCATAGCCATTTTGATCAGCTTTCTGACCATTCTCATGCTGATGCACCTGTTTCTTGACTTTAAAATTTATAACCTCATCCAACACCTCCTCCACATTAGCACGTGCTTGTATTAAGTGCTGGTCTTGTTCCTCCATGGTTTTGTTTGCATGCCATGCCTGCAACTCTAGCCACAGTGCTTGTGACAACTCCACTTGGTATTTTTTACTTTCTTCTGAGTTTTGACTCTCTACTACACTACTAACCCCATACTGCTTCTCCTGTTGTTTATGAGCAAGCGAGCCGAGCTTGATAAGCAAAGAAAATGTTCTGTAGAACTCCATTCTTGCCTCTGGACAGAACGGATTGAGGTAATTCCGAGATGAGGAGCTACGGGGGTCAGACTCCGAGCGAGTAGCTTTTCGATGGCTTCGGGTAATGGTCTCTTTGATAGAAATTGATTTTGCACGGACAGTACCTGAAAACCTGCACACATTACTATCGGTCGAGTCTTCAGAAACGCACTCCAACGACATGAATCGACTTGTCGACTCGATCTTGATGCTAGGAATTTCCAAGGATTTTGAAGTATCTGGCAGATGAGCGGCACCATCAATGCCAACGAATCCCACATCAAAACTACCTCGTTTGAGCTTTCTCTGGAAAGCTCTTTCGGCCGTCAGCTGAGTAGAACCTCGCTTTTTCCGTCTGTCCAGTTCCGCTCTTTCAGACGGATTGGATGCATATTCGCGAGTCAAAGGGCTTTTTATAACCCCTTGTACCTTTTCTTTGTCCCTTTTTGACTTTTCCTTCTTCCTTCTAACATTTCTTGGCGGAGTTACACCGTAAGGAAACCCGTCCGACAACTCGTTCTCCGATGACAAATCAACATGTTCCTCTCGTTCGGAGTCAAACTCGGAACCTGAGCCTCTGTCATCTCCACGAATTCGTTCCACCTCTATACTTCCCTGCTTTTCAAAAAGTTCTGCTGGGTCGATCTCATCGCAAGGAGAGCCAGTGGTTTGTGGAAGGTCTTCCAAATCTATCTCCGCCATTTTGTTTGTGAAGTGCACAGCAATAGTTCCCAGTTCCTCATATTCAGCGGCCAAACCCGCGGGTAGAAACCCGCGGGCGTGACTCGCGGGCGCGCGGGTTGATATGCCATTCTCGGCTGCATTTCCCCTGGAAGAGATCAGGAAGCGGATTGTTAAGTAAACCTAAAACGATTCTTTGCAAAGCCTGTCAAATTTGATATGTGGACGATCAATCCTATGTTGGGATGATTTGTTTGATGCAAATCTGATTAAACTCAAACTTTTGAATCACTTTGTATTGTATCAATAAAAACAACAACAATAAACATAGTTTGCATATTTTTTAAAAAGGTATTATCCTTGAGTTGTTTTTGTCTTTTATTTAATTTTGTAGAATATTTTATCAGGTGACTATCTCAAGTTTTGTTGAATAAAGCACAGAATAAGATATATCGCCATATACACTTTTTTGCCTGCCACTCGAATACACTCCAGATATGTATATATTTTTTTATATGTGGCACACAGTTAAAAACGTTCTCCTACTTATTAGAATTGCTGATCTAAGTAAAGATTATTACATGACAGTCTGCATGAAATTCCACAACTTTTAACCCTAGTTAAGGCAAGAATGTTGTTAATTAACACTCATTTGAAACAATCTAATTCTTTACATATGGTGGATAGGGTGCAGTGAGATGTTGTGAAGCATGACTTAATTCTATGAATTCCTGCATGACTCCACTTAATGTGCAGGTTTTATTGGTCAAACAAGATAACATGAGACAAACTGACTGCTGGGTCTCTTAAGTTGTAAGGCACCAATCTTGCCTTAATGAGCATCACATCAGGTTGCAGAAAACATTGATCATGCCCATCCATTAAAGGTCATTGGAAAACCTGAGGGGGTAGGGGTCTCTGAAGGCAGAGTTCATGAGCAGGGGGAATCTTTAAAGAAAAAATATAAAGTCCAGAGAAGTAGACGAGAGGATGGCTGGTTCAGACCAAGATTTTAATGGGGAGGGTATAAATGAATTGCTAGTATTCTTCGTGAGATCCCAGTACCAATTTGAAATTTTGTAATCAGGAACTTTGTAATTCTAATTTAACTCAACAATGAGCTGACTGCTTGAACATGTGATTCTGTTTTCAAGAGAAGAAAAGCAGGCTTTCACCTTCCTTAATTTCAGATCTCCATCTATGATATATCTAGGACTACATACTGACAAATGCAACAAAAGTTTCATGTTCAAATGCTCTTTATTGTGTAACATTACATAATGTAACTCACTTTATATATTTCTGTACAGTCAATATTTATATTTTTAGTTTTTTAGTTTTTACAATATTAATCCAGTATTATTTGTCTACTGAGGTTCTGGTTAAATTCTTTGCTATCAAATCTATGATCTACTGATTCATTTTCAAGCTAAAATCTTCAATAAATAATATATGTTAAATCTACGATTATAATATTTTCTTGTATGATATAAATTAACAATATTCATGTAATATTATACAAATTATTCAAGTCTGACTCTGCAAATACAACTTCCATCTTTGTACAATGTAATATGAATATTATTTTTCTTGTTTTCCAATATTCTGTAGTAATTTTATATGTACAAATATTGCAATAACTTGGGCCCTGAGAGACACAGTTACTGCCAATATAGAAAAAGTGAAACAAAATGTCATCAAAACTTGATATAAAAAAATTAAAAAAGTCCAAACTTCACTGCATAAAGGTCGTGTTGCCAAAAAAGTACCATAAAAAGACTGCTCCAATGATAAGAAGAGTAGATAATGGAAGGATTTTCCTATACAAAAATCTTGAAATTAACGATGGATTACATTGTCTGGGAGAAAAAAGAACTCCGATTTAAGGCTCATTACAAGATCTCCCGTTTAAAATCTCCATGGAAACTTCAAAGAAACTTATCCCGTTTTTGTATACAATCGGTAAAAAGTAGTCCAAAACAGGATGAGAAAGCACTTTGCGCGTAATGAACAATTTTAGAAACTTGGGCGTGCAGTCACGGAAGTCGACAAATTTCGGAAGCACAAACTTTATATTTGAAACGATTACTTCTTCCCGAACTTTGTTCATTTTGAGAATAGGACCACTTTTTACGAATTAAAAGCAAATCGCAATTTTTCTTTCAAGAACAAATTACGTAAATGCGCTGTATTGCCTCCTAAACGAAATTTGCAAATTAACATATGTAAATATTATGTCGTCGTGACAGCCACTACAAAATACAACATACACGGAATTTCAACACGAAACGGTCAAATATGTTGACCTTTGAAAATTTCTTTCTACATCCGTAATGTGAAAAAGTAAAATTCCAAGTTCAAGTCATGTTGAGTTGTTTCGGGAATTTTTGTGGAAAAATAAATAGTAAACTACTATTGTAAAAGACATTTTTTTTACACTTCATTCCAAATGCGTAACTGTCGAGTTCCAACCCGCAGACGTTCCAAGTTGACTAGTATGCTGAAACAGCAATCACATATTTTCAATTTCGTCCACAGTTACTAAAACTTCCTCTGCACTAGGTCTAGAAGACGGATTCGCGTCCCACAATAAACTCATGAGTTCGACATAAGCTGAAGTAGGCGGCTCGCTTGAAGCACTTGCCGGCAAGTTCACTAGCGACGGACGCAAATGGTACGCCACAACTCCAAAAATAACAACAAAGTGACTTTCAAGTCCATAAGGATGTTCCCGTAAAAGCATCTGCCACAGGCAGATTCCAAGCGAGTACATGTCCGCTTTTACGCTCGGTAGCTCGCCTTTTAACAACTCCGGCGCCCTATAAGCAAACGTTCCAGTAAGCAAGCTTTTAGGGCTTGGCGATGGGCTGGGTGGCAACGCTAGTTCGTTCTTGGCAGTCAGCTCAACGCTCTGACAACACCCAAAATCACCAAGTTTGCAAAGATCCTGACGATCGACGATCACGTTTGCAGGTTTTAAGTCCAAATGTACAAGACCGTTCTCGTGAACGAATTTGAGCGCGCAGGCAATGTCACGTACAAAGTGCCACCTTCGAGCGCTTTCCAAAACTTCTCGATCATCGTCAATGATAGCCTGCAGTGTCCTATGACCGGCAAATTCCATCAGAATCCAGACATCTTGCAAGTTTTCTCGCTCAAGAACAGCCAGTGTTCGTACAATGTTCGGATGTTTCAAAGGCAGAACCAATTTCTCTGCTTGGACACTTTCGAACATTGCGTACGGATTTTTCACATTTCGGTGCATTTTCTTAACGGCCAACTTTTTACCCTCCAATGTTGCTTCGTAAACAGTTCCAAATCCACCAGATCCAATGGGCCGACCGATTTCACAAACACTATTTGGAATCATTTCCTTGCCGATTGCCTCCGCAGCCTGAATTCTGCACCTTGCACTTTCGTTCGTGTTTCTGCAGAGTTCGAACTTGTTCGTTTTGCACGAAAAGTTCGTTGAAGCCACACATTTGCAACGGTTGCACTGAAATGGTTTCACAGTGAAGCCAACTTCTTCAAAATCTGCTCCTTTACATGTGTCAAACATGTTTGCTTGCTCGCTGCATAAGCATAGGATGAAGTTCGCTATTTCGGTTGTACTTTTATACGGACTAAGTTCGCTGGATCGCTAATGACGTTCATATGACCAAGGATGAGTGAAGTAATCGGTTATAAACAAATGTCAAGTTCGATCTGGGTGCGCGCGAAACCAGCACCGGTAGACGATAACTGCGTTTCTGATTGGTGATATTGACAACCTATTGTATTTCTGACCAATGAAAAGGGTTTCTAGAAAGTTTCCGGTGCGCTCGCGAACGTGACTTGCCAAAGGGGAACACACAAGGTCTGCCACGCGAGATGTAGGAGAACGTGTTTAAGATCGTTCTAAATTGGTCCTTATTCAGCTCTACCAGCTTTACTTCCGAGGCACAAGGAACAATAATCGTGCGTAGAGGCTAGAATCATTTCTGCTCACGATCCGTTCGAGTATAATTAGATCGGAAGACTGCATGAGTAAGAATTTTTATGAAATTTGGCAACGAAAACCCCCGTAAATTGTCATTCCACTTCCGAAGCAGTGGTCGAGGAATTTTAATTTCTAAACAGTTATGAGGGTTATCAGCGACTATTTATGGTACAACCAAGCCAAATTTTTAATTATTCGATTTCAAATACGTATGCATGCAATATTGCACTCCGATCATAAAAGACTAAAGAAAGAGGAGGTCTGAGAAAAAAAAATGCGTCAATTTTACACTTCCCCAACCGCGACATGCTATTTTTGGCCTTTAGTTATATTACAATATCTCGGAAACTTTCCTGAATTCATCAATAGCTAAAAATAATTGCCAAAGTATCCTAGGGTATTTTTTAGGGGTAAAATATTTTGGTAGTCAGTGGATGTCAGGGGTGGTTGTCTAGATATATATATATTTTTTATTACGAAATCCAATTTTATATAATTATTATACAACTGTAACTAAAAATGACTCCAGGAAGAAGCTTAGAGAATGCCCATCTGACTTCTCAGATCGCTCATAAATATAATGAACGTCCGGTTTTAGTGAAAGAGGGGAATTCCCTTTCTAAAAGTTCTTCGAATTAGCCAAACCGGTCAGAAATTCAAGTCACGTTGTAAAAACAGATCATTAAAAATCTGTCCACATTCGAAGCAAATCCAAGGGTTGCATGAGGGCGACATAATTTGCGTTAACAGATTTTAGAACATCAGCTGACTTTTCAACGTCCCCTCACCTAAATCACGCGATTCCCCACGAGACTGTCTTAAAGAAACGCTCCAAAAACGACTAACAATAAAGTGCTGTGCTAGTGGGGAGTTTTTTTCTTATGCAATTTCTTTTTTCTGACAAATAAACCATGAAGGAAGCAGTTTGGAGAAGTGTCATTTAGAGATTTCTGAAGAGCTCTTTCTTCCTTGTTGCGCCACGCTCGTCACCTTTTTTCCTTGTCTAGTTGCGTGACGCCCCGGGAACGGAAATGGCTTATTGAATTAACATGACATCTACATGTATGATTTGCGGAGTAAACGATGAAGGCGTTCGTAAATCATTCCTAAAACGTCTCGTGGTATTATGTTGGAGAAAAAGAAGCTTTAAAACAGTAATTAGGCGATTTATAGAGTTTAAAACCGGAGCTCAGTAGGTGTGTGTATGTGTTTGACATGAGCTCATGCACGAGGCCAGACCTTGCGTGTATATACAGATAACAAACAAACAAGACGCATAGAAACAGCACGCAAAAATCAAGGCATTGTGTCGAGTTTTTTCTTTTCTTTTCCTTTACTCTCGAAATTGCAGCTCTCGAAATTGCAGCTCTCGAAATTGCAGCTCTCAAAATTGCAAGTTGCAGCTGTAGCTGCAACAATACGAAAAATGTTTTTCAAACATTTAATTTTTACAGAATGGTTTTTGCTCGTGTTTTCAGCGTGCACAAACAAGGCTACTCTCTCATGTTGAAGTGGTTGGTTCTTTTTTCGGAGGTCGCGAGTGGAAAATGACAGATATCACGTGCGGACTCTAGCTCAAGTGTAAAGGTTGACTCTGGGGTCAAATTGCGGAAATTGTTAAAACAGTCTTTTGTACTCAACGTCTATGTTATACTTGCGCACGTGAGTAACGTTGTGTTTATCTAAAGTAAAATACCACTCAGTGCGATCAGAATGCAAAAAATTGAATTATCGTGAATTTGGACTTTCTAGGAAAATGAACGCGTAGATTGAGCATGTAGAACCAATAGCATGTCATATGTCCGATTTAGCCCTCATCCAGAGATTGTGTTAGCAAGAATAAAGCGCGATTTACGTTAGGTCGGCCGTTGCAAAATGCAATCGATCCCGTGGAAGAAAAAGAAGCGTTCCTTCTCCGCTGAATAGCTCATGAAAGATTTTAACGACGATTTTCGTAAATACTGATGCTCCCAATTTTGTATATACGGAAATAAAAAAAATGGCTGCTTTGAATTCAAGTAGAGTGCACAAATTCCAAACCACGTCTTTTTCCAGCTTTTTCACGAAATATTCGCTCAAAACTTAAAGTTGAGCAAATATTTCGTGTAGTTGCGGGTAAATAACTGCGCCGTTGCTTTCCACTCTTTAGTAGATATTTTTTAAAGTTGCGTATTTATGTCTAATCAAAATCGTTCCAGTTTCTGAGGTTTAGACCTTGTTTTCCTTGCGTGACTCCGGGACTGCAGGTTCTTTGCATCTTAGCGAGCGGAAATATTGATGACCTCTTGTTTGCGGGTGTGTAAACAAGTTGTTTGAATATATAATCAGGTCATTTCACCGGAATACAGTATAATCCTTTTCCAAATTCCCTGTTTTTAAATATTTATGCTACCCAAAGTAAAAAACATACTTCCAAAATTAATTGCGTTCGATCCCGGAGCTGGCAGAGCCCCCGTGAGTTACTGCATGCGTTGCATGTGACATGACTCTTTGCATTTGCCCGGCGGCAATCTGTGACGTAATTAATATGAACCCGACTTGAGACGTCTTCTATGCATGTCCGGCATAAAATTTGTATCGCAAAGCTTTGACAAAAACGTCAATTTACATAGATAATTTTTGACTTTGAACGTGAAAAAAGTCTAAAAATTTTAAATGAACACGCAAAGGGTTTTTATTCTAAACTTTACTGATATATTTGAGCGCCTGCATTCGTTAAATGCAGTTTCTTAGCTTTCTATTAATTTTGAAGGCAACATTAAGACAATTGTCGTTATAAGCTGTAATCTAATTTTTTAGCCGCATAATTTACAGCTTTTTTTATTCATAGAATTCACGCACAAAATGTGACTTTCTTAAGAATAAAAGTTTGATTTGGAAAAAAAACCAGACGCAATTTTCGCCCGTTGATTAGTTGAGTTCGAAGCCGAACCTGAGACGGTTGAGTGGGCGCCCGTGATTTTCCTCACGCTTTACATCCGTGATTTGTTTCTCGTCTGTGTAATCAGGGCTTGTTTGTCTAGGCGACCGTGCGCATGCATACAAAATGATTGACCCTCGAATTTTTTGAAAGTTTGCACGCAGACAGGTTTTCCACTGATGTTTTAATTACATTATTAAATTTCTTTCGGACGAATTTTAAAGTTCTATCATACCATCAGCAATATTAAATATAAGATAAAGATAAAATAAGATAAAGGCCAAGGGTTGCTCATACGTGGCAGTTAAGTCGTTTCGTTGCAATCTTTCAGGGGACCTTTGGGAATGACAAAATACTTTTCTGTTTATATTGCAGTATATTGGCTTCGATGTCAGGTTTGTTTAGATGTCTCTATATCAAATTTTGCGGTCTATGAGCAGACGAGCGCCGTAAAATACACAGATCGTACCAAGCTAGAAAACGTGAGGTGGAAGCACCTAAATTGTCGTCCCCAGAGTCCACCTGTCCCTCTTTGCTGACGAGGTCTCGGCACAAGGAAAAGTTGAGCCTAAGGGGGACACCCAGGCACCTTTGAGCTGCACAATTTTAAAAGTTGCCAAAATCGAAACGAGCGGAACATAACTGTTTGTTTCTGGTTTAGGGAATGTCTTGAGCTGTGAATTGTAATTTACTGGAATCTTAGTTGCTTTCGATAATAGCACCTATAAGTCGTAGCTATTAAATCGTACTTTTGGTCAAAAATTATGAGCAACGATTGATATTCAGCTCTTTCACAAACACGGCAAATAATGTCTCGAAATGATCCGTTTAAGTCAGTTAAAAACACTTTTCCGGTGAGCTTTAGTCGATCCATAATTTTGTTTCAACAACACAATATTTTTCTGTAAGCAAAAGGAACGGAAATATTCAGTCATTGATGAAAACCTAACCAAGCCTGACCAAGAGAACAACAGAAGTTTGAGCATACCTCTTAGCTCTTTGAAATAGAATTTGTGGAATAAATGTTTTTTCCATTTCTGATCGAGGTTCATCCTATATTTAGACCAGTTTCAAGATGTATCGCTCACAGAAAAATAACCTTATCTTTGTAATAAACGCATGTTTTCCGGTTGCATAGGAACACAACAACAAACACTATAACACGTCGTTCTTCAAACAAGCTCAATACGAAGTATACTGTTTGTTTGTTGATGCATCTTTTTTTTCCTTTTCAGTAGGGGGTCTGTTGTCTGGGAGATTGTATAAACGAAGTTGTGCATAATCGGAACTTAAACAAAGGCGATTAATTAATATCATAATACCTAAAGTTTGGTCTGTCAGTTTGGAGTATAAAAATATACTTCGAATAATAAAAATAACATTTGGCTTCATCTTATTACGTTGTTCCAATATTTAACTGCGTCAGATGAGTCTTCAATGTACGCACGTGCACAAGTACATGTTAGTTCCGGTCGAAGAGGTTCACTTCCGGAATCAAAACTAGATCACGGAACTAAGTCTGGAAGTATTTTTGTCTTTCCGTTTAATCCATCCACGTGATTGGTTATAGCCCGCTTCCAAGCAAGGGTAAATTAAACTCGCGAAAAAAACTGACTCCAGAAAGGGAATGATACCGGATACGTTAATTTGTGACAAAGATTGTGAAAAGTCGTTTATTTAAGTCGTATACTGAGACGAGCGTGAAAGAAACGGAAAACAAGGAGGGGTAACAATTTCATAGTCTTTTCAAGGAGGGGCAAGAGCATAAACGACGTGATCATAGGGCGTCTCTACAGGTTTTCAAAGGATACTGTTTTTCAGCTGTTTTGGCCCGAAATTGGTTCATAAATTTTGCTATTTTGATCCGAAATTCTGCATGGTCTATTGCAAATTTGAGGTGACTGCGAATCAAAACTAAACTGCTTAAAATGCGCTGTTTAAGGGAGTCAAGTAACAACACGGATATTGTGATATACAAACTTATATGGATATTTATCAGCATATATAAAGCGTTTCACAGATCTCTGAGAAGTTTGCCACGTAGTAGCCGCCTCGTGATTGCGTGTACTCAGGAGTGATTGGTTAGAATGTGTAGAACCCGCGACAACCTTGGGCCGGAATATACCCAGGGGGGTTTGAAATTCGGCACCAATGGGGAGACAAGTCCCTGCGACTAGTCCCGTCAGCAAGTGGCAGGGATAAGTCCCTTTGTGTGAACTAGCCAAAATTTGGTCCCTGCAACTTGTCCCACGAATTTAAACTGGTTTTGACAAGCCCTTCAGGTCGGTGCACAAGAGGGGGACTAGTCCCTGCGACTTGTCCCTGCAACTAGTTCCCCGAAGAGTTTACACGAAGGGACTGGTTGCAGGGACTTGTCCCACGAACAGTTCACGCGAAGCGTTCTGGGGAACAAGTCGCAGGGACTTGTCCCAAAAATTCAAACCAGTTTGAATTCGTGGGACTAGTCCGCATGGACTAGATTTTGGCTAGTACACACGATGGGACTTAGTTCGAAAAGACTTGTGTGTGTGCTGACCTTTCGGATGAACTCTTTGTAACCGATTTCTCTGTCACAAAAAAGGAAAGGAAATATTCAGTCATTGATGAAAACCTAACCAAGCCTAACCAGGAGAACAACATAAGTTTGAGCATCTCTTAGCTCTTTGAAATAGAATTCATGAGTGAAAAAAATGTTATTCCTATTTCCCATTTCTAAGGTTTATTCTACATTTAGATCAGTCTCTATACGCATATGGATCGCTCACTAAAACTGAGCCTTATCTTTGTAATGAACGCATGTTTTCCGGTTGCACAGGAACACAACAACAAACACGATAACACATCGTTCTTGAAACAAGCTCAATACAAAATGAGTGCCTAAAATTTCCTGAAGCCTTTACAAATCATTATGTTTATTCGTTGACACATTTTTCCTTTTTGTAGGGGGTCTGTTGTCTGTGAGGTTATATAATCGAAGTTGTGCATATCAGAACTTAAACAAAGGCGATTAATACTTCTAGCTTGGTCTGCCAGTTTGGAGCCTAAAAATATACTTAGACGAATAAAAATAACATTTGGCTTCATCTTGTTACGTTGTTCCAATATTTAACTGCGTCAAATGACTCTTCAATGTACGCGCGTTCCTACGTACATGTTAGTTTCGGTAGAAAACGCTCACTTCCGGAATCAAAAATAGATCACGGAATTAAGCCTGGAAGTATTTTTATCCAGTCATGTGATTGATTATAGCCCGCTTCCAAGCAAGGGTAAATTACACTCGAACGATAACTTACTCTGGAGAGGGAACGTCACCGGATACGTAAAATGGCGATTGTAAAACGTCATCATGATTGCCAACGAGCCAGCCGAGCGAAGACGCTCGGCTGGCGAGGCGGCAGAGAATAGTGCCGCGCGAAGAATGGCGTATGCGAAAAAATTCTCGATCGAGCTCTGAAAAGTGTAACTGTAAGGTGTAAGATGTAACAATGGCTCAGTTTGAGCCAATTGCAAGGACGGAACTATTCGAGCCATTGTAGTTTTTAGCCAATCAGGAGGCGCGTTACATCTAGACTTGTCTCGTGTTTTCTTTGCTGTTGTGTTTATCCAACTGTGAACAATTTCATAGTCTCAGAACATATCGAACCAGCGTGTTTCCTCTCTCACTTTATCGAAATGAAAGTTCAATTGGGGAGCGTACCCTTTACAAAACTATTCTTTTAATTCGAATATTCAGGAAAACTGTCAGACAAGAGCAAATCCAAGACACAAAATCGACAACGAACCAGCGTGTTCACCAAAGAATTGAACGAGCGTGTTCATGAATCGAAACAGTGTATTCCTTCTCTGTTTACCTATATCGAACTGAAAGTTCCATCGGGCAGCTTTTTTGGAAAGATTGTGTTCACCAGTCGAACCACTAGAGCAAATCCAGTGTTGAAATCTAGCATATCGAACTGAAGGTTGAGTCGGCAGTGTTTCCGAACAGAACTGAACAAGCGTGTTTATCATACAGTCTATTCCAGTGTTCAAAACACAAATCGGATCTGTTTTGCCACAGAATTAAACGAGTCTTGTTTCATCAATCAAACTAGCGTGTTCACTTTCACTTTGACTTTGCCCATCATTTTCGACCGAGCAGCGATACATTCCAATACTCTTGATATTCAGGGATTGCGTGACGAACGTTACCGGTCGGTAAACGCGTTATAATTTTCTCTCGGTAATGTTTGCAACAGATCCGTTATGCTGTATTAATAAACCCCTTATTATAGCACAAATTATTCGCTCGTTGGCACTCTATCGATAGGTATACCTAGTTTATTTAAGTTGTGTACTGCGACGAGCGTTAAAGCAGCGAAAAAACAAGGAGAGGCTACAATTTTAAGGAGGGGCAAGAGCTTAAACGACGAGGTCATTGGGCGTTTGTTCTTCGTCGCTCTCGTGCGGCGCTCTGCCGACTTTGCTCGGTACTTCGCTCTCTGACCAGTTGAGAGCTGTTCCCAAGTGCAGGCTGCTCCAATGTTTAAATGTTTTGGTCTGAAATTGTTACATAAATTTTGCTATTTTGATCCGGAATTTTGTATGGTCTATTGCTGCTTTTCAGCGTCACGCCATTCAAAATCAAAATCAAAACTGTTCAATAGATGAAGTCCAGAATTTGAGAAAAGACTGAGAGAAGGTAAGTATGCAAAGACTCTCGCCAAGATTCAGGTCACAGCAATTTTTCCGCTTATGCAAGATATGCGGAGAAGCTTTCCCCCAAATCTATAGAGATTTGTATGGAGACGCCATGTTGGTGCCCATCTGGATGAGCACCAACATGGCCGCCAGAAACCAACAGAAACATCTGTCACTGAGTTTTGCTACAAAAGGGGAAATTAATCTCTAAAGGAACTCAATAACGATTAAAACAATACTTTTTCCAATACAAGAACTGTTCAGATGGCCAAATTTCCCGAAATAAGTCCCGAAATAGGTCACTTTTTAAACATATGAATGTTGTGCCGCGTAGCACTATGAACACAAATGGTGGAACAGAGAATTAACTCTGAAGTGTAATTTAAAGTGCTAAATTGAACCCATGAAGTAACCCACTGGGCGTTAGCCCTAGTAAAGGGAATCAGGGAACCACACGAGGTAAAGAAAAAATCTTTTGACCTCGGTGGGAATCGGTTTTATTCCCACCGAGGTCAAAAGATTTTTTCTTTACCTCGTGTGGTTCCCTGATTCCCTTTACTAGGGCTAACGCCCAGTGGGTTACTTCATGGGTTCAATTTAGCACTTTAAATTACACTTCAGAGTTAATTCTCTGTTCCACCATTTGTGTTCATAGTGCTACGCGGCACAACATTCATATGTACCCTTACTTTCTCTTCGCCGCGATTCACCACCTAAATCGTCCCCGACTTTCTCTGTCCGACCTCGTAGCTCAGTCGGCAGAGTAACGGAAGATCAAATCCGGAGGTCGTGGGTTCGATTCCCACCGAGGTCAAAAGATTTTTTCTTTACCTCGTGTGGTTCCCTGATTCCCTTTACTAGGGCTAACGCCCAGTGGGTTACTTCATGGGTTCAATTTAGCACTTTAAATTACACTTCAGAGTTAATTCTCTGTTCCACCACTTTTTAAACACCTCGGCTTTCATGTAAATGCCACGTCACTCAAAAGCTTAGAAATTCAAGTGTAGTCTATCACAAAACCAAGAACCCATTCGGAACGAAAATGTGTATGAATATTAGTTTTCAGCTGCTCTTATACACCATTAAAGTAAAATATCAGGAGGATCAATAGTTGTGTAGTTTGAATTTTAGTGACCGGCAATAAATTACATTTGACTATGAGTCAAAACTAAGCTGTCTAAAATGCGCGGTTTAAGGGAGTCAAGACCGTCCAAAAAAGAAACGAACAACAAATATTGTTGTAAAGAAACTTATATGGATATTTGTCAGTATATATAAAAGCGTAAAGCTTCTTACAAATCTTTGGGAAGTTTGCCACCGAGTAGCCACCCCGTGTTCGCGCTCACCCAGGTGTGATTGGTCAGACTGTTTAGAGAACCCACGGCAATCTCGGAAATATACTCAAGAGGTTTAAAATTTGGCCCCCGAAGGGGCACAAGTCCCTGCGACCAGTCCTGTCAACAAGTCGCGGGGACAAAAACAAGCCAAAAATTGATCCCAGCGAATTCAAACTGGTTTTGAATTGAAGGGGCAGGTCCCTTCGTCTTGTTTCTCAAAACCCATCGGTCTGAACTACAATCATGGACAAAAGTCCTTGGAACACTTATGTAATGTAACAAATTATCTGTGTTTTACAACTGAAGTTTGAAAAAAGCGCTATTATCCTTTTAAAAACGTGTTGCCGTCCCTCCTCCCCACCCAATCATGCAATGTTGAAAATCAAAATTGAAAATTTCAGGTACTAGTTTTCAACATTGTATGTGGGGTGGGGGGTGGGGGGTGGGGGGCGAGGTTAGGTAGGTGAAGTTGTATTCGTGTCTGGCATGTTCGCAAAAGCACCGAAAGTGCAAATTTGTCCCAAGACTTTTGTCCATGATTGTAGTCCCTAGTCACCAAATAAAAAAAACAACAAAACAATCACAGATCAGCATGTTCAAGAAGCCGCTCGGTGTATTTTTGCCCTGAGAATTCTGATAGAATTTTACAAATCGACAACGCTGTTATCTGGAAATCGGAGAAAAAAAGCTTTGAATAATCCAGCTAAACAATCCGCAGTATTATTGCGCTGATCTATTTCAATGCTAGATTAATTTATTAATTTAATAATTTCGGTTTCACTCTGGGAAAGCAGCATGCAGAGTGATCATGAAAGAATGGCACCTTTTTCCCCTAATTTTCTGCTATCTATAATCCTGTACAAGTAGTCCCCGCGTGTTAACACTACAAGGGACTAGTTTCAGCAACCAGTCCCCTTGTGTAAACTCCTCGAGGGACTTGTCCACTCGTGTGTGCCGACCCTAAGGCTAATTTGTATGCTACAGTTTGTCTGCCCGCCGATTGAAGTTGGCTCATTTGAACAACCAAACTTCTACACTCCGAATTGTCAGTCTGCCGCAGGTGGAACCTGCAGCAGAATAGCGCCCTTCAATGATCATTACGTACCAAGCTAGACGACTTCAGGTGCACGAGACCTGGGAGCAACTGCATTGTCGCTCGAAGAGCCCGCCAGTCTCTCTTGGCTGGCGAGGTCTTGACTTAAGGAAACGTTTCCTTGTGCGAAACATCCCGGCCGGTATGTATGGTATCATGACAAAAATTAGTTCGGTGAGCTCGCAAAACCAGCTAATAATGCTTAACCACTCATGCACCAGAATTTACCAAAATCATGATAGGAGAAATTTGTACTAGTTTATAACTAAATGTAGAGAATTTTTTTTTTGTCCATACATCGTCTTGTAATTTTACAGACGATGTATGGACAAAAAAAAATTCTCTACATTTAGTTATAAACTAGTACAAATTTCTCCTATCGTGATTTTGGTAAATTCTGGTGCATTTTTAAGCATTAGTAGCTGGTTTTGCGAGCTCACCGAACTAATTTTTGTCATGATACCATACATTTCTTCTACTGGTTACCCCCCCCCCCAAAAAAAAAACGCAAGGGATTATGGGTCATGTGCAAGTAGCGAATAGCAGAAGAGGGTCGTTAAAGTCTTACAGGCTCTCCCGCCGCTCTTCGCCTTAGTCCTCCCTCGTTTTTTTCTCGCTCGTTTTCGCTCGTCCCCAATTATCAAGAGCCTGGAACAGGCTATTTGCGCCCAGAAAATCCATCCGATCTGAAATTTTTTCGCCCACAGTTAAGACTCTATGGGATGGGGTAAGTAATGTACATTAATTGACTGTACCACCGTGGATAGTGCGAAATTTGACCTTGGGCCCAAGCCCTTCCGCGGCCGTGTCCGCTCAGAATATCACAAGGTAGCGATCGAGGAATCGGCGGTGGAAAATGCTCATTTTCAGCGTAATGCGCGAGGATTTTCGAAGAAGAGACATTTGTGCGGGTGCAAGGATCATAGAGTCTTAACTGTGGGCGAAAAAATTTCCGATCGGATGGATTTTCTGGGCGCAAACGGTGTCCGAGTTGGAAACGGTCGAAATCTTGACTCCGTCTTATGAAGGGAAGAACAGCGGTGGCATAAAAAGCCCAAAACAAACTAAAACAGCGAAAATAACGAAAAAGCACAACGGACACACAAGAGGTCAGTTTGTTTTAATCATCTTACTTAAGAAACGTGGATATTTCATAGTATTTAGCGTTGTAAATCAACGATATTTTTTCCCCATATAACGTCTTATAAAGCGTTCAAATTCTCTAACACCGCGTAAGATGAAAGGTCACGTTCCAACTCGCACAGCCGTCCGCGTGACGCCTATATGAATAAATAGATGTGGTTACTTCAGTTCCAGCTTGCAAGAGTCAATGGTGTTTTGGTTTCCTACCGTAACAGCAGAGGAAAATCTAGCAGTCAATAAACCAGCTGTCCCTACTAACACAAGGAAACTACAGAATTCGGCTTGGTAGTATTTATTAGTATTTATAAGTACAGTTCAAGTGTTATTTTTAACCGGGAAGTCGTCGGCCAGACTGATACGTACAGAACGTGATTTGTTTACGTAATCAGTACAACTAGTAATCGTCGGCCAGACTGATACGTACAGAACGTGATTTGTTTACGTAATCAGTACAATAAACAAAGCAGCTTAAGTGTTGTTGTTTGGAGGTTTAGCGAAATTTAAACAAGTGTTAATATACACTCAGATCATGCACTCCATTTTTTTCTGCTTTATTTGAATCGAGTGAATGAAACTCTGTCTGACTTTCAAAATATGTTGGACTGCAACAGACTTCTTAAAGTCGGGTACATGCTAAGGAAAGCTATGACCAGCTATCAGTTTCTAAGGGCCCGTTTATATGGTCTCAAGTACCCAATACAACCCTCCCCCCCCCGAGAACGAGGCCATACCGCCAAAAGCTGAAAGCTTTGCCTTCCTTGAACGACACAAAAAGCAGGCAAAGGAGATAAAGCCTGGGATTGTGGTTGCTTTGTGATTTCCCTGGGGAAATACAGTTCAAGTGCTCAAAATAACTTCAAGCATAATAAAGAAAGAAAGGCGGCGTTTTTTATTGATATCGATTCCCTTTGTATTTTTTTTTGTTCGCATTCAATTGTACTATTGGTGCGGGCGGTGTACAATTAAGTTAAGGGTAGGTAATACTCATATTAAATGTAGAACTTTAATTTTCTACTGGAGCTTGTCTCGCATTAGCCTAACTTTAATCCAAGACTGCTTAAACTAAGTATGCAGTACAATAGCAGGTTATGATCGCATAAGCTTACATTGGAAGCGATGTACTGTCGAACAAATGATTATCATAGACAATTCAGGCAATCACGCTTAATTGCACTTCACGGTCAATAGCTTCAATAGCTAAACTTGAATGAGTGTTATTATACATTAAACCATCCAGTACAGTGGTCATTGAAAATTCGCATAGAGACGATTTGTTTATTTCGCAAGGATCAATCAAAAATCACGTCTTTTCGGTATTAACATTTCCGTTAACTGGACCGATTGTCTGACGGGTGAGTAAGGCTTCTTTCTGCTGGTTTCAGCCAGGTCAGTTGAATATTTAACAGCTCACTGCTCTTCATCGATCTTAAACAGTACCGGTTTATTGTAAAACCGACACGGCTTTCAGAAAAATGCGAGACTCACTCCTTGATTGCTAGAGAAGTTTTCTGAACTCACAGAGACAATTTTCAACAGATAAAGAATAAACCGCGAAAGAACGATTCCCATCCCAAACGTGTTTGGTCTGCAATCAAGGAAAGCTTGGCTCGGAATTATGAAAGAGTTAGTATTAAGAATATGACAATCGCAGAATCGGAAGAATCGTATATAATTGGAGACTGATAGCGAAAAAGATCTTTAGTTGCAGTAAAACAGAAAAGTATATAGTATCACCTGCATGCGAAGAGTAGCACCATCGGAAGAATTGCACAATCCTCCGTAGGAAAAAAGATGGCGACTGGTACATTTACCCACAGTTCTTAGCGCACGAAAACTTTAAAAACGTTCAGAAAAAGGCACAGAAGGGTTGTAAAATGTCCTTAGTACAGGGACAAATATTGTAAAAATTTGGCTTTCCTTGTGTCTTATACGCTGTGTTAGGTTCGCAAGGTATTGTGGTAAAATGTACAGCCGCCATCTTTTTTCCTACGGTGGATTGGAGTCTTCTTTTACATTACCGAATCACTTAATAGAGAACTTAAGCTTAATCAATCGCAAAATCTGAGCCGTAAATCTGGTAGTGTCAAATGAGAGAAGATGTCTCCGAAATAAGTATATTAAGCTATATTAGTACTAATTGTAATACTCTGAAACAACTTACTTACTTACTGATCTCGATCTCGCTGAGAAATTACGCAACTTCGTGCAGCGTTTGTTCTTGCCGACGTCTCAATTCTTTTATGCTGCATGGCAAGTTGGAATTAAAAAAGTTTCGTTTAGCATGATTCTGTCACGCCATTTTCTAAATCTGTCGCTCCGCGTTTAAGTCCCGAGTTCATCATCATCTTTAAGCACACAGCTCTTTTTCATAAACTGACGCATTTTGAGTTGAGAATGTCAGGAAAAAATCCGCCCAGAAAGAGGAAAGACGCTCAGATTTTTTACAGCTTCTTACTATTCAGTATTTGGAGACACCAGTGTTTTCATCCCTAACTGATGGTTTACTTCACAGTCAGTGCTTGGTTATCATGGAACCACGCCAGCGCCAGCGAAAGACTTCTAGATGGTGGAACGAGCAACATTTTCAAAAAGTAATAGCATTGAACAGGAAGGAGGAGAGTAATCTTCAACAGAAGCTGGGCCAACTACAGCGAGAACAAAACCAACTGAGTCGAGAATTCGACTATGATATTAGGAAAACAAGGCAAGCTTTTAACGCCAGCAAAAAGGTTCCGCGCACCGCAGGCGATTCAAAGGCACAGGTACGAAGAAACAGCCTACCTTCCGTGGATCCCACCAAGACAATGATAAGCGCTAAAAGAAGGCATTCAATTGCCTGTGCGCCGCCTGTCAGGGTGGTAAAGGAACATGAAAGAGATGGCAAGAAGGCAGACGAGGACGTTATGTTCGAAGTAGACAAGAGTTTCAAGTTTTTATCCATTGCGTTTGGAAATAAACCCAGTACTTATACAAGCTCCAATATCGTCAAACTGCCAGAAATAAAGTCGAGTTCGCCCCGAGGATCTGGTTCGAGTAAGTAAGTAAGTAAGTAAGTAAAAACTTTATTGGTAAAAACTTTATTTAAGTGTCTATGTGTTTAGCCTAGATGGACTAATTAGGGACACTATAGCAGAATAGCAACACTAATTGACCTACGGTACTTATAAAATTTGAATATTTACAGGAAAATGATAAAAAACGCAATGGGTATGCTTATGTACAAGATAAAATTGTAAAAATTGAAGTAATTGCCAACGAGCCAGCCGAGCGAAGACGCTCGGCTGGCGAGGCGGCAGAGAATAGTGCCGCGCGAAGAATTGCTTATGCAAAAAAATTTGAAAACGTAAGATGTAACAATGGCTCAATTTGAGCCAATTGCAAGGACGGAACTATTCGAGCCATTGTAGTTTTTAGCCAATCAGGAGGCGCGTTACATCTAGACTTGTCTCGTGGAATATCATTGTTTTCTTTGCTGTTGTGTTTATCCAACTGTGAACAATTCATAGTAACCAGCGTGTTTCCTCTCTCACTTTATCGAAATGAAAGTTCAATTGGGGAGCGTACCCTTTACAAAACTCTTCTTCTAATTCGAATATTGAGGAAGACTGTTAGACAAGAGCAAATCCAAGACACAAAATCGACACGAAACCGAACCAGCGTGTTCACCACAGAATTGAACAAGCGTGTTCATGAATCGAAACAGTGTATTCCTTCTCTGTTTACCTGTATCGAACCAGCGTGTTTCCTCTCACTTTATCGAAATGAAAGTTCAATTGGGGAGCGTACCCTTTACAAAACTCTTCTTCTAATTCGAATATTGAGGAAGACTGTTAGACAAGAGCAAATCCAAGACACAAAATCGACACGAAACCGAACCAGCGTGTTCACCACAGAATTGAACAAGCGTGTTCATGAATCGAAACAGTGTATTCCTTCTCTGTTTACCTGTATCGAACCAGCGTGTTTCCTCTCTCACTTTATCGAAATGAAAGTTCAATTGGGGAGCGTACCCTTTACAAAACTCTTCTTCTAATTCGAATATTGAGGAAAACTGTTAGACAAGAGCAAATCGACACGAAACCGAACCAGCGTGTTCACCACAGAATTGAACAAGCGTGTTCATGAATCAAACAGTGTATTCCTTCTCTGTTTACCTATATCGAACTGAAAGTTCCATCGGGCAGCTTTTTTGGAAAGATTGTGTTCACCAGTCGAACCACTAGAGCAAATCCAGAGTTGAAATCTAGCATATCGAACTGAAGGTTGAGTCGGCAGTGTTTCCGAACAGAACTCTGAGAACTGAACGAGCGTGTTTATCAATCAAACCACAGGGAACCCACACAATCTGTCTGGGTAGCTGTTTATAGTACTACCGAAACAGGTAGACTGTTTTTTCAGGGACGCGCGAAACAGTTGCCGTTGTCGACAAACGTATTTGAATTAAGCCCACGTGGTCTACAACTGACGCTTTAACAGGTTAGCGCACGTGATCACATTCCTTCACTTTTCTGCGAATAAATTGTAAACACTCTAATTTATCCCGTACGATTTGCAAAAGATCATCGAAAGTTGCCACCTCATTCTCGTCCGTCGTTATCACTTCACATCGATCTTTGGGAAAAGAAATGTTATAAAACTTTTATCTGTATCATGTTGCACCACTAAGTAACGATGAGAGCGAAAGATCGACGAATGATCGTGACAAGAAGCGCGTGGGAAAAACTCAGGATGAAAGAACTGAGCCACATTCCGCGCGAAGGAATGTGTTCACGTGCGTTTGACTTTTCCATTTCACGGCTTCAAACCACGTGACCCAAAACGTTCTCGTTTGTCGCTAACGGTAACTGTTTCGTGCGTCTCCGAAAAAACACTCTACCTGTTTCGGTAGTAAATGTACTAGATTTACCGTTTGCCTCACCTATAGTCGTCATATATCGCTAACTGTGTATGAAAATCAATGATAAATAAACGTTGAATTACCTTACCTGTGGTGTATAGTCGTCATTTTGTCTCAAAAGCGGTTTTTGAGCGATTTTGAATGAGTTGACTCTTCTTTATAAAGAAGACTCAAATTCATTCAAAATCGCTCAAAAACCGCTTTTGAGACAAAATGACGACTATACACCACAGGTAAGGTAATTCAACGTTTATTTATCATTGATTTTCATACAAAGTTAGCGATATATGACGACTATAGGTGAGGCAAACGGTAAATCTAGTACATTTACTACTAGTAATAACCACAGGTTAGGAAGTGCGGGCGAGGGCTATGCATGATTTGTTTCACTGAGGTTAACGAATTCATTGTAAAACAGTGGCGGTGTGTTCTTTTACCATTTTGGGCATTTATATTTGCAGGGCAATAAAGGGTTGCATAGTGTGGGTGATTGTTTTCCCTAAAACGAGACAAAGGGACCTAAGAGTGGTTTTACTGACCTTGTGAAACAGTAACACCAGTTTGATTATACACTAGTTCTATTTTGTGTTGGGTTTGACAAAATGGTTATTTTTTCACGTTGTAAATAAAAACACTGTTGATTATAAAATGGACATATTGATTTAGTCAAGGTCATTTGATGTAACCCGACAACAACAGACACGGACAGGAAACGTTCCGATCACAAATTCACACGCTCGATTTTGATTGGACGGCGCGCCAGCTATGCATGAGCTGCACGTGATTCTTCGACGAAATAGACGTCGTCCACGTGATAAAATTGTGTTGTGTGCATTCCAATTTATGGACCGCCACTTCTGCATGAACTGCACGTGATTCTTGACATTCTTAGCTTCAAGAAGGCGAAATTTACATATTATTTGACCCTTCAACTACATTAAAGATCATTGACTATGGAAGGTGAAACAGCTATGCTTTGGTGAGAATTGTCTTCTGCTTGGTGTTGGTTTCTAGCGGTCAGAACGCCTGTGCTCAAATTACTGCTGCTTCGTGTTTGTCTCGCGTGGTCAAAGCGCCTGTGCTAAAATTACGTCCTTTCATTTCATTGGTTCTTAGTGTCCCTAAGGACAAATATTTGGAAGGACGACTTTTTTTGCTAAATTCGAGTCACTGCAAGGCTATATAACTGCCGCGCATGCGTTTGAAACCAATGTTGAGATTAGGATTGCGGGCTCCGCTGGTCGCCCGCAATAAACAGCTACCCAGACAGATTGTGTGGGCCCCCTGTGTTTTCTCTCGGTAATGTTTGCAACAGAAGAGAACCAAAAATCCGTTATGCTGTTTTAATAAACCCCTTATTATAGCACAAATTATTTGCTCGTTTCATAGGCGTACGAGCCGGGGGGGCGAGGCGAGGGGGGCTGCAGCCCCCCCAGTTACAGAAGTTTTTGAAATATTTCGGGCAAAACGCTGATGATTCGGGCAAAAGTACTCGGGAGAAAACTCTCTGAAAGGCTGTTAAAGCCAGACTTGAAGGCTACTTTCTCCGATGTTTGCCTTGTCAAGACGGAGTTAAGGTCAAATGATCGAACGATTCAGGTAATTTGTTTTGTAAAAGCCATGTATCGTTTACATGTGTTTCGTAGAAATAGCTTAGAATCCACGAGATGGATGTTACTTCCATGAACAAAAGAATGACAGAATCAAAACAAACAAAGACCTAGACGTTTTTGTGGTGGCTCTGAAAAGAGCCGTTTTCAGTGGATTCACAAAGAGCTGTTTTAAAATTTTCTTGAACTTCACGTAGAAGAAAGAATTTACTGTTTCTTTTATAGCTTTTTGATTTTACTAGGCAATCGATCGAAGTCATAGACTATGCGAGGTTTCAAAATAAGGTTTAATTCCGATCTCTCGATTTTTTCGAATCACCCGATAACTCGAAACGTAAGTCGTTTTCCTCTCCTCAGCCGAACACTGTAGTTACCCCAGATTTCTCAAAATATCCGTTTTTTCGAACCAATTTTCGTTTCCTTTGGAGGTTCCAAAAATAGGGAATGAAAATACGTTCATTACACGTCAGAAATGTGAACGTTTTGTTTTTACTGCGGTTTGAGTGCGTTTGTACACTGACACATGCTTTCGGGCATTGTGTAAATTTTTTTCGGGCAATAAGGTCATCGCCCCCCCCCCCCCCCCCCAGGTCCAAAGTCTATTGGCTATTGCTGTTGATAGTTAAAATGTCGGCAAGGTTAGTTTTCTTTTTTGTTTATATAAAAACAAGTAAACTAGGTGAATCTCTTTGATTTTCGGTAATCGAGCAAAATCGAATATCTATTTTGCTGTGAGATAATTTGAATTAGCCACCGTAAAGGGATTCGAAAGCTGGCGCTTCGAGCGTTATCAATGTTATATTAAAACATAAAAATCAAACAAACAGGGTTCGGTAATCGCACGTTTGATTGAGTGCGACTGTCGACCGTTCGATTTTGTTTGATCATAGTCACTAACTATCGTAGTCTACTAACTATGGTACCAAATTTTAGTGTGAGTTCGAATACGTTCGATTACCGAACCCAATCGAACGATTGACGTTCGATTGGGTTTGATCACCGAACGTTCGATAACATACGCCGGGAAATTAAACAAACACGGTATGCAGTAGGTTTCGAAAAACTTTTTCTCTAGGGGAAACGCTCTGCAGAAAAAACCTCTTGAACAAATTGTTCTTTATTCCAGGGATATCATTTTTTCGCAGACTTGTAAATTGAATATTCTTGTTTGCATACAGTAGGAAGGTCCCAATGCAACTAGCGAAGTAATAGCTCTTACTAGAGAAAAGGTAGATATGTTTGTTTTGCTAGCGTTGTTGTGACAGCAAAACAACTCAGGTTGGAAAAACGTTTTGACACTCAAATTAAAATTTATTGCTTTAACTCAACGTAGATGTCAATGGTAGATGAATAGAGTTATTTTAATTTTTCAATGCAAGATTGCATTCTGAAGAATTTTGTACTAATGTACATAGATGACCTTAGCAGTGTGAATCCCCAGATGACATAACTCTACGTCGACCCTTAACACGATCTCAATCCAGGGACTTAGACAGAAGATATAATTTGACCGGGACCCATATTCTGTGAGGACCTAACCAAGTTCCTATGCAAGCTTAATTTGCATTGGAAATTATACCCTGTGAATTATGATGGGCTCCTGGTAAATGACAGCATAAAAGAATTTACACGTGTTCCACCGCATCACTCTAACTCGAGACAGGTTGGCGACCCACTCTCCCACCCAGGGAGTAAGTCGGGCTTGATCTAGCTGTCCGCCTCTACTTTCCCTTGGTCTTATTATCATGTCACGAATCAACGCATTCTCGTTCCCATAGCCCTTTTCTCATCTCTTAGCCGGCGGAGCCTTGGCACGAGAATTCGATTCTCGTGCCAAGGCTCTGCCGGCTAAGAGATGAGAAAAGGGCTATGGGAACGAGAATGGAATCAACCTCGTTCCCAAGGTTTCCCGGGACGAGAGATCCTGGTAACGAGGTTGATCATGAATATCAATATTACACTATAGTGAAGGTCCGACCTGGATTCCGAATTCTACGCTACAATCTTCTCTTCTCAATTTACAATATAAAATAGCTGAAATGACTCCGCCGAGGTTCGAACCCACGACCTCCCAGAGCTACGAGATAAGTGATCTTAAATGTGACAAGTGATGGTCTTCGACTCAGATCCTGTCTTTGCCCATCAATCAATAAATGTAATAAACATTTTATCACTCCGGGGAAGTACCCAGAAAAAAATTATGACTGCAGCAATGCCCATGGTTAAATTCAATTCATCGGTATTTAGGGCGATTATGAACAGCACTAGAACGAAACAAATGCCTGAGGCAAGTGCCTCGGCTTGCCTGTTACTGTACAGCTCTGACTGCGCTCAAAATTATCATCTTTCATTGTTTATCATACACTTGACAAGATGTGACTTTCAGTTTTATTTTTACTGATTTCTTTATCTCTATTATTACTAATTAGAAAAGGCGAATTATTACAGCGAAAAATGTGATCAAAATGCGAATCAAATTGATTATAAAGTTAAGCAACACAAAAAAGAAAACACACTTTTCATGAGCCACCTTTTAGCGCTGAGACAGACTGCAAGTTTCGTGGCAACTTTTGACGCGATAGTTCAGTCGAGGGGCAAGCGAACAGCATCTTCACCGAAGTCAACGTGTCTGAATGTCTTCTGATGAGCAGCGATTTTCGTTTTACGGTAACGATGGGACAGGGCATATCTCGAGGGTAACAATTCAAGCCGACCAAACAACTTTCGGAATGCTTCGCTCTTCCCGATTAAACGAAGTGAATGGGAATTTTTTCGGGTTTGTTTTCATATATTTTTGACTGAAGTTGCCACGGAAGTTGCATATAACTCGTCTTGCAGCGCTTTTTTGAAAGAGTTAAACTCAAAGTCATGTTCAGTCTATTTAGAGATACCAAGCAAACACTTCAACGCACGTTTCACCATCATTATCTTCTTCGCTGTCATCTGCCAGGTCTTCTCCGTACCAGATTTCTATTTGTTGGCCATGTTGGACGTATTCCGGGTTGGCGAAATCGTGGAAGACAAGGAATGGCGAATCGGGTTCGAATCCCGGAAGTGCGTACCACATGGACATTGACTTGTCTCGGATGAACTTCTCGCGCGGAAACAAAATCCGTCTGGATGGAGTGGTAATGAATGTGCCCAGGGGAGTGGTACCGACATACGGGTGGCTTGTTGAGCAACCCCATTTGCTGGCGAATGAACCGTGCTTACTGTGACAGCCGTCTTTTTCGCAATTCACCTGACCCCTCGTGTGCACGACTTTGAAAGCAGCCAAAAACCCTTCCCATGTGATGGTGAATTTTGCAGGCGTATCACCTTTGGAACCGAAGCAGGAATTTGTTGCATTAAGACTCTTCCACCGACCTGAAATCAAGAGACAACTTAAGTTATTTCAAGATAAAGAAACGACAACAACAACGACAACAACAAAACCTGTTCCACTCTTGTCTATAAAGGCATGTCAGGGTCAGCTAGGCCACTATGCAAATTGCCAGGTGATGACGTCATGCACTCAACCAAATTTTGATCAGATATGATGAAGAAAACTACCTCAGCCAATTTGCATCAGACATGTTTGATTCTTTGCAGTAAGATCCTACTGAATGTTTCCCACAACACAAGCTTAACAGTTGTGTTACCATGGCAACATACTGGGTTCTAGACCTCCCCAATGTTTAAGGCTTTCCTGGCCACCTTAAGTGTTCCGTTTTGATATTTGCTATTTGATGGTGCCTCATGTGCACGATCCAGCAAGCGTACAAATATGTTAGCTCGAGTTCGTGGCCTCGTTTAATGTGTTTTGAGCTGAAAATCACTAACATATTGAAATCAAGTGGGTGGGGACTGGAAAAAGAGTGAGTTGCCATGCCATGGCTGTAGGTGTGTTGCGTGTGGAACTATCAGTCTACCAAGTTTCAATGGTCTGTGCTGCAAATTGACCAAGATAGCGCTATCTAAATAGTATTGGGTTGAGTGTATGACGTCATCAGTCATCTCATTTGCATATCTTGCACATTTTTCGAACTTAGATATCTCCGGAACTAATGCAGATATTTGCGGACGGCAAACGGCCTTGTTATTCGTTCGTACAATTCTATGTGATACACCTAATAAATCAAGGGATAAATATTTGATCATAGTACCACTTTAAAAACGGAGGTTTTACTTGAAAAATGCGTCAAATGTTTTCCGTCTACACTACGCCGGAGAAATTTAAAACGCAACAACCACCGGTCATTTTGAATTTGTGTTTGAGAAAAACTCGGACAAGGAAATTACATGATTATCGTGACGGCATCATCATTTTCCTTGCGCCCTACGATGACGAAAACGACGTCGCGCAATATCCATGGTAACCTCCTACGCAGACGCTTTTTGGACCCGTCACGCAATCTTCAGGAATATTGCGTGACGAGTCCAAAGAGCGTCTGCGTAGGAGGCTCAAGTTTAGAGCTCACGAGGTCACGTTTTTTTTTAAGGTGATCGCTGACCAAGAACTGGGTTTCGATTGGATTGCGTGCTCAAGCACGTTTAACTTGTTGTATAACACGGCCGGGTTGTTCGGAAGCCGGTTAACGCCAACCCAGGATTAAAAGTTAACCGAAGTATAAACTTTTCTTGTATAAAAATGTTTTTCACTGCCTATGTTTTGTGTCGTTTGAGGTTATTCAAACTCAAAGAGCGGGCAATACAATATAAACAAAAGTTACACTCTGTTTTTTTATAAGAACCTTTTTTATAAGAACATCAAGACTGAGATTAACCAAAAAATTTAAGAACGTATAAGAACATTCCTCGGGCTGAGAGTCGATTAAGAACGTTTTTAGCTAATCTGTATATTAAATGACAAGCATAAAGTCAAGGTAACTGAGGAATGTTCTTAAAAAAAGGTAACAAATGTAAATTAACCAAGATATTTAAAGCTTTGCTGCACGTACTGCATGAAAACTTTCTCTTTGCGTTCTTGCCACAAAATCTGGTAAATTTATGTCCCGTTGCGAACCTCTATGTTCAATGCTTTTTCTTAAGTCAATTTAGCTGGTGTTGGTTGGCGAGACATCTCGCACGTGGCATCAGAGCAAGTATGAGCAAGCAACTTGATACCATATCTGACATATCTCAGCAGGCAGTGCACTTTGATAGGTTCCTGGTCACGTTCATATTGATTTACTGAAATAGTGAATACCATGTAATTTAAGAACTTCTTAAGAACGTTTTCAGCCTCAAATCGCAATAAAAAAATATAAGAACGTTCAGCCTCAGCTCCAAAATTAGACGTTCTTATAAAAACAAAAACAGAGTGTACGTTATTGTGTGAAACTGAACGAGTGTCGCCCCGCAGAGCCAAACGTACGAAAACTGAGAACGTCCGGAGGAGACAAACCAAGTCAAGAGTCTAGGACAGTGCAGGACTCGTATTCTCCTCCGTACCTCTGTATTGTTACTTCAATTGTTATTTCCCCGAAATCTGACGGATTGGAAAAGATTACTCACCGCATTGATTAGCTTAAGTTATGTCTTTCTTCAAGGCTACTGCGTCAATCAAAATAGACATCCCACGCATTTTACAATTTGCGATACGTAATAGCTCGTTTCTCGAAGGAAAGCACGAAGAAAAGAAATTCAGGTCATGAATTCAGACTTAAGAGGAGCTCTAAGTATTCTCAGCTTAGTTAGGTAAAAAAAAACAAGACCAGAGCGATAGCTGACAATTAATTAAATAACAACCACAGATGGAGATTTTTTGAGCTTAGGGAAGATTAAGGCAGATTACAAACATCATTCGATTCGTGTTCCTTCAAGGTAAAGGGATCTTGGTTCCAATCCAACTGAACATAAAATGACGAACTGCGTTTTTCACCCAAAATTTCACGATCACTTTATATTACATTCAGGTGCGAGACTAAAAAAGGAATCTAATGTCGTTTAATTAAAAAGAATCCATTCACCTTTGGACGAAATTTGACAGGCCTTTTTGCGAATAGTTTTGATGACATCCAGATGCTACGAAAACTTGGTATGCCACTGAATTAATCGCTTTTCAGTTAGAAAATAATTAATGCAATCGATTCGTTACTGGCCGAGGAAATTCCCATAAAATGTCAAGGTTTTTCGGTTATGTAATGAAATCTGGCTAATGCTAGACTCGTGCCGAAAAACCACGACGCAATGAAACAACCTTCTTTAAAACTAATCTCGAAAACTGTGATTTAGATATAGAGAACATTATACAGGCAGCTGATGATGGTTTCTGACATACTAGGCTAACAAACGAGGGTCTTACGTGGTAGTTTAGGACACATCATTTGCATTCCCTGTCTTAAAGAGCCTGCCTCTTGCTTGAGTAATGTCCTCAGCTGTACTTGTTGCTGCGGGGAAAATTTGCTGCAACATCCATTACCCGCCAACGAGCCTTGGTAGAACAGAGAGGCTATTGCACACAGTAACAATAGGGAATTCACCATGTTGATTTCGCTAAGGCTAGCTTCGTCCGTGTCGACCCTTAGATGATCCTTATCAGTGCTAAATGAGGAGGAGGGTTTAGTAACGCGCTTTTAAAATGCAATTTGCGCCTGGAGCTGTTAAAAGGTTTTCATCGGCTGTAGACAAACTGCGCAGATCCGTCTGCTTTTACGCTTCCTTTGAAATTCGATGAAAACGGATTTGTCTGTTCAGAGGATTATTGCACGGGGGGGTAGATAAAAGGCGGCGATATTTGATTTCACACCTAAATTGCCAAGGCTAAAAATACTGATTACATTGTAACAAATCAACGCGTAAGAAGTCACGGGCAGAGTCTCGGAGCTTGTGTAAATCACCAGGAAAAATTTTACGATTAGGAAGTCTTTTGCTTGAATACCTTGATCTTCTTAACTACAATAAATTACCGTATATTTTTACTCTTTGCGCGGCAGACCAGAAAGCACTAACATTCGAAATTAGGCCGCAAGCTATTTGTACTATCGATGTTATTTAAAAAGCCCACAATTCTCTAGAAAGTTTTGGTTTCGGAAAAAGGAATTGGACGCTCTGCAAAAACATGCCGCTGTTAAATTTAAAGAGCTGGTATTCCCAGCATGTTATTCTTGTGGGATTTATTGTTTTCTTGCCAAGTGATAAACACCCAAGAAAAGAACAGAGCATGTTCTAAATATTTTCTGTGTTCTGGAAGCAATTTTTTTTAGATCATTCGGCAAATCCTTTGTTTTTGTAGAACAAAATAGACAACAAAAACACAACATATTTTCCTCCCGTACAATTTATGACGTACCTAAAATTAACTACCCCTGCTGTCCCACTTAATGAACAATTAGAGAACGGTTACTGGAAAATAACAGCGAAAAACTGTGCCTACACAATGGTATCTTTCCATATACAGAGCCGGCTTCAAAGGTTATTTGGCAAATAATTTGTACGGCCCATTTTCAGAACAAAGTTCTTCTAAAGGGTCTTCTACCACGTAGATCGTACTTTTCACAGCAAAGGCGTGGTCCTTTCCATTGTTCTGTTGACTGACACTTGGGGTCAAAATCTAAAGATAGTTTTGTTTGAAATCTACTTTTCCTTGTAATGTCGGGCATTTGTGGGTTGTTCTAATACTCCATTTGTTGTTCTGTTACAAACGTGTTGAACGAAATCGGGTTATCATTGCTTTTTTATCTTAGCGCTGCACTGAAAGCTGACTGATACTGTACTCTAACTGTACGTGCTGGCTTGATTTTTATCAAGTTGGAATTTTATGAACGCAAAGAAAAAAAACGCGAAACCCAAAAGTTCACCCCGCGCACCGGAAATTGGCCTCGATCAGTGCTAGGTGCCGGTTTTAGGTCTGCTACGGAACATCTACACAGACGGAAAACACGAACCCAGCTAAGGTGAAAAAAGCACTTCGTATGAACGTGTTCAACTCGTTTGAAAAACTGAAATGAAAAGTATTTCAATCTGTTACCATTATTTTGTGCCGCAAGTTTGGGGGATGTTGGAACTTTCTAGTCCATCAGATATTGCGCAATGCAAACTTCATTGTATTTAGAGCTCAGCTGGAGTGAGCCTTGCGGGAGACGCACGTCTACAGCACAGCAAAAAAACGTTTGGCTCAAAATGCACGCAATGAACATTGCACCACTAGGATTAGGTGATATGGTGGAATACTGCTTCACTCTCTAGGAATTACATATCTAACACATTTTCAAAGTCAAATAAAAGAGGAAGCTCGCATTGTAGAGGGGGGTTGGAGTCTGTGCGTCTAAGTGTATGCGTTGTGACTTTATCCAGACGGAAGCGGTGTAAATTAAATATAATAGTAGTAACTCAACAGCTGATAAAAACTTCCGCTCTAACAAGGTTCATGTGTTCCAGTGGCTTGTTTGCTGCTTGTTTCAAGGCTTAGGAAGATATAATGGTCTTTGTTTCACAGACCTACCACCTCGTACTGGAAATTTACTTCAGCTCTAGAAGATCAACACCTAACTTTCGTGTCGTTACTGGTCCTAATACGAAATCTTCCACACTCGCACTTGATGGCTGACAGGGAAATAATAGTTATTTTAAAATAAGGTGAAACGAGATTGAGTAAATAGCCGTTTCGGTAGAGAAAATTTCGTTACTCAATGGGCAAGAAACACACCGTTATAATTCAACAAAAAATATACTCAGTAGCTGACTTGATGATTGACCGAATTTTCCGTCCCGAGACTTCTCTTTTTAGCACTCTAATTTCGGTTTGTCGGCAAACCAGCTCTTGCAGCGGCAATACGCCAAAGGAAACATGGATATTCCGGCAAAACAATAGCTGTTCCGGTTGGTTTGAGCAAGGGCAACAAATCTTGTTCTGTCCGCGATTTGTGGGGTACGACATTATACTTTGGTGTAAAGTTCTATCGATTTCGGCAAATGAACCGCTGTTTACATAACGTCAAATGTTATCATCATAGCTTGCCTATCGTGCTAGCACATACCTGCAATCGGTCCTCGGAATCGAAAGAGAGGGAGCAGAAACCTGATATTTTAACCTTGCACTTGAGGAACGTTCACAAGAGGTTTGCAAGCGACCATGCCACAAATAGTTCGCAACGGTTTTTATATAATCATTCTTGTCTTTTTGCCTTTTCGTCTCTTAATTCTTGGATTTATCTCCGCCTTTGAAACCAGCGCATTAATAGTTTCGTTGCGAAAATTTGTTCTTTAGCGAACAGATTCGTCTGCCATGTGTTTGCTCTTAAGAATCGTCGACTTGAGCCGGTATGCACAGTGCTCGTATTTTTAGCTTTTATTAAACGATTTACGTTTTGTTTCTGAACCAATTGATCGAAATCTGAAAAAAATAGATAAGAACGTCCTGAATTAAAGGAATAATCCACTGCAATCTCTCAAGGGATCAGTAAAAATATTATTTGTTCATCTTCTTTTAGCTCGGCTTATGTTCCCCTGTCTCCTCAATGGAGCCGACGCATAATGCGTCACGCTATTTCACTCGCGTTTCCTGAATGAACAAAATTACTTTCAAACAGCATAAAGCCTTAAACTGTTGGTTTTCTAAGGAAGAAAAACAACAAAGAAGTGATAGTAAGCTGAAAATAAACACGGATGGTTTCTATTGACAAAGATTAACACAGATTATAAACGACAAGCTTGAACTGAATGTTGGCCTTCTTATTCCAAGCATACCAAGATTGGGCCGTACACATGATTCTCTTCCGTCCCTGGTTTAGGTGCTTCTATCGCAGATTCTCTTGCACAAAAAATTTACGTTAACACGGTGTCCAAGAAGTGCTTAAAGCTTCTTCAAGTGACTGCTCTTTCCCTACTAGAACCTTCTGCGAATACCAGAAAATCTTAGCATACTCTCTAAGTTAAAATGCTTATCTACAGCTTATACAGTTCATTACGAGTTCAAAGCTGCAAAAACACGAATTTATGCGCTGCTAGGCCAAGCTTGAACGTCCCCATTCCGTCCATAAGAAGCTTAGGGTTTTGGAAAAGGAAACATTGTTGCAAGAAAAAAAAAGGCTGTATTTTTTGAACTGATTATACTCGAGAACATCTTGTAAGAGCACCGACAAAATATCGAGACGAGCTCCAAGTTCAATGAATAATACCTCTAGAGTAACTGAATCTAAACCTCTTTATTCTTCAAAGGCGCTCTTTCGATTCAATATGTTCATTGTATCAGCGACGATAATCTTTGTGTGTGCTAAAAGATCACATCCAGAACTAGGATATGTTTTAAAATGTCACTGACTGGCTAGACAACTGGAGTGAATTTAGTATTACGAATCCACAGAAGTTGACCTTAAGAACTATTATCTTAAGAACTTTTTGAATTTGGTCGCCGTTTAGTGCGATCAAGCCAAATAGAAAAAATCTTTGTTTAACTAGTGCTCCGTTGTTTTTTTTTGCGTTTTTTGTGTGTATTTTACCTTTTTTGACATGTACGTCTTATATCTTTAGAAACCAAGAAAGGAAACTAGTGGGCAAGTTTGCAAGCGTTGCAAATTTTGGTGAATATTCCTCGGAGGCCAGCTGGCAAATAGTAAAATATGGCCAGGGATTGAACAGTTAATTTCAATGTGAAGAATTCACGTTCTTCGAATTGTTATGTAACCTGGTGAACTGAAAAAACGATCAAATCAAGTTATGCTCAGTCAAAACATGTCAAAGATGCCGCAACGGATTTTAACGCAAGTCGAGATTATCCTTTTGTGACGACCGCCCACTCACGTTAAGTGAGCTATTTAAAAGATCCCAATTTTATACCCAAAAAAAAGAATCTGTCCCTGCATTCTCGGTCAGATTAGTGGCGAACTCAGGCACGATTTGCAAAAAGCGTGAAGGATGTGTGTGATGTCATAGCATTCCTATCTACTGTCTCCTGTCGTTCCAGGATTTTTCTTAGTTGAGGTTACACTTCATACGCCAGTAGAGCGCTAATAAGGCTGCGGTCACCATTTAACATCTACAGACCATGAAGATTCCAAGTTTATTGGCTTTTCTAGCTGTAGCGGCTTCCTTTGTGTCTGCATGTAGCGGTGCTAGGCAGGAGTTGCTGAAACCAAGTTTTCTACATGGCATGGACAAAGTTCTTATCGATGAACGCTTTGTGTTTATAAAAGATTTCCAGAAGTTTTGCCGCTCTTACGAAGCAGGTATGCAGTGCCAACATCATTATGCCTCTACTAGATTCTTATAGCTTAGACAACAGGCGATTTTTAAGGTGGGTATTAAATTCGTACGCATTTTGAAAGTCATCTAGGCGTAATGGAACGGTTCATATGTAACACACAGTTCAATGTATACATTTGAAATCCAGTCTCAGACCCGAGGGGGTAACGCATACCCAAGCAAAAAAGCCCAAGCACTGAATGCGTCGAAATGTTTTGATCCTAATTCTTGTACGCTTCTGTATCTCAGTGTTTGTCAGTACACTTGATGGTTGTGTTTCTAGTGAAAACCGTACCAGCTTTTATCTCAGTGTGTAAGTATGTGCGTTGCTATGCGAAATAGCAAAGTGTTTTGCGAGCAGTTTAGCATGTTCGTCTGCACAATTTTCGTAATTCCTTTTCTCGACAACTTCTGGAGTCGATTTTCAAAACTAAACTTATCTATCTTTTTCAGCTTTCGTGAGATTTCAGAGACAGGTCTAGAATGAACGTTGTTCAAAATGAACACAGAAAGCCTAGCCATCCATTGCATGACTGTCTAG
>OZ026598.1:36099871-36149871 GCA_964020085.1 Micromussa lordhowensis | reverse complement strand
GTCTTTTTACCGTAGTTCGACTTAGACCAGGGAAATCTTTGGGTGTAGATTTTCAACGCAATTGCTTCTTGAACGATCCAGTCTGAATCGCCTCATTTAACTATCAGAGCAACCTCGTTCCCAGGGTCCTCTCCTACTCGGCCCCCGTGGCGAGTAGGAGAGGACCCTGGGAACGAGGTTGCTATTAGAGCTTTTTTATAGTTAACGAGTCGCGACTATAATGAAGATGGCTTGACAGAAAACCGCAGTTTACGACATGCTTAAAACTGAGTGCAATAGGCTTCGTTCGATATATCAGTGTTCTATTAAACATGGCTCCGAGGTTGTAATTTTTTTAAGTTTCATTTGTCGCTCGATTTCCAAAACAGACTCGAATACAAAGAAAACAACACCAAATATAGAAGTCGTGAAAGCCTCGGAGCCATGTTAGAATATTGATATATCGAACGTAGCCAATAACTGCAGCCGATAGAGAAAGACGTAAGCACGGCAGGCGCGGAAAAACGGGTTTGGCTTTACACCTGATTGAATAAAAACACATGCGGCCTTATGCGCAACAGAGCGCGAAGAGGATAGGTGAGGTGAAGTGAATAAAAAAACAATGCGTTCCTTTGATTGGTTAAAACCCGCTCATGATTTTAGTCAAGAAAAACGATATCTTTTAGTTCTCCTCTACACAAGACAGGCGGAGAAAACTGTACTAATAAACGCATCCGCCGGTATCTCTTAAGAGTCTTTTTTGAACTGTGCCCAGAACAGGTAAAAACGACAGTCCTGTCTTTCTTTTGTTTGTAACAGGTGAGAAAGATTGATGCAGTGTCGTGGCTTCATTGAAAATTTCAAGAAGAAACAAGAAAGCCTTTGGAACCAAAACTCCCAAATGATTTTCAGACAAAAGGCAATTTTAGAACTGTTATCTAGCTTTTCAAACCTATAAAGACACATTGTGTCTTCTTAGATAAACTGAGAAAAATAAGATAAAAGTTATACAGTTGCTCGGTAAACATACATACACCTTGAGCTATACATGAACAAATTACATTTTAATTAAAAAGAGAGACTTAGCTGTGTCCGGCTCGTGACAAGCGAAAAGGCAAGTTTTTGTCATCCCGACATTCATTTGTCTTCAACAATCTTTCAAACGTTTTTGTACTTTTCCTTTTTATCTGACCATTAAATCAACGTGGGCTCCAGAATACGTGATAATTAATTATCCTTCTGATAAAAGGGCATGCAGATTGGGTAACCACCGGTAGCTTCATGTGTACCCGCGAAACAAAAGGGCTGCAAAATTTCCTTCGCAAGTTTTTAGTTTCTCAATTTAGGAGAGCTCTTTCCCAACACCACTAAGCCTTGCTGTTACAAAGAGTTTCCAAAAAATAATCAAGGTTATTTTGAAAACAAAACTACTAAATTTCCGTCACAATTCGCTACAATTCATGTTATGATTAAAATTACGAGTAAGATGGGCAAGCAAAACGAAACAGGGAAAGCATCAATTCAACTGTGCTCTCTTCCAAAAAGCAGACGTCAAAGATTTTTCCTCATTTGTGGAACTTGTAATGTTGTTTCCATAGCAGAAAATACACCCATTGAAGGAAAAACGGGCGGAAACAATGACGCAGGTCTGGAGGAAGAGAAGGGTTTCACTGCAGTGCGCGAAGCACAGAAGGAGGAAAAATGCAGACCAGATCACGCAGAGAAATCAAGGGTAGATGTCTCAAACGATGCCATTAAAAGTTCAGATCTAGACGAGTTGCAGAGTTTGAAGAAAGGAATGGCTGATGATTTCGGTGGAGGAATGGGTAGATATGCAAGTACTAAGAAAAAGGTATGTTGGAGAGATGATCATGACAATGTTACCGATGAAGTTGATGGTCAGAGCAGCATCGACAGCTTCCCTGGACAAGAACTGTCAACCCCGCTGCAAAACGACTCGGAGCAAAACAACCATACTTCCAGAAAAACATCTCTAAAATTGCACGGGGCTGATGAGCCGTGTAAGAAGAACAAAGAAGCGCTAATGCAGCGCGTAAACCTCACCTCACCTCACTTGGCCGCCGATCCCTCGCAAAGTCAAGCGCAACTTCTCGATAAAAATGTACCGTCATCTCCCTTACCTCTCGCTGATGACATCACGCTTCCCGGTAAAAAACCATTCAACACGCCCGAGATTAAAGTTAACGACGCTGTTGTCAAACCAGCTTGGTCTGAAAATGAAGCAGAAGTGAGACGCACACCCGCTAATCGCTGGAAGCGCCTGGCGCCGATCAAATTCAAAATGAACAGGACACAAGGTAAGAGAACGGAACGAGACGCTGCTACTGTTCGCGAGGAATATGAAATCATGATGGAAAACTTAAAACAGTACGGAGTTTTGTGACGAGGTGTAACAGTAAAATAGTTCTACTCCACTCGGCAGCTCGCCAGCTAAAGATCTCATAGTTCGCACAAATGTAAATAGCGAAATAGTAAGCGTATCCCGGCCGACTAGTAATAGTTTAAGTACGTTATTTTCTACAATTTGGGCACAATTATAAACTGCTGTGTTCAAACAGCTCAGCAATGAGTATAGTTTAAACATCACTTGAATAAAACGAGTTTAATTTCGCTTTCTACATTGCAAGGAAGTGACAACTTCTGCTTACAGCCGTTACAATAGTAATATTGCCCGCCTCTAAGAAACTCAAAATTTGAGACCGGTTAGAGAGAATGGGTTTCTTTTTATTTCTGCTAAACATATATTCACAAATTACTTCAAAATCACCTGTACACATCGCTTAAATCTGTACAAAAATAACCGTCGCCACAACAGCATTTCACTAAGTACTTCAAATCGAAAACACGAGAATGGGAGAAAATAAACAAAATAAATATTTGACAGATTCATTACGGAATGTTTTACCCGCCAAACGCAGGGATTCGGTATACAAATATGTTTTTTTATATATTTTATGGAATATTTTGGCTTTTTATTTGAAAGGTTCACTTTTTCTTTCCTTTGGACGGAGTTTTCCGTCCTCCTTTAGCTGTAGAGGCGCTCTTTCGACTTTTACTCGGTGATGGTGACCGTTCTCGTTCTTTAGCCGCTTCAGCTGCTTGTGCCTCTTCTTTCTGTTTTTCCGCCTCTAAGAATTTCTGTCTGTAAGCTTCTCGTCTCTGGTTCACTTCACTTCGCCATTTATCTGAAGCGGCCTGGCAAAGGGACAAAACTAAGGGTGAGTGGGTGGGGTGAGAGCGAGGGGAGGGAGGGAGGGGAGCAGGAAGGAAAAAAGAAGGCATGAAGAGAGGGAGGGACAGAAGGAGTGAGAACCAAACACCACCCAGACCCCGCATCTCCAACCACTGGCTAGGGGGGACGCGGGCGCTGGGTACTAGATTACTGAAGAGAGAGAAAGAAAGTGGGACGAAAATGAGAATGAAAAGAAAAGGGAGGGAAAAAGTGGGTGGGAAAGAATGCAAAGGAGACGTTTGGAGTAAGCAAATATTCCAGGCTGTACCTGTAGTTCCTCAGCTTCCTGTAACTGTCTTTCTTTAGCGGCATTCCTATCCAGTCTGTCCTGTTCTCTTCTGTTCTCCACCTCCTTACGCTGTGCTTTAAAAGCGCGCGCCACTTCCCGTCGCTCCAGAAGTCGCCTCTCAATTTCTTCCTCGTCTAACAACACAGGAATACCGCCCCGTGATCTGGAAAGAAAAAACAAACAAATAGAGGATCACGAAAGCGGTTTCACGCTTCTCGCAGATCAAAGCATAGGGTTTTAAGTGTCCATATTTCGTATGGTCACGAATGAAATATTAGCTTCGCTGTCACGCAAATGAGGTAACGTTGCGTGACAAGCCAAAGGACTTACAAGGGAACAGGGCGCTTATTTTTAGCTCTTTGGAAGGACTGCGACACGCAAATTTAGAAGATTCTGTGACCTACAAACTTGCCTGGACTGAACTTTAAAACATGCGGACAAGGTTAAACGAGATTTCGCTGAGCGAAATTTACGATTTGTTAAGAAACGTAGATTAGTGAAAATATACAATATTAGCACGGTCTTACCTGATGGTCTTGGGTTGAGAAAGCGGCTGAAGAATTTGATCCGGTTCCTTAGGGGGTGGTACAAGGGTCAATTCGCCCTGGTCTGCCTCTGATTGCACTGGTGACGTCACCGTGACTGTAACAAGACAAATAACATGTAGCTTATGAGTTTGGCGGCGAGGGACTGTGAGATATTTTCAAGAACTCAACCCAATGAGACTGCAAGGTAGGGTTCGGAATCTAGACCTCACAATCTCAATTCCTTTAAACTGACAATGAGGCCTGGTAAAATGGTGAATCGCAAGTTTTGAAATATATTTTACAAACTACAAACTTGCATCGGAAGGCAAGGCCAATGAGTGCACGGTAGATGATAAGTGAAAGCCATTTAAATGTTTTAGGCTGGCTTAGCGATGACGAAATAAATCCAAAAAAAAATCGAAAAAAATTCATGAACTGCTTAAAACTAGAAACAACCTCTGGTGGGTTACCTGTGAGATCAATAGTTCCTTTTCCTCCCCCGTCACAACAAGGAAAGAAAGAAAAAAGCTCGATCGTCGATGCGCGCGCAAATTTCATCTTGATCAAAGTGAGTCCAGGGAAGACAGAGCTCGAAACTTTCTTCTCGGCAACTAAAATAAAACCTCTTTAACCTGACACTTACGTATTTCGCTGGAAGAAACGTCCTTCTCTTCGGCTTGCTCCGCCTCGTCACCGTTTTCTTCCTCGATCGTGTCTTTGTCAACTTTAACCATATGCTCGTTCAAAAACTTCTGACGGCTTTGTTGAGCCTTTGGAAGAAACAGGACACAGTGCTATCATTCACAGAATAACGAAGTAAAAAAAATAGTTTTACCATTGCTAACTGAGTCACTGCGCCGAGAAACAGTGAGTTCGTATTTGACATAGGTACAACAAAGATCAGTCTCACAAAATCCCATACTTAATCATGTTATAAAATAAGTGAGATACTACGCACGCTCTCATTGGTCGATAGGTGTGTTTAGATGAGAATACGTTAACACGGTTGCGACGTTTTAGATTCGCGCGTATTTTGCCGGAGAAGTATTTTATAAAAGCAATAGAGTAGTTTTTCCGTGTTTACATAGCCTAATCTAAACACTCGGAGGGTTTGGAGAATTCTCGAACGTTGTGCAAACCCTCTACTACGTCTCGGGTTTGCATAACTGTCCCAATTTCTCCGAACCCCTTCGTGTTTAGAAGAGGCTAAGTAAAAACAAAAAGGAACTCTATTGGGTAAACAAATTATCGACTATTAAACATCACTACAGACGTCCTTTCACTTGTTGATTCACACTTCTCAACCACACACAATGAAATATAACGTGTGAAATGAGCAGATATGTCCAGGATTGAACGCTAATGAGATTCAAATTCCTCATGATAAGCATCACAAAGTGTCCTCATAGGTAAAAAGTAGTGGTGGGCCGATGATCGATTTTAATCGAAAGTTGATCGAAAAGTTCAAGCGACGCGACAATCGATTTTGCTTTTTTCATAATCGATTGTCGCCGAAAAATTAAAAATTTATTGGGGACAAATAAAAGTAGTATTAAAATCAATAAAAATGTTCGTTTAATATCTTGTGTGAGTTGTCTTTTTTCATGGACTCCTAACTTCTAAGTCACAAGAGCAGATATAATCAAAGATTGACTGTGTTTACCTGGCGGTACCCTGTTCGCTGTGTTGTTGTCACTTCAAATACCTCACGCTTATTTGAAAGATGTGGCATGCTAAGCCGCTTTGTATTTCGTAAACAACTGAACCAAAACATAAATTACAAGCTCACTGTTTAGCGTTTGTAGTATCACTACCGTCCAAAATAAGTTTTGAAATAGAACTCAAATGTAAGTACAACTGAATCACCAGAGGAAGATAATGTCACCTCTGATCCAAGATGAACAAATTGTTCGTTTTGGCTTCGCTCTCCCCAATCTCTCCCCAATTCCCAGTGTCCTCTCAGACATGCCTCGCTAACATGTTGCTGACGAGTCCAACATGGCGGCTAAAATGGACGAGTTGGAGATCTGTCGCTATCCTGGAAACGCCAGGTCAAAAGTGTGACTTCTATTTAGATGAAAAATACTTGGAATGCTTATTGGTAGGTTTTTCCGATTATAATCGATGATCGATCGATTGGGGCAATCTGATTATTTCTGATGATCGAATGTGAAATCTCAACCGATTCCCACCACTAGTAAAAAGTCACCAAAACACACACAATTCTGTCAAATATGAAGTAATATGAAAATGTCAAATAACCCTGCCAAATATGAAGTACTAATAAAACAATACTTGCGTTCAATCCTGGACATACGTGGAAATGAGAGAGCAAAAAGAGTTAATTTTTGGCCCGGCGTAACCTTAACCTGTGGCAACTTTAGGAGAGTAGCAGGAAACCGCTCGTGCATCTGTGCTCGTGCAACTGCTAACACGTTACCTTGGCGGCTCTGCCCGGTTCAGCGGCCTCCCACGCTAGTTTCATGGCCTTAATTTCATCTTGCCTTTCTGTGTCCTTCTTCACCTCTATCTCTTCCTACGAAACAAAGGAACCGTCATTGGCAAATTTGTACGCAACCTTGAACAACTCGGTTTTCCAATGACAAATCGGTTTTCCATTGACTGTTTAAAACAAATTCATTTGATGTCGCTTTCCTTTTGCCGAACTCTTCGATTGGTTAAACGTGTGGCTCAACGTGCTCGAGCCAATTGTATTTCAGCCAATCAGGAAAAAAAAACACTTTTGTCTCGTCTATTTTCTCGCGCTTGACACCGGTTGCATAATTTCCCGCGTTTGGCACCGTTTGTGTGATTCCCCGCGCTTGGCCCCGATTGCCTGTTTCCCTCGTTTGACACCGGTTGCATTCCTGGCGTATTCTGATTGGTTGGTTACGCTTAAGCGTTTGCTGTGGTTGGTCAAACAACAATCGTTTTAGTCATAATAATAACTCACGTGACATGTGTCTCTAAAGCACTTAAAACGAGTCGCAGACATTTCATCAAAGGCATTCTCATGAATAGGAGTTATATCAGCTTCCCAAAAGCACAAAGAAAAAACATAAGACTTACCGCACTCGCCTCAGATACGACCCTTAGAGTCCAGTTTGGTTTGCTGGCGTCGAATTGTTGCTGCTTAAAAGAATAATAAAACAAAACGAGTTTGTTGCATGTGATCTGAGTGAACAAAATCCTTTTAAGTTCATCAGAGCGGGAGATTGAACGAGTTTTTCCTTTTTTATCTCATTGAAAAGATTTACCTGTGAAGATGGTCGTGATCCAGATTGTACTTTGTTCGACCGACTTTCTTTACCCTCCTTATTCTTCTTGCCTTTAGTCACGCTTGCAGACAGCTTGTCTCCACGTGGAGCACTCTCCGCAGGAACTAAACAACAAAGTGACATTGTAAAGCCTTAGCATGGTTTGTCAATGTTTGCTTCTTAGCGAATTACGCGGAATTACTGCGCTGTTAACTTTGCAATTTTACTTTTTTAATGTTTTCCCGAGGTTCAAGATAAAGGAAATATCCGCAAGTTAAACTTGAAAATAGAACAAACAAAAATCATCTAATAACGCTGTCCATTGAACAGTAATCATTGGAATGGTCACACACCAGGCCCGGGTTGTTCGAAAGGCGGATAACGCTATCCACCGGATAAATCACTATCCAGTGGATAGCGCGGTTTGTTTTGTTAACACTTATCCGCTGGATAGTGGTTTATCCGCTGGATAGCGTTATCCAGCCTTTGAACAACTGGGGCCTGGCCTACAAGTTAGAACAATGTTGTACAACGTAATAAACAGTACCAGGTCAAAGTACTTCTTGATAACTATCATTTGAATGGTCACGATAAAGATACAGCCTCTTAAAAATCGCCACTGGGGTTTCATTCGCAGAAGAAGTAAGAAAAATGTTGTAAAACATAATAAGCATCACCACATTAAACTCTCGCAATCAAGATGACAGACACTGATTTAATACCGTCTATATCCAGTCGATCCAGGCTCTTGAGTATGCCCACGAACTCCCAGGCACTCTTGGACAAGGGCCAACTGTCGCGCAAGACCTGGGCCTGAATAATGTACTTATGTATCTAGAACAACAAGAAAATCAAAAATGAGACTCATGAAATACTCTTGACATAGTTGAAGGACAAACGTGAGGCAAATACGCAAGTGCAGCCTAAATTTGTTTACATTCATCAGCTGAACGCAAAGGGTTCCCGTTTGATAAGTGTGATAAGTGCATGCCACACCTATTAAACCAACAGAGGGGATGAAGTCACACGACCCAACGAAACAAAAATATATTTAAAAGCTGAGATTTTAACCCATGACTACTGAAACAGATCTCCTGTTTCACAACACACTAATCTAGAGGCCCAAACAGGAACAAGTCATGGCAAGGCAAATTACGATTTGCCTTGCCATGCGATTGCCTTGTATTTTGCAATTTTTGGCAAACAAAACAATAAACAACGATGTTAAATGAACAAATTAATAGATAAGAAGGCCACGTGTACTCTACAGAGACAACAAACCTTGATTTCCGGCTCTGCGTCCGCTTCAGCCTCCTCGTCTTCTTTATCTTCTGAATCATCACAGAAAAGAGGACGGGAACCTTTCTGCTTAAAAGCAGTCGGCATGAACAATGAACAGATAGCAATCAGGATAACACTACCTAGCCCCTTGACTGGCTAACTGACATAACATTATGAACCAATGTCATAGCATTGGCACCAGTCCACTCACCGATGATCCTGGCCGAGAGGAGTTACTGGATTCCTTTCCACTCTTCTTGCCACCCTTTCCCTGAACAGGTGACGCTACTGCTTTACGGCTGCCTGATGGAGGCCTCTTGGCCGAGCGGGGGTGAGATGAGGTAGGAGGGCGAGAACCTAAGAACAGACAACGACTGAAGTTATAACTCCACCCAACAATCAGTTTGTGCGACAAGCATTACAATTCCAAAGTCGACCCCAGGGCACTTGTCTGAAGTTGAAATCCAGAGACTGTCGCTTAAGGACGTTCGCGCCACACGAATAGATTTTTTCAAAACTTATCATGAAGAAAGGTAAAGATCAACTTTTGCCAAAAAGCCACGGTGCTTGAGTAGGCCTAGAAGAAGAATATTTTGATGAACCTTGCCCGTCCACATTCGAAGAAAACTTCGGTCACAAGAGAGCAGAAAAAGCAAAATATTTGTAACTTCTCAAGAATAGATTTTTCCTGTTTTTTTTTTGTTAAAATGGATAAAATCGGGAAGGTAATTGATCTACGGAGAGAAAAATGGGGGTCACCGAGCATCCAAGAGAGTGAATTGCAGGCGAGGTTAGGGCACCTGGAGCCCGTTTCTCGAAGGTCCCGAAACGTTTTCGCACCCGGAAAGCCATAGCAAAATCTCAAACCTTGTGATTACGGAGCTGTTTTATTCACGTATTCTTAATATAAACAGAGGTTCTCTTCACACGTCACAAGAAATTTCAGGCGTATACACTTCTTGCGTTTTCAGATACAGATAAACTAAAATGGCTTAACGGGCACGAAAAGTTTCCGGGGCTTTCGAGAAACGGACCCCTGGTGTCATGCCCTATACTTGCTTATATATCTTCCTTAGCTCGCTCCCGCTCGATGTATAACGTGGCGTGACGTTGCGAAGTAAATTTCGTGCGCAGAAGGATGCGCAGTAACAATGGGCGAGAACGTCCTTAAGGTGATTCCCTAGTAAAAGATCCCACCATAGATTTCTGATGAAACTTGGTATGTTGATGTTGCAAGACAAGGAGATATTAAAAACGTAACAAAAAGAGGGGGTCACCGCGCTTGTTTTCACGCCACAATGCTGACAAATGCGGTTATTAAGGTGACTTTTGGTGATCTCCGTGCGCAACAAATAAGCGCGATTATTTTCCAATGCCGCGTGTTATATCACACCGAGTTCGACTTTCTTTGATTGTTTATCATCTACGTCCCAGAAAAAATGGCTTCAAATACCTAGCAGTATTAATTAGTATTTTTATCCTTTAAAGGAAACATAATTTGGACTTGCTCTGTTGGGCCCGTTACGTCTCTATCTGTAGCATTTATTTCATTTGCCAAAAAAGTAGCGATAGATTTCTGCCAATTTTTTTCTCAGTTATTGAGGATATTGTTCTCATTGAATTTATAAAATAAAAAGTGGGGGTCACCGTGCTCGCTTAAGAGAAAACCAGCATTTATCTCGCTATCGAGCTTAGTTTGAGGGAAATCTCTTACGTTTTGTACCCGCGCGCGCTCATTTGCGCGCGCTAATGACGCAAAATCGTGCGCAGTAAGGATGCGCAATGCAAAACTAGGGAATCACCTTAACCCTTTAAGCCCCGAAGGAAATGGCCAGTTTTTCTAAATCGGTAACTATGAACGAGCAGACCCCATGTGATATACCATTTGAAAGGTATTTTCTGAAGTATGCTATAAATCACACCAAAAGATAGAGGAGGCCACAGATTGGATTGACAAGTGCCCAAAATGAAAAAATGAAAACGTTTAAAATTTTTCTGTTCCTTATACACACTGGGCATCCCCCTTAACTATAGCTTAAATTGCAGCTCTCAGTGCATTGCATATTGTCAGATATTAACTTGGTCTAAAAAGTACAAAGACAAAAAGTTCCAAAAGTTGCAGGGGTGGTAAATCAAGTCTTGTATAGGAGGGGTGCCTGATATTATGCCTTCAAAGTGCAGATCTTTCCATGATTTTTTAGTTGTGCAAATTTCATGCAAATTGACTGAATATTGAGCATGTAATTGCATCTTGTGCCATATGGCACTATCGGGGCTTTAAGGGTTAAGCAGGAAATATGGTGTCTCAGGCTGCGCCCAAACGGCATATCCATTGTTTTTTTTGGAAGCTTCTGGGACGTATTCTTTCTAGCACTATATTTTCACACTTGTTTCACAGGAGTTCTGCCAGACTTTGCTAGGCAATCATACAGTAAGGAACAAACCATAGAAAGTGGAAGTATGTTTACTTTTCATCGTTTACCGGTGAATATCTTAACATGTTTTTAGTCAACCATAGGACCAATCTTGGTGTTGGAGCGTGAGCGATTTCCCCTCTCTAGCAGCTGACAGATATCCTATTTCTTCTTTCCTTCTTGACTGGTCAAAGGCTAGTATATTGTCTCTGACTACAAGGTGTAAGGATATAATGTTGCAGTGATTAACATGTTTCGCGAAACTGCACCCGGACACTGATTTCGATACAAAAAATAGCTCGTATTGTTACCTCGTTTTCCCAGTTTTTCATCTTCATCGCCTGTACGGTCACGGTAGAAAGTAAAAGCTGGAATGACTGCGTGACTTTTACCAGTCGTGCTACACACCTCTTGTTCGTGATCCAAAATCTGTGTAATTAAAACAGATCTACTTAAAATAAATTGAAAGCCAATTCATCTGTTAACCAGTGAAGTCCGTCTAATAACAGGCATTACATCAATCATGGAGAGATTCTGGAGAGATTGCTTGACAAGCTAAGCTAAAACGATAGCTGTAAAGGAGCATTATGTGTCAATGGTAAAGTTTACTTTTCGCTCTTCGATTGTTGTGGCACTGTGTCTGAGTGCAGTGCGTTTTTTGTCGCAAGGCAGCAGCCTTGTGACAAACAACGTCGGCAGGCTAAGAAGATGTTGAACGTTCACTCCACAATGTTACCCTTAGCCAGCGGGAAAGAGGGATTGAACTTCAGTATTCTTGGTCGAAAGTTCGTTTCCGAGGCTAAGACTGTGCCAGCGACTTACACGAGAGATGCTAAAGAAAATGGCGTATCCAGAGGGGATCCTGCTTTACATTTGCTAACTTCAGTTATCGACATTTATTAAGCCTGATTTGAAACGTAGCGTTTAATTGACTAACTATTTTTCAGAACTGGCTCACGTTTGGAACGCTTTTACGCAGCGACAGTCAGTTTAGAATGACATCTATGATTTCGCGATGGGAGACATGTTTCAGTCGGATTTATACCGAACCAATTGTATTGGAATCCTTACTAGAATTCTTACTAGAATTCTTAGCAGTCGTCCTCTATCTTTACCTGAAGTTTGATGTAGACATCTGGTTTAGATGTCCCGAGCTGCAGACTGACCATGTGATCCTCCAGCACCTTGACTGTGTACCTACACACAACATAACATAACAAACTATATTTTAGTGCTCCTCTAGGTTAAGTACTGGGTACGTAGGGTATATCACAGCCTTTCTCAGCACAAGCACGCTAATCGATCAGGAACAAAGCCAGAACCAGTGGTGACTTGGTTTACACACGATTTTCCCATACCTGGCGTCGGTTTTACATTTTCAAGTTCTTTGCATCGGTTAGACATTTTCCCGCGCTTGGCCTCGGCTACACATTTTCCCGCGCTTGGACCCGGATACATGTTTTCCCGCGCTTTGCAACGGTCGCAAGTTTAATTTCGTTTCCGTTTGTTTCACTCGTGACTGGCCAAATGTGATTGCACTGGATTTGGCTTAAGGTCCGTTTCCTGCTGCAAGGACAATTTAGCAGTCACAACTACTTACCTGAAAATGATGTTATACTTGTTCGGGATGTAGTAATCCCTGATCTCTTTGTTTACAAAATGACTGTTGACTCCTTCCCGTCCAGGGTAGGGTAAGGGCTCCGTGGAGCCAATCACGCGTAAGCGGAACTTGCCCGGAGGCAGAATAGCATTTGGAGTTCTTGCTTCAGCCACGAATGTGTAGCCACGCTGAAAATTACAAGAAAACGTTAGCAAACATTACAAAGAAACCTGAAATACTTGATATCTTATCATAAAACTACGGTCAGTGGTTGCCGTGAGAAGAAGTGTACAGCACATCAAAGTCCAATGATCTGGTGTTTCGTTTGAATGAGACAACGTTACAAAATCTCAAAACTGCAGAGCGTTTCGTTCTTTCCATACCGAAAAGATATCTAATTCAGTACTGGTGAAAACTGAACAGCAAGTTAGTAGAGGTTTAATTCACTCTTCTGTCGTTGATGGTCGGTGAGGCTTACGATCAGACAATTCTACTTATGCGGAAAAATGTTTTCTGTTATTGCATGTAATTTATTTCTAGATGTTTCGATAGGAAATGATTGGTGTAATTTATCTCTACCTTGTTCTTTTTCAGGTTATTCGGAGCTACTTTCTGGAAGACTCTCGTTAATTCTTCACCCGAATCATTATCCACAACTCGCAACAAACAAGTCGGCAAGTTAACATACAGCTTAGGGACCATCAGCACCGGCTCATCAACAAAGAACACTTCCCTGTACAAGGAACGACAATAACAAGAAAAGTGACTTAAGAATGACTAGATCATGCGCTCTCGTTGGTCGATGGGTGTGTTTAGATGAGAGTATGGCACAAACACAGATGTGACGTTTTAGATTCGCGCGTATTTTGCCGGAGAAGTATTTTATAAAAGCAATAGAGCACTCTTTCTCCGTTTACATAGCCTCATCTAAACACTCGAAGTGTTGGGAGAATTCTCGAAAGTTATGCAAATCCTCGACTGCGACTCGGGTTTGCATAACTTTCGAGAATTCTCCCAAGAGAATACATAACTTTCGAGAATTCTCCCAACCCTCCTAGTCTCCAACCCTTATAAGTCGATTTGATATCGCATCAGTGGTCGAGCTAAGCGAGTAACCCGTGGGCTTCTCAACCACCGTTTGTTTTTTTTCAAAAAAAGTAACGTGCAACCTCTTATTCCAAGAGAACATGCTCGCAGGCTAGAAATGTTTTCCTCCTCCTCTCCACTCTCTCTTTTTGACCAGAACTGGTTCTTTTTTTATAACGTATCCATTAAATATGCCTGTGGGAAAACACCTTGGGTTGTTTCTTACCTGAAGACCACAAACCAAGACTGTGGCGGCTGCTCAGGGTACGTTCCATTGTAGTCGGTGTAAGCTACGCGGCTCCACTCATCCTTGAAGAAAGGGAACAACGGGAACAGTTCAGGATCACGTTTGAACATGAGTCTGAAGATCTGTATGGCAAAGCCTTCCAGGTTAGGTTCGATGACAGCCCAAGCCTTGGATAAAAACTCCCACACTTTCTGATGTTCTTCGGTATCTGTGTGACAAAGAACAAAAACATTCACGACTTCTGTTATTTGGTTTTCCTGCACTTGCCACTGGTTAGATTTTCTAGCGCTTGCTAGCGGTTAGATTTTCCCGCGCTTACGGCAGATTATGTAAACTACGCTTGCCACCAGTTACACTTCTCCACGCTCGCCGCCGGCTACATTTTCCCGCGCTTACGGTAGATGATATGTTCTCGCGCTTGCAGCCGGTTCCTTAAGTTTTCTTATGCTTGCCGCTGGTCGTATACATTCCCGCGCTAAAGAGTGTCAGTTTTTTTTTTGCAGTCACAGAGGTTCAAGTGAAAAGAGAACTACTGACAAATATTCGCAATGGAAATAACTCTGACAGGGTACTAACCTTTGACATAAGCTCGCGCCAGTTTTCTAAGGAAGTAACCCCTGAAAGTGGCCTGGATCTTAGTTGCAGCAGTTTCCTCCTCATTGTTTGAGGTACGATCCACCCAGGTGGGTGGTACTGCGGCTGCGCTCTTGATGGGGTGCTTGTTTGTAATCGAACCAATCCTCGTGATCTCTGCTGCCGACAAAGGCCTTTGACCGACTCGCTGATGCAGACAGAGAGAGGCCTGGAACTGAAAGGCTTTCCACGCAAAGTGCATCGCCAAATCATACGAATCGGCGAGATGAAACCGAACACTCTTCAGCAAGCATTTCATGAAAACCTTGCAAGAAAGAAAAACGCTTCCATGAGAATATTATCTGATAGTGAGGTGAGGACACTGAGTAAATTCTGAAAATGAAAGCTAACGCAAAAAAGGCAAATTTCTAAGAAATAGAAGCAAAAAAATATTGTATGTAGATCTACATTCACATTGTCTCACGCTCTAGGGATAAACTCTCCTTACTTAATGATATTTACTTTCATTAATGTCAGTTCTGAAGACTAGGTGGTAGATCAAAGCAACTCCACAATTTAAAATTCTTTTTAATCTCGTCTGCATTGAGTAATTTTGAATGGGAAACTTAGATATTAGAAACTGATTTAGCAAAAAAGAATAGACAGGAAAGTTCCTCATAATCTGACTGTTGTCACAACTCAAAGAAAAAAACAGTTAGTGGTAGAAGATTTTCCCGCGTCCTTCCCCACCTAGCTCAGTCAAGGTGTTTAAGACCCGGCTTTTGACACGTACTGTTTAAACAAAAGAAGACAAATCGACCATGATTACCTTGTAATGCCGATCTTGAATATCTTTTGGCTGATCTTTGAGTCCAAGATCAAGATCGAACTTCCTGTCTGCTGGTGGATCAGCAAACGACGTAACAAGCCCGCCAACCGACTGAAACACATTCATGGCATGCTCCAGGAAACGACAGCTCTCCTGTGAAAGGAACGACGAGCAATGTTATTATTGGATAGCCATCACTATAGAAATGAACTGAAAAACTGTTCACTTGGTAAAATGGCAACAAGGTGGATACCTTATACCACTACCTATTCCTGGGCAAAAAAACAGTCAGTTAAAAAGGCTGAAAGGCTGAAATTTAGCCACTATTTAATTCTCGCAACAGACTTAAACCCATCACTTCGCGTGTCCTAAGTTTTTACAACATTAGTATCCCAGGTTTTTAAACTCGTTGTTTTACATAGGTCCCGCTTCCAAGACCAAGAATAACATGGAAAAGTAATACCTTGGTCAGACATGCCATTACTGTGTCCTCATCACCATACAGAAACGGCGTTTGTGAAACCATCTCTACATGATAACCGTGAGGGGACTGGAGAAGAAACCTCAGCACGTGACGTCTGTGGAGAAACAAAAGAAATAGTCAAAATCATTCGTTCCAAAGTCAAAACAACTCAAAGACGATAGTGTATTGTAGGTTACAAGAAAAGTCTTCCTTCGCACGCTCCATTCTCTCTGGCTCGAGAGACGCGTAAGACTGGATCTGAAGAATCCAACCCTCTGATGTAATCCTACCAAAATCCTCGTCAGCCCCTGATTGGGTGCTACTAGATATTGAATTTTTGCGCGTAAACGGCAACCAATAAAAGATTTGTAACCATCAAATCACGGATCTTTACAAAGCTACACCAGCACTGAGGAATATATCGGGTCGATTCTCCGACGCTCATCATCTCTTGAGCGGTGTAAGAAACTACAGACGTGTTGATCCAAAATAGACTACGGATTCCCTTTACAGTAGGGCGGTTGTTTTTAAACGTAAAGTTAAAAGTAAGTAAAGAAACTGTTGCGCTGCGCCGGAGGGCAAATAAAACACTATACTCTTTAACAACTTGATAAAGGTAAATTAACCGCCACGGCGGTCAATTGACTTCAATCAACTTATAAATAGTGGAACAGAGAATTAACTCTGGAGTGTAGTAAAGGGAATCAGGGAACCACACGAGGTAAAGAAAAAATCTTTTGACCTCGGTGGGAATCGAACCCACGACCTCCGGATTAGATCTACCGTTACTCTGCCGACTGAGCTACGAGGTCGGACAGAGAAAGTCGGGGACGATTGAGGTGGTGAATCGCGGCGAAGAGAAAGTAAGGGTACATATGAATGTTGTGCCGCGTGGCACTATGAACACAAATGGTGGAACAGAGAATTAACTCTGGAGTGTAAATTTAAGTGTTAATTTAACCCATGAATAACCCACTGGGCGTTAGCCCTAGTAAAGGGAATCAGGGAACCACACGAGGTAAAGAAAAAATCTTTTGACCTCGGTGGGAATCGAACCCACGACCTCCGGATTAGATCTACCGTTACTCTGCCGACTGAGCTACGAGGTCGGACAGAGAAAGTCGGGGACGATTGAGGTGGTGAATTGCGGCGAAGAGAAAGTAAGGGTACATATGAACGTTGTGCCGCGTAGCACTATGAACACAAATGGTGGAGCAGAGAATTAACTCTGGAGTGTAAATTTAAGTGCTAATTTAACCCATGAATAACCCACTGGGCGTTAGCCCTAGTAAAGGGAATCAGGGAACCACACGAGGTAACTTATAAATAGCCTTGCCGCATTTGAACATACCCTGGTGGCAGAATAAGCACGGCTGCCCTCGTGCCCGTAGAACGAATACGCAGAATGGGTTGACCAGTCACCAGGCTCTTCCAGGAGTATGGCTCAGCAACGAGAAGGCCTGGGCTGGGTGGCACCGGCTTCTCTTCGATCTGTACGGTTTCCTTTGTATCTGAACAAAGAAGGAACGGAAAACTAGTTTGTGCAGATGGTAAGCAAATTGCCTGATGGTGATTTCAATATTCGGGTTGGCCATTAGCCATGTACTCAAAAAAAACCAATTTACCGAAAGAGACTAGAACGAGAAGAGGTGAACAATTGCAAACGGTAAGCAAATTTTTCCCTCGGATATTTTGGTTTTCAAGAAGGTCTATTTCTTTCGCAAATTTTCCGGTCGGTCGAGCCAAAATTTGGGGTAAATGGTAAACAACCTTAGTGTAACAAGTAACAATACTGGCGGGCGAATTACTTATCCTATGCTGAAAGAAAGGAGCGACACTTCTTGCTGAATGTCACGACATTTTGCAGGAGAGAGAGAACTGCCATCTTGTTACAAGAAACCTCCAAACAATAGCTTACCAAGCTCAAGGTAGAAACATTCTTAAGAGGTAATACTAAAATAGAAAGGAATAAGGATGGGAAAGATTGGGGAAGATGGAGACGGGTTATAAATAAGATTACCCGAGACGTAGCTATTTTCATACCACACGGGTGGTGGTCGTCTACAGTTGTCGCTGGTCATGTTGGTAACAATGACTCGTAAACAGACTTCACATGATCTGCGCGCATTGTTTTGATACGCAGCTCTCACCTGTTATCACACTATTAGAATCTCTTTCCTTCTCCTTGTCTCTCTCTCTAACAATAGGCTGCGGCGGCTCCAACCATTTGGAAAACGCAGTGAAGCTCACCACAATCTCTATAGGCTTCAAACTGTCCACAAACAAGAACGGTGGAGGGGGGTCTTGGTTCTGGGCTTGTCCCCCGTACCACCCATGGTAAGGAGAGGGGCTGATCGCTGTGGTCTTCCCTGGAGCAGGCGTGGTTGCTGTGACCGATGAAGCTGGTAGGAGCCCTGATTTTTTACCAACATGGCTGGTAATGGCAACGTTCTAGGAGAAATGATTCGAGCTAACTGTCAGGGAACGTAATTGTGTTGGCTACGTTAAGAGGTTTTCTGGCTTTAAAAAGAAGATAAGTAAATCAGATATAAGCTTATTGGTTGATGATGGCTGTAAGGGTTGTTCCCTCTGCACATCATAGTTAAATATTCTTATCATTTTTTATCAAATTTTTAGCGACTGTCATTCACTTATTATGTTATAGGCCTAACTATTATTTGATTATGAGATTAATATGATAAGTACGAGATTTTTTTTATAATACTACTTGATATTTTACATAGTTTTAAAATATTTTTTATTATCTATTTACTTTGTGTCCCCAAATTAGTGGGGGATTTTCCCCAGCTATGTGGCTTCTGACATATAAATAAAGTTTCTGTCGCCGACGCCACCGCTTTATATACTGGTCAGCAGATATAGAAAAAATTAACAGGAATCGGAAGGAAGGAAGGAAGGAAGGAAGGAAGCAAGCAAGCAAGCAAGCAAGCAAGCAAGCAAGCAAGCAAGCAAGCAAGCAAGCAAGGAAGGAAGGAAGGAAGGAAGGAAGGAAGGAAGGAAGGAAGGAAGGAAGGAAGGAAGGAAGGAAGGAAGCAAGCAAGCAAGCAAGCAAGCAAGCAAGCAAGCAAGCAAGCAAGCAAGCAAGCAAGCAAGCAAGCAAGCAAGCAAGCAAGCAAGCAAGCAAGCAAGCAAGCAAGCAAGCAAGCAAGCAAGCAAGCAAGGAAGGAAGGAAGGAAGGAAGGAAGGAAGGAAGGAAGGAAGGAAGGAAGGAAGGAAGGAAGGAAGGAAGGAAGGAAGCAAGCAAGCAAGCAAGCAAGGAAGGAAGGAAGGAAGGAAGGAAGGAAGGAAGGAAGGAAGGAAGGAAGGAAGGAAGGAAGGAAGGAAGCAAGCAAGCAAGCAAGCAAGCAAGCAAGCAAGCAAGCAAGCAAGCAAGCAAGCAAGCAAGCAAGCAAGGAAGGAAGGAAGGAAGGAAGGAAGGAAGGAAGGAAGGAAGGAAGGAAGGAAGGAAGGAAGGAAGCAAGGAAGCAAGCAAGGAAGCAAGCAAGGAAGGAAGGAAGGAAGGAAGGAAGGAAGGAAGGAAGGAAGGAAGGAAGGAAGGAAGGAAGGAAGGAAGGAAGGAAGGAAGGAAGGAAGGAAGGAAGGAAGGAAGGAAGGAAGGAAGGAAGGAAGGAAGGAAGGAAGGAAGGAAGGAAGGAAGGAAGGAAGGAAGGAAGGAAGGAAGGAAGGAAGGAAGGAAGGAAGGAAGGAAGGAAGGAAGGAAGGAAGGAAGGAAGGAAGGAAGGAAGGAAGGAAGGAAGGAAGAAAGGAAGGAGTGCCTTGTTCCACCCATATCTATATCTCGAATATTGACTACATCATTATCCGAGCTGTAAAGGTGGGAATTTCGTGGATCGTGTAAACAAAAAAAGTTACGAACTTTGTATGCTTTCCTAATTTTTTCGGTAAGCAGCAACATTTTAACGTCACTAATGGAAAGCTGGTGTATTGTTTTCCTGGAGAATCGATTTTTCCCGTACAATATAAACCTAAAGGTTTCCAAACCCTTTATTTCTCCGCGGTATTTAAGAAATTTCGGCGAGACGACACAATTTTTCGACAGACACTCTTTACATATTGCATCAATATAAGCACATCACTTTATATATAAGCAAGAGAGCCTCTCAGCAGCTTGCGCAAGTAGAAATAAATCAACCGAGCGACATCGATCCTTGCGCGCCTTATTACAGTCCGCCGCTCTTTCCACCATAGGCCCTTTTCATAAATCTCTGCCAAATACAAGTTCTTTTAAGTATTAAAATTAGCCTGACTAACCTCATTTTTGAGTTGATAATTCAAAAGAATTTTTACTCTCAAACGAATTTAGTAACAAAATAAATTTAAAGTGGCAGCCATTTATGAATAGGGTCTATTGCAGCCCGCAATCAGTATTACTTGAGCCCTCAAGAGGCTTAAGGATGCGCAGAAAGCTGCGCAGTACGTTTTTCCACTCTGAAAGTTCCAGTCTGATGCAAAATCATAAATTCTTCCTTTACCCAAAATGGTGGCCATACCATTAACCAACCAAAAGTAAACGGAAAAATGTCACGTTGTAGTGACAGAATTTTACGCTCAGTCAATGTTTAAAACAAATTATGGGGACTGGTGCAGAACTGTGAAAATGGTGAAGTTGAACTTAAAAGCTCTGACACTAGTGCAATGAGCCGACCCAAAATGTGGAGAATTGTAATGATCAGTGAATCAGTGAATTGTAATGATCAGATAACAAAGACATTTCACTGTCTTGTCTTTTAAGTCGGCGCCCCATTACAGAGGAGGATGCCACTGACACATGATGATGATGATGATAATGATGATGTAATGTTGGTTTTATCAACTGAGTTGATAATGTGAATTGGCCACCGTAAAGAAATTCGAAAGCTGACGTTTCGAACGTTGGCCCTTCGTCAGAGCGATAATTATTGTGGGTTAGTATGTTAGAACTGAAACCAGACAGTACGCTGGGAAGGTTGAGCCTTGCAATGCATTAACATCTCCCCCCCCCCCCCCTCTAGAGGGATGAGTAACAAACTTAGGTGTTTTGTGTGACGGAAATCAGAATTATACGGAAGTCAGCAGTTTGTAACCGTTTTATGTTATATTTATGGATTACATATCAAGTTCTGCATGAAAATCTTCTATCACTTTTTAAATCGTAGGATGGGTACGTAAGAGATTTCCACAAAAGCAGGTAGCCAAGGAAATGAGTACTCAGTTAGACTTTCCTGCTTGTACAGTGAACAATTGTTTCACGGTGGATTATGACAGGAAGGTAATTAGGTAAAGGCAAGAAATACATTACGTCATGTCATAAAGATAAAACTTCAAAGGGAATGAACAAATAGGCACAAACTGTTGAAAAACAGTTCCAGGAAAAGGTAGCATTAAGAGTCATAGACTTAAAACTAGGTTAAGAACTTCGCCACGAAGACTAGAATATCTCCAGCATGTACTAAAAGCTGATGATATCAAAGACATGAAAAGACAGAAAGACAACAGAGAAACAGAGAGAAGAAGATACAGGTACCTCTGAAGGACTTGTGACCTCCAGCTCAGAAGTTATAGATTGGTTTAGAGAAGAACAACACTTTTGAACATGAGGGAAGAACAATAAATGAAGTTAATGTTGATTTTAGTGAGTTAAAATGTTATGAGTTAGTATTGATTTCAGTACACTGATGAGTAATTAAAGCTAGATACAACAGAAAAGTTCAGGTACGAGCCCTGGCCAGGGACATTGTGTTGTGTTCTTGGGCAAGACACTCTACTCTCACAGTGTCCGTCTCCAAGCTGGTGTACAAATGAGTGTCGGCAAATTTAATGCTGGGGGTAACCCTGTGATGGACTAGCATCCCATTCAGGGGGAGTAGAAATACTCCTAGTCACTTCGTGCTACAGAAACTGGGATAAGCTCATATGGCTCATATGGAGACTTAACCTCACCTACCATCACATCTAAAGAAAAAAAAGCACTACTCAATTATTGAACTGATGTAGTCTGGCTTCAAGTTAGATTTTGGTTTAATTTACTCATTAACATCCAAAGAAAATGTTTCTAATGAGGAACAAAAACCCAAGAACATTCACATGCATTAAGCAGTTAAAAAGAGACTGACAAAAAAGGTTCGGTGCCTACCTTTAACTCAGAGTTTCCTTTAGAGTAATTGTATGTACTAGGTTTGTGGAATATATACAAGTGTCTGCAAAAAAGATGCACAGATATTTGGTAAAACAAGGGGCCAGAAATTTATTTTACTAAGTAGTGTCTGACTACTCATCCTCACACGTCATCAAACAAAGCAAGTAAGTTTCCATGTATATAAATTTCTAGTTCATTCTTTAATAATTATACTGCATATGCAATTAATAAAGTTTGTGAATGTGACAAGGGTTGTCAAAATAAGCTGGCAACCGGTGCATTTCACCGGCTATTTTGAATATTGCGCCGGTTACTCCAAATGTTAGTAGGTCAGTTCTGAGCGTGATATTGGAGAAATAAAATGGAAATAGCCACCTACTCTTTGGATGAAACCTGCTACTCAAAAACCTACTGACAACCCTGTGTGACCCTTTTAATCTCAAAGTCGCACAAATTATATTTAGCAAAAATACCAAAAGACAAAAGGTTATTTGAATGGGCCCAGGTGGGCGTACCCTGTAGCAGTTGACGTAGGAGAAACCAACTGCTTCCAGGGCAAGGTAGGGGTCACACTAGGCTATGATTTCATCTATAAACAAAAAAGCTACAGCTACCTTGCTCAGCACGATACATACTCGGGTAAACAGTATCACATGAAAGTACCGCTCAACAGCTTTCAATTGAATGGTCACATATTACGGTAAAAAATATATAACAAAGTGTAGCTTTGATTCTGGGAGTGACTTAATTATGTAAGCCCATAAAGAGTGTGAGTATTAATGCAAGAACAAAAAGTGAAATTTCCTGACCTAAAGCATTTGCAGAAGTCAGCATACTCCATCCAGATTTTCTTGTCTTTGTTGCTGTCATCTTTGGTCTTGTCACCATCTTCTGTCTTCTCCCCTTCAGTCTTCTCGTCATTCATTTCTCCATCTGTACCCTCACCTGGTGTCTTGTCTCCCTCATTAACAGCACAAGTAGCAAGATCGACCACAGGGCACACGTCTTCACGAATAGGGTCAACTTTGTGCAGTAATTCTCTTTCTAAATCTATTTTCACTCCTTTGTCTACCCTGGACATTCGTCTAGACTCTGGAGGAGCTGCAAGGTAAGTCATAAATGACATTTAGTCAAGTTAATCAAATGGAGATCCAGTATTGGTACCAAAATTGAATTCAGTTTTTTTGTAGCTATCATGGTTTTTCTTGGTTGTTTCTGTCCAACATATTAAACTTTGGATTTTTAATTGACTTACCCCTTTCCCAGATGTGGAGCTGTGGTGGCCTAATGGTTAGTGCGCTTGACTTCAGATCAAGTGGTCTGGGTTTGAGCCCTGGCGTTGTGTTCTTTGGCAAGACACTTTACTCTCTCAGTGCCTCTCCCTACCCAGGTGTATAAATTGGGGTATCGGCAAATTTCATGCCTTGGGGTAACCCTACGATGGACTGCACACATCCACGGGGGATAGCAGAAATATTCCTAGTCGCTTCATGCTTCAGAAACTGGCATGACCTACAGGCCACTGGCCTAACACAGACATAAACTTTACTAGACCCGGAAACAAACAGGCTCAATTACCAGCCGCTGTTTTGGGAAATGAGCCCACGCTCACCCTCTTCTCGGGGGAGAAACACGGCCAGAGCCAACAGAGTGACAGAAATTGAGCCTAAGAAACAAAAAGCCCTCCAGTAATCAGCCTTACCCTCCCCTCCCCTCCAAATTATAAGCCCATGGAATAATCGTTCACCTCCAATTTCATTCCAAATACTTGTCCTGTAGTAAATACCTAATTTTACAATGGTATTCATTTCACAACATGCTGAGTCAGTTGTAGGCATATATTGCAGAGTTTAGAGAGTCTTAACAAAAATTGCACTATTCTTATGTTAAGAACTTACAGAATTCTTAACAATTCTTTCTTTAATTATAAGTTATTTACATCTGTTTTTTTAAAATTTCTTCTGATACAAGATACCTGGCCTCTTCAAAAATAAACCCCACCAAAACTAACACAATGAAAGACAGCTCTTGTACAAAAATCAAAACAATGCAGTTTCTTACTTTTAGTCAAATCTCCTGGCTTCTCTATCCTTGACATCCTTCTTCCTTTTGGCGACGGCACACCAGACTTGTTCCTTTCAGGTTTGTCAATCACACTCAGCTTACTCCCTGATCTACTCTTGTTTTCGGTAGACTTGGGTAACTTATCTTTTTCTCCTCTATCACTTTTTGCTGACTTTTCTCTCTCTTTTACCTTCAAAGATTCCTTGGCGGATGGTCGATCCCGGAGGCTTTCTCGGCTATCTTTGCTTTCCCTAATTTGTTCCCTTTCTTTGTCATGGTCTGGTTTGGTTTCTTCACCTTCTAGCCTTAGAGTAGGGCTCCTGGGTTTATCATCCTTAACAAAGAAAGTAAAACAAACAATCATCCTCTGAAATTGGAATATTTCTATATAAAATAAGTTGGGTAAAGATTTTTTTTAACACCTTGCCAAAAAGAAGCACTTTTACAGCTAGGTAAAAAAGGGGTTATGTAGCACTTTGCAAGAAGTTAGAGGTACATTGAAGGATGTTCCGGACCTATTATGTATGGATGACAGATAAAAAGGACGTCTTGACCATATCATCGGCATTGTGATGACATGTGTGTGATGATATGTATAATGTGTGTTGGGACAGTGCAAATTGCAGAGACTTGACTCATACTTGCACGTAACTGGACATACGTTGAATATAGACTATATTAAGTGAATTATTTACACACACACACCTCTTTAATGGCTGCAGCATCTTCAGCTCCTCCCTCTTTCATATCAGTTGCGGTCTTTTCAGTTCCTTCTTGCCCTTCTCCACCTTCCTTCTTTTCTTCATCTTTATCGCCTTCTTCAAGTATTTCACCCATTGGCTTCTCAGGACGGAATTTCAGCCACCTAACAGGGGTCCTAAAAAATATTGTTTTCTCAAATTTATATGGGAAAAAAGTTACTTATTTTAACAATCTTCAGGAACTTGGATGTGGTCTGGCCATCTATAATGACATTGACTTACAAGCTTCAATTTTGAGGGTCACAGGGAAAGTTCTCAATGTATTTCTTTTTTATTGCATCCAGGACAGAACATGGTTGCATAATTGTTTACTTCCAAGTATTTATGTTATTATGTACTTTCATACATGTTAAGATAAGAAGAAAAGACTTCAAATCACCGATCATAAACTGCTTTCAAGTAAGACGGTTATAAGAAATCATTGTTGTTATTTTATTTTTTTAAGTAGCTTGTGTCACTGAATGATTAATATTTGTTCTCATGCATTGTATTAATTTCAGTGTTTCAGCCAGTCAGTTTACTTGTGGGCCAAAGTGGCCCCTGAAGACCTTTTTCAGGTGCCAATTGTTTAGGAAAGGGAAAAATTGAAAGCTACAGAAGGAAAAAATGCATCAGGGTACCAAGGAAAATAAAGCTGTTTATTAGGATCTATGATAATATTTAATAGTAAGTGCTTTTTAAGTGTTCCTACTCAATAAAGTTTCATTTGAATCAGATACTAGTATGAAGGACAACGATGATTTGTGTATTACAAGAGAACACTCTATATGCATACATGACATTGTCAATGATCAAGGGTTGCAATGCATTATAGGGTGATTTCAATTTGGAAGTTTTCTGATGTCAGAGAATCAATACAGCACAGCAAAAGGATGGCTTGACTTATTTTCTTATGTTGAATGTTTTAGAAGCAAACATCTTTCAATATGATTTTCTAGAAGGACATAAGGTGTGACAAAATAACCATTATTGATTGTCAACACAGAGAAATGTAGTCGCCATTATAAACCAGAATTTTTGGTCACCAAGGATGAAATGTTACTAAGTTGCATTGGCGACTGTATTGGTCGCAATTTCAAGCCCTGGGATGACTATTAAAATACAATGTCTGTGGTAAGCCTGCAGTCTTGTAAAAGGAAAGGGCCAAATTGGCTTTTTTTTGTTTTCTGGGGGCCGTACGGGATTCCCGCAATGGCGCGGTCTGGCGGAAACACTTCAATTTATTTCATTTGATTTTATAATAACTGTACCTTGCTCTGCTGACGGGAATGGGACTGACTTTATGGTTAAGAAAAGGAGACACAATTTCCAAGAACTGAGGCTCTTTTGGAGGCTCAGGGGGAGTCAGTGCTGGCTCCACTGGCTGCTTCTTCTTCTTCTGCCGAATGAGCTTCCACCGTGGGATCTGTACAGGAGGTGGAGGTGGAACTAGGGGGCAGTCTCTCGCTGTCGTTAGCATGATGGGATGGGGGTGGTTATGAGACAGTCCAGACTGCCTCAGTTTCTCAGATGCATCAGCCTACAAGAAACACAGGGAAAACAGTGTTCTAGCTTTTTGTTTTGTTACCAAATTTTGTTATTTGTTTTGTCAAATGTGGTAACTATAATTTACTGACTGTGTAAGATTAAAGAAAGAGCAGATAAACTCTAAAACGGCTTTGGCATAATCAGTCTCTGATGATGATGATGATGATGATAATGATAATTACAATTTTAGTATCTTAGTACTTTTGTCATTTGGGTGTGTGTGTGCTTGTATGTAAGTGTGTGTGAGTGAGTGTAGTAGGTAGTGAGTGTAGTGAATTGTATGTAAAACTGATAATCAATAAATATTATTAAAATACAAAAAAAAAAAAAAAAAAAATAATAATCAGTCTCTGATGTAATGAGCAGAGAACAGATGTTGAAAGCGATTTTAGAATCCCACTCTAATGTAACATATTTGAACAAGATGCATTCTATTCAGAGCACTTGTTCTGTAATTTATCCATAAATATTTATCTGAGTAAAAGTAAATTTTGCTTCATCACTAACTTTATTTATTCATTCAAGAAAAACATGAGCAAGTACAGCATGTAGGCTGTAGTCAAAAATAAACAAATTAATTCAATCTACTGTGTGACTAGGAACAATAAAAATGAACATACTTTAACATAACGATTCTACTCACCATTTCTTTAAGAACAGAATGTCTCATTGGTGTATTTGGTGGGTGGGAGTAACTGGCAAAAATAACAAATTCCGGCTCCTTTGGCACCTCCACAGGATTTACAGCTGGCATGGCTGGAGTCAATCAAAGTATGATTATTACAGTTACAGCCGCCGCTGCATGGAATATGTAACATTTTCATTTGGTATTTGTATAAGTATGGAATGCTAATCTTTTAAACATTTTTAGTGGGGTTTGTGCAGAAGCTTCTTGCCTGAATACAATTTCATAAACACAAAATGCAAAACTTTTTTTGCAAAATCATACATTTTCTTCTCTTTTCAGACTCAGCAAATTTCAAATCAAGTCACCTTTAGGGTCCTGTTATTACACGGGAGGGACGTGTCCAGGCCAGGCAGAGTTTTAGGACAAGCTCTAGATATAGGTGCAGGTAATAATTACAGGTTAACGCACTCAGCGAGTGCATTATCGGGATTTACCTGCACGAGTTCACTAACAATGAACGAGAAATTTCAATACCGCACGAGGCTTTGCGAGTGCGGTATTGAAAATTTCGAGTTTATTGTTAGTGAACGAGTGCAGGTAAATCCCGGTAATTCACGAGCAATGAGTGCGTTAACATTTTTATTATTCAAATTGAATACACTGCACAAAGAAATTGCCAAATTTTGAGTCAGCCGAAGCCATGGGGTAATGACAGTGGTGTATTGAATTTACACCACGGCTATTACACCACGATAATGACGTCAAGGAGGTTGTTCCGTCATAACCCAGTATCACGTGGTACAAATCAGCCAATCAGAAAATCGGAATTCGTACAGTGTATGAAAGTTGGATAATAATATTAGTTATTACATGTATATGGCTTGTTCCGTGAGTGGGCAAGATGAAATGAATCCTGTGCTGTGATTAGCTACCCGAGCCCCATCTTGCCTTGCCCACTTGGGATTACCCGCTGTGTCGCAAAAAGATAGCATTCTTTTTCCATATAATAAATCGTTTATTGACCAAGTTTGTTTGGTCAAGTTTGCTGGATATTGGCCTCGTTCTTTTTTATGTGTTTATAGACCGAGACAGATAAACAATATCCAGCCATCTTGACTTCATGCTTGGTCAATAACCCATATGTAATTGGTAATGGCGTGAGCACATGCATTTCTGGCAGAGTGCAAATCAGTACAACTGAACCAATACCTTTGTCCTTGTCTTTATCTTTGGATTTGTTGTCTCTGTCAGCTTTCTCAGACTGGGCTTGTCCCTTGTCAGATTTTGTTGATTTTCTCTCTTTGTCCTTATCATCCTTTTTCTTACCCTCTGTGCTTGGCTGTTTCTTCTCCTCTGGTGGTGGAGTGTTCTCTAGTTTCCAACGTGGCAAGGCTTGGAGAAGGAGTTTCCAAATTTCAACAGTGTTGCCACACCTTCAAAAAAAGAAAATGACATACTGTAAATCCTCCAAATTGGTGCCCGGGGCACTTTTTTCAAATTTAGAAAAAGATTCAGGGGACTTATTTGAGGGAGGCATTTAATTGAGGGGGGTGTGCTTATTTGATTTTCCAAAATCATGGTCATATATGATCAGTTTTATTGTAATACATGTATGTGTCAGTCTCTCAGAAGGATCCTGTCTCTCTTGAAGAACTACATACTGCAGTTTATAAACCTTTTAGCAGGTCGAGGCCTGCTGCATGAGGTAGGTTGGGCTTTAGCCAATGAATCAGCAGATCTTCACTGCTATCCATTGCGACGGTCAATATGCAGTGCTTCAATGAGTCGATAATCCCTTGCTTGTGATTGAACACAACCAAAACTATACATCCTTGTTGTCTCAAAACAGGGGGGAGGGGAGGTTCCTTAAAACAGGGGGAGGGGGGGCACTTAATCGAGGGGAGGGGCTTATTTCAAATTTTAGCCAATAGGAGGGCCACTTATTTAAAGGAGGCACTTATTTGAGGGGAGGTGGTAATTCAAGGATTTACTGTAAGCTAACTGACTACTTGTTGCAGTACTTGCAAAACAAGACATTTACCTAAGAGGGATGATTTCTGGTAACCACCCTGTCAGAGCATGAACCACAGTAAAATCACCAAACTCACAGGCATTGTAACCACCAGCATAACTGAAAAGAAAAAAGGAAATAAGAACTAAATGATCTATAGAAACACCACAAAAAGAAGTACTGAAAATTCAGAAATATCTCAACTTAGAAATCAAACCTCTTGCATGCACTAAATTATTTCCAACAAGAGTTATCCTTTCAGCTCTCTACATGTTGAAAACATTTTAATTATTTATAGTTTAGATCAGCTGGCATTTGGTATACAGTACCGATTCCATAGCAATTAAGAAAGGCTGCTAAATCCAAAACCAAAGAGGGTTGTTGCTCTCAGAACTTTACAGTACTTTTAAAGTGCCTATAACCCCAGAATTTTTTTTGGGCTAAGATGAAACTTAGACAAACACACAAAAAGAATTTGCCAAAATTTTCGGTTTGTGATATTTTTAAGGGAAAAATTAACAGAAAGTAGTTGAAATTTGATATCTTTTGTGTTATGACTGAGCTGGTGAGGGGTCTGGGTATATTCCTGGGTTGACGTCACATATTCATTTACATAGCATTAACTCTTTAGAAACATGCATGCAAAACAGTCTGTGACGTCAACCCAGTAACAGACCCAGGCTCCTCGCCAGCTCGGTCATTTATCAAATTTCAGCTACTTTATGTTAATTATTTTTAAAGCCCTTAAAAATATCACAAACCGAAAATTTTGGCAAATTCTTTTTGTGTGTTTCATCTTAGCCAAAAAAAATTCTGGGGTTATAGGCACTTTAAAAGTTTACAAATTCATTTTTTATAAGAATTTCAGAAAGCAAGAGCAAATTGTCAAAGTTACTCACTCTAATGAAGCCACTTTTATGAGAGCTTTGGAGAGTAGCATAGGCCAGAGCTCATGTTCATTAGGTGTGGCTGGTAACAGAAGTTTGCCATCTTCATCAAATGGCATCCAGTCATCAACTGTCACTTTGCGCCAAGTACCCTAAGTAGACAAAGTGTAAGTTTAACTTCAGGATTCAACTAATGTATTTATACCAGAAGCCTGTACATGGACATGCATGGTGGAGTTAGCTTTCACATGCAGGTCTGAGCCAGGATAAAACCCTTGTGTTAGTATGTGACCACGGCAAATGAAAACTATTGAGAAGTACTGTAATGTGATACTTTTGAATCTTGTGAGCACTGACAAGGCTGTCCCTACTTACACTGTAGTAGACAAAAAATTATGGATGAAACCATAACATACATGTACAAGTACCATTCAAATGAAAGCTAACAAGCAGTACTTTCATGTGGTACTATTTGCTCGCTGCACAAGGGCGTTCGTAAGCTTCAGAACAAGTGGAAGAAACCTCATTTGAGTGTGTTTGGGAATTCAGATGCTCCTAAAAAAATTACAGTATTAATATAGCGCTTTATCCTGACGCTCAAAGCGCTTTACAACACTTTGTGGGGGACTTTGCCAGACTGCTTATTTAGGCGCAAATTGCAGCCACGCAGTTCACAATCTTATTAGAGAGAATAGTAGAATACATAGGTGCCCCAAGAACAGAATAAGTAATAAACCATCACACCGGGGACAACGTCCCCTACTCTTTTCGAACAGTGTGTGGGTTCTTTAACATTGTCCTTGCATGTCTTGCTTTTGCAGCTGATGCTAACTTACCATCCAAAAGATCCTAACACAGTATTTTCCTCCAGGGTTGTAGACAGGCAGAGGACTCCCTTTTGTCTTCTCTTTTGGCCAGATGTGGCCCCAAGGTTTCCAAGTGTTGTCTTCTAATAATGCATCTTTGTCTTTTTCTCGGTCTTTATCTTTCTCTTTGTCCTTCTCCTTGTCTCCTTTGTTGCTCTCTTTCACATCTTTTGTGCCTTTCACAGTCTCCACTGGCTCAACCTTGAAGTGCTGCTTCCACAAGCATGTCACCTGACCTATGATCCAACGAAGTAACTACAGAAAAAACCAAAGCAAAACTACAATCAGATATCCATGCCAGTTATTCAATACACTGCAGTGCTATTATGGTTATAACAGTTCCCTTCCATAAGATATGATTAACTTATTCTGGACCTTGCATGACCTTTCATTACTAATAAATGATATCCTTTATAAATTAAAAGGTTGGAGTTTCCATATCTTTTTGAATTAACACTGCCATCAAATGGGCTCTGTCCTCAAGTAAGTGCTGCACATGACAGCACAAAACTTAATAAGAACTGCACTGTTGAATAAAAAAAAACATCAATGCACTTTGAAGGGGCTTATATATGCCCTTCGTAACAACTTGATTCTGATATAATTAAGTTTTGGTTGATGTTAATTGCTACCATTTTGGATAACAAAAATATTTGTTACATGGACACTCAAACCTGGCTGATCTTGGGTTGAATCATGCACACTTAGGAATTTCTTGATTACAATTTTAAGTCATACATGTAAGCCTATAGGCAGAAACGTTTCCACAGTAATTCACCATACCTCACTGTTTGTCAAATGATCATTCACAGAAAGCAAGTCGATTCCCTCTGTCAGACTCTTCGGGTCTACAACAACTGGTGTCTGTAGAGAAAAATTTGAAAATAATTTTATTCAAGATCTTAGCAGCAGAATACATTAGTTTGACTGATATAATGAGTTTACAGATTGCTAATAATTCATTTAACTATATTAAACAGAAATACGCCTGTAGTTGAATCATGTACCTTATCCAGTATAAACTCTACAGGCCTCTTCCAATGGTCCACATTACATTTTATGGAAGCTGGTAAATCCACTCTTCCTTCAGGATCTTCATACGGATGCTGTAACAGTCAAGATAAGATGGGATGCAAAAAAAGATGTAAATTGTCACTTTTTAAATAAACATTATATGAAGAAAATAAAAAAGCCTATTGTAATACCTATCACCATTTTCAGAGTCACAAGTGGCAGTAAGCACGAAAGCTAGGATTTTGAAGAAGAAACTCTCTAACAAATACTGTGGATGAGAACATCATCTGAGATTTCAAAGGATGTTCAAAGATTACAGAGGGCAGTCCCAGAATTTTCCCATGAAAAATTAGAGAACTGGGGAACTGAAATGGAATTTTAAAAATAATTAGCCTAATTTTTGTTTTACATGTGGGTTCTGAGCTTTTATAATTTTCATTGAATGTGTGTCACCTAAAAGGCTATAACAGCTATAATAATGTTTCAGCTTGGGACAATATTTTGGTTCATAGGTGTGATAAGGCATGAGATCAAAGTTGTCAACCCACAGACATAATTATGAGCAAGAGATCATTCATTTTACTCACCGGATTTGGACTTTTCCCTTTTTCTTTTTCTTTTGCTTTGTGCGCTGTATCCTGGAACATAAGAAAGCAAAGAACAATCAGACATAATGCTTACCAATTCTGTCATGGTATATATGCATGTTATATGAGATGCATTATTTGTGTAAAAATCACAGAAAATATCCACAGAAAACATCCATACCCCTTCACAGGGATTTTTTTTTTGGGTTTGTAACCCCTCAACCCCCAGAAAAGTCTGGTTTTGGTTCATACTTTCTTGTCATCAGCTTTAAACTCCCCTAACCCTTAGAATTTCCAACAACCCTCCCAAGCGTGGGTATGAATATTTTCTGGAACCGTACTCAAGAAAAATCTTTTTGTTATTGTCATTCTCCAGTTGTACAATGTAAATTCCTACAAGTCATGTAAATTTATGCATAGTGACACCTGTACTTGCAATACCTTATTTGTCCACTACTACAAATCATGTACAATTTAGCAAATACTAACATTTAATATATGCTGTGGCCTCATACTTGAATTCACTTATTTGAGAAAGACTTTCGACTTAGTAAGTATTTGGGTTGCTCAGCATATCTCCACTCAGATTCCATCGATACTATATAACAGAGTGACCAGTCTAACATGTCACATTGCCACTCTCAGGGTTGCCATGGAATAGGAATACCTTTCCTCTTGCTCAAACCATGCATGCTCCACCATACATGTACCTAATGCACCTTCCCAAGCTAATCTATTGGTACCAGACAAGTTTAATTAGTTGCTTTCAATTGACTTACCCATTTTTCCTGATTAATGTCCTGTTCAGTCCATTCAGGCCAAATAACTATCGGCTGCTTGGCCTTCTTGCTTTTTTCATCTTTTTCATTTAGTGATCCAACTACGCTAGGTGCTGTGGATTGCCTAAAACAACACAAAAAATAATGTCTTCAGGTTAGAAACTGTCAAAAGAAACTACAGCGTAAGTGTTACATTGTTCAACTTCTGAGAAGGTACATTTTGTACAGTCAAGATGGGAACATCAATCAATGCCAGTATGTAGAAAACTGACTAGTCACATTTCTTGTTTCGACAAAAATATCAATACACGGATAAAATGCATATGTTGTGAACATGAAAATTAATATCTGCAATCAATGAATCAAACTGATCTGGTAATTCAGGAAGTTATACAACAAAATTTATGTAAAATTACTACAACGAACAAGATGAACATACAATGTAGTATCACCTTCGTGCTCTAGTGTATCCAGGATTAAGCAAACTAGTCATTTTGATTAAAAACTGATTACAAAATACACAAGTGTTCAAATTGATACAGGGAATCTTGAGAACACTGATACCAGTACTCAACAAACAACAGGCTACTGTTTGACTACTCTAGAACTAGAGTGTATCTTAGCAACTCAACTATTCAACAACTGGTTAGAAATAATTATGTTAACAGCTAAAACAAATTTACATATGTCTCCTGCAAAACTCTGATGCACGACAAATGAAGTCTTGTTAAATGGACAACTAACAACCAACTAAATTGTCCAAATTCAAGTGCTTTCATACAAGGATACTGTGTAACTTGGGGGGTTTGCTACACAGTATTTTCTATAAACAGTACATGCATGTACTCTATGGAATGTACTTAATTAGTTAATATCAAAACCAGACAGTCATTAGACAGTGTCATTAACAGTTTTAATCCTGTAGCACAACATTTTCTTTGCAAAGTTATCTTTTTTTCCACTGGCATTAAGCCTGCCGAGGAGACAACCTAATATCAAAAACTTACTAGGTTCAATTTTGCACAGAAATAGCAAATTGATCAAATTGAAATCAAAATAACCAATTTGAATTGAGTTTCAAACCAAGTACAATGTTCACTGTCTTCAGCCTTCACAGGATTTTGAAGTCTTCTGGTGACTATAACAACAGAAGCTGTCTGCAGGCAGATTACAAGTATTTACAGCAAGGCAAGTTAAATTAATCAACATTTTGTACACTTTGTAACCAGAATATCAGTTAGTCAGCTATAGATTTCATGTCTCTAAGCAGTAAACTTCATGTTTATAACTTAAGATACTTAATTCCTTCAAAGAGTTGGTTGCTGACAACTTTTGAGATAAATTAATAATTATTTATCAAAAAGTATCAATCAAGCTACTGTACAAATATGTTTTTGCCAGTTTGTGAAAGCAAGTTAATGATACAGTCGATCAATTTCAACAAAGTTCACCCTTAATTTTCACTGTGTCCCATGTCATGAGCTAATCACCATTATTCATGATGTGGTCCCAAAGTTGTGACTCCTTTTGCAATGCTCACATCAAAAGAAGTACAGTATTAGACTTGGGGAGAAAATATATTAAATTCTAAACAAATTAGATATTTTGCATACATCACCCCTTTGTAATGCTATAAAACCAAACTGAAGCACTGTAGCAGGTTATTGGTCACTGCTTTTTTTACAGTATACTTTATGTTGCATGATGTATGCAGTATATTTGAGGTCAAACTGGCAAAATGTTGATACTGTACTATTATGTTTCATAAAAAAATTGATGATCAATGCAAATTTGTGTGTCCACTAAAAGCAAACTTGTCAACACTCACTGTTGAATAATTTGCTACTTGTCTAATACAGAGTTAACAGGGTCACCCTAGCCTGCGAATCAATTTGTTGCACTCTGACATTATTACAAAATTTACTACCAGGCCTGGGGATATTTTGTCATTAGCCTGCAATGCAGGTGTATTTTGGCAAGCAAGCAGGCCCGCAAATTTTGATAAGGTGAGCACCATCTTGGATTAAAACACACAAGAGACAAAAAGGGGTCCTAGGGAGTAGGGGTGAGGCTAAAAGAGGAGTAGCCTGTTCCAGGTTCTCGGTAGTTGGGGAAGAGCGAAAACGAGCGAGAAAAAAACGAGGGAGGACTAAGGTGAGGAGCGGCGGGAGAGCCTGTAAGACTTTCTTTAACGACCCTCTTCTGGTATAGCAGGAGCTGCTATCCCCTCTGATTGGTCAATTTTGAGTCCAGAGACCTGGCTATCAAGCTCTTGGAGAATGGAATTGCAAGATGGTAAACTTGGATTGACAAGATATGAGGTAACCGCCGGAGTGTTGACAGTACCGTCAAGATTGACCAGTCAGAGGGTATAGCAGCTCCTGCTATACCAGAAGAGGGTCGTTAAAGAAAGTCTTACAGGCTCTCCCGCCGCTCCTCGCCTTAGTCCTCCCTCATTTTTTTCTTACTCGTTTTCGCTCGTTCCCAACTACCAAGAGCCTGGAACAGGCTAAAAGAGGAGTAACAGGGGAGAGGAAGGGGAATGAAAAATATGCCTGCCGGCAGTCATTGTTTGTTTGCGAAACGCTTTTCATCCACGAATGGAGTCTGTGATTGTTGCAGTGTGGAGCTAATAGATTGAAGCCCGTCAATGAACTGTAAATCGATATATTGGAGTCATAGAGATGTAACCAATTACCCAAACAATTTTACTGCAGATGTCTGTTTCGCTAGAGCAATGGATTAACATGTGGGCCACTTTCTGTTATGAAATCTTCCCGTGAGAGACTACTAGCGTCTACTGTATTGTAAAACCAGACTGAGCAGTTTATTCTCGTCTCTTTCAAAAATGATTTGTTTGAAAAGCCAGCTAGCTTGTCTGGATTTCATGTTTCCAACATACCACTGATTTCAAGTTCTCAATAAACTCCTTTGACATGACTTTGTAGATCAAGTACAATTTCCTGGTGCAACAACAACAAAGTTGTGTTGGAAACCTTGCACTATTTTTCATCGGCCATGTTTTTAATTTTCATTTGTGAATCTTGAGGACTTCTGACAGTCACATTTCCTGATAAAATCAAATTTACCAATTTTGACACCATTGTTGGGCAAACGATTTAGCAGGAGAAACTTCCCTCGATGGCTTCTTGTCAACTAGTGAATTGTCATGAACTGATTGAGATTTTCCCTGTGATGGACTTGCTTTCTTCAGCATTTTGAGGGTACCTTTGCTGTTTTTAATCTGTGTACTTGTAAAAGAGTTATCGGTAAGTTGAGAATATCCGGCCATAGTAGGTTGCAGACACGATTTGAAAATTGCAAAATTCTTGCAACCAACTTGACTACAATTTTAAGCTAGCTGAAATCAGACAAACCCAATTGTTTGATTTTGTTTGACCCTAACCCTAACCCTAACCCAAAAGTTCAAGTCATTATGTTAGACATATAATGACTCTATGTTGGTCCCTGTCGTTCATTAGTGTTAAAAAAAGCGAGACCTAAATATACTTGTAGATGAAAAATCATTTGGGAATTGAAGCACCTTGAAATAAAATCGATTACGCACCAGTACCAAGATCCTGCAGGACAACAACTAAGCGAGAAGAACAATAATAACCTTTCCATCCCTGGCAAGCAAAAACAATTATAGATTTAGGCCATTCCGAAATTGTGCAGGGAACTGGGGGGAGTTTTAACCAATCGATAAACTGACACCACCACATGAGAGATCACATTGAGAGTAATCGTTTGGTCAAGTTTGGTGCTTTTACGGTAAACAGAGACCAAGTTATGGATGTTGAAACATGGACCTTAACACATTCACAGACATTGTTCATGTACCTATGAACGTTTTTTGTTTGCTTTGTCACAAAGCTTCCAAGGTAAACAATAAACACCGGTTTCTTTTGTATTTGCATCAATTATCGTCTGCCTGTTATTACAGCAAATCAAACATGTCACCAGTTTTGTCATGAACTGGAAATATTTCAAAGCAAATATTTTTTCACCGATATTTGGAATATACAATAAATATGCAGATTTCAAAGTTTCCTCTGCAGGTTTTAAGATTTCTCTTCAATTAGTGCTTTTGTCGATAAGACAAAAGTTTTGTTGTTGAAAACGAAAAAAGATGTCACAGTTGTAAATATTCCACTTGACCAAACACAAGTTGTGTATGAATCTTTTGTGCCTAAATCCGCAGAAATCTCGAAGCGTTACAATCGATTAGTGTTGTCTGACACTAATGTTGCTGCTTTTCAGAGAAAACCTCAAGGTTTATAGATTCCCATTTTCCGAATGTTTTCTTTGGGGCTAATCCTTGGCGCCTTCAGAGATTACCAAACGTCGAGAAACCAAGAAAAGATTATCTAGTAGTTCTCAACATCCGTGACACATGACATTTGAAATGAACTTTGCATCGTCGCTCACACACGTAACCTATACAATCAGGTGTTAATTCTGCTCTATTAACTGAGATGAGAAGAATTACACTTGCCTGAATTTAGCGGAGGACACCGTTGCAAGCCTCAGATCTTTCCAAGGTCCCTTCGAACTCATCTTTGAAAATTTTGGGGCGAGGCGAGAGCGGGAAACGAATGCCAAAATTATATTAGCTTCCACAAACGCCTAGCTGGTTTGTTTGCAAGCTTAATTATAGCCTGTCCTTCCCTGACAGAAATCATTGGATAACGTGCCAAATATCTCTTACGATCACTAAACGATGGTCCTTTTGTCTGATCTTATTTCGTTATTGTTCTCATGGAAACGGCCCACGGAGCGAACTCCAGTTTTACCCGAAGGAATTCAATATACCACAACCTATAATTAGTGCTCAACGTCACAAAACGCAACCAGACACTCAGGATGTACTTAAGAACCAATATTTCATGTAAAAAAAACACTATGAGATATATCTTAAACCTATATGAGGGTTTTCTGCATGGAGTCAATAGTAAAAGAGTCCAATTAACTCATTTTGGGTATGAAAAGTACATGTACATAAGCTTACAAATGAAATTGTCTTTAATCTCGGTGATTTCCATTTATTTTCTAAAGTTGAGAGTAATTAGCTTGGCAAATGCATTGTTTAGAGCTTTGCCAGCGTAAGGGCTGGTAATAAAGAATAAAATTCTGTCAAAGATTGAGAGAACGTTGTTGTGTCTGGCGGAGTTTTTACAAGATCATGCCGCCATTTGGGCAAACATGATGAGCCGGGTGGCGATAAAATCTTACTTGACGTTACACTGCTACCAAAGTATTGACTGTCCTTCGACTTGTAACAAGGTGAAAACTATATCAAACGTAAAATTTTGAGTAACTTCAAAGCAACCTTCAACGCTATAATACAAATAAACTTGTCAGAAATTGATACGACCGTCGTAAAGAGCTCCCTTATTTTACACATATACGCACCAGTTGAGCGCGAATTTTGCCTGGCACAGATTGAAACACAAACCAAATTCACTTACTCTGGCATAGTTCTAGCTGCCGAAGCAACCCTTTCTTTGGATTCTTTCTTTTTCATCGCCTTGGAGGCCATATTTGCCTGAATTTCGAGGATTTTCGAAAGACAAAAGTTGATCTTTGTCAATGAAAGCAAAGCCTTGTTGTCACGTCAACCGATGAAACTCGATCCAGTACTCCGCGGCTACGTGAAGCGCGCCGACATTTAATAGGTGCACGCAATTTCGGACCAAAATGCTTCCGAAAATAAAACCGTCCGAAATTTTAAAAAGTCCGAAATATTTACAGTACAGTATAAAACTTTTCAATAGCTCTAAAGCCGCCAGTTTCCTTTACTTTAAAGTGAGACTGTTTGAGATACCAACGTAACGGCTTGACTTCACTCGTCAGTGTATCTGCAAAACTTTAACTATTATTTTGACTGATTTTGTAGGCGTAAACTTACGTTAGCTTTGTTGTCGGAATTTTTTGTTTGAAGTGCGATTATATGTGTCCGAAAATTAAACGTCCGAAGTAAACCGCCTGAAATTTGTTGCAAGTGATGTAGTTTTCGCCAAAAACGCCCGTTTAAAGAGAGATTTAGCAATGAGAAACATTTCTAACGGGACAATAAATATGTTATTGTTGTTGTTCGTGCTGTTTCTGTTGAGTGAGCGGAGGATGTAAATAAGAATTAGAAATAGAAATTCACTAACTAATTAGGAATTGATAACTATTACACTATTTGAATGTTTTTCCACACTGTAGACTATTGGGCATCCGTCGGCGTCTTGAAAGACATAGCCGGGGAGGGTGTGGAGGGGGGGGAGGAGGGGCATAAAATAACAGGGAAAGTGGCAATGAGTTGCTTGCGACGTGTGATACACCGGCAAGCGCCCCCGATTCCCACCCTCATTTCACTCTTCTCGTATCTTTATCCCCAGGGACTACAGAAAAAGAGGGAACAAATACGCTGGAGCTATCTGACACTTACGATACTTTCCTAGTTGGCGATAAGGTATCTCCTGTACCGCTCTGTTTCTTCCATGCCGACAAGCGACTTTTTAACAGCTTGGTTCTCATCATTTCAGACTGCAGGTTGTTTACTGAAGAACTTGACCGTGGTGATAGAGCTGGAGAGCGTGGACTGGACGGAGTAAATCGGCTTTCCATGCTGTATCCCAAACTAACTTGTAGGCGGAAACGCCCAGCAGACTCCTTGGGGGAAAAATAATAAAGCAACAGTAACACTCGAAAAATACGAAAATTGCTAGTTTGTGCAATTGGAATTAAAGGGATATTTTGATATTTTGTATCTGGGATACCCGACGCCCTACTCAGCAGTCGCCTTCTTTGCGAAAGAAACCCTGAGCGGAGTTACTGTGAGCACAGGCAGCGATGAGCCATAAGCTAATTATAATAAGGCATTTATAATTTCGCTCTTACTCGAGGATTTAACGGAGCTAAGGATCTAAAAGGGTTAGGTTCTACATCCTAATTAAGAAAAGTGAAAAATAAAATATGGAAAGAAAAAGGAAGATAGATAGATCACAAGTACAGACTAACATCAGCTAACCAGCAATCAAACCATTGTTTAAAAACAACTCGGAAATTGTTCGAGAATATTCTGACTGTCTCAACTTTGGTGACATACTCAGTTGTGCTACATGTTTTTTTTGCGCAGTCTTCACCTGATTAAGTGAACACAATGACTACTCATGTGTAAATAGAATAGTACTTTTTAGCCGGAAACTTGAGCAGATCTACAAAGGAAAGATCAAGGAAGGAATTAGATAACAAGACAGTTGATGTTTATGTATAATGGGACTTAATTGTCAGACGTATTTTATCAGTCGTACCTCGGGAATTATATCATTGTATCCTAATTTTTGCTGGACAGATATTTTCACTGGAATGCAGGCCCATTAGTGAAATATTTTTTTTATATATGAACCTCGAATACAAGAATTATCATGATTTGCCTCCTACCTACTTTAATATTTTCTCCTTGAAATGTATATAACCTAATTGACTGTAACTTAGTAACAAAGCGTTTCGCGTGGTGAAAATTATTTTACCCCGAGTTAAAAATGTGATGAAATTAAATGGCCATTTTGTAAATTAAAACCCATTACCTCCGTTATTCCCTAATGCGTTAATGTCCCTGTTGGAATAATAAACTCCTTCACCGCATAGACTCCGGACACACTAAACGGCATTGCGGTAACTTCAGCTCTATGAATTTAATGTTGCTGGATATTCCACGCGCAGCTGTCGTCCACTTTTCATTGTTTTAACTCAAATCCACCTGCCATATGGCCAAATATCCTGAATAAGTTATAAAGTATTGATTCGGCGAAGGGTGCAAGTTGAATTAATAGCTGTTTCTCAAGTTATGCCTCTCGCTAGCTTTTGTCCAACTCAGTCGCCATTAAGCTTTTCAAGTTATCTGATTGGCAGCTCTAATAACGGAATCCAGTCAAAGAAATGAAACGGTCGACGTGTATTTGGCACTATCAACGGAGCAGTAATGTTCTGGTGTATTTAATTTATCAGTTAAGACATTAGTTTATTTTACTCTGTGGACGCTAATTAAGTTTTTAACGTATTTTCTATTCAGTGGAAACGTACAAGTGCTTTCTATGAAGGCAGTGCGCAGAGAAAGCTGATCTCCTGGATTATCTTAAAATACTGTATTCACGATGCATTTAAATTTTACAATTCCTCACTGCACATGAACAAGCCATCGCACAATAGACTAATTTCGATATTTTAAATTAAACAAGGCTCGGAGATTCAGTGGGGACCAAAACAAAAGAAACCAAGTTGAGGTTGAGGCCACCCTTCTCATAGGACTTTTAATACGTGTATTTTTTACATTTGCCTCCGGATCTGGTTTTTGATACCAACATTGGTGTATTGTGCTAGATAAAAAGCAGTGTTGCAGGGATACTGAACCCTTGCATCTGTCGTTCTCCAGTACCCCAGCCCCTGCAGCCCAGGCAGGTCACAGTCCATATCGACCCCAGCCCCCTCCGTACGGACATTTCTTTGTAAAAAGTCCTTTCTCCACCCCGTGATCAGCATTGAAAACTGTCACGAGTGAATGTGGCTGGAATCTATTTATCACGTGAACTTGGGTGAACCAAGTCACGTGCCAAAACAACCCCCTATAGAACCGGAAGTTTAAATCCACGGTCTCGATTGAACGTCGGCGACTGGCACAGAATTTTTAAGGCCTCGTGAATTCTCCTGTATCTCAAAAAATACAGTGCTTGTGAGGGACATTGGAACCCCACGGTATAAAAAAATAGACGTGATGAATCGTAAAACTTGTAATCTAAGTAGACCCGTTCTATCCATACTTTATTTAGTTTGTTTTGTTCGTCATTCGCGCTATTTTCGAAATATGTGTTACGACATACACCGCTACACCGCTTTAGTAACATCTAAACCTGAAGAAGGGTGGTCAGGCCAGCGAAATATTGTTTTAAACTGTATACCATGTTGTGTCAGCCTTGCAGCAGTCTTTGACTTCTCGTCGTTTTACTTTTCAAGTTTGGCTGATTAGATCTCCTGTGAGATCCAACGTTCAATCAAGCAGGATCTTCGTTCATGGCTTTGCAGTTTAATTAGCTTTTTTTATATTTCTTATCCCCAATGCTCTAATGGATAAACAGCAAGTTTTTACAACAACTGTGATGGACAATCGACAAGCAGCACACATGAATCCGCTGTCCGGTATGTAGCTGGGGCTATGAGAACAGTTGGCCGTAGTAAACTAATTTAGCAGGATATTAGTTGTATAATAGCAGTTTTTCCCAGAAATACAGGAAAAGTTAGTCTAACGTAACCCGAATATAAACCACGAGGTTTGCAGCCGGCATGCGCTTTTTCCAGCGTCACAATCCACCAGAAAGCAGTATTACGAGAACGCTGGGCCGCGTTACCTGGTATTTATTATTTGTATTTGTTTTCATTTATTTATTTAGAACACCGGGCCACACGATGGCCCATCGTTCTCACCGCAAACTCAAAACAAAAATGACAACCAAATACTTTGATTTGGTTTTCAATGTCACTTTTATTTTTATTATTTCACTTTTATCTTAGTTTATTTCATTGCTATTTTGTTTCTATTCTGCTTTCATTTTATTTGTATTTTGTTTCTATTTTACTTTCATTTTATTTTATTTTTGTTTTAGTTTTTTCTTATAGTTATACTTAATTTTAATTTCATTTTTTTTATTTTTTTATTGCTCTGTTTTTTTTTTTACTTTCTGTTATTTGTATTTTATTTCATCTAGTTTTCTGACAAATATTATGTATAGTTATGTATTTTCCTTTGAAAATCCTGGGCCACCATAACTGTGAACAAAAGATTATGAAATAAAAACACCATTGGACACGAACTCCAGACGTGGAAGTGAAATGAATGGATTTTATTTAAGTGTCAGAGTATTTAGCTAATTGAATAACTAATTGTGAACACTCAAATAATAAACTAAAAATAAAAATATTAATGTCAAAAAGTATTCAAGTGTTCACTCCCTGACTACAATTGAATGCTAATTTGTTTCACTTTGTCGGGAATCAGGAAAAAACTCCTTGGTAATCCGTTGATGAAAATAATAATGTTCAGTTGGACCTCACGATCTCAAACTCCGTTATCTCGAATTCCCCGTTACCTCGAATTCATATCATTTTCCCTCGGATATGCCTGTTCAGCCATGCACTATCGGCTATCTTGAGCCCCCACAATATTGAAGTATTTTTCGTTTTTAAACAGTCATTGCAAATGTTTGTTAATGCCTGAATAATTTTCATAACAAAGGTATGCCTCACAATACGTTTGTTATCGTATTCGTTCATAATTTTTTTTTTTGTCAAATCTGTCGAATACCGGAGAGAACGAACGAGACATGGCAGACATGGCAAGTTTTTTTGTTTTGTTTTGCTGTTGCAAAAGTTTCAAAAACTTAACCAGAAAGTGAGGCAAGACGCCATGTCTTCTTTTTACCTTATAGTAAGCACTGGATCTGACAATACCCTGTCACTTTCTTTGTTTTTTATCCGGCTGCCTTTGTGTGTCTCCAATGAGCTTGACATATTTTGTTAACGTTTTGGCGTGCGTAATTGTAAACCGAAACCATAATCTCCGTGAAGGTGAAGTGAAGTGACAGCGTCTCCAATCTCGTCTGCCCACTCCTGTTGCGATCGATATGGACATGGCAACAGTCAAAGTATTCATCTCTGCCTTGCTGTTTTCGTTTGTACTCTACGAGGTAAAGAGTTTCTCGCTAACTCTTTTGCATACAAACGACAACCACGGGCGATTTGAAGAAACAGACACCTACGGCTTTCTGTGCTATCCCAGAGATGCACAGGCCGGAAAGTGTTTTGGTGGCGTGGCGCGCAGAGCGACTATTCTTAAACAGATTCGATCTCAGGAGAGAAACACACTGTTAGTTTCTGGAGGAGATGTGTTTACAGGAACACTGTGGTACCGAGTTTACCGCGGAAACGCCACGAGCAAGTTTATGAACGAGCTTGGATACGACGCATTGGTATGTGACATTTCTAATCAGGTTTAAACATATTTGTTCTGATCTGCGTGTAGTCGTCTGCTGTTTCTTCTTCCTCTATGTCTGGTTTAAAAGTTGTCTAAAAAGTGAGCTTTGGGTTGCCTTTTGCATAGATACATTACCACTTTTAAGTACATCCACGGGCTTGTAGATCACAATTTTAATATTTTGAGAAACTTAGACATCCATAGTTATAACACTAGAAGAAGAAACGATTTCCGTCTTCCTCTCGCTAAAAGGAATTACGGAAAGCAGAGACTTTTTTATCAATGCGCTAAGGAATGGAACACTTTAGGCCCAGTTCAGACGTCGTGCTTCTGCCGTGCCGAACTAAACTCAGGAATTAAGTTCGACAAAAGCACGGCAGAAGCACGGCGTCTGAATCAAACTTTTGAATTAAGTTCGGTAAGCAATTAAGTTCGACAAGCTCTGCCGTGCTACACGACTCTGGCACGACAGCGATTCAAACGTCGTGCTTCTGTCGCGCCAAACTAAATTCATAAATTATGTTTAATATGTTTGGGCGAGATTGCGTTCCCTCGGGGAGTTAGGAGGAGTGTTAGTTAGAATTGTTGCGAGGCTTCAGTAAACCCTGAATTTGATTCGACTCTGGCACGACGTCTGAATCAGAGAAAATTTCCTGCCGTGCTACAGTCGTGCTAAATTGCAATTTAGTTCGGCACGGCAGAAGCACGACGTCTGAACTGGGCCTAAGACGCATCTTTGAAAGAAATTAATTCTCTTCTTATTTTTAAACAGAACATTAAAAGTAATATATTTTAGATATTTTAAAGTTTTAACATATTAATCTATCTTACATTTTGACATTTTTAACCTTATTGTATTTTTATTGCTATCACGCGTTAATTTATTTAAGATCTTTTATTTTTTCTATTGTTTTTCTATTGTTTTACAGGGCCTCACTGAATATCACTCTTTGTGAAGTGAGCTCCCTGTATAAAGATTGTTATTATTATTATTATTATTATTATAACGAATACACGAATGTATGAATATATAAACGCAGCCAAGTGTGAAAAAAATAACGGAGTAAAAATGTACAACGAAGGTAAACTAATTGTTTATTAAACAATTCGTTAATGCTGGAGTTGTTATCTGCACCATTAGTTGTGCAGTGTGTCACGACTCAAGCTTAAAACTGCGTTTTTTTTAATGCACACGATAATCGCTATAATTTGCTAATCACTCTCTTGCGGTTTTTTTTAACAAGTGATTGTTTGTCCAAGATGGATCCTTTATACTTTACATTCCTCTCCCTGTGTTTTTTTTTTCGCGGTATGGAGGCATCTCCCAGCTCTCAGATATTCTTGCAAATTTAAAATTTAGCCTCTTGTGGCTTGTCACGCCAACCTCGTCCCCGGGACGCTTGTTCTCATGCACTCCAAGCGTGACAAGCATGCGTGACGAGCGCGATTGGCGTCTGTGTTGCAAGGGTCTGTGTAAATGAGTACAAGCTATTTGAAAACTGGAATATGAACTTGCAGCGCCGGCTAGAGGCCTAATTGCGACGTACGCTCTATGTCGGATATACCGGCTATTCAGCAATAATAGTCCTTTAAAAATTATTTATGAGCCTGTAGGGAGAAGTTGTGGGAAAAAATGCAGGAAACGTGGATTTTCGGATTTCATTTTCCCTTGCCCATCCCCTCCGCCCAACCCTGCCATATGTTTAGTCCCCAGACCATGCTGGTACTACAAAAATGCGCATTTTCCTTTAAATCTAACATTCTTATAATTTTTCCGTGTTTAATCAGGCCCTTGGAAATCACGAATTTGATGATGGCGTCGACAACCTGGTTTCCTTCCTAGGTCGGGTGAATTTCTCCGTGGTGGTTTCAAATCTGGATGTGAGCAAAGAACCTGCATGGCCAAAGTCACCTCCCTTGTTTACCAAGTCGAAGGTTTTTTATGTCGGAGGCGAGAAAATTGGAGTTGTTGGATATGTACTACAAAGCACTAAAATGTAAGTCTTGAACTTTTTTTATTAGCTTTTTTTTTAAAGGGAGCATTTGTTTTTACTCGAAGTTCCGCATCTTGTTTATATTTTCAGACTTTATATTAGACATAAACCAAATCCTGCGCTGTGATTGGCTACACGAGTGGGCAAGGCGTGGGTCCATAAGCACTTTAAGCACACACAAAAACCTTGGCTTACATCCAGCCATCTTGACCTCACAGTTTTTCAATAGCCCACGGATATTTATTATATTTACCAGACTTGCAGTATTCTGAGGAGCGGGTAGAGTGAGTCAAACTACAAACGGAGAAATGTATATAACTCCGGATTCATGAAAACAGTGTTAAAGAAATCGCTCCCTGCTCAAACATTTTTTTATCTAAAGTAGCCTCAGCGAAAAATAAAAAAGGAATGTCAGTCCTTTTTTCCCTCTTCTCTCTTGTCTCCTTTTCTTGTCTTTCTCTTTTTTTTTTCTTTTTCATCTTGTGGAGTGATTTTAAGGCTTTGTCGTCGTGAAATTCAACTATAGTAGTCGTGAAACCCAAGTGCGTGTGGGTGATTTGCTGCAAAGTATTGACGCGGTTTTCATAAATCCAGTCATACACATTAGATATAAAAAATTTCTAATAACAGATTTCTTATCCAACATTTCTTTGTTTTTATTCATTGTTTTTAGTCATTTAACGTGATGCGATGGCTACACACAAGAGTACCGGTAGAGTGCATATTTGTTGACGCATTTGTACTTGCGCGTTAACTATAAAGAAAGGGCGCCTGCATCTTGTTAGCTACTATCCATGTTGTTAGCCTCCTACACAGACGCTCTTTGGGCTCGTCACGCAATCTCGCAGTCACGCAATCTCGCAGTCACGCAATCTCGTCACGCAATCTCACGTCCGTGGGGGAGGAAAATCGCGTGACTAGCCCAAATAGCGTCTGTGTAGGAGGCTAACATCTTGTATGCTTCACAGTGTGTGCCTTCTTTGTTTCTTTTTTAATTACAGGCTATCAAAGCCTGGACCAGGCCCCAACGTGAAGTTCCTTCCTGAAGTAGATTCTGTTAGAGGTGCTGTAGACGAACTCAATAAGCTCGGCATCAATAAGATTATTGCCGTTGGTCACGCTGGTATAGACGTAGACAAAAAAATCGCCAAAGAAGTCGACGGTGTGGACATTGTGGTGGGAGGGCACACAAATACCTTCCTGTACACAGGTAATGACACAGTGCAAGGAACCTACGCGTCTTTAACTAAATACCTAAGTTTTGGAGCCATAACTGCGACATCGCAGACACAGGTTCTTTATAATTACCAATTCCAGTATTGCACATAACGATTTAAGTCTCTCTTCTGTGATAATGGCCCTCAATACTTAGGAAGGCAACAATATTTAGCACACCGATTTTAGCCAACCCTGTTGCTTGTTATAATTAGAGCAGTCTTCAATTGAGTCGCGAGAATATTGTGGAACTACTTTGGTTTTGAACTGCTATGACCTGTAACTGTTGCGACCAATCAGATGCAAAACCAAAATCGTGATTTAATCTCACGCGTTTCAGTTCCCACGCTTTCCCCCCGCGCTTGGGGTGGGTCAAATGTCTTTGTGCCTTATCATTTGTTTGCGTTTATTCTGATCGACCATTGTAATTGCTTAAGTTTTGATTTTACGCCATAGTCAAATGAAAACTGCTGTATTCCAGCAAGGAAGGATTGCCTAAATTTCTTTCCCCCTCGTATTATTCTAGGCACACCCCCGTCCACTGAAAAGCCCTACGGTCCGTACCCCTTGGTTATCACACCAGACAGTAACCCGGATGCCAATGTGTTAGTTGTTCAGGACTTTGCTTATGGTAAATACCTCGGAAAACTGAAGGTTGATTTTGATAAATATGGTGAAGTGACCAGCTGGAGTGGAAATCCCATATTATTGAACAACTCAATACGAAAAGATCCAGATGTTCTCCAGCAGGTTCTACAAATGAAAAGGGAGGTGTCCAAAGTGTCTGAGGTAAGAGAAAAATTCTTAATTTCTCTCGTCTCAAGATTCCCTGCCGCCTTTTTAATAACTATGTTTAGTTGCTTTGTCTCTGGCGCTACTAGGTAAAGAGTTCGGTAGTCATAAAAGCTGTTTGCCAATAACTGTCGAAAATTAAAAAAGTACAACGATTACTTCCTAATCTAGTCAGCCTGCGGTCGCACACTGATTTCTTAGTATAAGGAGCCCATCACTAGAAACGTGCAACTACCCCACATTACTGTCACGGCGTTTTCACAGAGCAATCTATTTTTAGTTCTAATTTACCGCGCATTCAGACCCCCGCAGCACCTCAGTGACCAATCACAAGCACGTACTTAATCTTTAACTTACGTCATCATTGGGTCCTGATGTGAGGTAACCATATTTTTCCTTACCGATGCGAAATGAAGACCGGAACTGACCTATTTCGCGAGAAAAGAAGCCTAAAAATAGACCGGTCTGTAAACCTGCCGTGACATAGGCTTAGAATGGGAGTTGCACGCTCTCGGTTTCTTTGTGTGAGAGAAGCGAGGCGAGCGTAGAAGCAAGGGGATCTGGCGAATATAGTGTCCCATACCCCTCGCCTTTTTCCATTCGTTCTTCGCGCCGGCTCTCCGATACCAACCTACGCCTAGAACAAGCCAATTTCTGAGCTGTTGTTTCACTCGTGTGAAACTATAGGAGAAAAAGAGTGAGCATGCGCAGATCACGCCGAGGTTATTTTCCAATCAGGAGAAGAGGAGAAGCGGGAAAGTGCAATGGATTTGGTTTTCTTTTTGGAGACCATAGCAAACTAGCACCGTAAGATACTATAACAACACAAAGTGTCTTGTTTTAAATGCGAAGAAATGGAAAAGAGAATTTTTATCATTCAGGTCAAAGTTGGTACCAGCTATGTCTTCCTTGATGCAAGCAAACCAAGCTGTATGCTCAAAGAATGCAATTTAGGAAATGTTGTCACAGATGCATTTGTGTTTCACTACGCGAAACAATTTGCCAGTGAATCACAGTGGACGACGGCTAGTGTTGCGATACAGAACAGTGGAAGCATTACTTCATCAATGTTCGTCAACGCTAAAGGTACTGTGTGCTGCAAGTTAATTAGCCAAGGTTTTACCCCTGGGGGAAAATTGTTACAGAGCGGTGTTGAGTATACGTTACTTGCAAAAACTTCGGTCCTTAAAAGTCGGGACGTTTAATTTTCGGACACTTTTTTATCTCATTTCGGACAAAGTTTGGACAAAAATTTGGAACACTTCGCTTAATAAACAAAGCTAAATTAAATTAAAGCCTACAAAACACGAATAAGACTTAAACATCACCTGTGAAAATGATAGTTTAACTGCACCCTTCAGGTCTTACTGATACCGATGCGCCTAAAATAGCACAAATTCTACTAAGCCGTTATGTATATCAAGCAGTGTTTTAACTAGAATTCGCGCCATAAAGGAAACTAATATTAGAGCTTTGGAACACAAATTGGCTTAATGACCTGTAAATACTGTATTGTAGAGTTTCGGACGCTGAAAAATTTTATAAGGTTGTATTTTCGGACACGTTTTTGTCCGAAATTAAAATCTCCTAAATTTTTTTGCAGTAATGTACGTCGATCTGGGTCTTTCGAAGAGAAATTGAAGGGCGAGAGAGTTAGTTCAGAGTAATTTTGTGAGAATTACAGAATATCACTTGTTGTGTAAATGCTTGAAATTGCGCTCACATTCAAACGGTTACCTATACTAATTTGTGATGGTCTAAAATGATGGTGTTGAAACAGAAGGAAGAGAATATAGGCCATGAGATTCACAGACATTTCAGTTGTGCTGACAATGTTCATATGTCCAATATAATAATAATAATACTTTATTCAGAATCAACCAATCCTGAAACGGAGGACCCAGAGGTTATCCCTATCAATTTG